>CANUEZ040000106.1:3600000-4200000 GCA_948099385.1 Fasciola hepatica
GCGCGACTGATCGTTCATTTTCCACAAATCCGATTCGTCTGCGCGGCTCAGTCTTTGCGTACTACTATCGATTCGACTCCATCTCGCTTTGGACACACTGCTTCGAGCTGACATGTGACCGAGGAAGTACCGTCGTAACAGTTATAATATTAGTAGTCGTAGTAGTAGTTATGGCAATACCAGAAGTAGCAACGTGTCACTTTGGCGTGTTGATAAAAGCACGAACAAGCAAACTATAAATTTACCAGAGAGTTCTTGTAGACTGAATGGGCAAAGTCAATAGATCAGATTACGATGAGAAAGAAACCCACCACAGTCAAGGTAAGCGTATGCTCTGCTGTGCAAAATGTGAAGTGGCGCATCCATCCGCCATCTCGTTGATACTCTACAGCGTGTGCGGAAGCCTGATGAGTGCCGACGAATGAATGAACGAGACGACAAGAGCACCCGGTTTGAGTAATGAAATATAGAAGTTTGAGGGCAAGCAATTGCCAGGCCCGCACAGATCCGGTGAGTCTGTGTGCTTCGAAGTAAGACCCGATTGTTCGCACGTGTGCATACATGTCTGTGTAGCCAGATTATTTCCAGTACCAAAAAGGTGAGTTCATCACATCATATGTGGTAGTCGTCATCATCAGTATCGTGCACACTAGAGGCAGAGAGAAAAACAGACGCAAATGCGAGAGGTTGACCTCAAAGGTCGTCCGAGGATGTTGTTTCTGTTCAAGAATAGCGTAATGTTCTCAGTCAACAGCTCTTTCTATCCACTCATCCTTTCACATACCAAATGCAACCCCCTCCTGCAACCTCAAGCAATGCTGAATGACTGCTAAACAACTTGACACAAATCTGCATCATCATGCGAGTCAAGGATACCATTACACACGGTGTGACCTAGCCCCACTCAGTAGCATTCAGTCGTCTCTCTAGGCCACAGGGCGACAGTCTCAGTCTCTTCAGAACAGCCCGAAAATCCGATCGCAGTTCTCACGCACGAGCTAGAAATTCACGAGCACAAAACAGGGACCGTGAGAACTGTATCCGATGTCGGGGACTTGCTGAATCCACGCTGAAAACCACCAAAAGAACAGTTTATCGGAGGAGAAAATAAAGCAATAATCGAAGAAGAAAGTGAGTCTCAAACAATTCATTTTCTTTACATAATTCCTTTTGAAAGATGGGTTTTTGAATCCCGCCGGTTTGTCACATATCTGTTGATCAGCATTCGGTAAAAAATAAATAAAAACTGTTTGTCAAATGGTATCAAGGCATGAAACTCCGTATTGCTCAGGAGTACTGCAGAGATGTTTTAGTAGGAAGAACAAAGAAATCATTGCCATACCCAGTAACTAGTTATTTTTTGACCTTTTATCCTTTTCATCAGACTCGTGAGCATGGGTGCAATGAAAAGGGGGTATATTTCATAGCCTCAAAGATATATATATATATATATATATATATATATATATATATATATATATATATATGAAGATTCTTCTTGCAGTACCAACAACCGACTCACAATGGAAAAACCATAGAAACACTGGACGGCTGTCTCACCTTTGTTGAGACTCATCAGCAGATTACATTTATCCAGCTCCTCTTGGAGCTTGAACCCCGGAGTGAAAGACTAGGAGTCGAACATCTGACCACTAGGCTTTTCGGTGGGAGGCTACCGAGGGTTTGTTAACTACAAAAATTACTTGATATAGAACCCTTCCGTCACTGGCATTTACTCCGTGACAACCTGTTGCCCGCACTGCGATCGCTTTTCATGGTAAACGAAATTTCCGTGAAGATCAAAACTAAATATAAGCATTTCGTTGCTAAGACGAAACAATAGAGCTTAGCTACTTTACCAAAGTAGGTATAACATTCGATATTTATGTAAGATGTTTCGAAATATATCCGCCCACGTTAATCAATATGAACGCTCACTCCCACGTACTTGATAAGCTACGAATTTGTAGGGTACAATCTTTGAATTACTTCTTATAGCTCATTTAAGTCGAAACGGATTTATCTGTTACCGATTTTTACATCTTTCAGAGATTGAGAGCAATCGAGACTGAGAGCTTTGATATTTCGATTAGTAACAAGATCTGGCTATAAAATGTAGTCCTACAATTAGTCCTAGGTAGAAATCAGAGTGAACCATGTACCAAACGTGCTAATTTCAACCAGGACCGAGCAACATTTATAACATTCATTCTAGTGATGAGTTCAGCTTTGATACTCTGTCAGATGTATCATTTCGAAATTGATCTGAATCACCCCCAACTATACTGGGCAAACAGTATGCACAGATATGAGGCAAACGAATATCTGGCGATTATGTTAAAGCGTAATGAAATTGCAGAATGCATAGAAAATATTGCATCTTTATTGGACTTTCAAACTCGATTCAATGAAATTTTCGTAATCACACGTACCACTACGTCATCATGCTTACAAATTAACTGTGCAAGCACAGCAAGGTTTGAGCTCGTCAATAAAAGCAATGCGCCAAGAGTTCGAAGCTAGACCGGGTGGGGGGGAAATCACTGCTACTAACCATCAACTTGTCTTTTTGACAAAACATCGTTCTCTAAGTCATGAAACATCCAAAGGCCAACCACTTCCGGGAGCACACTGGGAGTGATAGCCTAATAAGTCAGTCGTAGTATAGTTTTTGCCACTGCAGATAGTACCCCTTAAATACTCTACTGGCAGGTGAAACTTAACAGAGCACCAGGGCCTTAGAGTAATAGATGGGAGTAGTTCTTCAGGACATTTATAAAGAATCCGAAAACATTACCTCAAAGCTCAATAATGCAAAAAATCATGAATCACGTTATCATGAACTGCCTGCTTCACAGAACCAATAGTTTCTTGCAAAGCAAAGTGCAGAATGCATCGAAGCATCTCGTCTATTTTGCGAAACCAAACAGTTTACATGGAATAACAAGTGACCGAAATCAAAATCATGGCATGAAGCTCATTTGTTCAGAGCTCTCCCCATAACCGGGTCTTCAGAATGGCTACTCAGTTTACGTCCTAGATTGAGTGATTCCTTTACGGTCGGTTGAAACAACTGTTGGCCACTGATTGGCTTATTTTCGTTCCATTCGATTAAAACAACTCTTGGTTGCCGATTGGTTGAATCCGTTGCGTTCAGTTATGACAACGCTTGGTCGCTGATTGGTTGACTCTGCTCTGTTCGGTAAGGGCGACTGTTCGCGGCTGATTGGATGGTTTCGTTCCGTTTCATCACGGACTGACTGAGCCATCGACTCGCTTTGTTGGTTTGAGCATCGCCATCGATTTCGAATAGACGACGACGTGCTGTCTGCTAACGAAACTAGGCTGTCTATCAATGCGTCAGCAAATACCCTTACATCTTCCCTTGTTTGATAAAGACGGCCGCTTCTCGTTTTCCCAGATTCACGTGAACCTTTCTCACTTTCTGGAGCGCTGGTCTTTCGAATACGTGTGTCTCCTTTTTCGTCGTATAGCTACCTTTTCTACCTCAACCTCGTAAGACCCGAGTATCTTACTACTGTTCTCTCTCTCTCTCTCTAGTAGTGAGGTCTTGCTGGAACATCCGGAACCCATATTTCCTCTCCTTCTTGCAGTCCCGGTTGGTCCTTTACTCCACGGTCGTAATAAAACGTTCGAGTCTCTTTTGTGTTGTAAATGGCATTGTGTTTCGATCGAGTGGTGCGCTTCTGACTGCAAGAGATCATCAACTGTCGGAAGCAGTGTTCAAGTTCTTCTTCCGAATAGTCTGTGAACCGGGCCATGTTCAATGGTAGCATTCGTAACGTTTATATTTTCCAGAAGCACCAAATAAGGATCATTCCCCGATTCTGTTGCCAGAGTTAATATTCTTTTTGCTGTTCTCATCGTAGATTCGGCTTTACCATTTGACTGACCGTAGTGGGCGCTACTGGTTCGACGTTTGAATTTCCATGTGAGAGAATTGCAGAAAATTCGCACTCGTGAAATGGGGTCAGTTGTCGGAAAATAATGTCTCAGGAATGCCATACCAGCAGAAATGAGCACACCAAAGGTTAACTACATTGGTTATTGTCGAGGTATAGAGGAGGTCAGTCTCTAAAAGGTCACTGTAATAACCGATCAGAGTCAAGTAACGTTTATTCCCGTGCTGGAAGATATCTGCGGCCAAAATTTGCCAGGGGCGGATAGGCGATTCCTTCAGCAACATTGTTTTTTCTGTCTGCTCTCGCGGACAAGACATAGCTCGCATTTGGAAATGTAGTCTTTTATCTGATTAGTCATTTCCGGTCAGTAAAACAACTTTGTCGCTCGGCGAGTGGTACTATTAATCCCGAGATGTGACAACTGGAGTCTCTTCATCAGCTCGCCTCGAAACTGTTCGGGGACAACCAAGAGGTCTTTCATGAGTAATAATCCGCTGTCGACATAGGGAAACCCACAAATTTTGAAGAATAGGGTCAGCTGCATTGACAGGTTTTATTTGGTCGTCGGTCATCCGATGGAGATGAAATCCATCAGTTATTGGAGGGCAGTGTCGCCGGTCGTGACTTTTTGTATCTCGACGAGGTCTGCGTTGTCCATTGAATTCCGATCGACCACTGAAATGTGCTCGAACTCTGGTGATATACCTTCGTAATCCTAGACGCATGCTCGAGATAATGTCTGCGATGAGCATTTTACTCTCTGGGAGATAAACTAGTTCGTATTCCTACTTTTGGAGCTCAATCAGCATCATTTGCAAATTTTTCGGGACATCACTCAGCCCTTTTGTAGCAATAATGATAAGTGGCTTGTGATCTGTTCGAACGACTGTCTTCTCGGACACAGGTTGTTACCTTTCAATGCCAGGGACGGAGGTGTGCTATATCATGCTGTGTAGATGTTTAAAAATCTGTTGAGAGTCAGTCCGGATAACCTTGTGGTTAAGGTGTTTCATTCACAATTGTTCGCCCTGGGTTCGAGTCCCAGCTGGGTCTCGACAGATGTGCACCTTTGATGATTTCCAACAAGGATGGAGCACTTGTGCGGGGCTCCCATGATTTTCGGTGGTTTGAACGTTCGTATCGCGCGATAAATCATTATTGTGATCAGAATGTATTACAGTTCTATACACGCAGTAATGGTGGCTTCTTCGTCTTGGTTGATGGATACGAATCAATGAAGCATGGTGTGACCTTCAGGAATATTTGAATCTGTCAAACGTCACGTATAAAAACGGTAAAACCAAAAACAGAGAAACGTGTGGATTGTAGTTCCTAAATTTTGTATTGCTGTCCTTCGGTGAAGTTCCATTCTGAGATGTTGTCGCGGTCAGATAGAATCAAGCTATTGAAAGGAGCAACCGGAGGGATCCAGGTGTTACATTTATCCGGATGGTTAGTGCATTAGATCTGAAGTCAACTGACTTCACGTAAACTTCTAGTGCATATTAAATCCACACCATTCAGGGGGTTAAACATCTCATGACAAGGATTAAATCTACCGAAAAAAACTCTTACACACTTATGTTGGGTGTAAGGGTATTTGCTGACGCATCGATAAACAGCCTAGTTTCGTTAGCAGACAGCACGTCGTCGTCTATTCGAAATCGATGGCGATGCTCAAACCAACAAAGCGAGTCGATGGCTCAGTCAGTCCGTGATGAAACGGAACGAAACCATCCAATCAGCCGCGAACAGTCGCCCTTACCGAACAGAGCAGAGTCAACCAATCAGCGACCAAGCGTTGTCATAACTGAACGCAACGGATTCAACCAATCGGCAACCAAGAGTTGTTTTAATCGAATGGAACGAAAATAAGCCAATCAGTGGCCAACGGTTGTTTCAACCGACCGTAAAGGAATCACTCAATCTAGGACGTAAACTGAGTAGCCATTCTGAAGACCCAGTTATGGGGAGAGCTCTGAACAAATGAGCTTCATGCCATGATTTTGATTTCGGTCACTTGTTATTCCATGTAAACTGTTTGGTTTCGCAAAATAAACTAGATTATTCAAAGTCTAGAGAATTTTTTCTACAGCAGTCAGCGGAGGGATATGAAACATTGAGTACGCATTCTCCAAAATCTCCATTTTTCATAGCTGAATCTCACCACTAGTGAATTTGAGTACGAAAATTGCTTCATTGTGTAAAAGTCATTTAGTTGAAAAAAAGTTAGCTTCCAGGAGGGCGTGCTAGAAACAACTATTTTTATCAGTCATTACTCTGGGGCAGCGGAAATCACATTTTAAATAGCGCTTCAGAGGCTTTTCCATGAAGAGCTCCTCCTTTGTTCACCAAGCACCCAGCCATCTTCATACACATCATCCGTCGATCTCCATTGATGGATGGTCAAATGGTTTAGTGTCTGATTTCCGCTTTAGTGGTCAGAGGTTCCAATCCTCGAAACCACCGGTCTCTTTGGTGATAGAGAATAACCTACTTTCGTCCGACTCGTTACCACCCCTGACCTATTAGTTCATGTGTGTCTCCGTCACTACAGGTCACAGGGTCTGGCTGCTGGTTAACGCTAACAGTTTGGCGGGCCACTGTGGCTATGGGATATTCCCCTTCCATTGCACCCGTGCGCAAGCATGTAATAAATTATTCATACCAGTATTACACCACTGACAAAGAACCACTAAGAGACATGGGTCGGGAATTACAAAACAATGGCACTAGTACATGCTGTTTGGAAACGTTCTATAATATTTCCCTTGGTTTGAGAGCCAAGCACTGTAGTAAAAGAGCGTTGCGCTAAAGGCAAAATGCGGTGCAAGGCTGTAAAACTACCGCGTTTGGCTCTTAAACTGCGGGAAATACTGTAGTCTGCCCAAGCTGGTTGATGCGATGGGAGCTGCAATTGGGGTTCGTGTACGCAGACAATCTGTGGGGAATTAGTACACAGAGCACGAAGGAGGGAGGGTTGCAGCAAACAGGGCATCAGAAACCACACTATGCTGGTTGGGGAAACTAATCTTGGGGTTTATTTGAGAAGAAAATATAAATAAGATATAATACTGTTTCTAATAATATTGTGGTGATTCTCTGATTAATTTAGCATTATAAATTAAGTCACGGACGAAGTTCATTCAATCCAACGCGTGATCGATACCACAGTTAATTTTCACACAACCAATATTATGTAAACATGGTTCATTTCACTTCAGACTTTGATTACATAATAAGCTCAGCGATTTTGAAGGTCCACATATTCAGTCGAACTCTGTCGCCTAACAACATTCGAGTAACTGATGATGACTACTCATGTGGTTGCGATTCGAATGCCGCTTGCGTATGCGTTTCTCTATGTCTGTGTTGCCCATAAAAATGCCATAATTTGCATGCTTAATAAACAATACATTTCAGCCCCAGTTTGTGCGATTTCTGACTTCGTTTCCAGCAATTCGGCCATCAGAAATATGTATATTGCCTAATCAGACAAAAATACGACCAAGGCAGACAGAACTGTGGGAGAAGAAATGTATCTGGTATGTTTTCTGTCTTTGAATTGCAAAAGTTCTGTAAAAATACGGGAGACTGAGTTGATTCAGTATTCAATCTGTCACAGGAATCATCGGAAATTCCAAACAAGTTCATCGTGCAGCGCTAATGCTCAACCCCTCATTGAAGCACCTTGCCAGCCAACCATTTCATCTCACTTGCTGAGAATTATCATCGTTATACATACAGTGTTTATTCACCTAGCTGCACCAAGAAGTTAAACCCGGAGCACAGCAAGACTGTGAGCCCCACACATGTTTACCACTGAGTTGTGACCGGGAGAGGGACTAGCTCTCAACGTCAACAAGAGTTTTGTTCCGGAGCAGCCACATTTCTTGCGTTTGTGAAAGCAAGAGGTGTTGTCGCAACCGTGAAAAAAATTTCGCCTTTATGACGCTTGGTCACACTGCTTGCCCATGAAGAGATGAGTTTGTGCTTCAGTAGTTACATGAGCACCACCTGAAAATTGCTGTAAATAGCTCGCATATTGTTGGGTTTTCAACTACCGAAGTTTTCGTTTACCCTAGTATTGATAAATCGCGGTGTCACCACCAGTCCAGTTAGTTCAGTCGTGAACCTCGCATTTATGTGTTCTGGTTTTGGGTACTACCTCTCGGCACCAAATAAAATTAAGTAGCTTGCAAGAAAGAATAGAAGAAAGAGTTCAAATGCACCTGTGCCACTGACAGCGGCACCCAATTTATCCAAATATCCTACGGGTGGATCTCATGGACCCCAACCGGGAGGCTGAACACGTCCTACTCAACCAAGGTAACCGGTCAAAGTTGTGAAACTATTCTCCGTGCCATCGACCAGACACCTCGACTTACCCTTCCTTTGTGAACAACGTACAGCGAGGTGAGCAGGCGTAAAAAGTTCTAGCCATTTTAAATTGTGCAGACTGAACGCGCTTCAACGGCGTTCTTTCACTTATACACACCATTCGATTGATACGATCAACTGCAGTTCCCTCGTTGCAATTGTTACGGTTTTGATCTTTCGGTTTCCGAGTGAGATTCTAACCGAAACAGAAAAGCTGTACCTAATTCTTGGTTTCCCGTCGCTCAAACTGAACTGAAATAAACCATACCCACTATGTTGTTCACCACTGCTATGAATGAATGGCAATTTTTTCAAGTTGAGAAGTAGTGGCCCCATAAATACTAAAGGGAAAACAAAAATCGCCCTCTGATCATCACATGGAAAACGCCATTCGACTCTGTGTGTGTGTGTGTGTGTGTGTGTGTGTGTGTGTGTGTACATTCGTTATCAAACGGTCACCCTTGGCAAGCAATCACAACAAGATCACCACTGCGCACTGTTTACTATCATACTTTTCCGTGTCTTCAACTAGTGACTGATGGGATCTCCTAGGCCTCAATCATAAGGACGGGGGGCCTACGCTCAGGCGTTCTCCATGTTTATCCACAGCCTCCTGTTGACCCTCACATGATTTATTGCATACCGACAGGAAGCTATTTACGATGCGTGATGCGTCGCACGATTTTTTTGTTCTATGTAGCCATATCCCTGGTCAGTGGAACCTGCTGTTTTGGCTTAGATAGAATAAAATCAGCCGGCGACGACCCAAGCACTAAGTGCAGTTCACCCACTGTTTGTAACTCTGTCACCCATTACGCCGTGGCTGGGTTGAGCAGACAGTGATCAAGAACCTCTTATTGTTACATTTTTTCACACCCATCTGATTTCAGGCTGTGTCAAATAAAACAGCATAACTGGAGAAGAAGGGGTACATGGTGTGAGATTTCATGATTCGTTTTGTTTGTGAGCACAATACTGTCAGCTTTCCCAGGCTAAAGTAGGTGGTTTTTAGGGGTCCACAACCGGAGCCTTTAGCTATCCAAAGTTTAACCCAAAAGGCAGCGGGACGAAGCGTGGATGCCCGGGACACCCTCCGCCACAGATGCCGGTGAGCATAGTGCTGTGTGCTTCGCACGCCATCCGTGGTTGGTTTGGAATCAGGGTTTAGTCATCTCCCGTAAACTGAATATCAGTCAACCGAGTGGAGAGCGAATGAACATCTTCTATGCACACATTACATGTTCCCTTAAACTACAGCAAGGTTGATGGAAATGCGGTATCTTCAGAGCACTTGATGTGTATCATATGCATCGCAATTCTGAAGTGTCCATATCTGGCACCAGCGTGATGGATACCATAAGAATCCATAATCCGTGATATTTAACGCGCTAGCAAAGGGAATGAATGCAATTGTTAAGTTCATTTCAGACAACCATTGCCCATGCACTGGGTGCGGCGGCTTTGGTTGCGATTTCCTGGCGACAGCCTCAATCGGAAACAATGAGAAAGGACAGGAATATTAAGGGAGCAATAAAAGAACTGCAAATATTTGTATCAAGTCAATAAAGAAAGTCCGTGAATACAAGAGCACCATTGATCACGACACCTTCCCATTTCCTCTAACACTGAAGATAAAATGAGAGTAAGTTCATTTGGCACTGTTGGTGACGACCCATCGGGACCACCGGCCTTATCACATTTACCCATGATAAGCTACCTATGTATTTACAAGGAATAAATCACTTATAGGTGTGTTCTTATGGAGTCTTCGTTTACCGTCAATGTGAACCGTAGAACCCTTAACCTGGGCAACATATCGGTTGGGTCCACTAACTCATTTCCCAAGCATCCAACTTTTACGGCCACTTTTGCCGGCGATTAGTGTGCCAGCATGTGCCTGACTTCATTGCCAATCTTGTGAATTTCCCATTGTTTCATTTACTAACAAGCATTGGCTTGGTGAGTTGAAAATTCCGATCACAAAAAAGTGATCCCGGCATTTTTGGGCGCATCGTACACGACTTTCTAATTCCGGTGAGGTGTTGGGGCGATACCACGAGTGACAGTGCTGAGCCAACATCTTTGATGGTAGACGGAGGTAACCCGCCCATCCCAGCAGCCTTGTGTTGTTTAATGTAGCTTCTCACGGCGGTTTTGTATCCACACGCAGAACATTAACCAGTGGACTTGGCCATGTAGGGCTTTTTAGGCTTACTTGGTGGAGTCCCGGAAATTCTCGACTCAGTGGTTAGATACACTGGAGCATATAGCAAGGTGTCGTGATCGTTTGCGCTTTGGTATTTAAGATATTTTCTTTGTTGACTTGATATTATTTGTAGTTGTCTTCTTACTCTATTCAGACTCTTGTTTGTGCGGTATTTCCCCTTGAGGTATAGCAACCAAAGCCGCCGCTCGATTGTTTGAGCTTAAAAAACCTCTACTTGCATTGTTCACCGAGGTATACATCTTTAGAAAGCTGTGAAATCAGTGGTTCAGGGACGTGGAAGAAACATACTAGACCTTTAAGTCATGCATTTGATCTTGTGGCTGTGGGGTTTTCTAGGTATGAGTCAACAGCCCCAGTTAGTGGATCACTGAAAACACTAGACAGCACGTCCCACTGTTGCGGCGTACCTGAACACATGTTACATTCATCTCTCTTTTGTTCGCTATTTTTACCCACTCGCCGACTTGTACTGTTTGCTACTGTAAACATAGTGTTTAGGTTTACAGCCGATCCGTAGTACTCACCACTGGACACAAAAATGAGCCTCGACCTGTATCGAAATTGATATCAACGGTTGGTCACGGTCAGCGATGATTCCTGATATCTAAAAAATCCACATATCTTCTGTTCGACGATAGCCACTAAAGCAAAGGAAGGCAAGGGTTCTACAGAGATGCAAAAGCAAACTGGAGCACGCAATGGATGTTAATCGCTGTTCGTGCCAAATAGAAACAAAAGAACCTTTGAGAAATGATGGACTTCAAATTGTTTCTTCAACGTAGAGGATGTTTATCATCAAAAATAATATCAGAGACCAGCATGGAAACAGAACTTATTTGGCTGAAACAAAATGTACATCGGATATTGCAAAATTATCAGAAACCAAAAACCGATCCAACTGCACTCCAAATTCTGTCTCTGATAGAAACCAACCACGAAAGTATGTGGTCAAATAACGACGGTTCCGCATGTACTAATGCAAGGTGACCTGGTTCGGTTAGGGTCTTAGTTTCAGTTCGATGCCCAGTTATGGGTAAATATTCAATAGCATCCGTAGCTTTGACATTAATTCGAGTGTGTACTGTCTCTCCAGAAGGCATTTCAACTTTGAAATCAGCATTTTTCCCGCCTTCCTCAATAGCACCCCTAGTATCCAGTTCATATTTTCGCTCCAATACCGAACCATCTTCCTCACATTTTATAATTTCATTTATGCTGATTTTGAACGGTTCTGTCAGGGATCCAATTTCATCTTCTATGGCCGAGTCAATTGTATACCGCACCGTCACCCCAACCACCATTTCCAGTACTGTTTCACTGGTCTCATCTTCAGTGAGACTCACTTGTTTTTGTTGAATCATTGGGCTTGCTGCCCAGACAAGATGACCGAGAACCGCCTCACAAACATTCAAATCCTAACAATCGATCGTGGACAGTAATACTTACACAATGATCACGTGAGAAACAAAACTGGGATTGTGTGAGCCTTCACTCATGTGTGCGTAGAATGCAAGCATCAGTGTCTTCCGTGGTGGCTGCTCGTGTTCGATCTGCAAAATACAAAAACACAAAACTCCATGAGCACAAAGGCTCAGTAAGCGCAACAGGATTCTACGATTACGTTAACCGAACACCAATATGGCTGCTGACAGCCTGCTCATTACATATGTATTAGGAATAAGACTGATCATCTTGTTTTCAAAGGTAACAAAAAAACGGCCCGGCAAGCTGGTTGCCAACATCAGTTTTATTAGAGAGAAATGATCCTCATGTACTAAAAGTCTTCATTTGCAAGTGTGAATCAATGTCACAGAGTGAAAAACCACTGCAGGGATAAAAATTCGTGAAAAACTTAAAAACTTCCTGATGGATTTCTAATGAAGATGTCTACACACTGCACTCCAAATGAATTCCAGTGGACCTATTGACCTATAACAACAAATAAGATTGCTCAGTAAAGACTTTTCCCAGAATATTCATCACGAATGCGAGCAGTTTATGATCACCTTGACTGCAGTATGCAATAGTGAAGATGTAGCGAAATTCTCCGGAATACATCACCCAAGCTAATGCTATTGACTTCTGCGTTCGAATTATACCGTCCGTTAGTGATTCCCCATACACCTCAAACCGGTCGAATCCCAGTTTTTACTACTGAGACAACCTTCAGTAGCCAAAATTCTGGTAACTACCACGGACGAGAAATCCAATAGAATTTACCTAAGATCGGAGGACCAAAGACACTAATGTTTATTAATTTTAGCTGCCACGAATGTCTTCCTGGTGGATAAGCAAGTGTTCCGAGATACCCACATTGTCGTGGTGTGTTATTGTATGTGTACATTTGTTTGACACTGATTTAATTGGACATGAGTGCCCATTGACGCATCATACGGCAACTTCATACATCATTCACAATTAACTCGGCTCCGCTTTCGCCGATTACTGCATCACGCATTACTATTGTCGTTCTCGTTCAATAACCACTGATTTTACTTGATAGTTACTCCACGATTCTATGAGTATACTCTACGAAACGTACGATTCTCCAGTTATTTATCTAGCAATGTGAGAATGAAAGATTTGGAATGGAGGTAATGCATTACATCGCTGTTTTGCCTTGCGCCAGAGAGTAATTCAGAAAAATGACCAATTACCGTTCTGTGCGGACCATGTTTTCCATCCGACCTTATTAATAACACTCACACAGTCTGTAACGTTAAACCACTTCTCCTGGGGAATCCTTCGTAAGTAAATGATGTTTTACTCAACATCTGATCAGGACATCCCAACATATTTCAGAGCATCGACGTGCCTTTGAGTAAAAAACGCATACGCACACCACCGAAAGACCAACAAAACAGAATAACATTGTATCCTATCTAGTTCACACTAACCGTAAATTGGTAAGCGACTCTGCTAAGTCCATCAGGCGCATATTTCATGGCCATTTTTCAACAAATAATTGGATTTCAAGACCGCCTTTACTACAGAAGCCATAATCCTTTGGTTTTTCATCTAGTTTATAAGCATAACATAGACTATTTTTCGGGAAATATTTCAAACCAGATTTGCCGGCAAGTCGTTCAGGTAACTAGTCAATAACTCGGGCGTTCTCTAAGCTGTTGTGCTTTCGCTCTTTCTCACACTCATGTTAGAGACATCCTGTCTAGCTATTTTGGAACCCTAATTAAGTATGCTGATGTCGTGACTATTTGT
Source organism: Fasciola hepatica (assembly GCA_948099385.1). Taxonomy (NCBI): domain Eukaryota; kingdom Metazoa; phylum Platyhelminthes; class Trematoda; order Plagiorchiida; family Fasciolidae; genus Fasciola; species Fasciola hepatica. Next base: position 3,613,750 of record CANUEZ040000106.1, read on the forward strand.
CACGCTGCATCAGCCGAAGAGGACTTTCAGAACCTGTCTCTTAATTCTTCAAGTATTGTGAGGTCTTCAGAACCCTATCTGGTGTTCTGTATGTATCATCATCCTACCTCACTCAGCATTCTCAAATGATCACTATATTCCGCGCACCACACAATTACACAGAATTAAGTCTGTTAAGCAGCTCAGAGTGACGTTAAACACGGACGTTATTTCGTCAATCGTATGCGCGAATTGTGTTATCTTATCTTTCCAAGCCGATAGCTCAGACCATTCTGCGTTAAGTTTGCATTTATGTCTTCTTTTGTTCCTAAGCACGTTTTTACCAAACTTATTCTCTTTCTCCTTCATAATACTTTTCATATAATCAAAGCAGGATTCTAGTTTTATTCCGAAGTATTCATGCGATTGGTCGTTTATCTTCCAACACGTTTTCCGAAGTGATCAACAAGATATGATTTGCGCGTTGATCTGTAAAAAACTTGGTGGCTTTACATGAAGTTACGCATGATTCACCTGTAGATACAATAGCTTAACTTCAAGTTAAAATAGTATAATTACGTCTATCGTGATATGTTGCCGCTTTTTTCATTTTCCTTAAGAGTGACAATAAGCCGTCCTCCAACCGTTACCCTCATACAGTGTTGGCAGGTGCCCCAAAACTTTTGCAATATTTGCTAGTCACACCCTACTTTTCGTATTGTTTCTCTCTTCACCGTGCACCGTTCATCTGACCACCCCGCTCCCACTCGCAATGCAGCTAAGTTAATTAGCGCAGGACCACTCTACAAATCTACTTTTGACTGCAACTGATCTTTCAATGGTACTATCCGGCGCTGCAGTGTTCTAAGGTCTTCAACGGACGGTGAGCTGTTATCCGCGTTCAGCCGGCTATGAGCATGTCCCCGGATAAACTTCTGTAGCATGCAATATTTGTTGGGACAAGCGATGATTGAAAATGAAGTAGGGATGATCAGCTCATGACAGGGAAAAATGCATCAGGACTCTGGTCAGTGAACTAGACTATTTGGAACGTGTTTTCCTTCTCGGGGTGAAGTTCAGGAAATCCACCAACTCAGTTGTTAGAGATTGCGAATTATGACGACACGATGCGAACAGTCACATGATTGTAATAACCCGAGTGCTTAGTCTACGTGATGATATAATCTTCTACAGTGGCCGAGAGTACTTACGGAAAAAAGGTTAAAGAGTAGGAAGAACGGCGACAAGAAACACCATTGCATCAACAGAAAAAACTGTGGTAGTACAACACCGGAGACTGTTAAAAGAAAATTGTTTAGGTGCGACTTAATCGTGTACACCATGACACAATTTTTCTTCCGAATTGAAACAGTTAGCGGAGGAAGAGAGATTTTATAGTATTGGAAAAGTGACTTGATCGCAACCCGATTGTCACGAATAAACACTCTATTCTACCGACAGTACAGCAGCTGAAGCTCGATTCCACTCCAGTTCTTTCAACTATCAACCTTGCACTTAAGCTCCGGTTTTAGTTGCTATCTCATAGCACCGTCCAGCCGAGGGCGAAAAAGAGCCGAAAACAAAATAATAAGTCGAAATCACGAAAACAAAGAAAGAGCCAGAATAAAACTACGCCACTGGTCGCGACACCCGGCCGTATCAATTGATGCATTCAACCATCTAGTAGGTGGGTCTCGTGGATCCCAATCCGGAAGTTTGGCAGGTCCTACCCGATCTCGTGAGTAATGATTCAACTGAAAATAAATCTTTGTATCACTACTTCACTTGTACATAATACTGCAGACCCCGGAATGTTCTAATAATTCCATGCGGTATACTAACTTCATAGCTGACATATTTCTCTCTATGTATAAGAAGCCATTGGGGCAATAAGTGGAAATATTTTGCAATAAGTAGCGCGTACAGTTCGAAGACCACTTCCAACGGTGATGTTATTCAAATGAAGATACCTTGCATGAAATTTCCCAAACGTGGGTTGAGGGTAGCTGTTATTTGGAGTCTGGTACGCTTAGAGCATTCACTCTAAAGGAATAACAAAAATACTTGTAGATAATCAATAAACTATATTTAGGAGTATTTACATGAGAAGTGAGACGAGAAACATAATCACTGATGTTCGACAGACATTTTGAACAGCCTTTATTGAATAAGATGAAGTTTCTTTTGGTTAGATCACACGTACACAGCGTCCCCAGGGGGTTTTACATATCCTGCCAGAATAAGAATGAAGTCGACAACACTCCAAACTCCCAAGCCACCGAAACTTAACAATTTTCCGAGTCCTTCCATCCACATGCCTAGATAGAAACGATCTACGCCCAATCCGCCAAGAAACAAACTTAGGAGAACGGTGGTCACATAGCGTTTACCGTTGGACCAGTTGCATGGCAGCATACGCCGGAATACTCTACGACCCATACAGAGTACATCCGGCTTTGGCTCACACAGAGTTTCATAAAAGCTGCGCGGTACTTCAGGTTGACGACAGTGCGTACGGCCAATGCAAGTCATTTCTGTGTCCGCAATCTGGTGACAAAAGCGACATATGAATTGCTTCTGCATAGTATAATTTGTGTGCAGAGCTGTTCGGTTTTGGGAATGGAGAATAGTCCAATACTCTTTGACATGCGTTTCCGTGGTGTTCGGTGTAGCCTTACAAAATACTCCATCCGCAGGTCGGCAAGTAACATTCACTAGCGCTCCGTACCAGCATGAATGGTCAAAATCGCACTTCAAACAGTGGGATGGCAGATCAAAACATGTGAATAGCATAGGTGGGCAAAGCAGATGAACACGAGGGACCTTGACGTTCAGTAAAACTGAATCATTGTTTTCAGCAGCGCCAGGAACAGCAGCACGGGTGACGTTTGTACGCAGCTGTTCGAGGGTTGCACTTGTGCTTCGAATTAGTTCATCGTCTGCGGTAGATGGAACAACACAGGAGACCACCAAAAGCACAGCGATTTCGATCAGTCGTACCCTGAATCTGACCGTGACCAGCTGCGGGAATAGAAAAGGACAGTGTCCAAGTAGAAGCCCACATACAGGTGTTGTCGAAATTCGATCGGAAAATTATGTTCCCTCCTGGAGACTGAACCATCTCCGCGACAATGTTAGTTCAATATGAAAACAGGTTTGCTCAAAACAAGACAGTTCAGTTACTTTAGTTAAAAGGCAAAGTAAGAGGAATAGGAAGAAGTTAACAGTCTACGGGACGGTTTTCCTATGATTGACATCTATCGAAGTTATTCTGCAAACGAACAAATTTTTCCGCATTATTCATGCAAAAAAATGGTGTCAGACCAAGACGCAGTAGGCAAAAAACAACCCACTCGATCTGGGTGATGCTATCTGCTCGTCGATAAAAAATATCGAAGGTGCAATACGTATATCTAGCGACGAGATTCCCTGGTAAATTACTATTAACCATTGTGAATCATGAAGTGAACTGAGCTACGTCAGCTTCTGGTTGATCTAATGCCAGTATTAGGCGCAATACAAAGTTGGTCACGCAGTTCAATCGCGAAGATACTGACTTCACATCGCTAATCGTGTTGGTTGTCGGTTCACTTCGTATGCTTTACGGTGAGCATTGAAGGGCTCACAAAAACGTGACTAGTGATAGAAAAAATCAATCAATAAACTCATTTCAGCAGCTAATTAGAAAGCTCGATGGTTTGGCGAACAGCCAACCCGTCTTTGCCTGTCCTGAGAAGCAGGCCGAAGGACCAGTCAAATGCTAACTGTCGTCTGAGCTGAATCAACTAATTGAGTCTGCTACCAGACGAACCACCCAGAAAAGCTGGCAGTGAATAACAGGTGGACAAATAAGTGTGCGGGCTAAGATTTGGTTATGACCACCATTCATCTTATACAAACTGTCGTTTTTATACTAATAAATCGAGATAGTTTAAAGGCAGGAAGATCCTCTTACCAGAGCTACTAGGACGGATTAGAAACCCTCGACTTGGTCGAGCCCGCCGGTCGAGCGGTTTGTCGGAGGTGTCGCTTCAGCTTCGTGGGGCCACAGGTGAGAGCTGGGTACTTGATGAAGACCTTAGAGATGGAGAATATCCTAGGGGCACGACAGTCTACCAACTCAGAGATGCTTCTCCTACCAGACAGCCCGTACGCTCAAAGTTAAGCTTGAATATGATCGCGTCACAAATGTCGGCCCCGAGTTACCCACTGGGTGTTGAAACGGATGCCTCGGATACAGACATCTCAGCCACAATCACAAAACCACAGGTCAGTCGCAGTCTTTTTCTGGACTCTATTTGAAAGCGAATAGCACCATCCTTCCCTAAAGACGCTAAAGCTATTGTAGAGGATATTTGGAAGTGGAGACATTATCTGCTGGATACATATTTCCAACTTATCACGGATCAAAAATCGGTCGCTTTGCTGTTCAACTCCAAACACTACAAAAAGATTTAAAAAAATATAAGGCTTAAAGGAGATGAATTATCGTGTCACAGTTTTCGTGTCACCTACTGCCATGACCACGAGAATGTCGCGGCCGACACAATCTCGCAGTTGCTGCTCCGCGTCTACATCACTCAAAGAATTGTACAGCTCAGTCTGCCACCCCGGCGTCGTTCGCACATCTCATTTCGTCAGAACGAAGAATCTATCGTACTAGGTCGGTGATGTGAAATGTTACCGGTGGTTGTACACTCGGTGTTAAATGGAAACCATAGTTTTTCAAGTTACCTACCGGAAATCTGATCAAGGACACTTCGCCGTTCGAAAAGTTGAACACCGATTTTAAGCGACCGCTTCCCTTAGTATCCAAAAAATCGGTACCTGTTGACTATCATAGACTAGTACTCCAGATTTCTTTTTGCTAATGCCTGCTCAGACTTGTCGATCACTACAGTCATCTGTTGCCTTTCCCAATTGTTTTAGATCTTTAGCACGCCGTCCACTCAGGAAGGAGTTCTTTCGTCCGAAGAACTGAAGAACTTCTTCTACCATAAAGGTATTGTAACTAGCAGAGCAACGGCCTATAACTCACAGTCAATCGCACAGGTCGAGACTTAATGGTGCTCTCTGGAGAACCATTATTCTTACAGCACAATAAAGGAGACTCCCATTTACCCAACAGACTGTCCGTCCGGACGCTGTCCACTCTATCAGGTGACTACTATGCACATTAAAAAATGAGACACCACATCAACGACCGTTCAATTACCACTGGAAATCAATTTCAGAGGTCTTAGTATCTACCTGGATGGATAGTCCATGATCGGTCCTGATACGATGTCTGACGAAGTCAACAAAATACGACCACCTAGTCAACGAAGTGGAAGTGACCAAATGCAATCCAAAATACGCCCACGTTCGTTTCCCCGACCAGTTCTTCTATGAAGACTATCTTCCTGTAGGGAAATGCAACATCGTGTCTCATGAGGGCGCGAATCTTATTATATTGCCCTGGACACATCTAGTCAACTGTTAGAAGTTTTATTTTAGCGAATGTACGGGCATCGCACAGGTTAAATTTTCAAAACTACCCCTTCACAGATCATATTTGAAATTGACTGATAATTTATTCTCAGTGATAAATAAATAAATTGATTTAATTTCTTCACATCGGACTTTGGAGACAAAAATGATGCACAAAACGGAGCACAAAATAGTGATCTCATAACTACTTTGGAGAATTCCATGCAAAACGTGTACGGCAAAGAAATTAACAAAAATTACTTTCCCCTGTTCTAATCTTAGTGTTAAACCCCATTACCTCCCCCCCCCCCACGTTTTTATACCGCTTTTCGATGTTGTTGCGTTGGCACCATGGTTGTCCTCAAGCCGGTGTTTATTCATATATATATGTATATATATATATATATATATATATATATATATATATATATATATATATATATATATATATATATATATATATATTCTGGACTGTTCTCCTTAGACGATTAAAGCATCTTATCCAGTCCGCTTTCTTCCTGCGTCTCTTAATAAATCATTCTAATCTATAACAAGTTAGTCTTCTAACAATTCATGGAAGGCCCATCTCGTCCGGAATGTTCTGTGGCTGACCCACGTTCTCCGGTGGCAGCGAAACGCACAAACTTTCTTTCTACCACTTCCTGTAAACTTCATTCCCCCGTCTATCTGTCATAGGTACGAAGACGCCATTCAGACTCATAAACCGGTTTACGTTGGGATAAAAAATGGTATGTCTTCTACAAACAAACAAAAACCTGGTCGAGAAGCTGACCATTTCCTACGGAGATTACTCCTTATTGATAAAGACTGAAGTATTGAGGCCATTTCTGCTGATCAATACCGCAATGAGGCCATTAGTAACGCACCCTTCACAGGGCTACATTCCAATACCAATTGTCAACTGCTACATGGAAAGTAAACGCTTCAGGTGAATCCTGTATGCTGAAGTATGCTCAGTAAAAAACCCTTATTTATGATTCAACTAACTGCGGATCGTGCGGCGATATATCAAAGCTGATATAAACCACCGTCACAGCCCCCTTCCCCATCCAGGTGCTTGAGTCACAACAAGAAACAAAGAAATGAATACAAGAACAACTAACAATTGTTTCTTGTGATTAAAACTGGTACCCGCGTTCAAAATATCCGGCCCGAGAAGTCATTTGTAACTCTTGTGGAGAAAGGGTCATTTTGGGGTTTGCCGATCAAATTCCAAAAGCAAACGAATCATGTCCCTTTTGAAACTTGTCATTTTATTTCTTGTTGCCACATCTTTCACTGGCTTAGCTGAATTTTCGATGCAGGTCTCAGCCAGGAGTACCACTAAAAGCACTCATCGACACCGGGAATTGTGAAAGTTACTTATCCAGTAGTATTGCTGCACAACACTGGTTTGTACTTCCCTCTATGAGTACCATCTTGATTACTTCAACCCGACCATCTCGTTACTTGTGTACAAATATATGCTTCCGCAGAATATGAGAACATTCATTACAAATCCGTTACACTCCTTATCTCTTTCTCTCTCTCAGATGATCTGTGTACCAATTGTATCTTCAGTTTTTTAGTTCAAACCAAAATGTAACTGTTCCCCTAGACGGAGATCGACCACTTTTCTCTGATTACATGCTCACTGCTGCTAAATCAACGTTTTACACTTATTTAACAATGTGGCTTCTGATTGTAAAACCACGGTCGGACGTCATCATCGTACAGCGTAAAACAGCGTAGCTGTAGTGCTACCGATGTGGCACACAATTACAAACACTAACAAATTTGTTTATTTGAACGATCACCGAATTCGGTGGCGCCACTTGCTCCGTCTCGGTACACTGTCAGCACGATCTTCCGTTCCTCCAATACATACGTTATACCGCTCTAGGGTTATCGTGTCACAAACCGGGGATCAGGGGCTATAGACTCTATGCGGAAGCAGGTCCAGATTTAACTTAGAACCCTAAACTGGTGAGCTCGAACAACAAATTCATCCCACCACGGACCCTCGTAAGTCTTTAAGTCACATTTATTCGTTCATATATACACTTTCCGCCATATAAACCTTGAATCTCCAATAATTTTACGATAGTCCGCTTCGTGTTTTTCACAAATCGATGTCATAAGTGTTGTTTCACGGCTACTCAATTCACGTTTATATCCTTTTACATCAGATATACCATAGTATTTATGTCTAGCAACGACCATAAGCCTGACCCACCACCGTACGTTTTGACTGTCTCCCTAGCCGTCCCTGAGTCTCTTATTGATGACCCTCAACTCTGGTTCCGCATGTTAGAAGCAGAGTTTGAAACACAGGAAGACAAGCGAACCCACTCGTTAGTTGTGGACTATCGGTTGTCTTCCCCGTAACGTTGCTGCTCAAATACGTGACGTATTTTTCAATGACTATTCTTACACAGCCGTCAAAGAAGCGGTAATCTCTAATCTTTTGCAGTCTGAATCGTCAAGACTGGAATGGCTGATCCAAGGGATTGAGTTAGATAGTAAAAAGCCCTCTGCATTACTGAGAATGCAGCAGCTGGCAGGGCGACTTTTCGAGGGAACATTTATTAAGGAGTTATGGGTACAGTGATTACCAACTAATACTCAAGCGCTACTCGATGTTTCCAGTCATCTTAACCTCAAAGAAGCGGGAAAACTAGCGGACGATATTATGGAGCGGTATCATCCACGAATAACTGCCGTAACAAACTCCAGTAGCCCCCAAATCATTACTCCCACTGTAGTAACACACTCCGAGGACGTCCTGATAGCTGCTTTCGAGCGGGCTTGCAGACTTTTTCCCACTCCTAGTTGTTCTCACTGTGGAGAACAGAAACTTTATCACACGTCATCGGTATACGAATATATTGACGAGAGGGAAAAGTGTGAGGCTGCACACGATACTCTTGAAAAGATCTGCATCAAGCCAAAAAATGAGGTTTTTGTTCGACATCTGTCGTCCTCTTGCAGGCGGAAAAACAGGTCGAACTCCGGACCGATTCCCCCAAAATCTAAACTTGTTAGCAAAAGACTGTGGTTTCGAATTCGTCAGAGTATAACGAAATCAAAACGAAGTCATACATGATGCATTCATCAATGAAACGCAGTCTAACACTATTCAACAGTGGATTCTGGAAAACAGGTCGCAGAATCTCGATGCCGGATACGAACAAGCTCGTTATTTGGAAATAGTCTGTCATCAATCATATTCATTTTACCCGCATGACCCTTCGCAGCTAGCGTCAAAATCAAGTCCATATATGCTCAAGGAATCACGCTGACACCCGCTTGGGTCCGCTGTAATAGCAGCAACAACTGCTCGATGGTAATTCACCGATATGTTAGACACCCATGTTCCGAGTGTCCCGCCAGGGACGCTGTGTGCAAACTGTGTAATAAAAAGGGCATTATCAAAATGCAATTTGGTCCGCACCGATCACCAAAACTTCGTCTATAACTAGTTGTTATTTCCATGATGCTAGCTTCCACCGCTTACCGCCTTTCCATTGCAGTAGTACGAGTTTTCATCAACGGAATGCCCCTGCAAGCTTTGGTGAGTACTGGAAATTCAGAGATACATATCAAAATCTGTTGTTCGGGGGAAAATATTGAAACTGAAGGGTTACGCAGTTTCATTACCACAGCATCCACTAGTCTTACAACTCACATGCGCGGACATTGCCATGTGACACTGTTAGAAAAATTCTAACTACACTCATTAAACTTTCTATTCTTTCCAACCTCTTCGGCGCTGAGCTTTTAGGTCATGAATTCTCGCGCTTGCATAAAATTTTGGTGTTGTGTGGCTTCGTTGGCGTTTGGACCGCTGCCACCACGTCATATACATGCGTAGGCACATCACTGTGACTTCACCCATGCCACGGACGGCTTGCTCTAACCAATAAAACGTTGACACTGAGCCATACGTACTTGCTGACCTAATGTTGCTGGGTGGCCCTGCTTGACTGCACTTGATTGCATGTACTGCTTGCGCTTGCTTATAGATGATTTACTTGGTTGTTTGTTCACTTACATACGTGATTACTGTTACGCTAATAAACGGATTTGTTGCGTACTGCGTTTTCCGTTAATTACGAATACAACATTTTGTCATCATCATCATCATCATCGTACAGCGTTAAACAGTAGGACAAGCCCCACTGGTCACTACCTTTCTCATCATGTTGCACGCTGAATTAGAAAATATGAATATACAAGATGGACAGAGACTGGACCTACACGGATGGGAAAAGGAAAGGATGCCCTAGTAGCCAACACACGGAATACACAGTCTAACTGTACAAACGCACATCCATCAGTCATTCTGATTCGACAGAAAGTGACAACACACTCATCATTGTTCGCGGTTCGCTGCCATATCCTTCAGTGTCTCCAGCCAACTGATTGATTGATCTTTTGGACCCCAACCACGAAGACGTGAAGCACCTACTTTTCCTAAGTCTGTTGTACATTTTCTCATTCCTCGTTGCCACGTCATCTGTTGACCCCCACGTGGTCTCTTCCACCCCCTAGGGGGAACGGAGAATAGGACACGGTACGGTAGACGTGTGTTTGCCATACGTAACACGTGTCCCAACCAACGAAGTTTACTAAGCTGGATGCGCTGTGACAGAACGTTCTCCGAATTAGTACCCAATACTCGCTTTCTGGCCTCATCGTTGCTTACTCGGCTATTCCACCCAATCCTAGCGATACTACGTAAACATCGATGATCAAAAACCTCAAGATAACGAATATATTCAGCACTCAAATCGTTTCACTGACCTGGGTTCGCCGTCCACCGGTGTCATGAATAACTTTGAACAGTCATTGACTGTTACCTGAAGCAGCTGCTATTTTCATTTCTTCGGCTACCTTGACTCACCAATTTTCGCGATCATTCTTAAGGCTTTTCGTAACTTGCTTTTGCAGCTTTCTCCGCATCTTATTCGTCTCCTTACAGTTCGAGAGCTGACGCTTTTGCTCCATTATACTCAGCGACTCTTGCGAGATCCAGTGTCTTTGATGGACATCGGATCTAAGATCATAGGCAAAACCTGCTGCCACGTGCATCGCCTGTTTGATATGAGCCCAATGATCATCTACATTAGCGTTCGTCGTAGATCCTAGCTCATGTTCTAACTTCTGCTCATAACGGGTGCGTACTTCTGGATCACACAAACGTTGAACAGCTAATCGGGTTTGCGGTTTGCGACGGTAACCATGGAGCTGGAGAGATAATCGCATTAAAACTAATGCATGGTCCGACCCTACATACGTGGACCAGTAAGATCTACAGTTCTGAACAGAACTGCGCCACCGGTAGCTTACGGCGATATAATTATTCTGGCTTAGAGTACTTATAGAGTTACAGCGCCAAGTCGCTGTGCGACGCGAGCTGTGTCGGAAATTGGTGCTAGACAAGAACAATCGATTGTCTGTACAAAACCGGAGAAGTCTATTCCCGTTATCTGTACGCTCAGCAGGTAAAGCACAACGCCCACCTAAACAGGCATCTGACACACTGAGTTTGTCAACTTGTGCATTGAAGTCACCAGCTAGCACTACAATGTCAGAACTCTTACTGCTGCGAACGAGAGTGGCGAGTTCATCATAGAAATCATCTTTCTGTAAGTCTGAGCTGCAGTTCGTTGGGGCGTACGCCGAGATCACAAACAAATTGCGCTTAACACAACTATCCTTTCGAACGCCAACTGACCCCTGGAGTCTCACAGCACATAAACGACTGTTAACAGGGATCCAGTCTAATAGGGCAGCCTCAGCCTTGTCAGTCAAGACTGCTCCTACACCACGTTGAACGGCAGCTCGAGCTACTTCGTCTCCTGAAGTGCGCAGGAAATACCTCGATGAGATACCAGGAGCAGTTAGTTGAATTACACTGCTCGAATCCTGGATACGCGTTTCACTTAAGCAGCAGACATCAATCTTCAGAGAATCTAATGTGAGGGCTAGGCACGCCTGCTGACCGGCCTGCATGAGTGTACGCACGTTGAAGGAGCCGAGATTCAGAGGCTGACGAGGCTTGAGGAAATGTGAGTTACCAAACAGAGGATTATTCCCGACACTATTTGACAGTGAATCGTTGCGAGTATCGACCGTGTTATCAGTAAGAGCATTATGGGTGGATAGATGAGGCAAAGAGAGGTGGTTGAGGACAGAAGACAAAGGCTGAATAAAAGAGAGGGAACTCTGAGCGGCACTCAATTATGAGTTTTGGATTCACACCGCCCGCACCGTTTTCGTCAGACCGCGATGCATTTCAGTACGTCAGGGCAGAAGGAGGTTCGGAGTGTATCGAAAAAACGATGCGCCATGTGATATATATATATATATATATATATATATATATATTCCGGGGTCGCGGACGACCGTCTACGAGCACTACTAAAATGTGATGAAAAATTAATACAGGATAAAGCGTGTGAACTGGGCTTTTTAAAACAGGAAATTTCTTATCAGTCGGAGGAGCCTCAGCGTCCACTTTTCATTATGACGTGAATAAGTTGTCCCCCATGCACTAAGAAACAAAAAAATATGACTTCACTATCACTGTGGAAGTGCCTCTCATAAGGCCAATTATCCCTCGTGACCTGATCGTGCGGCAGGATGCCGTCTGCATACGCGATGACACTTCATTTGATATATGTCTACCTGGTGAGATGTAACCGCCCACGTAACAAAACTTATCTACTTCAGCTACAGCTTTCCCTGCCAACACAAGATTTGATGTTGAGCCAGCTCAGTTCTGCAGCAGCACTTTACACTTTGAAGGTGCAAAATGCATCCCAAACATTGCTAAACTCTTGCTTAGGCTATCTAAGAGAGCACGCAACTTACCTGGATCTTCACTCAGAAGAACAATATTGTCCGCATATTCCAAGTCAGACGGTTTACTGCCTCAGCAAAGATCGATGCCACTATTCTCACACGAGGATAGGGCTATCTCAAGAATCAATTCAATCACAAAATTGAATAGGAAGAGCGAAACTGGGTAACTCCGACGAACACCACTTTTCGTGGTGAATCCGCATGAAGGATCACCGTAAGTCCGAGCTCGGCTTTGGCTGTTTGCATACAGATATTGGAAGAGATAAACCTCTTTGGCACACCCTTCAGTGAGGCAGCGCCAGAGCACGGTGCAGTCGACTGAATCGAGCGCCGCTTTCAAATCAAGAACAAAAAGGCCGGATGAGATACCATCAACTTACTTCCTACTACGGACTGGGCGACCGAGTAGTACAATAGTCCCGAGAGGTGCTGAAGACACCGCCTCGTACCATATTCCCGTGAATCTCTATGAATAGTTTAGAAGACATGCACTCTGATCATGCTACAGCGTCCCCGGCAAGCGACGCGCCTCGTGCCCCAGCGGGCGAGGTGCAAAGACAAGCTGGAACACTCAACTATAGGAAACAGGCTTACATAACTTGTTGGAATGTACGGACACTATTAAACTTGGGCAGCAAAACCCACTGCACATTTACAACATCGACATAGCTAGTCCCTTAGAAGTCCGCATACCTAACCCCGGCACGATGCACAAAAGTTCCAGGAGAAGAGGTAACTTATTGGATTTATCACAGCGGCCTGACAGACAACTCCGGGAGCCACAACATGGCACTCGTCATTACCAATAAATCCAACAGCCCAATGATCGCTGGGGAGCCGATTTCAGCAAAAATAGCTTTGGCGCGTTTCAAAGGCTCCCCGCAAAACCTAACGGTGATGGCGGTCCATGCTCCGACCAAGGCGGCAGACAGCGAAACAAAAGATGAATTCTGCGGCAGCTTCCAAGAATTAATCAATCGGGTCCACAGAAGTGACATTTATGTTCATCGCCGGAGACTGGAACGCTCGCACAGGTCCACCGGATTCGTCAACAGGGTACGTCCTGGGAAAATTTGGCCTTGGTCAACGCTGTGAGAATGGTGACCACCTGGTGAGTTTGGCTGACTCTAACAGAGTGGTCGTTCGCAGCACCATAAAAAACACTTACCGACGTGGCACTCCAACGACGGTCGCACTTCAACCATATCCTAGCGAGGTTTCGTTGGGTTTCGTCTGTTGAAGACTGTCGAGTGTACCACGGCGCAGACGATACAGTCCGCGTTCTTGTTCTTACACGCTTCGGAATCCATCTGCCTATGCGCGTTAAGGCATCTCCACCGATCTGCATAAACGTTTCAGCCCTGGAAATGCTCAACGCTGTTATGCACAATCGCAGCCCGACTATCCACAGTAACCGACGTATCGTCAGATTCAACTCCAGTAGGACAGTGGACGATAATCAAATAGACGGTTGGAAAGGCTTTCTCAAAAAAAAAAAAAAAAAAACTGGAGAAAAATGAAAGGCGTCTACAAGACTGGATCTCTGAGGGCACACTACAGCTGTCGGCTGAAGCACACGAACCCCGGATATCAGGAAGTGGCGAACGCCGCAGACTGCAACGCGATGCCTTTGCCTTGCTAGGGCTGGTCGTAAGCGGTACCGGATATGAGCAGCTGAAAAAATGGAGATCGGTGACTTCAGCAAGCTATTCCGCCTCATTCGCAACGCGTCGGGTAGGCGCTGCAAGCAGGAGTCGCTCTTACGCGACGCAGCCGGTCAGTTCATACCTGAACAGAAAAGAATAAAACAGCGAGTAGGGCACTTCGATCGGCTGCTCAACCGATCATCAGGCCACGCAACGGCCCTACAATCCCCGGTTCTTGCAGAGCTGTACCATGTCAGTTTCGATCCACCGAGAACAACTGAAATCGCCCCAATAATCAGTCAACTGAAGAACAAAAAAGCTGCTGGAGAAGACGGCATTCCACTTGAAGTATACAAGTGCTGCCTGTCGTTATCCGCCGACAGACCACACACCCTATTTGGCTCCACATGGCGGGAAGAAGTCTTTCCGACTGACTAGGTCACGTCCGTCCTGCTGCCAATCTCAAACAAACGGGACAATTCAGTGTGCGAGAACTATGGGGGAATCGGCCTGATCCATGTGGCGGGAGATTTCCCGCGTGTTGCTACTCAACCGCTTCTCTGTTACGAGACCGCCGCACCCGACCGAACTAGCTGAAGCAAGTATGCGAATTAAGGAGTTTGCCCGGCGGTGGTTGCTTCAACTCCTTGTAGCAGACAGACGGAGGCCAGTGGACTAAGCAGAAGCATAAAAAGGCAAGACAGTCCAAAAAGAAGAATGAGTGTAAGATTGCGAAAGATAGGCCAGCCAGGACGGACGATCCTGAGCTCCTAGTGTTAGAAGGTAAAGTGGAGGGTCTGCAAATGCAAATTTTATCGATGGAAAAGGTCTCAAGCCGCAGGCTCCCGATCCCAAATCAGGAACCCTTCATAAGGGAATCATAAGCGAGGCGGGACATAGATACGAGAGTCTACGACACTGCGAATTGTAGGTGTTTCGTACGCTACCACTCTAAGAAGGGGGCACAGAGTGGGGACATGGAAACCACCACTCGCGAACAAAAGCGTACATAAAGAGAGGCCAATACTAGTCGAGCTTGTTTATGAGGCCATCCGAGGGCAGCAGTGGTGGCCCGCACCACCAAGGACAGACACCAGATTGCACCAGGCGAGCATAGATTGAGGCTTGGTGGTCTAGCGCCAGGTGGAAATCTGGCTAAGCCAGCTAGGGCACTGGTGAGAAGTCCCCAAGGATAGCAGGATGCCGTACTCGGCTCTCGGGTTACCTCACCGATAGCAGTACAGAAGCCGCGTACGTGGTCGGAAATAGTTTTAACTGAAGGTGTTAGGAGATGAAAATTGGCAGTACTGTCCGAAGATGGAGTACAACACGACCCATTCCAGTTTGAGTGTCATGGCAACTCCTTTAGGGGTGGATTGGGGTTGGTCGGAAGTCCTAGATCACCAGCCGTCTTCATGCGCCCCAGTCGGGACAATCGATACGAAAAATTCGCTATCGTCTTGGGCGTTGCGCCCGAGAATCAGGCAGAACTAAACAATATCAGACACCTAGGCAACGGAAAACGCGGTAGCATTAGAAACAAATGGATGGAACTCTCCGAAGCCGCTAGGGAGCACAACGCGTCAATAATTTCCGTTACGGAAATATGGCTTCCCAGAGAATATCATGTGCTAGGAATAATAAACAACAGTTTCGCAATCTACAGACAGGAAAGAGAACACAATTGTCTTGGAGGAGAGGTAGCCATCTTAATTAGGTTAGGTACAAACCATCTTCAGTCTCCAACCAAGATGTGCACTCGTAATGTCCAGCTGTGCGCAGTTACGATTTTCCTTTCAGGCAGAATGGTTAACATTGTCTGTGTCCACAGGGCATAAAGTACAAACCACGAAGAGGATGTTCACTGACTGCGGACCCTAACTGAACTAGTTAGGGACGCAGAAAAAACCCTCATAATGGGCGACTTCATCCTTCCGCACATTGACTGGACGGTTGAAGTCTGCACGCCGGGATCACAGGAGGAAAACTACTTACAGTGGCTGCATGCGAATGCGCTGCACCAACACATTAGAGGAGATATCAGATATAGGTCTTGATGCGTGCCATCCTTGTTTGATCTAGCAATAACTAATCTCCCCAAAGACGTATCTGAACTGCAATGCTGCACCGTATGTCAAACTGCTGCACGTATGTCAAACTCATCTTGTGTATGCGGCCACCCAATGTAGGCTCAAGACTGGTTGGGAATTTCGGTAGTAGGGACATAGATAAGCTTCGCAGTAGGACGACGGAGCTGACATAGGAAACAGTAGAGCAGGTTACTATCGAGGAACGTCGAAAGGTCATAAAAATATCCCTAAATGCCCTCTAGGACGAGCTTGCACCCTTAAAACGACGGAATGAGGAGGACAAACCAGTGTGGTGGAAGGCTGCAATAACCATCAGATGTAGAAACCGCAGCTGGCACCTTTGCAAAGCTTCCGGCAGCCAGCTAGCTTGCCCCCGTTATACAAAGCTTAGAAAGGATATGGTGGGCCTTCTGGGGACTTCTAAGCGATAGTTTGAAATCAAACTGGTTAAATGCGTAAGAAAGCAGCCAAAGAAATTCTATAGCTACGTACAGTCAAAAGGCTCAACAAACGATGCGATAGGTCCACCACCCACTAAGAACCACGGTATCGCCCACTCATGACCAAAGCAAAGCAGACGCTCTGAGTGGATACTTGCGTAGCGTACATAGGGTAGATAGTGGGGCACTAGTAGACTTGATGCGGTCACATCCTCCGCCGGAGTTAAACGAACTAAATCTTTTCGAGAGCATCATGCGTGAGTGTCAACAGGAACAAATGGCCGCAAATCATCCAGTCCAGATGGCATTCACCTGGCCATCATTAGGCCGTTGACGGATATCATAGCTCCATCGGTGTGTAAGCTGTACAAGTCCACGTCGGACCGGGGTAAGCTGCCTCAGGACTAGAAAAGCGCAGTCGTCGTGGCAATACATAAGAGTGGACCCAAGTCGGTTATAGATGACTACAGGCCGGTAAGCCCAACTAGCATCTTGCGTAAAGTTCTCGAGAAGACTACCCACACTCACATCTGTCAGCATTTACCGGAGCACTCCATGCTAAGCCCAGCTCAACATGGATTCTTAAAAAACAGGCCCTGTCTGACAAATCTCTTGTGCTTCCAAGATGAAGTGACGCGACATATGGATGAAGGTAAACAGATCGAAGTACGTTACCATGACTCGGTTAATCACCGTCTGTTGCTGTGCGAAATAGAGACATTCGGTATAGGTGGGTCAGTATTCAGGTGGCTGGCGGGCTTCCCTTCCGACAAGGCATCCTTGAGATTATCTGAGGTTTATACGTAACTAAAACGTTTACCTGTGTGATATATCTCCTGAAACTTGTACGCTTGCACCCGATCCGGTAGAGCACCTCCATCTAGCAACATGCGCTGATACGCTTGGAAAGTGCATCACTTTGGCCAGCGCACTGTATTATCATCCAGCAACCAGTTGCTGTACACTATGACCACGGGGTCGTCCACCTCAAACAACACAACAAGGTACATATAAAACAGAAATCGTGTTATTCCATGAAAATTTGACATACTTCAATATAACGATGAAGCACCCTTTGGGTAAGCAAGTCCTACTTCGCGAACGTATGCAATATAGGTATTACAACATTATTATCAGGAACAGAGATGCAGAAACATTTACGCAAAAGATTATTCACGGGGACAGTGACAATACTCTCATCCAGTCCGTCAAGGAAAAATATGTACAAGTGAATAGGCCGCATGGGTTTACCGAAAAAGTCTGAGAGGCTTGAAAAGTAACGGACATTAAGTAAATCCCCGGATATATCCACAATTTCAGCTGGTTTATAGCGGACAATGACAGTGTTATTCGGTGAAATGCAAGAAAGTACCATTCTGTTCAACGCAACAGCATTTTTGCAATCATGAAAACGATGAACCGGAATTCCAACGTCATCCGGTATAGTTGCCATCGTACCATAATTATCCGATAATGTTTGCTCGCACAGACGTCGATACAACTGCTGAGCGGGGGTTTTTTGAGCCTCGGATATTGAACTTTAGGGTACGTAAGTAGGATTCAAAATGAGAACAGGAAAATGTGTCGAGCGTACCATGACGAACAACGTCTGCCGGTAGGCGGACGAAAGCATGCTCGAAATTGTTGTAGAATATATACGAAAAGGGGTGGCAATTATATAAATGACAGCAAATAAAATGACGAAATGTTCATAGGCATCATCAGACAACAAACCCTTCAAACAAGCTGACCCTAAAGACAAAAGAAACATACGAAATTCAGTGGCCTTCCAACATTCAACATTGTGTATATGTCGGCAAAGCCGCTGAAAATCACGCGGTTTAGCGGGGTGTGACTGAAGTATACGACTTCCAAGTTCTGCAGAAGCAAATTTGTCCAACCGGCTGAATGCGTACCGGGGACCAAACAACCAAAGATCAATCATTCTCTTTGTCACACCCAAACGTACAAGGTGCATGAAATCCAAAGGAAAAGTGTGAATCATGTCCACGAGGAAGGGCGAAAAGGGACTCACCAACATGGTGTTTACGATATTGATGTGACCGAAATGCACACTCGGCGCGTAATTTGGACTTCATAAACGGGAAAGTGATCTTCCTGTTTTAGTGGAAATCACGTTGGATGCATTTATCACAGCCAAAGTAGCCTGTTGGACACTTAAATTGTCTGACGAAGACCCGCGCATGAGTGTCACAAATAACAGACGAAAGGTGACATTCAATATTTTTCCCCGGACGTGGACGCCTTCTGTCAGTAAGATGCGCAGCTCTTCGGTGCATTCCTTCATGTACGAGGTAACGTTTGAGGGCGTGCCACAACCATAGTAAAATTCCACGGTTATCACCAGCAAGCAATATGGTTTAACCACTCTGCCAAGTATGGGCCATAACTGCAGATCCGAAGAACGGAAAAGAGAAGTACCATCGCAGATTGACTGGAGGGAAATTCCATTCGGGTAAATGTGGTTCATGTGCATTACATTTATGCCATAGGCAAATTTCGATGCCAGCTCAAACTGGCGATGATGGCAGTTCTCTGTTGCATTCACTGTCCAAGGCTTTTATTCGTTTCCGACTAACATTGAGTCAGCAAAGAGGCATCTGTGAGCAAACATATACCAACCGTACGGCTAGACCGAAGGACTTTATTGTGCACGCCACGAAACTGTCTCACGACGATGTTGGAAAACGGGCAGTGTATATAAGTGGGACCGATCAAAGGCCTTACAATACAGCTGAACAACATGACCTCAATCCCGAATGAAATTTCTCTCCAGTCGATCTGCGATGGTACTTCTTTTTTTTCGTTCATCGGATCTGCAGTTATGGCCCATACTTGGCAGAGTGGTTAAACCATATTGCTTGCCGGTGATAACCGTGGAATTTTACTATGGTTGTGGCACGCCCTCAAACGTTACCTCGTACATGAAGGAATGCACGGAAGAGCTGCGCATCCTACCGACAACCTTGTGTACAGTATCCATGCTTTCGTCCACCTACCGGCAGACGTTGTTCGTCATGGTACGCTCGACACATTTTCCTGTTCTCATTTTGAATCCTACTTACGTACCCTAAAGTTCAATATCCGAGGCTCAAAAAACCCCCGCTCAGCAGTTGTATCGACGTCTGTGCGAGCAAACATTATCGGATAATTATGGTACGATGGCAACTATACCGGATGACGTTGGAATTCCGGTTCATCGTTTTCATGATTGCAAAAATGCTGTTGCGTTGAACAGAATGGTACTTTCTTGCATTTCACCGAATAACACTGTCATTGTCCGCTATAAACCAGCTGAAATTGTGGATATATCCGGCGATTTGCTACTAGGGGTTATGATTTACTGGTTGCAAGCAATATATTGTTGCAGCACCGGGGATCCGTGGAGCCCACCTGTGCACGAAACTCGACGTCCTGGCTATCTGCCGTGCAGTCCTGGAACCAGCCTGAGCCTGTTTGCTTAATTTTATCATAAAATCATATTTGCGCTGTTGACTGGAATCCGGAGTGATTTATTAGTCCGGCAAGAATAATCTCTGGTTATTTAAGCTGAGTTTAATGGTCTGCACACAGTTGACTGAGATGGTAATAAAACATCCCTTGTAGCAAAACCAATCCGAAACCGATCGGTTTTTGGCCGGTTTTCACTATTACGCCAGTCAGTTTTCAGTCAGTTTGCTTACTAGCCATTATACATGGGTCAAAAAATGAACTGATACGAAAACAATGTGCAATGCTTCGTTGGCGTCTTGTTCAAATGTGTTGGTCTAATTCATCGAAATGCCCTGAAATGACTCGGTATCGATTGCATTATTCCATTCCCTCGAAATGGGTAAAATAAGAACAATTATTTGGAAAATCATAACTTTGGAGATAGAAATGAGCATCGTAGAACGTAATTTGGGAAAAATGGCAGAAAATGAAGGAACATTCCGCGCATTTTAAGCAGTTGGCACAAACCGTTTGGAAACCAGCCAAACACCTCTCAGAAGCCACTCAGAAACAGCTCAAAAACCAGCCAAATACCGATCGGTTTCGGAGCAGTTTGTGCCAATTGCTTAAAATGCGCGAAATGTCCCGGCAATTTCTGCCACTTTTCCCAAATTACGTTCTACGATGCTCATTTCTGACTCCAAAGTTATGATTTTCCAAATAATTGTCCTTTTTTACCCATTTCGAGGAAATGGAATAATGCGATCCATACCGAGTCATTTCAGGGCATTTCGATGAATCAAACTAATATACTTGAATAAGACGCCAACGAAGCATTGCACAGTACTCCGGTCGTCGACTATTTTCGTATCAGTTCTTTTTTTGATCCATATAAAATGGCTAATAAGCAAACCGACCGAAAACCGACGTTAGAAACGGGCTGTGTGCCACAATGGATTTTACCTGAAGGTCTTTACTCCTGAGAAACTTATCAACTCCTTCCAGCGCATACAGGAATTTTCCAGAGTCGTGCACAGGTTCTTATAAAACTTCCTCTATTTCACATCATTTTCGAGCCGGCGGACCATACGAAGCCGCCCGAAAATCCCTGCACAACGTCGACCGCAGGGGAACCCACACCCTGCCCGTATTGTGTCCCTGTACAATTCAGGTCACTTCAGTTCAGTTCAGTTCAGTTCAGTTTGCACAGGACAGGTAATGGCCACGGCCAATCGAGCGTCCAGAATTCCTTCGATGGTATGCACACCAGTTATGCACCCACCACTGCCGAGTGTATTTCGTCGAATCCCCTCTAAAAATGAGAGGGAAACGGAAGACCTCTTCGCACATCAACTGCGAGAGACATGATGCACCGTGAGCGTTCACTGAGACTGTAGGCAATGAGCGAAAAGTCTATTAGAACATACTCCAGAAGAACCACAGAGCTACCCGTCATCTATCTAGTTGATATACTCAAGGCTGACTGCGAGGGGATATCTCGTACCACTTGCGATCTAGGGCATCTTTGAAGGATTGGACGGCCTGCAGATCTACCATTCCACCAGGCAGACCGTTCCAACTGTTCACAACCCTGTTGCTGAAGAAGTGCGATCTAGCCATCAACTTACCTCGGGCTTTTATCAGCTTCTTTTCATGTCCCCTTGTTCTGGAATCTACGGCCACTTGGAGTAGACAGTCTGGTCTAAGGCCAGAAAAGCCCTTCATTAACTTGAACGTTTCTATGAGATCCCCCCGACTTCTCCTCCTTTCCAACGAGAAAAGATTCAGATCACCGATTCTATGCTCTTACGTCTTGCCCCTCTGCTCTTCAACCATTCGGGTGGCGAGACGTTGGACTTTCTCCAGGCAGGCGGCGTTCTTTTTTGTAGAAGGGTGACCAAGCCTGCATGCTACCTCCTAAGTGAGGTCGTACTATAGCCATGTAAATAGGTACGAATACCTCCGACTGTCGGCAAGACACAGCTGATCGCAGCCTAAAGAGCTCCCCGCGAGCTTTTTGAACAGCAGCGTTGCACTGCTTCGACCATTTGAAGTCACTCTTCATGATGACCCCAGGGTCTTTAACCCTAATGACTGCTTCCATGGGGAACTGCCCTTGATCATGAGCGGCAGTTAGGTTCCCTTTTGGCCTTGACAACAAATGGCTTTTTTCAGCTTTCAGGGGTAAGTCCCGTTTGCATGCCCAGCTCAGGACGGTACCCGTATCCCTGCCCATGTCCCCCCTACCCTCAGAACCGACAACCTTCACATTATCCGCAAAAATAAAGCTAGGCCATTGAAGAGCGGATGTCAGGTCAGTAGTAAACAACAAGAATAGGACCGGTCCTGGGACAGACTCCTGAGACACACCACTGGTGACACGCACCAAACTGGATCACCCATCCCCTACTTTGGCGTAAAACGTCCTGTGGGAGAGGAAGCCCGCCAGCCACCTATATACCGGCCGACCTATACCGAAAGATGATTAACGGAGTTGAAAGCCCTGCTAAAGTCGAGGTAGCATACCTCAACTTGCTAACCTTCGTCCAGTCGTCGAGTTACTTCATCTAAGAAGCCCAAGAGACTGGTCAGACAAGATCTGTTTTTCAGAAATCCACGCCGGGCCGGACTTACCATGGAGTGTTCCAGTAAGTGCTGGCAGATGTGGGCACGGATGATCATCTCAGGGACTTTACATAGGGTGCTAGTTAGACTTACCGGTCTGTAGTTCTGAGTAGTCGACTTAGGTCCGCTCTCTTGTATTGCCACGACTGCTGCGACTTTTCAGTCCTCAGGCAACTTACCCCAGGCCGACGTGGACCTGTACAGCCTGCACACCGATGGAGCTATGATGTCCGCCGGTGGCTTGATGATAGCTGGATGGATGCCATCTGGGTCCGCTGACTTGTGGCTGTCTAATTCCCGTAGGTACTCAAGCACGCTTTCCTCTGAGAGGTTTAGCTCGTTTAACTGAGGAGCACAATGCACCAGAGCCAGATCTACTCGTACCCCACTATCTACCCTATATACACTACCAAAGTATTCCCCCAGGTCGTCTGCTTTTCCCTGGTCATCAGTGACAGTACCGTGGTCTCCAGCGGATGGTGGACCTACAGCATTCTCTGTGGAGCATTTCGACTGCACACAGCTGTAGAATGTTTTCGGCTGCTGTCTTACACATTGGGCCAATCTGAACTCCAATTCCCGTTTGGAAGTTATCAAAAGGCTCACAATCTCTTTTCTCATCCATGTATAGCGGTTTTAGGCTAGCTGACTGCCGGAAGCTTTGTACTGGTTCCAGGAGCGGTCTCTACGTTTGATGGCCATGGCTATTGCAGCCTTCCACCATATGGGTTCGCCCTCCTCACTCCTTCGTTTTAAGGGCAAGACATCTTCCCGAAGGACAGTCAGAGATCCCTTTATGGCCTGCCAACGCTCCACGACAATAGACCCCCCCTATCGTGTCCCAGGTCAAACCCATCGCCCCGTTACGAAGCCTATCTATGTCCATACTACCGAAGGGCCTGACCAGCCTTGAGGGTACCTTGGGTTGCCGAATATATAGAGAGATTTTGGCACACACGTGGTCACTCTTGCCCAGCGGTGCACAGTACTTCAGTCCAGACACTTCGTTGGGTAAGTTCGTTATTGCTAGGTCCAGCTAGGATGGAAGACACCCAGTCCTATATCCGGCATTCCCCCTAATGTGCTGGTGCAGCGCATTGACATGCAGCCATTCTAGGTAGGTTTGCTCCTCCGATCCCGGCACGCGGACCTCAGCCACCCAGTTGATGTGCGGAAGATTGAAGTCACCACTATGAGGGTCCTTTGTTCTTCCTTAACTAGTTCAGCCAAAGTCCGCATTAAACAACCATCCTCTCCGCGGTTAGTGCTTGGTGCCCTGTAGACACAGACGACGTTAACCCTTCTGCCTGGAAGGATGATCGTAACGGTGCATAACTGGGCATTGCGACTGCACATTTTGGTCTGAGACTCAAGGTGGTTTGTACCTGACCTAATGAAGATGGCTACTCCTCCACCAGGGCGATCTTGTTCTCTATCCTGCCTTTAGACTGCAAAACCGGTACTTATTAGGCGTGGCACACGGTCTTCTTTAGAGATCCACGTTTCCGTGACGGCAACTATTGACGCTTTCTGCTCGTCAGCGGTTTTGGCGAGTTCCGTCCATTTGTTTCTTATACCGCACGCGTTAGTATATAACACCACCGCGTTCGCTCCGCCATTTAGGCTTCCTTCATTATTCACTCCCGTCTGTTTCTCAGGCGCAAAGCCTGAGATGATGACAAGTTTTTCGCTTTGGTTGCCCCCACTGGTGCGCATTACGCCGGCTGATGATCCAGAACTTCCGACGACTCCCAATCAATTTCTATAAGAGTTGCAATAACATCCAGATTGGCAAGGGTCGCGCCGTCATCCACATTCGGACAGTACTGCCGATTTTCTTCTTCCAGCGCGTCTCAAATTACAACTAATCCCGACCCCGCACGCGACTTCTTTATTACAGTCGGAGTCGGGGCCTGAGAGCCGAATACGGCACTCTGCTGAATCTGCTTGTTTCTCACCAGGCTTTACCCTATGCTCCTCCGGCACAATTTAGTGTCCGCCCTTGATGGTGTGAGCCACCACTTCTGTCCTCTCCAGCAGTTTGTCTCGAGTGGCCTCATCAGCGAGCTCCGCTAGTATTGGTCTCGCACGATGTTCGCCTTTGTTCCCGAGTGGTGGCTTCTTAGAGTAGTAAGTTACGGAACAACTGTGATTCGCAGCATATCGTAGACCCTCCTCCTATCTATGTCCCACCTGGCGTTCGATTACCTTATAAAAGGATCTTCCTGGTTTAGGATCAAAAGCCTGCTTGGCACCCTGCCCATCGACAAAATTTGCCTCTGCAGATCCTTCACCTTGTTTTCCAACACCAGAAGCTCTGGGTCATCCACCCTGGCCGGCCCATACTTTGCTACATTCCTCTCACTCTTCTTTTTGGTCTGCCTTGCCCTTCTGGGTTTCTGCTCCGTCCACTGCTCCTCGTCGGTCTGCCTCAAGGAAGCTGAGGCAACGACCGCATGGCAAGCTCTCGGAGCTGTCCAACCAGCTCCGATGACTGTCCTCTCAGGTGTGGCTACTACCTCCGCAAACGGCTTACTGCAACCTGATAGCGGTGGTTTGAGGCTCATGTCTAGGATCCAGCTCAGTTCTGTTTGCTCAGGACAGGTGATGACCACGGCCAGTCGAGAGTTCAGAATTCCTTCGATGGTATGCACACCAGTTATGCACCCACCACTGCCGAGTGTATTTCGTCGAATCCCCTCTAAAAATGAGAGGGAAACGGAAGACCTCTTCGCACATCAACTGCGAGAGACATGATGCATCGTGAGCGTTCACTGAGACTGTAGGCAATGAGCGAAAAGTCTATTAGAACATACTCCAGAAGGACCACAGTGCTCCCTATCATCCATCAAATTACCGTGCTCAACGCTTAAGTACTGTTAGATCAGATCAGATCATGTCACAGGACTTACGTCTTTGGCCAGTGTACGTCCAGTTTGTTGCGCTCGGGGGCTGCAAAGCCCCACGGCCCTTCGACTGTCAAGTGTTCCGAATGTTGTGACTCCAAGGAAGATAGTGAAAAACAGATTTGCTCTCGAAGAACCGGCAGTCGGATAAGTAGGTTTACTGTCCCATCTTGCCGCCATGCTTGCCTTCGAGGACCCCCGTGAAAACAACTGAATAGATAAAAAAGGCCGCAGTTTTCTGTATGTTATTGCTTGACTGGGATACGTGCTTTGTGTCTTAGAAAAGAAGGGAGCGAAAGAGAGAGGTGTAACCTGTGGGCATGCTCGTTTGTCCAGTCATATTCCGGGTCAACCTCCTCCTAGCAGCCATCCAGCCGTCTTTTAAACATGACGACGCTATTCTCTGCTGCTACATATGTTGGCAGTTTGTTCCAGAGGTTCTCAACGCGATGAGGGAAGAAATGTGCTCTAGCGCTTATGATGGCCCTGAGTTTCATCGGGTTTTGGTCGTGTCCCCTGAGAGCCGGTTTTAGCCAGTCAGTTTCGGATAACCCGTGGAGCAGTTTGAACTTCTCTATCAGATCCCCCACTAAGAGTCGCCTATTGAGCTGGAACAGGCCTAGTGCTTTGGGGCGCTCCTTGTATGTCCTGTCCCTTAGCCCATTGATCATGTTAGTGGAACGTCTTTGGGCCGTTTCCAACAGCTGTTTGTCCCTGACAAGTTTCGGTACCCAGGCCTGGGCACAGCATTTGTATAGTACATGCGTGGAAGTCCTCCCTAGCCGTTGTCATACACTTGCATTGTTGAGGCTATCCTTCTTAGTTTATTGATCCTCGACCAAGTGCAACATGCATCAATCACCACACTTCGACATTTGTTTATATTTCGCTCACGTGAAGTGGCATAATTTTGATTCAAACTTGGACTGCCGTGACGGTGGTACCTGACATTGGCCCTTGTTGAACTCTAGTCCTCGTTGTTAGACGTTGTGGCCGTACATTTGAGGTTTGTACATATTTATATGCGTATAACTTGTTAATCCAGTACCGTAGAAAATACGATTCAATCTTGTTCTGGTTTTGGGATTCGTTTTGAATGGGCTACGCGTTGCTCACAGTCGGAATAACCGTTACAGTATTCCAGGTGGGGGCGGACATGCATTTTGCAAAGTGGCAATATTGTTTTGTCGTCCTGAGACCTGACAGTTCGACACAGTTGGAACGTTGACTTAGTACCGTTCGCTGTTCCCTCAAGGTACTGCTTGGTGGGCCTAAAGGTTTCGTGCACTTGAATGCAAGACCCCTTTTTTTACCTCAGTGGTCTGGATTATCCGGAATGGTCCTTCATCGAAGTGCCGAGCCTCTCCTGCTCCCCAGCCATGGAGCAGATGTTTGCATTTACCTCGGTTTAAAGGGAGCTCTCAGTTTTCGGTCCACTCTTGCGTTCTGATCAGGCCTTCCTGCATCCATTTTGAAGACGGTTCCCCCACAATCTTGGGATCTTCCGTGGACAGGAAACCTGGACATCTCAAGGTGTCGACCAGGTCATCCATATGGATCAAGGATAGTTGGGGCCCTGGCACCGATCTCTACGGCACCACACTGCATGCCTTAGCTGCACTGGACTTTGAATCGTCAACCAGAACATGAAAGATTCTGTCAGTAAGGTATTCTCCGATGCTGTTCGGCACCCCTTGTGCAATCCTCACGCCTTGCACTATGTGCACCAGCAGCCTGCGGTTTACCGAGTAGAAGGTCTTATGGAAATCCAGATAACACACTTCAACCAGCTCACCTTTGTCCAGTCTGCTGGTCACTTCATCCAGAAATGATTAGAGGTTCGTGAGACTCGATCTCCTCTTTACCTATCCGTGTCTCCTCAATATAATCATCCTGTGTCATTCAACATGCCTTGTGATTCGGTCCCTAAGGATGCCCTCAGGTGCTTTTGACACCACCGACAGCGGGCTAACGGGCCTGCAGTTAGGTGCAACTTCCCTCATGCCTCCCTTGTGGACGGACACCCCTTCGGGTTTGAGCCAGCCGGACGCCAACGGATCCGAGGCTAGTGACCTGGTGAACAAGTGCACTAGCGCCCCGGACACTTTGCTTGTCAACGGAAGTTGTATGGCTGGATGAATCGCGTCTGAGCCGACGGCCTTTGTAACGACCGGTCGTGGAAAATCCCCATAAAACCCTTGCGATTCTGTTTTTCTTCACGTCACTCACTTGCTTACACTATTGACGTGTCTTTACGAACTATTTGTTTCTATGGACCAATTGTTGTTTGTTCGCGCCCAGAGCGATACTCTGTCACATCCTTGTTCTGGACCTGCATGACGCACGTGCTCCTTGCTCACACGCTGCAATTCGGTTTCTCGTTGTTGAGTCCTTGTGATCAAATTATTGAGGTTTGTATTTTTTTGGTATCATTGTTCATGCAATAATCTAGTATCGTAGAGTATCACGGATAATCGCCTTTTGATTTCAGGATCCGTTGCGAATTTGGTTACGCATTGCTCAAATGTGAGTTACAATACTTAGTTGAACAATTTGGAACTAGAAAACAAGCAAAATGCCAAGGAAAGGATCGAAAACTTTGGAATCCGGACAGGAAGTAACACGGCAAGTCTCTGGGGGGGGGAATGGATTGAGTATATTTGATTATTTGGTTAATGTTAGATCACCTAGTCCTGTCATTGCTGGTTCGTGTGTTACTGAGGGCAATATAGATCGTAAGGATGTTGATTTATATAAGCTGAGAATACTAGACCTAGAACAACCGTTGTTATCGGCTGGACTACAGGCCCAGGAAACAGAAAAGGAGTGTATACAGAAAGAGCGCAAGCATGAGACCAGTGACTACGACACTTCCGATAGATCAGGGTACCGTAAGATAAGGAACCCCACCCAGATCGCCGACTACAAACCACCATCGATCGATCTGCCTAAGGTGGAACTAACAGTTTTCGACGGGCGAGCTGAGCAATACTGCAAGTTTGTCAAGCAGTTCGAGACTTTCGCCGAAAATAAGGCAACCGACCCTGGGCAAAGGCTTCCCTGCCTTACTCACTGCTGTCGAGGCCGAGCAAGAGAAGCTATCGATGGGTATACCATGCTCGACCCGGACCAAGGCTACGTAAGAGCAACGAAGATTCTAAGGGACTTGTTTGGCCAACCGTTCAAAGTAGCCCGTAACCTAATAGAGGGAGTGATGGTAGAGGCAAAGAGAACCAAGGGCGACGTCTATACAATGGCCGACCTGGTGATTAAGATGCAAAACTGCTCAATAGCCCTCGACCATTTAGGTTACAGGGCTGACCTAGATGTCATGCACACTTTGGAAAACATAGTCCGTCACCTCTCCCCCGAACTACAGGGTCGGTGGGCGGAAGAAGCAGAGCGGATAAGCCGAAGCGACAGAGAAGCCAACTTCGAAGACCTGACTGAATACTCAGACAGGCAAACGAAGATAGCTGACAGCAGATTCGGCCGACTCATCCGGGACCAGCAACCGGACAAACAAACCCAGTACTAGCCAGGCTCAACCCCCTGCAGGGGAACATCCAAAATACCAACCTTGAACCATACGCACGCCATTTCACGCGATGCCATGGCGCAACCAAATTGCAGATCCTGTGGTGCTAGCCATGGACTACCAGAATGCCCCAAGTTCAACAACGCCACAATAGACGAACGGTGGGGAATGGCGAGGATTGCAGGAGCATGTTTTATTTTTCTCAACACCACGCACTGGGCGGCAGTTTGTAGAACAAGGAATCGATGTGGTTACGAGGGCTGCACGGGCAGACACCATCGATTGCTGCACCAGCGGGAGTAACCTTACCCAATACGGGTACGAGACCAAATGTTATTTGTTCAACGTCACGATCTGCCAATAAACCGGTATGTTTAGGCGTACTGGCCTTGGGAGTAGAGACCCCAACAGGGGTGGTCAAAGCGTTGGCCTTCATAGATAGTGGCTCGGATACCACGCTAGTAAGGAAGGAGTTCGCAGAGGGATATGGGATCAGAGAGAATCAATCTTCATTAGCAGTGAGCACAGTGAGTGGCACCGAAGTCATCCAGTCGACAAAACCGTACCCACAACTCATTTCCTTGTTCAGCAACGGTAGAGCAGAAACTCTAGAAGCATTCACCATAAAGGACCTGCCGATGAGAGCACCTCAGTGGCCGCATCTCGACGGGGTTACGATCGAGGAGTGGCAGAATAACGAAATTGATCTGCCGATCGGTTGTGATATACCGGAAGCGCTTTAGGTCCTGGACCAAAGAATAGGAAGCCGCAAAGCACCCTATGCAGTACGCACTATATTCGGTTGGACTTTGTATGGTAGTACAGACGGAAGATGAGGCGGACAAATCTAAATCAGCTGTACTTCGGTGGAAACGGCGAACACCGAACAGGCATTCCAACAACTGTATAACACCGAATTTGACGACCTGGCCATTGATAGGGATGCCCCAGCATGAGAAGATAGGGCCGCTTTGAAAATGGTAACCGAGAACATCAAGTACGCAAAAGGTCGTTTCGAGGTTCCTGTCCCGTGGAGACCCAACATGAAAACTATGCCATACAGCCGAGAAATGGATCTGGAAGGAATATGCTTCCTCAAAACCAGGCTAATTTGTGAACCACAACTAAGGATAGAATATACGCGAGCCATGCAACATAACATCGACTTGGGCTATATAGAAAGAGTGGATACAGCGGTACCTAGCAAAAAATTGAGGTGGTACCTACCCCAACACCCGGTCGAGAACCCAAAGAAACCGGGGAAGGTCAGAATGGTTTTCGACTGTGCCGCGAAATGTCAGAGTGTGTCACTCAACGACCATATGCTACAGAGCCCAGACTGGACAACACCACTAGTCGAGGTTTTATGTCGTCTTCTGCTACGAAAATTAGCCGTCTTTGCGGACATACTTGAAATGTTTCTACAAGTGAAGGTGCCGTTAAAGATAAGGACGCCTTCCATCTTCTCTGGTGGCCTGAGAAAGACACAAGTCGCGCACATGACGAATACAGGCTGACTGAGCACTCTTTTGGATGGTTTCATCCCCTTTTTGTGCTAATTTTTCCCCCCGGGAAACCCTCAAGCTTTTCGGCGGCACCGGAAATTTGCTAGGAAGAGCAATGGACCACTTATGCATGGACGACTTTCTGTGCTCCTTCGACGACCCAAATACTGCTATCCTTTATATGACCGAACTGATCACCACTCTAAATGCTAGAGGATTCAACCTCACTAAACGGACTTCCCGAAGTCCGAGAGAAAGAAGTGTACGAGAGAGCTTCTGGGATCCCCTTCAATGGAAACCCAGAGGTGACGAATTCATTTTTACTCTGGACCTACCCAAACGACTAGTCACATGGAGAGGAATCCTATCATCAGTCTCAAGCCCCTATGAGCCCCTAGGTTACTTTTCGCCGTGGTTTTTACCGGGAAAGTGCTTGCCGCAATCACGAGGGCCGGGTTGAGACGAACCTCTCCAGGATGATGACGATAAGCGATGGCGCGACTGGCTGCACAGCCTGGAGCAACTTGGAGAGACAAAAATATAGAGACGCTTACCAGGAATCACGTGTACGAACGACGCCCAACTGTAATTATTTTCCGATGCATCAGAAATAGGATAGTTGCTTACGGCTGCTGGGTGGACGCAAATTTGGGCAGCACAGCCAGATACTATTCGCAAAGGCGAGAGGGGCTACACTGAAAACGGTGTCCATTCCGAGGCTGGAACTGACGGCAGCATTACTGGCCGTGAAAGCCGCGACGCTGATTAGGAGATGCTTCGATCGAATAAACTGGGAACCAAACTTTTGGACGGACTCGACCACGGTACTCCATTACATAAACAACACTACCACTCGTTTTAACACTTTCGTGGCCAACAGACTCACTACAATCCACGAGCCGACTAAAACCGATCAATAGCACTATGTACAACCCCCCAATAACCCGGCCGACTTCTGCTCAAGAGGCCTGAAAACACTAGAGAGGTTGCGGATGTGGACAATGGGACCGGACTTTCTAACCGCAGCTAAAGAGATGTGGCCAACGCTATTAATACCTAAGGCTGATGATGGCGATATCGAGACTAAAAGACTGATACTGGCTATAAACTCCACGGGAAGTGTAAGCCTAATAGAAAAATTGTGCCAATTTCCCAACTGGACAAAAATGTTAGGAGCCATGGTTTGGTGGACAGGATACAAAGTACTCTTATTGATTATGAAAGGCGCAAGACCACAAAACACATTGAACGTGGGAACGATACGGCCGGGCGAGTTGAATCAAGCCGAACTCGACGTTCTACGCCTACTGCAACTAAACGCTTTCCCGTCCGAGGCCCGCGAGCTAGCCAGGATAGATGATAACACCAAAGGAAGCAGACTGTTGCACAGCAGAATCCGAGGACTAAACCTCATGCGAACCAACGGACTGCTGAGGGTTGGAGGGCGGCTGGTGAATTCAAACCTAGAGTACGAAACAAAACACCCCATAATAATCCCTGGTGACCACCACATAACGAGATGCCTGATAGACCAGGTACCTCGGGAAGAGGGACAGGCAGGTTTGAATAACTGCCGGAAGATTTAGACAAATCCCCCAATATCTTCCTCTCTAGTGAGTAGCCTCGACCTGGGCCGAACACGGCACAACCATCAATAGCCCCTCTGGTTCGTCCCCAGCAATAGCTGGTCAGGTAAAGCGGCCTCTGACCCGGATCAGTAGTGTTATCGTCGACGAAGGTTTCAAACTGTTTGACAAGCCTGCAAAACCATTCTGGTCGTCCGTCAAAGACTGTTAGCCCTACTCTCTAAAGGTTGATTGATGGTTGCATTGGTACGAGCTGCTCGAAGACTACCGCAAGGCTTCCGGTTTCCAGCTGCTCTGGTTTATTTTAAGGGATGTTTTTGATGGATCTATGCCCTAGCCCACTTTACCTGAAGTTGTCCTCTGCATTCTGACCCTGCTGCCTAGAGGACAGTAAAGGTTGCTCTAGTTATGATCTCCTCAGCCTGAAAAAACCAACATTTTTACAAACAAGAACACCCTCAGTAATACATGAAATCGTACCGGTAGGGCTAGGAAATCTAACGTTACCTAAAGAATTGAATGAACCCAAACCCTCCCCAGTGGCTTGCCGAATAACTTCTTGTCCGGGTGCTGATTGGTTCTTTCCTTTCCTGGACGAACTGCCCATTCCCTCATTCAAAACCGATCAGTTTGACTACCATTTATGCCTCTGAGTAAAACATAGCCAATTTGCGCAAATCCCGAAATTAGAACAAACTCGATTTGCTGTTTCTACGGTATTGGATTACTACATGAACATCATAAAATATTTGTAAGCCTCAAATATGCAATCACAAGGACTCAAAGCCAAGAGCCGGGTTCCCGGCATGCAACGGACAAGCACATGAGTTGCGCAAACACAAATGGGATATGGCAAGGTGAAGCGATGGATGCGGACGAATGAAAGCTAGTCTACGGAAGTGTATGTTGTACGAAAGTCGCAGATAATATATGCAAGTGGGTATCCGCACAAAGTCACGATATTATGGTGTGCTCGAAGGACATACCACAACCGATCGTTGCGATATTCGCTGTCGCTGCATGAGGCGGCAGATCTCTATAAGCTTTCCTTACGAGGTGAGAAAAGGAACGGGCCCGAGCGATTCTGATGGCCCTGGGTTTCAGAAGTGCTTTTGCGTCCCCGGAGCTTCGGATTGCTACTTGGAGCCAATAACGGCCTGTCAGTTTCGGATAATCCACAGAGCCGTTTTGACCTCTCGTTCATGTCTGCCCTTGGTTGACTCCTGTTTAGCGAGAAAAGGCCTAGAGTTATGAGACTTCCACCGTATATCTCGTTCCACAGCCCAGTGATCATCCTAGTAAAGCGTCTTCAAACAGCTTACAGCAGCAGTTTAACTTGACAAGCTACGCTGCCTAGGCGTGGTAGCAATACTCCAGATAGGGGCTTACGTGTGTTCTGTAAGGTGGCAATATTATTTTCGCTGTCCGATACCGGACAGCTTTTATGACCTTAGTGGTCTGGACTACCCCGCAGAACTTTTCATCGAAGTGACGGGTTCCTCCCGCTTTTCCGCTCTAAAGCAGACCCTAGCTCGCGTCTCTTTTGAGAGAAACCCCATTTTCCCGTTCTTTCTCGTATTTAGGTTGGATCTTCCCATATCCAGTTCGGGGCCGATTCCCAGCAACCTTGAGGTCATCAGGTCAGGTCTAGTCAGGTTGCACAAGAATGATAGCAGCAGGGTGTAAGTCAATTCTAGCAAATCGAGCAAGGCGTAGCAAATTCAAACGAATCATAAAACCAGAACAAGATATATTCGTAGTTTCTATGGTACTAAATTGAATTTCACAAGAAGCAAAAATATATACAAACCTCAAGTATGCGGCCAAATAGACTTCACAGTCAAACCCGAAGGTTCAAAGCCCCGTGGCCCAAGTACGACGATCAGAAACGGTTCAATGTGTAATACACGTGGGGTTCGGAGGTCTGAAAATAGACGCACAGATCAGCACAACTGGTCACAGCACGAGGTCAGTCACAACAGAAGGCGAAGCTCGGAAAACAATGGACTTGTATTGGCACAAGGCGACGCCTTAACTGGTACAGCTCGAAACCGGAAGTGGGTCATACGGGGGTGTCCATGGGGCGTTTTTATACAGTTTTTGGGGTCGGGGTCAAGGTCACTGTTCGGGGGGAGAGGGAGGTGAGATGCCTGCCGCACTGTATGGCGTCGCCTCGTGGTTCACGACGGCATCTGGAAGATAAAAGGAAAGGAAACAGGATTATGTACAATCAGAAATGCACTACACAGCCCCCTCTCGTGAAAGGGCTGTCCTCAGCCCTTCTGTATGCACTTCAACCTCCTCAGCAACCGATGGAATGCTAAGAGGCCTGCTGCTAACTATTCCATCGTTGTGTGTCGCGGGTTTCAGCCGGTTGTAGTGTACAATTTGGCTCTGGGTTTCTGGGATTTCGCCGACGCGAGCAACACGGCACGTCGTGGGGCTCAAGGTCTCGATTACAATGAATGGTCCGGTCCAATCGTACTTAAACTTGGAAGGTATTCCCGGGACCTGTGTCATCGACTTCATCCAGACCTCTTCACCCGGCTGTACTGGTGTTCCGTGAGCTTTACGGTCGTAGAACTCTTTTTGGTGGCGTTGTGATATCCTCAAATGTGTACGTGCAAGACGATGACTGTCGCCGAGGGTTCGGCAAAGCTTAATTGCATAGTCCGTTGAGGTCCGTATGTCGTCGGCTAGCCGTGGCACCGTAAGATCGATGGGTAACCGCAATTCCCGTCCGGTGATCATGAAATGTGGCGATTGCCCTGTTGAAGTCTGCACTGATGCCCTGTATGCGAGCAAACATGTGGGTAGCGCACTTTCCCAGTGTCGAGTGGTATGTCTCTCTATGAAGGCTTTCAGCAAGTTTTTTAAGGTTCGGTTTGTTCGTTCTACAAGTCCGTTCCCTTGGGGGTGGTACGGTGTCGTGCGAGTTTTCTTTATTCCCAGTAACTGACACATGTCGGCCAATAACATACTTTCGAAGTTGGAGCCCTGGTCCGTGTGAATGGATAGTGGTGCCCCCCAACGTGCGATCCAGGTATTAAAGGTTGTCTGGGCTATGTTAAAGGAATCAGTGCGTGGTATAGGTTCTGCTTCACACCATTTCGTGAAGTAATATACCATGACCAAAACAAAGCGATTTCCTTTATTGGACTCGGGGAAGGGACCGACAATGTCAATCCCCAACCGTTCGTTTGGGTATCCCGCCATGATGGGTGCCAAGGGTGCCCGGTTAGTGGTCCGTGGCGCCTTGAAACGCATACACAGTTGACAATTGTTGCAGAAATTTACTATATCCCTCACCTGATGTGGCCACCAAAACCTGGTGCGAACCGCTGCCAACATCTTCCGTTGTCCGGCATGTCCCAGCTCACGATGTAATTCCGCTAGCACTGTCTCGACAGCCACCTGGGGTACTACTATCCTCCTCGTATAGGTAGGCCCATATTGGAAATAGAGGATGTCATCCACGATCGTCAAGTGTTCCCATAGATTCCACAAGCACAAGGTTTCCCAACTCTGGCCAGCCATTTCTTCTCGTGTCGGTTTAGTACTGTTTTCGTTTAACCGTCTATATATCAGCTCTGATTCCGGATCTATTGCTTGGCGTTTCCTCCAAACATCCGACGGCGCCGTCTGCAGCGTGATAGCCGCTACGTGCGTGTTGGAGCACGTGGGACACTCTCCATGTGCCCTGCAAGGTCGTCTTGATAGGGCATCCGCATTTTGATGGCTGCGCCCCGGGCGGTGGATACATTGAAACTGGTACTCTTGTATCTTCTCCTGCCATCTGGCAACTTGACCGGCAGCATCCTTGAACGACTGCAGCCAAACCAGCGCCTGGTGATCGGTTCGAACGATGAACGCTTTTCCCAGTAGGTAATGGCGGAAATGAGCCAAGAAATGTACTAAGGCCAACATCTCCTTTCGTGTTGTGCAATAGTTCCTCTCGTGTTTGTTTAGACATCGGCTGCCATAAGCTATGACTCGTTCTATACCATTCTGATTCTGAGATAATACTGCACCAATCCCCGTTTCACTTGCGTCCGTGTCCAAAACGAAGGGTTCAGCTTCGGGAGAAAATACCGGTGGGGCTAGGACAGGCGAGTTGGTCAGAGCCTCTTTAAGCGCCTGAAAGGCGTTATTACATTCCTCCGTCCAACGGAATTGACTCTTTTTCTCAGTCAACCGGTGTAGTGGAGCTGCAACCGTGGCAAAGGTGCGTACAAATCGTCTGTAATATGAGGCTAGACCCATGAAACTTCTTACCTCATCCAAATTGCTAGGGGTCGGCCATTGCTGGATCTGCTTAACTTTTTCTGGACCCGTATGAACCCCCTCGCGGCTTATTACGTGTCCCAAATACTGAACCCGTGCCCGTAGAAAATGACATTTACTCGGTTTCAGCCTCAAGCCTGCCGCCTGCAACCTTTCAAATATACACCGTAAAGTTTCGATGTGGTCTTGGAAAGTCT
Source organism: Fasciola hepatica (assembly GCA_948099385.1). Classification (NCBI taxonomy): domain Eukaryota; kingdom Metazoa; phylum Platyhelminthes; class Trematoda; order Plagiorchiida; family Fasciolidae; genus Fasciola; species Fasciola hepatica. The sequence goes on from CANUEZ040000106.1 coordinate 3,650,338, forward strand.
GACTATGAACGATAATGTCATCCAGGTATACCAGGCATTTCGTTGGCGTAAGATCACTCAGCACCTTCTGCATCAGGCGCTGAAACGTAGCGGGGGCATTGGTTAACCCGAAAGGCATGGTTTGAAATTCATACAATCCGGACGGAATTACAAAGGCCGTTTTCTCCCGGTCCTCCAAACTAACCTCTACCTGCCAACATCCCGACGCCAGATCCAGGGTTGAAAAATACTTGGATCCTGCTACGGCCTCCAATGTTTCGTCGATACGGGGTATGGGGAAGGCGTCCTTCTTTGTAATGGCATTCAGTCGTCTATAATCCACGCACAACCTTAGGGTTCCATCTTTTTTTTTACAATCACTACTGGGGAGGCCCAGGGTGAAACGGATGGACAAATGACTCGATTATCCAGCATTTCCTTAACTATGTTATCTACTTCGTCCCGATAATGTGCCGGGATTCGTCTGAATGGTTGCTTGATTGGTGCTGCGTCTCCCGTGTCGATATGATGTCTAACTTCCTGCGTGCGTCCCAATTTTTTTGAAGACCAGGAAAACACATCTTGGTTGCCAGTCAGTAATTCTGTCAGTTTTTTTCGTTCTTCGCAAGATGCAATTTCCGACTCATTCCCTAGCCGGTTCAATTGTTCCGGACTGGGCTGCTGAGCTTCCCTAACTGCACACACTTCGAAGTCCTTTGGCACGTGTATTTTGGCTGCAGGTCGATACGCAACCTGTTCTCCTGCAATATGCAAGATCCCGGCCGCCAAATTTATGAGACACTGATGGACGGTTAGAAAGTCAACACCAATGATAGCGTCCCAAAGTAATTCTTTTATGACAATCGCCTGGTGGGCGACCTCCTGATGGCCTATGCGAAAGATGGGTTTGGCAACACCCAGTGTCTGGATTTCCTGATTATTGGCGGCCCACAGACGTTGCGGCACCCTCTCCCCTAGAGTTATCATGGGAGCCTCCCGAACTAGCGTGCAGCTGGACCCAGTATCTATCAAAAACGTGCCCTTTACCCCGTTAATGAAGCCATCGACTGTTGGTGAGAAGTTACCAAAAACAGTGGAAACAACTGGTACAGCACTAACATGGGCAGACTTACTAATGGCTCCAATATATTTCTTCCTGGCCATGCTTGTGTCCTTCCGCTCGTTGGCCTGTACCCAGCGTTCCGGTTAAAAACGTCTCCCTCGGTCCCGGCCGTATGGACCTCTCCTGGGTTGGTCACCGGGGCGGCTTCTAACGTTGGGCATGCCCTGTGGACTCTTCGGAGATATTTGGGCCCCCACTGTTGCTTCTCTTTTTGCCGCCCGTTCGACCGCCTCGGGCAGGTTTCCTGGCGGGTCAAGCGAGAACATTTCTCTAATAGCTGCTGAGCTCACGCCGTCTATGAACCGGTGTAGTATCAGCATCTCTCTCACCGAGGGGTCATACCCGACGAGGGCTTGACGAGCGATCTTTTTCAGCTCCACGGAGTACTGTCGGACACCTTCTCCCGGTTTTTGGGTGCGATACCGGAATTCGTCTCTCAGCTCGCTCATGGTTTTTTGGTGCGCCAAAATTTTCCGCAAGACTGAGAAGGTTTCCTCACTGACTCCCCCTTCTGGGATCTCTTCGTGGACCAAGGTAAACGCCTCCTGGCCCAGTAGTGACAACAATGTATACCGGCGATGACCGGGTTCACATAGTTCCAGATATGGGCGCACTCTCGCCTCCCACATGTCGAAGTTATCGCCGATATCAAATTTATCGGGTACTGGTAAGGACACGGGCGTTGGTTTATTTCCGGATTGCCCTAACCGCATCAGGGCATCGATCAAGATGTTAATCGCATTAGCGGAGACATCAACTTCCGGTTTCTCGGGAGTCGTGTTGTCTGCCATTGGTCGTATCCCACCACTGTCACCAATTTTGTAATACACGTGGGGTTCGGAGGTCTGAAAATAGACGCACAGATCAGCACAACTGGTCACAGCACGAGGTCAGTCACAACAGAAGGCGAAGCTCGGAAAACAATGGACTTGTATTGGCACAAGGCGACGCCTTAACTGGTACAGCTCGAAACCGGAAGTGGGTCATACGGGGGTGTCCATGGGGCGTTTTTATACAGTTTTTGGGGTCGGGGTCAAGGTCACTGTTCGGGGGGAGAGGGAGGTGAGATGCCTGCCGCACTGTATGGCGTCGCCTCGTGGTTCACGACGGCATCTGGAAGATAAAAGGAAAGGAAACAGGATTATGTACAATCAGAAATGCACTACAAAGGCCAAATTCAAATGTCTCACATGGATAAACGAACGTGAAAAAGTGTGGTATATGAGCAAGATTTTCAAGGTAACGTTAAATATAGCCAAATTCACAAAGCACGTTGAACATTTGGAAGGATTTTCAGTGTTTGTTCTTTGCACCGCCGGCCAAAATCCTTCCGCAAAAATGGTTGTCAAAGGTTCAGGATGGGGTCATGATTTTCACCCTACCTACCTAAAACTTAGTCAGTGCCTGTGGTTACTAACTTCCTGTGTTAGCTGCGCGTAAAACAGGGTTCCGCCGTGGTCATCGTCGGCACAATCCATAAGAAATCAATTCCAAATCCCGCTGCAGAACTTGATATTGGCATAGTCATCAGGAGGCCGACGCACACAGTTAGACGCACAATGAAAATGAAGGCTTTGCAGAGTAAAACATATCGCTGCACGAGCTCAGCTTACATATCTCAAGCAGTAAACTATTGCAGCAATCGGTTAGACCAACTTTACTTACAAGCATGAGCGCAGAAGTTGAAAGTGGGTGCAACGCCTAATGAGGTATCGCGTAAAACTGAAAGCTCACGAACCAGTGAAATCACATAAAATTAACGCACCAAATTTTCCGAAAGAAATGAAAACCTGTTTTTGATTATGAATAAGTTCCGAAAACAAGTGTACGACGGACAGTACCGATACACACATCAACACGGAAATTGGCCGGATACTGGCATCTGTCAGAGTATTTCAAAGTTTTGTTGTGTACAAAATATGTGACAAACAATATTGTATGAAATGTAAGGCAAGAATAGTTTCACAATGTGCTCACAGCTAATAAGCCTCACTTGAACTGTTCAAGTGAAATATTGGTGAATTTATCCTTTTGGCCTATGTGCACGCTGGATAGAAACTGGAACTAGGTACATTTTGCAACTGTTCAGGAAAAATGGGCCCAGTTGGATAGCTGTAGAGCATGAAATGAAATAAAATGCTGAGTAATTCGAAGCGAGGCGATCTGCAAGCTAATTTGCTTTTTGTGTGTGTTTTCGAGCTCGAATCATCAACATTTTCCTCGGTGTTTCCTGCTACGAGTGGATTAACTCTCTGATGTCTCGAACACGCCCTTCGTTTCTTCCGTTTCCTGTTATGTAACACAGCTGTAGGATCTGTCCAATATGCAAGGCTCAGTTCGACGGTGGTAAAGTTATCTTTTAGTATTGGTGCTACCCTAAAACCCAATACTAGTGCAGTTATTTTAGTTCGTTTAGGGATACTGACTTCGGCTCAGAAAGTTTTGTTTTGGCAAAGGGTACTTTGTTTCGCGGCCGGCCATGCGGTTCCACCCAGGTACCGTATAATGCCACTGGTTCGGATAATCCCAAGCTGCCTTGCATGACCTGCTGGTGTTCAACTTTCAGCAGGGCTTCTCGAAAATGTCTGTTTTTTGAGATATTTCAAACGTCTCCGGGCAACTTCACTTCTTGATAGGTGACTTGACGGTGATCTCTTGGGTATAGAAACTTTGTGTTGCCTATTGCGACGTCCTGTCTTTGAATTCACCATTGAAAGCACCGACATATCTTCTTTTGAGTGAACTTCGCTTTCCTGAGATGGAACTTTGGATTCAATATCAAAAAGTTGATTGTGTTCCACAGAGGCACTTCTCTCAGCAACAGTTAAGCAATTTATTGATGCCGATTGTTGAAGTTCTTTCGTCGGGGTTTTTAGAAGTGTCCAGCCAAGTACAGTTTGCGTGGCGAATGGTCCTTTTCGATTGCTTATGCTCTGTTAAAGCACCCAATGAGCCTCTGGTACATTGCATCCAATCAGTAGGTCTAGGTGGGGCCTAGACAAGTCCTCGAACGCTATGTCTGTGAGGTGAGGCCATTTCTTGGCAATCGAGCTAATGGAGTCGACTGTTCTCATTGGCATGCTCTCTATTGCAAAGGCTTCTGAGATATCTACGGTCCCCCCATCAGATAACGACGTTAACTGCAGGGTCAACCTCTTAGAATTGTTAGCATGACCCCCTGCAATCGTGCTGATAGTGAGAGTGGTTAGCTGGCTGACTAGTTCACAGCTTTCTACAAGCTCGCGAGTTATCAGCGAGGTATCCGACCCCGTGTCCAAAAATGCATTGACCCTCCTCAGTCCCTTAGGTATCACGATGCCGACAAGTAAGATGCCTAATCTTGCCGGCTTGAGATCATCTTGTCCCATTGAACAGACATTTCTGGGTTCATCCTGCTGAATAGGCCTATTGTTGAGAGGACCATGTAGTAACGAGGGATGATTACTCAAACATCCGTCCTGGTTACATTTCACTCTTAGGCGGCGTTTAGAAGCTCGACGAGAGTTGCTCAAACACATAAAGTATGAGCCAATCCTTTTTACTGCGCACCACTGATTGGGCACACCCATCCCATGAAAGGTCGGACAATCTGGTAACCAATGGAGGGAGTTGCATAGCTTGCATTCAGTTGACCTCTTGGGTTATCGACTTATCATGTGCGAGTTGGCCGAAGACTGGATTTGGTTGCAGTCCTTCCCTACAATTTGAGTCGATGTTGGTGTCGTTCGCGCCGGCCTGAAACTTTCACGTACGATTTGTCCGAATCGGCCGTTGGTGATACGGGCTTGACGACCTATGAACTCCGTCAAATCGTTGAACGTAGATTTTCACTCAAGCATACTTATTTTTTCAGCTCCCTCTGCCCATCGGCTCCGTAAATCAGTAGGTAGACATCGGCCAATGCAGCCCGGTGGATGCAACGCATCGAGGTCGAACTGGCATCCTAAGTGTAACAGCCGGTCGTGGAAAATCCCCCTTTTTCCCTCGCGATTCAGTGTTTTTCCCAACATCACTCATTTCCATACACTATTGACTTGTCTTTACGAACTGGTTGTTTTTCTGGACCAATTGTTGTTTGTTCGCGCCCAGAGCGCTACTTTGGCACATCCTTGTTCAGGACCTGCGTGACGCACGTGCTGTTTGCTCACACGCTGCTATTCGGTTTCTCGTTGTTGAGTCCTTGTGATCGTATTATTGAGGTTTGTATATTGTTTATGTCATTGTTTATTGTAATAATCTAGTATCGTAGAATGTCACGGATAATCGTCTTCTGATTTTGGGATCCGTTGCGAATTTGGCTACGCATTGCTCAAACGTTCGTAACAATACTCAATAGATCTATTTGGAACGAGGAAAAATCACGCAAAATGCCAAGAAAAGGATAAAAAGCAGTCGAATCCGGACAGGAAGTAATACGGCAAGTCTATGGGGAGGTTTTGGGTACATATGATTCTTTAGTTAATGCTAGATCGCCTAGTCCTGTCAGTGCTAGTTCATGTGTTATTGAGAACAATATTGATCGTAAGGATGTCGATTTATATAAGCTGAGAATACTAGAACTAGAGCAACAGTTACTTTCGGCTAGACTACAGGCGCAGGAAGCAGAGAAGTGTACACAGAAACAGCGAGAGCATGAGACCAGTGACTTCGACACCTCCGATAGGTTAGGGTGCAATAAGGTAGGGAACCCCACGCCGGTCGCCGACTACAAACCACCATCGATCGAACTGCCTAGAGTGGAGTTAACGGTTTTCGACGGGCGAGCTGAGCAATACTGCAAGTTTGTCAAGCAGTTCGAGACTTTCGCCGAAAATAAGGCAACCGACCCTGGGCAAAGGCTTCCCTGCCTTACTCACTGCTGTCGAGGCCGAGCAAGAGAAGCTATCGATGGGTATACCATGCTCGACCCGGACCAAGGCTACGTAAGAGCAACGAAGATTCTAAGGGACTTGTTTGGCCAACCGTTCAAAGTAGCTCGTAACCTTATAGAGGGAGTGATGGTAGAGGCAAAGAGAACCAAGGGCGACGTCTATACAATGGCCGACCTGGTGATTAAGATGCAAAACTGCTCAATAGCCCTCGACCATTTAGGTTACAGGGCTGACCTAGATGTCATGCGCACTTTGGAAGGCATAGTCCGTCACCTCTCTCCCGAACTACAGGGTCGGTGGGCGGAAGAAGCAGAACGGATAAGCCGAAGCGACAGAGAAGCCAACTTCGAAGACCTGACTGAATACTCAGACAGGCAAACGAAGATAGCTGACAGCAGATTCGGCCGACTCATCCGGGACAGCAACCGAGCAAACAAGCCCGGTACTAGCCAAGTCCAAACCCCTGTACGGGAGCATCCAAAGTACCAGCCTTGGACCAATACACACGTAATTTCACGAGATGCTGCGGCGAAAGCAAATTGCAGATCCTGTGGTACTAGCCATGGCCTACCAGAATGCCCCAAGTTCGGCAACGCCACAATAGACGAACGGTGGGGAATGGCGAGAATGGCAGGAGCATGTTTTATCTGTCTCAACACCACGCACCGGGCAGCAGCCTGTAGAACAAGGAATCGATGTGGTTACGAGGGCTGCACGGGCAGACACCATCGGCTGCTGCATCAGGCGAGAGTAACCATATCCGAGGCGAGTGCCAAGCCCAGCGTTATTTGTTCAACTTCACAATCTGCCAGTAAACCGGTACGTTTAGGCGTAGTGGCCGTGGGAGTAGTGACTCCGACTGGGACAGTCAAGGCGTTGGCTTTCGTTGATAGTGGATCCGACACCACTTTAGTGAAAGAGCGGTTTGCCGACAAACACCAACTGGCTAAAGGTGCGACGTCGTTGGCAGTGATCACGGTGGGCGGAACACAGGTAATGACTGCCGGTAGATTAAGGCTGCAACTCATCTCTCTAAACACTAACGAGGAAATTGAACCAACGGAGGCATTCACGTTAGCGGATCTCCCCATGCGAGCACCAAGGTCGGTGAACGCAATCTTGACTCGGTGGCCCCACCGGCAGGATGTAACCGTTGTAGACTGGGAAGATGATGAAGTGGATCTCCTCATCGGCTGCGACGTGCCAGAGGCGCATTGGGTGCTTGACCAGAGAGTGGGCGACCGCCAGGCACCTTATGCCGTACGCACGGTTCTGGGATGGATGTTATACCGTCCAGTAGGGGTACGCGATTCCGTGAATTACTTATCCGCCGAAACGGACCGCATAGAGTATCATCTGCAACGGCTGTATGAAAAGGAGTTTCATGACATTGGAGACGAAAGACCGACGTTGTCTCAAGAGGATCACTCCGCTCTACAAACGGTACGGCAAGGCACTAGAGGCCTCAAAAAGCAGTTCAAGGTTCCCCTCCCATGGCGCAAACCGGACGACCCGTGGACTGACAACAGAAATTATGTTCTTCAAAGATTACTACGACTAAAAGAACGCTTCATTCGAGACCAGAATCTGTGGGAACGATACGCGGATTTGATGAAGCGAAACGAGACCCTCTGTTACGTTGAAAAGGTGCCTGTTAACACCGACAGCAGAAGGGGTATCTGGTATCTGCCTCACCATCCGGTTATCAACCCTGAGAAACCCAATAAACTGCGGATGGTTTTCGACTGTGCGGCCAAGTTCCAGGGCAAGTCGTTAAACGATCGCCTACTACAGGGGCCTGACTGGACCACTCCACTGATCGATGTTTTGTGCCGTTTCAGAGTGGGTAAAGTGGCTTTGTCTGCCGACATTACGGAAATGTTCCATCAGGTGAAGATTCCGGCAGGGGAACGAGATGCTTTGCGTTTCCTGTGGTGGGAAGGGAGCGACCGGGACAACGCAGTGGTGAATTATAGGATGACCGTCCACCCCTTCGGAGCCATATCGTCACCATTTTGTGCCGACTACGCCCTCCGAGAATCAGTGAACAAACATGGCGATCCAGTACATCGGACGGTGGTAGAAAGCGTCAGCAGGAACTTCTACGTCGACGACTACCTTGGGTCATTCGATGATGAGGAATCAGCTCTAGAGCAGTTCAGGGGTCTGACGAGATTGCTAGAAGAGGGCGGATTCCATCTAACTAAATGGATGTCGAACGCCTCAGAAGTGCTGAAGGTCATCCCGTATCACGAAAAGACCGAAAGAGTAAGAGATTTGGACGGCTATCCACTTCCTATCGAGCGCACTTTAGGGATGCAATGGGACGCGGAAACGGACGATTTTGTTTTCGAACTAAACGTTCCCGAGCCGCCAATAACCCGTCGTGGCATACTATCTGCCGTCTCAAGTTTGTTCGACCCGCTCGGTTTCGTCTCACCATGGCTGCTACCCGGAAAGATTTTGCTGCAGCGGCTGTGCCGTAAGAAAGCTGATTGGGACCAGTCACTGGACCGAGGGGACCGGCTGGACTGGGAAGAATTTTTGAACACCTTGAAGAAATTAGGGGACGTAAGAATCCCACGATGTTTGACTCCCGGCCATTCTACGCGGACTGGAGAACTACATGCCTTTTCCGATGCATCCGAAGTCGGTTATGGAGCTGTGATGTACGGACGATGGTGCGCAGGAGATGGACAATATACCACGAGGATCCTGTTCGCCAAAGCCCGCGTTGCTCCACAGAAGTCGGTCTCAATCCCACGCCTTGAACTCAGCGCAGCCGTGTTGGCAGTCAGGGTGGTGCAAGCTGTGAAGAGATGTTTCGATCTCTACATTTGGTCGGTGAGCTTCTGGACGGATTCAACGATAGTACTTTACTACATTAACAACGTCCGGAGCCGGTTTAGTACTTTCGTTGCTAACCGGCTCACGATTATCCACGATGAATCAGCCACGCACCAGTGGAGTCATGTCAGGTCTGGCGATAATGCGGCCGACCTGTGCTCCCGAGGTGCGAACAACTTCAGGCAACTGGACACGTGGACGAGAGGGCCAAACTTCCTGCAATTGCCCAAACAGGACTGGCCCGTGTTCGAATTAAACCCCCCTACGGAATTGGAACTGGAGATCAAAGGCGTAGTGATAGCAACCAACGTCGTCGAAGCGTCGTCCATTCTATCGCGACTGGTCAGGTTTTCTTCCTGGATGAAGACGCTTCGTTCGCTAGTTTGGTTAACCAGGTTCAAGAGAAATTTACTAGTCATGAAAGGGCTACGGCCCTCAGGCCGGATACGGGTCGGCCCGATAGGTCCCGATGAGCTACAAGCGGCAGAGTACGATATTTTCAGAATGATACAACGCGAGGCTTTCGCCCGAGAACTCAATACGGCGGAAGAAGTGGGGCCGACCAATAAAGACATACCATCTCCAAGAGGCGAGCTGAAGCGTTTAAACCCCAAACTCATCAACGGACTGCTGCGGGTGGATGGTAGGCTGACCAACGCCCACCTGAACTTCGACACAAAGTATCCTATACTGCTGCCTGCGAGACAACCTGTAGTAGAGCTAATGATTCAACACGTCCACGCCATGGAGGGATATGCCGGAGAAAGTCACGTGACGAGCGTCATCCGAAAGCGTCTTTGGTTGTTGAGAGGACGAGAGACTGTAAAACGCGTAATCCGACGGTGTGTGCAATGCAGGAGACGCAATGCCACAGCAGGCAAACAACTCATGGCCCCACTACCAGAATGCAGGGTGACTACGGGCTGGTGGCCGTTCAGCGACACCGGGTTGGACTATTTCGGGCCCTTGTGGATCAAGTGCGGGAAAAGACTAGAAAAGCGATACGGATGTATCATGACGTGCATGAAGTCACGTGCGGTACACCTTGAAGTCGCACATTCGATGACGACCGATTCGTTTCTACGGGCCTTGCAAAGATTTATCAACCGAAGAGGCGTACTGGCCGATATATACTCAGATAATGGATCGAACTTTGTGGGCGCTCACCGGGAATTGCAGTGTTGGCACAAGAACATAATCAGGGACGAACTGCAGAATCGAACCGTGGCCTACGGCATACGATGGCATTTCAACCCCCCACAGGCCAGTCACCGAGGCGGCATATGGGAACGCATGATCCGGTCCGCCAGACGGATATTGCTGTCAATCATGGAGCAGCAGCCGCCCGACGACGAGACGCTGAACACCGTCATGACTGAGGTGGAGCGAATCCTGAGCAACCGCCTCCTGGTTCCAGTAATGAACGGCGACCCCACCCACCTGGCGCTCACCCCGAACGACTTATTGACGCTAAGGTCGAACGTGGGTTTCCAAGGGCCGGTAAACCTTCGTGGGAGCTACCTTCAAGGATGGAAGCAAGCGAACTATATGGCCAAGGTCTTCTGGAGGCGATGGCTACGGGAGTACCTACCGGCTTTGCAGACTCGACAGAAGTGGCTGGCCAAAACAAGACCATTCAAAGTTGGGGACGTGGTTATGATCGCCGACGAACGCGCACATTTCAGCGCTTGGTCTTTGGGAGTAGTTACGGAAACCATCAAAAGCACTGACGGAATGATAAGAACGGTGAAGGTGAAGACAGCTAACGGAGTGCTAATTCGTGACATACGCAGTATTAACCTACTCGAGAGCGAAGACGGAGGAGCTGATAACCCTGAGGCCTAGTAAACCTTTTTCACACCAGTAATCGAGGTGGATAAAGAAACACCATATATACCACACGGTCTCCGTCAAACACGTTAAGGTGCTTGCGGTCTTTTTGTTGACATTACAGAAGGTTCTTTCCGATACGTGGTGATGAATGTGATTCCATTGTACATCCCGATACATACACGCATGCACGACGCACTCTACATCCCGTAAACCCATCAAACATGTGACAGTGTTCGTTGTTTTGCTTTTTGTTGACGCTACCGAATGCCCCTTGCATATGTGGAAGTAGCGGAGCTCAGGTCACGCATACATGCTACATTTTACTCGTTTTCTTGCCACGCGGTCTTTTGTTGACATTGCAGAAAGTCCCTTTGGTGTGTAATCATACCTGTGATTTCATTGTAACCCCGGCACACACAAACACGCACTCACACACACACTCAAGCACGTACATCCAGGACCGGACGGCCCCTTACGAGGACAACGTCTATGCGACCATTCACGCCCGCCATCGGTCATTTGGTCTTGTGGAAGATGTAGACTAGCCTCACGTCTATGTAGCCAATGGATTAGGTTCGACCAGTAGTAGAACGTTGACGACGAGCATTAGACGCGCGCACTGACAGCAGGGCCTAGGCAGGTAGGAAGAATCAGTACCTTTATACCGAACCTTTGACTCTGCTTAGGATCCAGGAGGATTTTGGTGGGCGGTGTAACAGCCGGTCGTGGAAAATCCCACTTTTTCCCTCGCGATTCAGTGTTTTTCCCAACATCACTCATTTCCATACACTATTGACTTGTCTTTACGAACTGGTTGTTTTTCTGGACCATTTGTTTTTTGTTCGCGCCCAGAGCGCTACTTTGGCACATCCTTGTTCAGGACCTGCGTGACGCACGTGCTGTTTGCTCACACGCTGCTATTCGGTTTCTCGTTGTTGAGTCCTTGTGATCGTATTATTGAGGTTTGTATATTGTTTATGTCATTGTTTATTGTAATAATCTAGTATCGTAGAATATCACGGATAATCGTCTTCTGATTTCGGGATCCGTTGCGAATTTGGCTACGCATTGCTCAAACGTTCGTAACACTAAGTGCTCCAGTGCTATACTGCAATTCTGCATTTTTATCACCAAACTCGACAGTGATTCAGCCTTGCCCTCAGTCCTTTTTGCCTCCAATAAAACATCATCAATCAGGCTTCTAGCCACCTTGAATGTTTGTCTAAACAAATCTTTCAGGATTCCTCGTGCCCTGATGTACTTCATCCGTGGATCAAGCAGCGCACAGCTTTCGATAGCACTTTTGGCCCTCCCGCAACAGTGATCTAATTAAACACGAAAAAACTTGACCAGGATCAGCAACTTTGCACTCAACAAAATTTTCGAATTGTTTCATGAATATACAGTATTGCTCGGGGTGCCTGTCGAAATGGGATAGCTACAGTCTCGGCAGGTCGAATGCAAAACCTCAGTAGTTTCACGCTGTCTCAAGCGTTTATATTCGTCGATCACAGGGCAGTTTCGATGTTGGAATCGTTAACCACTTGGACATTTTGCGGGCTCGCTGAGACCAGTTCCTTGTTTAGGAGGCTCTACTTCCTTTCTGGCTAACCGCAGCTCGATCTCTTATTCTATTACTTTAATTCTCTAAGTACTAACATTGGCAAACTCATCGTGATTAGAAATATATGACCTGGCTCTGACAGAACTAGTAAACTTGGAGTTATCCATAAAATCAATAACAGCAAAACCATCCCCGGAGACTTGCTGAGTTAAGTCCTGTTGTCTCAAAAGGTCTTTGCTTCCCAGTCTGGGCATGTCCAATGAGTTTTCTTGTCCAGGTTCCACTTGAGTACTGTAAGTCAACTCTTGCAGATCGAGCAAAGCGTAGCAAATTCAAACGAATCCTAAAACCAGAACAAGATATATTCGTAGTTTCTATGGTACTAAATTGAAATTCACAAGAGGCAAAAATATATACAAACCTCAAGTATGCGGCCAAATAGACTTCACAGTCAAACCCGAAGGTTCAAAGCCCCGTGGCCCAAGTACGACGGTCAGAAACGGTTCAAGGCCAAATTCAAATGTCTCACATGGATAAACGAACGTGAAAAAGTGTGGTATATGAGCGAGCTTTTCAAGGTAACGTTAAATATAGTCAAATTCACAAAGCACGTTGAACATTTGGAAGGATTTTCAGTATTTGTTCTTCATTCAGGGGCTAGTCCAGCTTCCGGAATTCTTCCAGTGGTACGCAGAGTTCTGCACCCACGAGAGCTTCTTCCGTGATCAGTTCCGTTCGTGTTGCACTGGGCTTTGCTCCTCCAGTGTGGCTGAGAAAAAAGAATGCAAATATTACTCTTACCACCCAGAAGGTAGCCGACCACGATGTGCTCTCCATCACAAGTTGTGCTCCAGTTCGCAGGCACGGGTACATGGGACAGCAGAAGGGCCTTGGTCAATTTACAAGTGCTCCCCAAACCTCAGTATTCCACCTCCGGTAATAGCCTATCCTACTTTGCATCCAGCCTTCTGAAATGCATCCTATCTTGTGTCCTGAATATTTCTTCAGTTGGTCGATCCCAGATTCTCACCACTGTATTGCTAGAGAAGTTCTCACATTTAGCCGGAAGCGAGTGTCCCGCAACTTTATCTCATTGCCTTTCGTTCTCTGATCCGTGGCCTGTTAAAATATACCCTCGGCACTTATGCTCGACAAACTCTTCAGTAAGGCCTCCCCGGAATCTTCTTTTCCCAAATGAGAAGCTTCCCATGTTTGGTAGTCTCTGTCTATATAATTTCCCTTGCTGTCCTTCAACCCTCCAAGTGGCTAGTAGGTGAACCTTTTCTGTGCAGGCTGCACCCTTCTTCAAAACTTCACCCGAGCCTGTACTCAGCATTCTAAGGGCAGCCTCACTACTGCCCAGCAAATAGACGTAAGTACTTCCATCTGTCTACAAGGGAGTAATGAGTGCAGCCGAGAGGGCTCACTTCTCGCCTCGTGAGCAGCAAGCCTGTACCGTTCAGCACACTTGAAGTCCACGGTCATCTTTGCACCCAAGTTCCTTGTTGAATGTGTCACCTCATCTGCGAAAGGTCAGTTTTCGCCCGCGATGTCATCCGCTCTGGAGTTCTGGCTAATAGATAGCTCTTGTTCTGGTTTGAGGGCATATCACGTTTGTTTGCTCAGCTAACCATTTGCGTCAGATTCTTTGGTAATTCAACAAGATCACCCGATTCCACAAAGTCCACATCATCTAAAAAATGGAAAACAGTGGTGACACACCTTTCTCTTAATCATTTACGTGGAGAAGAAAAAGCAGTGGGCCCAAAACTAACCCTTGATATACTCCGCCGGTTAGCTTTACTGTTTTTGACCTGCAGGTTCCTACTCTTGTGTGAAATGTGCTGTTGCTCAGAAAAGCTGATACCTGCTTCTGTAATTGCCCTTCTATTCCAAACGTCCTCGGTTTCTCTATTTGTAGTCTACGGTCCGCTGAGTGGAAAGCCTTGCTGAAGTCCAGCTGACAAACTTCGACCATATTGCTCTCATCCAGCTGGTTAGTGACTTCGTTTGGAAACACTATTAGGTTCGAGAGGCAAGGTTTGCCTTTCAAAAACCGATCCTGTCCCTTATGGAGCGACTTGTGGTTCGGTAAATGTTTACATGTATGCTTGCTTACCAATCGCCCTAAGCACCTGTAGAGAATGCAGGCGGAGCTAAAAAGGTTAATTATTCACTTGTGACCTTGATTACTTCTAGTGGATGGGAACTACACCCTCTAACTTCCAGTCCAACGGTATGACCCCTTGGCCAAGTATGGCACAGCATAGACGACAGGTATGCCCGCTGATCATGACGGATAATAGCTGTATCACGGCCGGGTTTATGCCATATGACCCAGCATATTTATACATGTTAAGTCCTTCCGATAGTTTATGTCAGCCCTTCCATTATTTGCAGGTTGGAAACGGCAGGAGAAAACATTTTTGTTCCTGTCAATGTTTGTTGTCTTCAACCGAGCTTATCTACAGCCTCGATGTAAAGGCCCGGGGCATCAGGCTTACTTTGGTGGTCACCACTTTTTTCACTCCTTCCCCTGAGGTCAGAGGTTCCACTCTATGCTTTAGCGAAGCACTTGAGCGGAAATATATAGTAATATCTTGGATTTTGCTCAACTTACCTAGCCAGAGTCTTTTCAAATGTTCTCCTTGCCCCTCATTGAACTTTCAGGACTGAGTTTATGTTCTCTTTGTGTCTTAACCAGGCTCTTTCGCAACCAGTGGCTCGGAACTTCTGCCAGCTTTTATCCATCCTCTTGCCCTTATTTTTTGCCGTGACCCTCTCGGTCGACATTGCATCTTTCTCCTTGAGTTTGTGTCATGCCTCGGGCGGAGTACCCGAGCGACTGCTACGTTTTTTGTTCATAACGTACTCGGAGTCATAGCTTTCTGGTTCGCCTCTATGTCTGTTTTTTCCTCCAGTTCGGAATATTATGTACGCCCCAGGGGCGTTACAGTCTCAAATTCGTTTTTTTGATCTGGAAGTTCTGATGGTAGGCGGCCTAGGATTAATTTTGTCTTCCACCGAGATCTCCCACGAATCATCCTCCACTGTGTCTTCAAATACGACTACTGTTTGACGAAACTTTTGGGTGTGCTACACTGAAAATGGGTCCCGGTTTTGAATCTCGAGCTAGTTCCCAGCAAACCCCTGTGTTAGGGCAGCTGTTGTACTTGCCTCTCTCCTAGGCTGGCATTTCTCCTTATCTTTGTGCCATTTTTGACGTGCCAAGCGCAGTACTATATCTCGCCGTTTTGCGGGCAAATACTTCCTTCTTTTTTTCTGGCAGCTGATCTCTGATATTAGGGTTTACGAACCCAGGCGAGATTGGTGTAGCTGATCCTGGCCGGCTCATCGTGGTTCAGTGTGAGATCTTTAAGGCGTCTCATCGTAACTGATACCCCTCAGGCCCTTATCTCTTTCATTTCTCTTCATTAGTCCTTCCTTGGTGCTCTGGGTTTTCTAGAGCTGGGCTTGTTGTGCACTCGGAGGCATAAACCGTCTGTGGTTTACCAGGGGCTTTATCATTCCTCGGGTCTGATTCTGTCTCTCATTTCGCCTTCTTTGTTGGGAATAGAGGACCCGCAACTTTTAGCTTGCCTGTGAGTCGCCTCGTCTGTCCCTTTTATTTCTCGCCTCTCACCTCATCTACGTCTGCCCTGGTGAATTTAAAAACTGCTCTTTCCCTAGGCTGCCAAGGCCCCTTTGCTTCTGATTGTCAGCTGTCCGCCTTCACTTAGTTCGCATGTTGTGGCAAATTGGAAAGTGCTGTTTGTCGACGGCATTACAAGTAACAAACACCAGTTCAATCCAGATGCTCTGGCAATACGTCGACCAGTGCCGCCCCGGGACTCCTGAGCACTCTGCATCTGCCAATCGTCTTTTGAAGGAAGCGAACAGGAAAAAAGGGCTGAATGATGTGCCAAGGAATATTTGTGAATATGGAAAGAACCAAGATACCATGAAGAAATAAGATGGTTTCCGGGAGTGGTGTTTTTCATCCAGTGATGTGAATTTGCAGCTGGTGGAAGAGGGATGGAGTCCCAAGGAATGGACAGTGAACTGCGCATCGGAACACCCTCAAAGAGGAGCAAAACCTTGAGTTATAGAAAGTACAGGTGTTGGCCGTGGCCTAGAGCTGACTACTGTGTTGAAATGGTAAATATATTATTTATCCAGTCTCCTGGGGCTATTCTGTATCCGTGCTGGACACCACAGGTGAGAATGGCTTACAGTACTTCGGGTTCACCTGTCCACCTTGCTGAGAAGCTTTGACAGGAGTAGCCCCACACATCATTTTAGGAGATAAGTTCCTTTGCACGGTTGTTGATCATTCGAAGACGGCAAAGCGAGACTTCGGCCAAGTATAGCCTATCAGCTGGTGGCCGTCATGGATGGTGCACATTATCTTGTGAGTATAGAACTCAGTCGGCCTGAGGGATGTTATCAAGGCACATGGTTCGCAGTCGATGAACGGAGTGGACAGCGGAAACTTGCAAGCCGCATCGGCTGAAAACGATGGACATTGGTTGCTGGTGCAGTAAGAGCTGGTGTGAGGTTTGAAATTGCACAGGCTCGGATTGAGATACCAAAGAGGAAAGGACCATCGGAAAATCCAGTCTGTCCAATATGGAGCTGTCGAAAGAGTCTTATATCCGCAGGTTAGGTTGCGATCAAGTAACCTGCTGATGGAGAGCTCCGGCAGTGCCTCAGCTGATGCGAGTCAGACTGTATTCCTTGGTGGTTAAATATGAAGAAAGACATGGCATAATCTGCAAGCACAGGAAACCAAACTGTCACTTAAGACGTATACCATGGTGCTATGGCTATAAAGCATTGCCCAGCAGGATCTTAAATGGATAGAGAGAGGGAGCGGCAGTCTGGCAGACGTTCTAGCTCGGGATTACGGTAAACATCTTAAAGATCGATTGGCATAGGTAAGATATGCTTAAGGAGAAAAAAGAACTTGGTACGCACGAGTACGTGGAAATTTAACTACACTAACATCCCAAATAGAAAATAGTGGAGGAACCAATGACATAGTTAACGAACAAAAAGGGCAGCCGTGAGATATCTGCTGGTCCAACGCTACTGGCTGGTGTCCGGTGCTTGCTCGCAAGAGGCTGCAAGTAAGTCAGGCTGAATCTCACGAGTGGGTTAGGTGCTAAGAAATGCTAAAAGTCGCTTTTCACCAAAATGAGGAAAGATCGTTAGGATGGAATGGAAAATACGGACGGATTTCCCTATGCTCCATTTTGTGTGGACTCACAGAGGTGGGCTTTTGTCATCTGATGCCTCGACCGGCCTTCCTGGTCAGTGGGCTAAAATTCGGGGCAAAGGTAGCAATGGTAACTGACATTAGGCAAAAAATGTACTAAAATCTTAGATGGTTATTTGCATAACTGGTCTGAGGAGCATACAACACTTGCAGCCATGGGGTGCTCACAGATTCGATGCTTTTGGCTAATATCGGCGTTGGTTGCAATTCGGCAGGGTTGTAAACTTAAGAGTGATGTAAAGTGATCGACCGGTCGCCCCCGTTTCGTGCTAGTGTCTACAAGAAGGACGTTTTGATAACGTTTACCGAGACAATAGAGGACAATAACAGGCGGGGTAGCTCTAAATTAAAAAGACAAAATGGCATTACAGTAAAAATAAAACGAAACCAAGGGCATGAAACCGAATAAAAACTGTCCACGGTTCATTTAACCAGGATGTAGGCGCCAAAGGACCAGTATGGGCCAGCTTGTTCAACTCAATTTTTCCTGACAGCCATTTGTCAAATCCATCAGGGAACCGTTGAGGTGCGTGCCCAGGGAAGTTGCTGAGCTAGCAAAACGTTTTGTTTCCCACAGCTGGATCTAGCTGGGATGTTTCTAAGACACTTCAAATCAGAAGGCGGGACTGAGCCGGGGTATGAGGTTTATTGGCAACTTTTTCACAGCGCGGAAGTAAAGTCCGGAAAAAGAGTGCTTTTTATACAATTAAATGTAGATACCGCCAGGAGACGTTGAAAATCGCGGGAAGAGTGGAAACGTACAGAAACCTCACACACCGGTCTGTCACTTGTTTGACTGTACACTTTGCTCACGCGACAACTGCTAGTGCTGCTCCTGGGACATTTTCTTTGGCATAAGCCAGCCTGCGGTCTCTCAGTAAGAACTCACGCTGTCTGCACCCCACGGTCTTTTTTCTTCGATATCCTCGACGAAAGCGACAGTAGAAGCTGACGAAATGCCCTCCTCGATGTGAGCATCGCCAGCTCTTATTGAGTCAATGCGCAACAAATGGAATCATCAGTTGGAATTAACCTTAGATGGACCATCGTGCCATCCTTCGTCCAATCTACGGAAGTGCTCAAAACTCACTACCAGAGATGAACTCGCTTCAATTGCTATCTGGAGACCACTTGAAGGACTCGATGGCCCGTAAGTTTACCATCTTAGAAGGCAGAGTGTTTCATTTTGGATGACCGGACTAGACTATTTTCCAAGTTGGACGGCCATGGCCGAAACTTAGGCCCTTGATGTCCGATGCTGTTGGAGCCCCTCACATCGATTGCCACGGCCATCACAGTCCCACTACCCGAGTGTACAAGCCACCGTTATAATTTCACCGAACCGCATGGAGGTTTCAGTGGTTTCCCGAAAGCGAAGGACTTCGCGCACCACCACGACAACTGCTCACAGTTTACCATCCGGGCAGTTTCGTTCAAGCTGGATTGTAGCACTCAAACAATGACCGAAATCTAAAGATTGCCTTTCCATTATCAACCTGCGATCCCCCACTTCTCCATATAATGCCATCTTATCCCATCTTTGACCACCACCCTAAACGTTTTCCTCATGAAAATTCAGTCGGGTATGGTGAGCCCTCTCCCGCTCGGGCCTTGATTGGTGACCCACCGTCAGAAGCCAACATGGACATTATGATATAAAATACCAGGCACTGGTTGTAGGTCAAAAAGCGGCGGTTTACCCTTTCATTGTGATCATAGAAACGTTTCTTTTTACAAGCGAGCAATGTCTGTTGTCACATCCGGCCTGGTTCACCGCAAGTCACAGTAACAGGCCTTCGCACTCTAGCTCATCTCACCTTATCACCTTTTAGTATTTGCTTTCACTTTTCCGCTCTATCTTCCGACTTTCGTTGGCTGTCTCTTCATCAACCCCATTTTGGATTCTCCAGCTGAGCCTCCAGCCAACATTAATGCTGCTCCAACAACACATTACACTCCCTGTGAATTATTTATCCTCCCGTCCGCCCTAAAGTGAAATGTCGCCCTCTCTATATCTTTACGGAATTACCTAATAGGGACAACCGGAATGCGCTTGTATGAATCACTTTTATTTATTCCACGGGCTCCCTCCTCTCTGAGTAATTCAAACCACATTCCCTCTGCCCAATGATCTGTCCAAGTGGCATCGGTGGAGAGAGACTTGTCTATGCTCCGCCGATATCGCTATTAATACTTTTACAAACCCATGCCGGTTTCTTCTCTACCATGACTGGTAACTCGTCGGTGAAGCTCTCCCACCAGTTTTCTATATGGACCCTTCAGATATCCAGCTGGTACGTCCACGCATTTTTTCTGTACATCTCGATTTTTTTCCGATCCCACCATAACTCACCAATTACCCCATTCTCAGATATACTCCATCTTCCACAAGCTTTGATAGCGCCCATTTAGCTGTTTCACTTCCGACTAATTCTATGTACAGCCCCTTTCCTGAGACCGAAACTGATTTCTATTCCTGTATTCATTCGTGATCACCCTAGTTCATCAAACATGGCCCAGCTTTATTATACT
Source organism: Fasciola hepatica (assembly GCA_948099385.1). Lineage (NCBI taxonomy): Eukaryota > Metazoa > Platyhelminthes > Trematoda > Plagiorchiida > Fasciolidae > Fasciola > Fasciola hepatica. The sequence goes on from CANUEZ040000106.1 coordinate 3,670,365, forward strand.
ACTACTGTAGTGTGGGCACTACTTTCATAATTTTGAATATTTCATGCTGCTGTGTAATATTGCACTCACTGATCATGTCTGGGGCACATATCTGGATAATGGTCAAGAAATGCACTATTGTTATTGTTCATGATAATTTTTTCCACCATGTTGCTAAATGAGAGCGATCTGGTCATCGGTTTGGCTTGAACTTCCTTCAGCTTCTTCTCCAGTCACCTTGTTCGAGAGCTTGAGGAGGTTTAAAATAGACTTTCCGCTCAGGCAGGGCCACGGGAAACTCGACGGTTTCCTGAGTGCCCCTGAAAACGATCAAGAAAAATAGGTCCAAAGCACACAAAAACAACTCTTGAGAGAAAAACCTGATATGTATTCAAAAATGTAAAAGTTCTCTAATGAAAGTGCATAATATGCTGCACTTCAGAATATTTGATTGTTTTATTCTGACTGTATGAGGACACGGAAATCTCCCCTTTCGTGAACATTTATGAATTTCACGGCCTATCTTCTACAGGTTGCAGTGGTAATTATCGTAATTCGTCACCTTCAACGACCAGCTAACTGTGAATATTGAATTTGGGTATTTCTTTTCCTAATAAATGTTTCCGCGGCTGGCAGTTTCAGGTGACACTCGTTTCATTTCACTGCTCTGAGTTTGTTATTCGGCTTTTGAAAGTGTTTAGTTGATTTCTGGACACCTTTCTTCGGCACAAATTTGGTCTCATCAATTTTGTGGTGCTAGTCAAGACTAAGATTGATGCGTTGTGGCGTGTGAGTTACGAGCTGTATATTTCTTCATAAGAGGAATATTGAGGGAAGCAAATATGGGTTCAGTATTCTAATGTACTTGACTAACTGCAATATTCCGTGTGAAATGCTCAGAAACTGAATTAACTTAAAGAAAAAACATGAGGGTCACACATTTTACCATAAAATAGTAATTTATATCGTCCTCGATCAGAATGAGATGAGCGGTTACAGTTACTTCTAACTACAAGAATGAAAACTATTAATCGGTGTTTGCTTCGAATTCGACTCATTGACTTTGGATTAATTCTGCATTAAGGAAAGCCACCGTTTGTGAATACCAAGATTTGTACCTTAAAGATCGGTAAGTGCTGTAAAATATATATTTACTTTTTCTACAAACAGATGCCGCCAAAAAAACTTACATTTTGTGGAGAAAATGCAAGATATATACCTGACATAACAACTCCGGATAGAAACGCAAAGATGGACCTAAGCAGCAAAAAGAGCATCACCATTTGCAGTCTTTGCCCTAGTTATAGGTTTTACTGATAAGTGCTACCTAAGAAGGTGGTACTTCGGTATGCAATGTTAAACACAACGGTCCGGGGTTACCTTTTACATCTAAACATCTATCAGTAGTGTTTTCAAGCTTCCAAAAACGGTCTTTCCCCCGCTGTAATTCATGAGAAGCCGGTTTGAAAGCACTATGAGGACGAAGAATGGTAATCCACTGTCAAAACGGAATTCGTATACATGCATAAGTGTAACGACCGAAAAGCTTAAGTCCTGGTCCGGGTGAAGCCTGACCAACGATTCAGTTATCGATTCACCGACTAATAAGCTTCACTCGTTCTGGATAGGACCTTGGAGCCTCAAAGCAACGCGTTGCCCAAGTCGATGCAGAACCCAAATCAAGGACACGATTGCTCTGCAAATTCTACGGTACAACTAGCGAATAAAAATATAAGTACAAACAAGATCATACCTTTGACAGTGACCCTCAGTAACTATCCAGCCAAAAAGATAGTCAAAAATAGGACAAATTCTGTAAAAAGGGGAAAAGTTGGCCAAACAGAGTAAATAATAAAACCTGTCGTGAAATCCGAACAAATAGAACAAAGTTTCCACGCCTAATCAGGCCCAAAGAACAATTTCCTGAGCGTGGCAGCCAAAAATCAGCGTAAACGAGCTGAACGTCTACGGTCAGCCGACGTGAGCGAGAAAGTGAAACCGAGGAGTACTAAAACAAATTTGTGTTGAATCAGTGCATCTCACTACCGTACCAACTGTCCTCAAAGTAATTTCAGTAAAGAAGCACAGCCATGAAAAAAGTGAGTGCACCAAGCGTAGAATAATTGTCAACCACAAAACAGTGTCAACATGAATTAGGTTGGAGAAGACGGTCTAAAATTGGTCATAGTGAATAGGAATGTGAGCAAAAGAGGAATTTTCCAATCAACATGACCATTACAATATGTGTGTCTGTACTCATAAGTGCATTTCACAATGGAAAAACAACTTCGAGATATCGCGCTTTGTAACGGCCAATGGAGCGCCGTAGTGACAACTTTTCGGTCCGGAATTAGAATTCATTTGAAAGGCTCCTAAAATGGTGAGTTTCGCTTTTTGTTCCCAATTTTTTTTAACTATTGACTCGTTGTTTCACATGGTTCATACCGGTCAGTTTTTCGGTTTGCTTAGACTAAGCACGTGCCGTTAAATTGTCATTGAATGTGTGCTGCTTGGTTAAGACTGAACTTTTGTTACCCGTTGGAGTTTACCCCTACATCTGCCTGAGACGAGCTTAAGTTGATGAGGCATTAGTACTATTTCTCATGCTCAAGCATTGATTATTTACGTACCGCACTGGTAACAAACGATTCTTTGAATATCGTTCAACCGGCATTCTGATTCCTGGGCAGATTGACCTCGGGATTTGTGATAAGGGGAGGCGCGATCGGTTTCTTGCTCGCCTAGACAATCGAAAACGTGCTGCCGTAACGGGCTTCTGAGTGCATTCTGCGAATTATTTCGTCAAACGTTGTAAACCAAACTGCGGTTCACATCACTATTACACTAGTGGTGAATTCCAATTATGTCTACAATAATCCTGAATTATTAAAAAAGGATACGTATACACATATAGGTGCCTCAGATCAAAACTGGAATTCAAAATTAATAACGAGTATGATTGAAATTGAAATGGAATTTGACAATTCCTTTCTGTCGTGGAATTTTGTTCTTACTTCTTTGCACCTTTATTCGTTGCTTCACCTTTGTTAAGGTATAAAATCTTTGACAGTGTCGCAGATGGTGACTGGTCAGCTGAAGTCCTAGGGACAATCCCTTCATATAAGTATTCTGCTGAGTTTTCTTTGTTTGCGAAGTGAGGACCAGTTATATGAACTTGAGTTACAACTAGAGAGTGCTCAGCTGGTGCCTGAGGTCGCTGAAGCCAGGCTTTGAGCGGCAAGGACTAAAAGACAAGCCTTTGAAGCTCTCAGTCGTAAAAGTAATTGCGTGCTCGGTGAGGAATAAAATAGTGGGATGGATTTCTTTAAGGGCTGGCGCACCAGACTCCCGGTGGTAAGGAAGGGTGTTGCCCCCGGTGAAGGAAAATGAGTTTGCAAAAGTTTGCCGCAGCCAACGGATTGGGTCGGTGAAATAGGTAGGCAAACTAACCTACTGGTCAGATGGTAGTTGCTGAATTGCAAGATCCCGTTTCTTGATGGTTCTCTGTTAGGACATACTTTTTCAGGATGTTCGAGGAAAGAAAGGACATTGAGTTCGAATTATTAGCCAGAGCCTCTATTATCTCTTTCACTGCTGTCAGAGTGGGGCATAGATAGCTGCTCGTGTTGGTATTTTTTTCATTCCAACAAGGGGTCCGGACGGGGAAAAGATTTAGTCAGCCATGCCTCATCGTAAGATTTATGCTTGACGGAGAGACAACCCTTGAAACGATTCACGCAATCTTGTACTCGGTAGTGACTTGTGCAAAAAAATTAATATACTGTGCGACGCACGGAAACGGTTGGAATTAGTCGTTGGTGTTAGCTCGGTGCACATTGTAAAAGCGGTGTCATGTAAATTACCTAGGTTTATGCCATCAAACCGGGCGAAAAATTCGGAAGATATTCGTCCAATTGACCAAGAGCCCATCTTCCATGGCTTTTGCGAGTTTTGCTCTCAAAGGATCGCCAGCTGTGAAATCGGTGTAACTACTAGCTTCAAAACCGGAATCTTGTGACGGATGGCTTAACTGGAAAACGCACTACGCATAGGAAAGACATGCAAGTCGTATACCAACGAAATATTTTGTGTTATCTGCCGATGAAGACGTGGTCTTGTGAACAGGTAAAGAGGCTTCTGGAGAGGGGAATTGTAGCCGGAGAAACCATCGCTGGCTAGATCACGAGAGAAGAACTCCAATGTCTAGTTCATGATGCTGACGGTTCCTGAACTACTACGGGGTTGGTCTGTGTATCGTGCCATCTGTTATTGAAAGCCATAACAGATTTGTGGTTATCAATATACAGATAGATTTGGGAGCCGTCTTATCCCTCTTTATGGAAACTTTATCCAAACGTTTGGGTTTACCGGATGTGGAACCAAGGATACACTTAAACACTCCTGTCTGTTATCCATTCTGGCGGTGCAGGGATGTGTCCCCTTTGCTTAGAATTCTAAGTGAGGACTAAGTGACGGAAGTGGTAGGTGCCTGTTCCGTTTCTTCTAGTCTTTAAATGCCAGCCAGTATGCCCAACACCGGGACTCTTGCTTAGTGAGGTCACCTTGGTGGTAATGACTTCACTATCTTGCCCGCTTCCTTTGTGAGCCTTGTGATAGATTTAGAAGCCACTGAAACACTCGAGGTCTTCAAACTTCGGATGGAAGAGAGGATGTTCATCTTGCCGGCCGTGCATCACTGGGATGGGTTCTTCATGTTCCTCTGAGTGACCTCTGGCGACGTCACACTAATAAGTCCGAGGTTCACTTCGGGTTTAAGAAAGTTGAAACGGATCTAGCTGAAATATATTATCGAGACATCAAGGACAATGCAACCGAAAATGCAGCCTGCTCAGTTGAAGATGAACAGGCAGAAAAGATAGCTGGAACTTTCCTGGAAGTGGTAGGACATGTTTGTGTTATTATACCGTGGAAAAATGACACATTGAAGAGTCAATGTAGTAAAACGGCCTTATTGCAAGGCCTGCTTCCACTAAGTAGAAAGCTAAAGAATTATTCGGGTTTGAGGAAAAAATACCCGTCTGTCACTTACCGATATTTAGAAAGGGGACATGCCATTGGGACAGTTGGGGACAGCAAAGATGCCTGTGAAGTATGGTTTCAAAAGCATTATGCCGTAGTTAACCCGAAAAACACAGAGAAGCCAAGAGCGGCCTTAGGTTGCTCAGCTGTTTATCGGGAGAACCTCCAAACAGTCACTTGTTACAAGGTCCATACTCTGTAGCTAGTTTGTAGGCCTTGCTATTCCAGTTCGGACGGGGCCTTTACCAATCTCTGGGGACTTTGAGGACATTTTCCACAAGTATTTTTGCCAGAAGAGCACCAAAACTCACTTCTTTTCTTGTGGTAGACGGAGATACTTCGAAGGAGTCTGCTGACCTTAAGCGAAAAATCCACCCGTTTAGCTTTGAACCTTCGCTCATTTTGATCAGGCCTGGCCTTCAAGGAAGCGGCAGACGTACTTGACCAAGATTATGGCCCTAGAGTATCAGACGCAGTGATGAATAGCTTCAGCGCAGATGGTTATCTTGTTTCGACGAGTAATGCAACTGGTGCGTTAATTTTGGCAGGAGGATTGCCGCACCTGTAGGTTTAAGGTTAATATGGGTTTACCAAGCAGGCGAGAAACGGCCGTATTATCCTCTGTAGAATAGCGTTTACGGAGCGGAAAACTTCAATCAGGGAACCAAATGCTGACGCTTTTCCAACGCACAAATCGTTTAGATTAGCCGCAAACATGGAAACTGACGGCTTCTTTTACCATCTCTGGATTGAGGACTCACCAGGGACAAGGAGATTGCTACCTTCTTAGCTAGCTGCTACGTATGACCCTTTAGGTTGGATCGAGCCCCAAGTTTAATGTTTGAAGATATCGTCCCGGCTACTTTGCGAGCTGAGTTTTGGGTGGGATCAGTCGCCAGGATCTGAGGTGCTTGGTCAGTGGAAACAGTGTAAAACTATTTTTAGTGGAGTGCAAGATGATCGTAGACCCAGAAAGCATATAATCAATACTGAGTCAGAGACAATTGATGATCATCACTTAACTTGTGGAGCAAAGGAGATTGAGTGCGGTTCGGTAGAGTACTGCCTTTCGTAGTTAATACTGTTCCATTGAGCTGCTTGATGATAGTGTCCAGGTCAAGAGTGATGGCTCTAAAATTAATAAACACACCGCGTCTGGAGTGATCTGCCGTGGTAGCGATATTTCAGTTTGCAAGGGCTATCAAGGGGACATAGATCTACTCTGTCATAAGTGTTACTTTGGACAGATTTTGCAGTTGTAGTGGACTAAATATAAAGTAAGCAGGAATGTTACGCGACTTTCGTGGATAAAAGGGCGCCGGTAGCCCACCGGAGTTCTCTTCCGACAGAGTTGTGACATACAGCTGGAAGGGACCAACCTACTGATTTGGCCCCCAGAGGTATGAAACTGTTAATCAACGATATTGATTCATGGCTCCATGGGCCCAGGTTTTTGCAAGCACAGGAACTCATGACGCCTTTTGAGCTGTATGATCTGCAGGTCTTAAAAGCAGTTATTCCAAATTATGAGGAAGGCAAAGGTGAGCACGCTGACCCACTCCTTATATTGTATGCACTGAGAACGGCTCTCGCCAAGGTGCATAACCTTGAAGTCGACTGAATGGATTCTACGGTTCAAACAGTGTCTCACAGTACGTGTAAGAGTCCAATAGGGACGACTTTGCTTTTGGGTCCCTTGACACTGTCGGAGACCGAGGACCGTCATGGGGAGGAGCTTAATCGGTTCAATAGGGAGGATTAACCCAAGTTCTTCTTGCTACTTATGTGTCGCCTCAGTTCATGTGCACTAAGTTTACTGCTTCACAACTGTTCCATTACAGCACGGTCATGACATTACGTCGACCAAGCACGTTTCCATCCCTGTTTCGCATTTAATCCCTGGTTTCAACCACGTGGCTCTTGCACGTCAAGTGACAGTCCTGTTAAACCATCAGTCATCCTTTTCCAGTTCCCCAATCGTACTTTCATACCATCTTACAACGCTCTATCACTCTGGGTACTTAGTCCACCCCCATCCGGGCTATCTCACTTGGACGCCAATGTGTTGCAAATCCGTCATCCAATGGTCGTGTTCATTGTCCTTGTTCTCTGAGGCCCTTCGCAGGCATGACAAAATCGGGGAAAACATCATTTCATCTGTCAGATTATCCGCCAAATATAAAAATAGCAGTGCTTACTCTTGCTCTTCGCAGAGGTGTGGGGCACTGTTACATCCAAAGCTTTGCCCGGGGCACAGCCGGTGAGAGGTGCGTCTGCAACGATGTGTGGGCGTAACTAGGCTGGCGGATCACATCAACTGTCACCACAGGGGTTTTCAGATTAGGCCTACAGCTCGCCGTCGGTCCCACGTAATAGCACCTTCTGCGGATCGTAAAACTACTGCCATCATGGTCGCACGGCCGCTGTAATGATGCCTTTAGCAATCTCTTCTCCAACCACAATTGGGCTCTCCTCGAGCCTGCAGTCAGCGTCACCATCATCACCCAGCGTTTAGGGACTGGTAAAGATTTTCTACTCGATTTACAAAGTTATTGCTGTATACTTCTTACCTCTGGCCATCATCGTCTTTTCTTGGCGTACGTCGATCGTTCATATAAATAGTCCGGACGTTTTTGCGTAGTCCCTTCCACCTGATATCCACGGGCTTCTTGCCTGACTAGTCAGTCGTCCCACCCGTAAGCATTCCAAATCTCTGTGACCGAATTTGCCGCTACTGACGATACATTCGTTCACCTGAACAGTCGTTTTTGCTGTCTATTTGCAAATCATGTCGATAAATCTAGCTATTTTGATGAAATACTTTTTTGTAACGCTCCAGCAGCCAATGATTTGACTGAAGATTATCGTGGAACCCCATCAGTCCGCTTGTTTCTCGAATTTATGTTCTTCCGTTGCTTTATCCTGACCCTCCCGGGCTTCATATCCTCTCCGTTTATAACTACCAAAAGTTTATCCATCCTGCAAATTAACCTCTCTGTAGTTGGCACAAGATATCTGTCCAAATAACTACCAATAGGTATAACCTTACCCTCCATATTCTCCACCACCAGCTTTATATTCTAATGGACCCTGTGATGGCTGCAGCTGTGCTTCCGAGGCCGTTTCATTATCCACTAGCCTTCTCTCATATTGGCATATCATCGTATACCCGCAACAAAGTGACCGCTTGACCGGACAATTACCATTTTGTTTTGCAATCTCTTTCATCATCACTCTTGAGCCCGTTCTGCATCTTCAGATGTATCAGTTGTCAGCTATGCCATCAATTTCATCAGCATATAAGAGCCAATCTTCCCCACCATTTTTGTCAAGTGATCTGTTTCATTCACTGGCTGACGCCTCAGCCTTCTCGCCCCATCAGATATTTTGGTACTGTCCCCCTTCCCTCTGCTAACATTCGGTGTGTCGAACTTTAAAAATGGTCACCTAGAAATTCGACAACATTCCATTTACTCCATCACCGCCTTTGCTTGCCGCGAACTCGGTAATTACTGCAGCTTCGCCTCTCAGATCGATCTAACACCAATTTTACCATTGCACCATTTGTATGTCGTGGTTCACCCACTATACTGTTACCGTTCGCAGTCCAGTTTTTCCTCCAGCAATCTCCATTGCAATCACTCCCGCAGCCTTTCTTTCCATATCTAGTTGGATTATTCTTCAAATCGCATACATAAAAATCATTGCTTGCATCTCCGTTGACTGGTCCATTTCATTTTTATTCTACACTGATGGAATATCTGTCTTCCTTTGGCCACCGCCTTCTTCATCACTCTAGCGCTCTGTATCCACCGGATGTGCTGGCTATCTTCCATATGACCAACTCTCTTCAGCACACTGCGTTTGAGCCTCACCGGTATGCTTCCTCACTGTCTCACCGTGTTTTGTCTGGTATTCCATTTTTCCCCTTTGGTATGTTATCTACGTCTTATATAGCTCTCTTCCTGTTTTAAAGTGAGTTTTGCGAGCTGTTTGCTACGCATCTATTGCAGGGTACCAATGCTTCATTGCTATCTAATCCATTGCAGTGCATCGCACTTTTTTTCTCCATCTTCTCTCGCTACTGCAGTGTGTTATGCCGATTTCTAGCCTTTCTCATGCATATCGGTCAGCTTTCAGATGTCCCCACTCTGACCGGTCAGACCCCCTACTTGACCTTGGCCTCCAAACTCACCGGAGGTCCATTTGAATCCGCCCGTGGATTCATTTAAACTCGTTAAGTTTTTTTCGGTGTGCATACTTTTCTACACTTTCGTCCCGCTTCACTCTCCATTCAAAACCTCTCTTATCCTAAGTCTGTCATGCAAAATTCTACTTTTTCAGAAATTTGTCCGCCCATTCCATCGCTTGTAAAAGGTTGATCGTGCACCTGGCATGCCTCGGGCGCCTCCAAACTAAACCAGTGTTACCATTTTTATTTTTATTTGGGGTCTGATAAAGACCCTTTGTGGCAACTTCCCCTTCCCATAAACTCAGATAATGAAAATATCTCTTGATTAATTTGTAATTTTCGGCTACCGTGATCATTTTTAATCACTTTTATGTATAAGACTCACTTTTATGAGTGACCTCACACTCAACCAGCCAACTTATTCGCCTAATTGTGTTTTAATTTTGCGGGCATTATTATGATTCGATCCCTGTCAACCTTCTCTTTATCTTTTTGTGCATGTAAATCTTTACTACCCCAACGGAATCTCCGGTTTCATCGTCGTCTATATCATCTGATCATGCACAGCAGCGTGCTTCTTGCTTCTCCGAAATAATTTATTATTATTATCGCCGTAAGTTGAGAGTGCATCAGGTATCAGTACTTCTAGGGAGGTACAGAAGGGAGGCCGTCTATGCTATTATTATCAACGAGTTATGTTCTGGTAGGCGGCTACTATGGTCGAATTCACTCGGGCCTGCTGAAAATTCCGTGGGTCCGCCTAAAAGGCATCTTCTACCGAACTCAATCATTGGACATATTCATGATCCAGAAGGCCAAGTTGGATCTATGCAAGCCCTCACTAAGATTTGTCAAAAGCTTCCGATTTCGCAGGGCAAAGCCCCGGTCCATCAGGTTATTTTTAGATGTCCAGCTCCCAAGAGGGAGCTGGCTCCCCCAGATTACCAACTACTGGCCTCCTTACCATCGAATCAATTCTGCTTCTCTCGACTTGCGTCTGCCTACGCCGGTATCGGTTACTTTAGACTCTTTGTGGCAGGCTTGAGGGAGCGGAGCAGAAACATTATGGTTGCTTGTTTATCTGTATAGACATCAACGTGGAGCACACGAAAGAGACGCACTCGCCCAGCACGGACCCCTTACTCAAGGGTCCGATTGAGTTCGTGGCTAGAAGAGAGCAGCCAAGGGTAGTATTTGGTGACAATGGTAGCCATTTTACTGCATTGCAGGCCGATCTACCTCTTAGTTTCCGTGGTATCTCACGAAATAGAGCTAACAGCCTCTGATGGGACGTAAAGTAAGGTGACATTTTGACCTATGTGATTCAAGTCTCAAGAGAGGCGTCTGGCAGCGGTTGATTCCTTCGGTTTGAGGGATGGTACGAACAAAAGCCTATGGTCAGCGAGTAAAGGGCCAGGACACTTCGAGGCTTGTGGCAGGAGTTGAAAGAATAATCAAAGATCATCCGTTGGGCCTCTAAGTTCTTCGTGGTTGCCCAGTGTGAGGTCTACCTAAGAACAGCCACTGTCAAGTATGACCGTGATTTGTTGCATTGACTTATTGTTGTACGTTCCAGATACCGTATAATGCGTGATCCCGACCCAACGGGCTTTCATTTTGATCTAGTTGTAGATTGAGAATCTCATATCATAAGTTAAACAAAAATCAGGAATAGTCTGATTTGGAATCACAAAGTTGTCCGGTTCAACTGTTAGCGTACCGACAGTTTTGTTTAGGTGGCCGTAACAGTATTTGACCCTCCTCTGCTGATTCTTGGCTTTCTTTGGCGTCAAGTACAACTTTCGATCCCCTTATCGCCCCCAGCTGGGTTTCATCCGTAAACTGAATTTAGTCTGTTGACTTTGGGCCGACACTTTCTGCCACCATTTTGTTACATTTGTACCCTCCGCTGATATACCTCAGCTTTTCTGTCGTTCAGGATTCCTTCCACCACCCAAGGAGAACTCTTTTGAAAGGAGGACTGTTGAAGCACGTAGTGGCAATGTTATGGCGATGCTCTATTCCCGTATGTTCATACCCGATGTTTTGTTTTAAACAATGAATGGCAACCGGTTAGGCGGGTTAGGCTGCCATCGGATATTGTTGGGTTCAAACTGTGGAAGGCCAGTGCTTACACGGGGGGGCCAGTGCTCAGAGAGAAGCGGCCAAATATATGATTCGGGTATTGGAAAGAACTGTTTGTGTCAATTATGCGTCTTCTTCGGAGAAAATGGTGGTGGACAAGATAATCCACACAGATTCGAGTAATAGTCGCGAATAAAATGCCAAAGATTGTGCTGTTGTTATCGGGATGGTTCAGGTTAGATCACAGAACTTGCGGATTAGCCAAGAACAGTCCTAGTACAGTATAGTATATTTCTTGACCGTGGTCAATACACATGCACAAGACAAGATCAGAGTATACAGCAGTACATGTCAATGTGAGGTATTCACAAATTCTAAATTGATAAATCACACAGCAACCGAAATACACCAATGCGGTCATGTAGTGAGTTGCCGCGTGGTTTGAATTTTCGAATTGCTCTCAGTGTTAAGCATTTTTGCATTGTTTGGCGGAATAACACACGTTATTTTGCCAACCTTACGTATCGTAATTAGTATTTCGGTACGCGTACTTTTTGAAGAGTTCACTCTCTTCAGAAGAGTTTATTCTCTTCAAAAACTGAGTATACCTTTTGGTGTCCTTTTGGTGTTTTTTATTGGTGTCAGTGCAACTGATACCGACTAACATCTTTTTGTGGCGCTTTTCCTAGTGTACCGTTTTTGTGGAACATTTTAGTGTGCGGGTTTGCTGCACTTGCCTTAGTGTACCTTTTGTGTCTGTTCAAATGGTTGTGTTATTGTCCCGCTGGTGCTCGAGACGAAATGAATGGGACAGAGGTTGATCCCATTAGTAGGCAGTAAGCTGTAGGAACAAGGAATGCACGGACCTAGTGCAAGATGAGGGAATTCAATGCGACCGGTGTTGCATTTGGTTTCATCAAAAGTGCTCTAAGCTGGAAGAGAAAGACTTCGAGCTGCACATGAAGTACCCATCGCTCAAGTGGATATGCGCCCATTGCTTTGCGTTTGCAAGCGAGTGCTCGCGTATGATTCGAGGCGAACTAGGGAAAGGGGACACGAACGTGAAGCTGGAGCTAAGACCAGAGAGAGCCGTTTTGATCCATAGCCTAGAGGGAAAGGAAAACCGGATGCCCGAGCGCAAAAATAAGAAAGGCAACCCAAGCCAAAGGGCAAAGAAAGCAAAGAGGTATCGGGATTCACCAATGTGAGGAAAAGCCTCCTGACGGAAGTGGAATCCCTCAAGGAGCAGGTCAAACGCCTAGATGCTGAGGTGCAAAGCATGAAGCGTGACACTGAGGTCATGGCAGACAGAAGTAGAAGACTGCTACTTCATAACCTTAGGGAGAACATCGTAAAAGACGGTAGAATCAGGAAGGAGGAAAACCGCCGGTATGTAACTGAGGTTCCTAGGATGGCTGGCCTACCTCCTACGACACCAATAGTCAAGTGACATCAAATAGGACTATGGCGTGGAGCACGACCAACGCCGCCACGACCCCTGGTAGTTGTATTCCAAAGTGTCTACGGGAGGGATATGCTGCTGTCCAGGGCGGGAGCAGTTGAGGGCAGCACGCAAAGAATGGTGAGGGTTACACCTGACAGCCCAGCATCTGTCAAACCGGCTAATGCCATAGTCTCGCTGAAAACGGGCACACCTGATCTTAAGAGGCCGAAGCTACATATAGCGAAACTGGAGATGACTCCTTTTGGGAAGTCAACACCTAAGGCCCAAGGAGTACTCCTGGTACCAAAGGTTGCTTCAGGCTCCGGTATACAAAAAGCCAAAGATCAGGAAGTTCGAAAGACCAAAAAGAAGGGGACTCACAGGGCATTCAGTCCGGTTTGTGTTGAGAACGTGCAGCCAGCCAGCCCGATTCTAAAGGAGACTCCCAAAAAGTCTTCTCAGGTGCAACCAGCGAAGTTGGAGGTATCAGAGAGAAAAGCTGAGGAGACCAGTTGGGCTGAGGTGGTTGCAAGACCATCCCGGGCCATCGGTATGGCGACTCAAAAAAGGGTAACGTCTTTTGTGCATGTCGAGCCTGGCACCGGGTCGACGGGTGGAAAAGAAAAAGCCACGAAACTCAGAGTGTCACTCGATATGCAAGATGCTACGCCGCCGACACCTTTAGAGGCAAAATACGGCGCATCACCTCGGAGATTGCGCCCGAGGATACCCTAGCCCTAGAATTAGCAATGAAGTCGGTAAAGAGAACCAAGGAACCGTCAATATGGTACACCAACAGCTGCAGTCTCCCGGGAAAAAAGGGTAGTTGACGACTTGGATCGCAGAGTCTGATGTCGTTGCACTGACGGAAACTTGGATACACCCATCTATTGACATGCGCTTCCAGGGATACGCTGCCTACTGGCAGGATAGAACAGATGGAAGGCAGGGGGGCGGAGTGGCACTTCTAATACGCACCGACATAGGCCATTAGGAGGCTCCGTTCAACTTAGTCTCCGGTAATGTACAGGTCGGATCCTGTTTTATCAGGATCGAGGGGCGTACAGTATGCATAATCTGTATCTATAGGGCACCGCTAGCGACAGACGAGGAAGACGTTGAGCCCTCGCAAACGCTGGATGCGGTGCTGGCACAGACAAGGGAGTTCATCTTATTAGGGGATCTCAACCTACCCGAAATTAACTTGGAAAGCGGGATCGCACCAAGGGGATCAACGGGCGACAAGTTTCTGCAGTGGGTCCAGTTACATGCACTTACGCAGAATGTGACACAGGCCACTAGACACAGAGGTGGACAGCACCCGTCTCCTCTTGACTTAATCATAACGCGGCACCATCAGGACGTTAAGAAAATTAGGTGGGAAGAGCCCCTTGGAAAAAGTGATCATGTAGTCCTAAGGGTCACACCAATACTAAGCAAGGTGCCGTGGGAAATCGTGTTACGTCGGCGCTATGGTAGAATCAACATAGGTGAACTAAAGAGGGCGGCGGAGGAAATACAGTGGACACCGAAACACACAAACTCCTCCGTAGAGGAACGTTGGGAGACCATCAAGATAGGGCTACTCGAACTTACGGATAAGTTTGCACCCCTGACGGTGGCAAACAGTAGAATCTACCCCCATGGTGGAAGTCAAAAGTCCGCAAGGCCATAGTTATGTGTAGGCAACGATGGGCGGCGTACAAGCTGTACAGAACTCAGAGGGCATGGAATAGCTATAAGATGACTAGGAACAGAGCTCAAGAGATCCAAAGAGTGGAGAAATATGCCTTCGAGCGTCGGTTAGCTGCATCGGTCTGCACAAACCCAAAGCGATTCTACGCCTACGTGCAATCTCACAAACGTATGAGAGAGAGCGTAGCAACTTTGGAAGGAGTACAGAGACGACTGGCTCTAAACGACGGAGACAAGGCTGACATGCTCTTGGAATTCTTCAAGAGCGTATATCGACCAGAAAATAGTTTGGAGGAAAGAATGGAGGGCCCACCGGCGCCTCCAATACCCGAACTTTCTGTAGGAGAAGTGTACGCGGAGTTGCAAACGTTGAATAGAAATAAAGCAGCAGGTCCAGACGGGATTCCTCCAGCAATCGTTCATCCTCCGGCCGAGGTCCTGAAGGCTCCGGCGACGAAGCTGTATAAAAAGTCACTTAGAGAGGGAATTGTGCTGGGAGACTGGAGGAGGGCAACAGTGGTAGGCATTTACAAGAGTGGACCCCGGCAAAAGACCGAAAATTACCGGCCGGTTAGCTTGACTTCAGTTCTGTGTAAGTGCCTGGAGCGAATAGTCCGGAAACACATCTGTAGGCATTTGGTTCAAAATAACCTCATATCACCTTCAGCATGGGTTTGTGGCAGGGCGATCCTGTCTGACGAATCTCCTGTTGTTCCTTGATGAGGTAACCAAGCGTATGGACAAAGAGCAACCGATTGCGGTCTGTTACTTGGACTTCAGCAAGGCGTTTGATTCCTTGAACCACAGATTTCTGGACGTCAAACTGCAGTCTATGTGAATTTTGGAAAGGAAAGACGATGGATAAATAGTCTCTTAGCAGGGCGAACCTTTAGTGTTAAGGTGGGGAGTCATGTTTCAAAACCGGAAGGTGTAACAAGTGGGGTGCCACAGGGCTCGGTGCTCGGCCCTCTGCTCTTCCTCATCTTCATCAATGACCTAGCACGTGGGCTTACAAACCCCACCTTTATGTCCGCCGATGACGTCAAGATAGCTGGAGTGGATATAGAACTTGACGTGTAAGCAGTACAAAACTGGGCACGCAAACGGGACCTTCCACTAAACCTCAACAAGTGTCAATGCTTGACCACAAATACAGGGGCTAGTGAGAATGGTGTGGGTTCGTTGCAAGTAGTCTCGCAGGTCAAAGACTTAGGAGTTATAATGGACAACAGCTTTGGGCCGTCAAATCAATGCACCTCAGCAGCCAATACGGCCAGGAAAGAACTCTTTCGAGTTAGATCCATTTTGTTGTGTAGAGATCCGGAGATTTTCGTTCCGATATATCAGACCATAGTTAGGCCGCATATGGAGTACTGCGTGCAGGCCTGGGCACCGTACTACGAGAAAAATATCGACTGTCTGGGGAAAGTGCAAGGGCTAGCCACTAGAATGGTGGCTGGGCGAAGGGGGTTTAACTACACAGAGCGTCTCCGTGCCCTAGACCTGTTCTCGATGGAAAGACGGCGCATTCGCGGAGATTTGATAGAAACCTTCAAGGTAATGAAGGGACTGGCAGGAATAAGACGAGAAGACCTTTCTTCTCCGACCCCAGAGAGAGGCACAAGGGGGCATAGCCTTAGATTACAAGGGAAACATTCGAAGGCTCCAAATTAGGGCGAAGTACTTCTCAAATGGAGTGGTACCCTATTGGAATAAGCTCCCGGAAGAGGTCATAAATACCACAACTGTGAAGGATTTCAAGAAAGCAGTAGACCTATGCTGGGTGGCAGTATACCCCGAGTTATGTTAGGCAGCTTTTAGGGTCAAATGCAACTTACTTATTGTTTCCACCTTACTCTGCCAGGGCTGATACTGCACAAAATTTCTGCCTTTCAGAAAAAGAAAATCACGCAGTATTGGGAGCTACGGAAACGCGCCGACAACACAACTATCTGGACACACGATTGGCTCTAGCCACACCGAGTCCTGTGCAAACTGAACTGAACTGAACTGAACTGAGTGAACAAAGGGGGTAATGGTTGAGGCGGGAATTCCGAATCTGTTTCGAAATCGCTGGGGGCGGTGTGGATAGCTGGGCAGTCGTGGAATTGCTGATATAGGCGACAATTGGACGGTCACTAACGAGTAACCGGGCGGAAGAGATGCCAAAGAACATTGTTGGAAGTAAAGCAAGCATAGGGGCTTTCAACGTGTGGTCAGAGATACCAGCGGAATACTAGACACTGATCCAGCATTGGGTAACTAATTGTGGAGGAAGCATGTGAAATAAAGGCAAGTGAGTCAATGGTGATAATAAAACTGATCTTTTGTGCAGGTGACTACAGTATCATATGGAAATTCAAATGAAGGCGAAAAGCTTCGCAGGGACTTCAGTGAACTTTTGAAGAGCTGGAATGGTGTATGGACGTATAACGGACTTTTAAAGAAAAGCCGTCAATGAAACGGATTAGTGGAGACAAACGTCAATAGTTCGGCTAGGCAGAAGTTGGAAGAGTGTAAAGTTTTTTTGTATATGATAGAAAATTGTTAACCAAATTATGGTTGGCTGCAGATGGCTGGTATTCTGTTCAGTAAAGACCTTGGATGCAGGTGGTGGCAGGTAGGATGTTGAGGGAAGCAGGTAAAAAAGGGCTGGTTTGACGAAGTTGACAGCTGCGAGGGCTGGGTTCCGGTCATTGGTTTTGTACTACAACGCGGGAAGAATTGAACTGTTGGGTTGGATTATATGGGAATAGAAGTTAAGCGAATGTGGTTTGATGGTTGGTGTCAGGAATCACCTCTGCTATCCGGTGAGACTTTCATGAGGTTTTGTTAATCCGTGTACGGTGCCCCATGTAACGTCAGCAGGTCAGAGTATAGGTTTAAACCATTGATCAAATCGTCCAGTCCTTACGGTAATCCGGGATTAACGTCGAGTTGGCCGATGGCTACCCAAGTAACCAATGCAGTCTGGAAGAGATCAGGAGTGCGGCAGTCTGGCGAGTGTTCCAGCTGTGGGTTATGATTATCGTTTTTATGGAAGCAAGAAAATGAACATTTTGTTGTCCGATCAATTAGTTATCGTTTGGCTAGTGGACCGGTCTATTAGGGATCCCTAGACGGAGACTGGTAGCTTTCTAGGGTAGTTGGGTGATAGTAGAGATTTAGGGCGATATCAGGTAGGCGGTGGATGAGGAGAGGGTGTCCGTTTGGGAACCAGGGATAAAACAATAGTAGAGTGTATGGTCTGGAAGAAGAATAAGAAAAATAGGAAGATAACAGTCTGGGTCAGTTCACCAGCTGTGGTCGAGGACGGCAAACAGTAAGAAGGGAGAAAAACACTGGGTGTTAAAATGAGGATTTATCATGTGGGAGCAAACGTGCTGGTATTCCGCAGGGTCAAGAGAAATCAGAGGCATACGGATTCCGGTTGGAATAGGGTCTTAACTTACCATAAGCATATGCGCAGAGAAGTGAAGCCTCTTTACTAAGGAATGGTTATCCGTGTGGCAAGGCTTCAGTGTACGAGAAAGGTGCAAAAAAGCAGGATGGGATGGCTGAGTTCTAGCCTGAGCCAGGAATTAAGTGAAAGCGAGCACCCATCGCTAAACGACGGAACGGTTGTATTTATATATGTGCAAATTATGTTTTAAACTGGCACAATCTAGTTAGGAAGGGGGACAAAAGTGAGTGGGGCATACCCAAGATATATATATATATATATATATACATTTCTGTATAGGTGGGTGCGATCATCAGACGGGTCATGCGAAAGCGGTCGGACGCAAAAGACTGTGGCAAGGAAAGTGAGATAGAGAGACGCAGCTGAGGATCAACGGTTAACGGAAAGAAAAACAAAAGGTAAGCACGGGCTCATCGGTGCAGCGGATCCCTAAGGCACATTGAGGCCATGAAACGTGAGACTAAAAGGGAAACGCCCAAGTGTGGCTAAAGCTTTCAATGGGAAAGTTAGTATTTCGCCTAGAGTGGTCATTGAGCAGGAGTAAAGACTAAGTTCTGCATGAAATTACTGAAGAACCTTAGCTGGGGGATAATGTGGGAGCAGAAACGGTAACGTCATAACTGGGTGTTGAGTTCAGTTAGTGAGTCACTCCAAGTGAGATAAATCAGACTGGATTTTCCAGTTCGAAATCGCAGAGGTGGTGAGGGAAGTATATGTGGTGGGACCTGGTGCGGAAGAGAGGCATTGTAAGCTAAGAGATATCGAGGAGCGTTGAGTTACCCACCCTGCTTGTGTTAGTAATTATAGGACAGTAGTGAGTATATATATATATACATGTACATACATATATATTGTATATACAAATGTTATATATGCACATATGTATGTATATATATGAATAGCTATATATATATGCATATATATATAAATATATATATAAAATATATAAATATATTGCTGTGTACTTGGGTGCGATCATCAGACGGGTCATGCGAAAGCGGTAGGGCGTAAAAGACTGTGGCAAGCAAAGTGAGATAGAGAGACGCAGTCTGGGTATAGCCCAGCTTGCGCGCGTATGGTTCAATATCTCACCGTGCTTTGAATACAAAGGTATTTTCTCGGCTTTTGAGTTCTGCGGATTCAATATCAGAGCTTGGAATCAGGCTTACTTCTGGAGAAAGCAGGGACTCACAACTGAAACAGGCTGATAACTAGAAAGTGGCTCAAACATACACCAGGCTAGGCGGGCAAAACATGTTCTGACCGGTGAAGCTAGCAGGAGCGCAAAGGGCTACTTGCGCAATGAGAATCATGAGAAAAAGTGCATAGAGGAACTAGATTTTGAGACGGTTGGTGAGGTGGAATTGGGATGTGTGAGAGGAATTGTAAGAAGATTGACCGGTAAGCTACTTAGCCAATTTGAGCTTCAAAGGGGGGTGGAGGACACTGATGGCCGAACCTTGTCCTAGCCAGCCTTGAACTACGCCACAGCGTGCGAGGACACTGTCTCCCCCGGAAGCTTATTCCATGCGGTAACTAATCTAAGGGAGGAGAAATTATCTCAGATGCCCCTCAGTGCTCTGGTCTTCTTCAGTTTTAGATTGTCCCTCAGGGCCGGGCTCTGGTCAATTTCGAGGAGAGATACGTCAATCACTGACCTCTCCTCCAGCTGTTTAAATGCTTCAATTAAGTCTCCTCTCATGATCTCCTCTCAAGAGAGCGAAGTCCTAAGGTTGCCACTGTTCCTGCATATGGGCCCTAACTAACGAGGGAGCCCATGTCTGCACAGAATACTCTGGGTGGCGCCTAACAATGGCTATATATACTGGGATTGTGACTCAGGGACTTCTGGCATCATCTGTCCGTCGGAGTTGATAGAGAGCCCGGCGCCTTGCTGGCTGCGGCGGCGCATTGGGATGAGGGTTTGAAGGAGTCGCGAACAGGCACCCCTTAACCCCTCATGGTAAAAGTTTGTGCTACCTCGTGGGATTGCCTCAACCCGGGTAACTCGGGGCCGAAGCACCAGTGGATAGTGGTTGCCTGCATTTGATGTTGTTATGCTGTGGGCCACAGGTTACTGACCTCGTGTGGAGAGCATCCAACTAGGATTGTGCGTGAATAGCTGCTGAATTTCCAACTATCTTAGCGTCGTCTGCAGGCAAGTAGCAAGGAAACTTCAGTTCTCTCACGGAGTCGTCTACGAAAACAAGGAACAGCAGTGGTCCCAAAACAGATCCCTGTGGAACCCGCCTACCAGCTTTCCCAGAGGATGAGGTTGAGCCCTCTGCTCTTACGTGAAATATCCGACTTCTCAGATAACCCGTTAGCTGCGCTGCCGCTAGAGGTGCTATTTGTAGTACTGCCGGTTTAGAGATGAGTAAACGGTGATTTACCGGGTGAAAGGCCTTCTGGAATCCCAAGCTACAAGCCTTGACCCTTTCACATTCGTTCAGAAGTTCTGTCACCCCTAGGGACGACAACAGGTTCCTGGGACATGACCTGCCCTTGACAAACTCGTGCTGGTCTACCCCGAGTAGGTCATGGTTCTTTATGTGACGGGCGACTTCATCCCAAGTGTATCCCACCTTGACCCTTATAACAACTGTTAGAAGACATACGGGGAGACATTTTTAGGCCGGGTCTCTCCATCCAGCCTTATGAATCGGGACAACCAGTGCCACCTCCCAGTCCTCCAGTATCGCCCCCTCCTCGATAGAAAGGTTGACTAATGTTGCTAGGCAAGGCTCGTTTACCTCGGCTAGGGGATGCAGGATAGCGGGATGAACGCCGTGAGGCCCCGCAGCTTTGCCTTAATTCAGGCTGTGGAACAATGCCTCGACCCCCCCCCCTAACGTGATTGTCACATCTGATAAAGCGGGTACTCCTGAACCTGGGCCTCTGACGTAGATCAATCGGAATTAGCCCGGAAGGGTTTCAGCCTTCCGACCTGGAGTGGTGACCTGATCTTCCGTTTCGGTTTGCACTTTTCCAGTGGTCGCTGTCATATTTCCCTTAGGCTGCACATAGTTAAAAAGTTCCTTAGGCGATGTTTTCGTTATTTTGCGAGAGCTAGCTCGAACTTGACTTTGGAAGCCTTCAATACTTCAGCCGCAGAGTTTGTATCCTTATGTACTGTAGGTATCCGGCGTGGCCCTGAGTTTTCTGAAAGCTTTTCCAGGCCTGGAGCTTCTGCAAAGCCTTGGTCACTGCTTTCTTCCACTCGATGGGTCCCCCTAAGTGGAGTGAATTAGTCCGCCAAAAGGAATAGTTTACTTTCAATATGGTCCCGCACCTGGTTCACATTTCTGGATAGACAACTCCAGTTCATTGGCCGAGCCTCCGGTACCTATCCATTGGCATCTAGCTGTCTGAAGTTTTTCTTCCACTTGTCAGGAGGCTTCACGTGGCCCATAACACAAAAAACCATAACGAACCATGGTTGCTTTTATCGAGAGGGTACAGTAGTCCTTAGGTCATGCGCATTTACTGGGCACCCGATAATTAAGACCTCAGGTAGAGCAGGGGTGCCCGTTTCTCCTGCTTGTGGGCTAGCGAAAGCGTTGGAAAACTATGTTTTCGTGGATCACTTTAATGGAGGGCGTGGCCCAAAGGATACCCTTGCCACCATCTACTTTCTCAGCCTACTCCTCGGGCATTTAGGCCCCCGCCCATTGGGGCTTGGTTATTCGTCCCAGCGGCTTGTCGTTACTGGCCCACGAAGATCGTGCTTTCTCCCGTGATTGCCGAAGAGCTGCGGTAGGCCCAGGTAAGGAGCGCTTTCCTAACCCCAGAGCGGGCTGTGGCAGAAACTGCCCGGATGATGGGTGCCGAACAGTAGGTGCCTCGGATTAACTGTAGGTGTCGAGCGACCAGCAATAGTACTCTCCTGCCTACTCTGCCATCCTTCCGGTCTAGCCTATAGTTAAAGTACCCCGGTGGGCAAAGTGGTTCCATGGTAACTTTATCCTTTACCCATGTTTCGCAAATCACAATATAGGCCGTCTTAGTGGCCTCTAATTGAAGTTCTTCCATTTGTTGCCTACACTTTAGACTTAACAGTGGATTATCGATAGACTCTTCTGCACTCCTCGGCCGCTTCCCTCACCAGAGTGTCTGAACTCAGCAACCAAGCCCTAGTGTTGAGCTGGGTTTTGGCTCTGAAGTAAGCGGTTGGGTGACAGAGAGATTGTGACGTCTCATGGGGCTGCCCTCAAGCGCATCCCTCCGGAAAGTTTTAATCAACGGCACAGAAAATTGCTCTGGAGAACTCTGCAGGTTGCTTGCCTACTGATCACATCTTGTCAGATGAATAATGGGGAGTTTTCGATGCATGGGCGAGGACCGGTTTTCGACTGCCCGGCTTGGAACTCCTGGTCCTTGTTCCGGGTTCACGAGGTTGTGCTCACTCTCAGAAGAGTTATCCTGTTCAGTTTGGATAATCCTACGGGAGGGTAACTAGACTTTCTCGGCTGCTCTCAGGTAATGATCCCATTAAGGGATTTTTTCGAATTCTGCCAATACGGGGGTGAATGAGTTGGGTTCTCCTGGGCCTCAGGCCCCCTCTTCCCCAGATGTTTGACTCGCTAAATTAGGGCCCGCACTGGTACTTCTAGGTGTCTTGGGAGATCCACCACACGTTGACGGAACTCCCGGTACTTTTGGTTAAATGCCCTACAGAAGGCCCCTTAAAAGCCCCTAATAACCACGTTACTTTGCCTGCACAGGGTTATTCCAGCATGTGAAAGGAACTTCGATACCCCCTGATGAGGGTTTGGACCTCAACTTGTAGTCTCCTGACTTTGTCCTACTGACGGACAACAGAAGAGAAAGGTGGCACACTGTTCCAGGACGGTTCCTCCCGGGATACCTTGGAAGGGGAAGACCCCGTGCTTCCTTGTTTTTGTTTAAGCTTTCCGGGCACCTGTCTGTCTCATGTCCCCCTTACTCTCCTTCACGGTGATTGTTCCCATCCAGCATCTCCCTATTCTCGTCCTGGATGCCTTCCATATATGGGTTTTGGCTCTCCCTGTCTGAGCGTTTATTTGGCACACTGACATTTTTCGGGGTAATTTCAGGAAGTCTATGCTTGGAGTAACCAACAAGTGCCGGGCAAACCCACTTGAGCATCTTGTGCTTCCCATACAGATCCAGCCCTCTAGCTGATAGTTTGCTGTGCTTTCCACGGAACCATACCTTGCAGACGTCACGTCTTATAACATCCTGAACTTCAAGACTTCAGCTGTCTCTATGGTGACCGAACTTCGAAAGTGGGCTTGACCCCAAGTTGTCTTTTGCAGTTTGGCTTTGCAAGGACCTGGGCTATCCAGGCAAATTGCACTGAAATGTAAGGCAAAGATGGACTGAAATAAAATGTTCCGAGAACAGAAACCTAGTGTAGCTCTGCAAAAGTGGAATGATTACAGAATGCTGTAAGGTGTGAGGAAATCAGACAAGTAACGCTCCAAAACCCGAGTGATGCGTGCACCGAATAACAGCACACCTAAATATTCATTACTGTCAGCTGCGGTTCTCTCGGGTGTTTCTTCTGATACAACTCCTAGGGGAGACAGTCTGGTTGTTCCTGTTCCAAGTCCCGTCCGCCTGGGGGCAGCGCGGCGGGGTATGATGATTGGCGGCCCGTTGTCAGATCGACCTTGGTCCCCCCGAGTGGTTTTTTAGCCCTTGAAGTTCTTTTTTTTGTTTCTGCTTTTCCTATTCCGATTCATCAAGCTTCTGTCCAGAAACTCCATTTACGGCTTTACAATGAGCAGCACATCTCGATTTGGCTCAGTTTAGGTCAGTTTAAACTTTTCCGCGCCTTTCTATCCATCGAAAATCCCATTTTCAGCTCTTGGTGGCTGACAATACTGTTCACCATTCACGGCTCACAAATAAAATTGTGGACTCGTACTGTTCTAATGAACACGCATTTGGTGAAAAGCACCGATGCAATATGCGGCACCCAGATGATTGAATGATTTTTCAACGTGTTCATTCGCCGGAGCCTAATTTTTTCGTTGTTAGTCAAACGGAGATTTCTGCATTGGTAAACTATAGTAAGCGGAAGGCTTGGGTGTTTACTTTTTAGACAGATTGCCTAAATGTTGTTGATGGGACTCGCGGAGACCATACCTTTCACTGTTGGGGGAGACGTTTGCCGGGCATGTGATGAATATCTGCGAAAGTATGCTTAACTATGGTAAAGGCCCGCCAGGAAGCTGCTGCCTGTCTGTATTAGGCTCGTCCGCGACCTTTTTGAGGAAATCATTTATCACTAGGTCGGACTTTAATGGAAAAGAAAAGGCTTCGAGAATAAGTATTTGTCGCAGGATAGCATAACGTCAGCTTCGTACCCACACTGCATTGAGACCTAAAAACCCAATGAATTTCGCAGTAACCGTGTGAAATTTATGATGTGTGAGGAGACTCTGAGAAAAGAGATGTTGGATAAAATCACACCACTGGTAGATCTAAGGTTTACACTACTGATGCTCAATTTCGGATTCGGAATGGATTCCTTGTACTTTGCAGCATTTCTAAGGTTGAGCATTGTGCAACGCACCATTTTGAGTTTGAATACAAGTCACCACATCTCTGTAGGCAGGACCTGGCATACTTCCATCTTATGTCAAAGGGAATACGTGACAAATGATTGGTGGACATTTTTAACCCCTTTGCCTGGATGGAGCCCCATTTTCTTTCATTGAAGGCTTCTTTCCAGACGGTACGCAAATAAGAACCAGGGTGGGATAAACCATCACCACCGGAAGCCGTCAACGGGTGGGAACAGCTTAAGTTCTTCCTTGATAAAGAGAGAGGGATTTTTTACGCTGAGGTTTTACGCCCATCATGTCACCCAAGTAAATCATGCTGTTGGTTGTCACTTGTTCCGCATTGCATCTGCAACGGTGCACGGCGAGGCAGCGCATTTACGCTTTACTTTCAAAGTGCCTCCCTAGTATTTCTTGTTGGCGCAGGCTAAAACTCAGGCAACTCCGGTAAAAGTCGCCATAATTCTCCCTTTGGAATCGAATGCTGTGTAATTTACCCTCGGACTAATAAAGTTCACGTCAACGAAAGTGTAGTTCTTGTCGACTGGTGGAATGCTCCGGGTCAATTTGTCGAAAGTTTCGTACTAAAAAAGAGCAAGAAAGGTCCGTTTTCAGATTGCTTGAAATGTCGTGTTAGTGACTAAGAAAAGCACAAAATGTGGGACACAGAAACACAAAAGTCGCGAAATTCCTGGTATGAGTACGAGTGATCGCCGTAAGCAGTTGTGATTGACCCATGCCAAGTGTCAGTGGGAACTTGGAAAGGCCTTGAGCAACCACTATTACAGGATGCCGGTAAAGAAAGAAACTCATGACTTTTGTTCAAGAAAAGCTCTTAGTGTGCCGAGTGAGGCTTGGTCCCAGTGGGTTTCGAAGAAGTTATC
Source organism: Fasciola hepatica (assembly GCA_948099385.1). Lineage (NCBI taxonomy): Eukaryota > Metazoa > Platyhelminthes > Trematoda > Plagiorchiida > Fasciolidae > Fasciola > Fasciola hepatica. The sequence continues at coordinate 3,695,698 of CANUEZ040000106.1, forward strand.
TCTTTTAACATAAAGATGCAGGTGTTTTGAATCTTGTAAAACAAATGTTATTTAATGACATTTACGAAAAGAAGATACGGTTCCTCCGTGTCTCTAAAACCCTGGGTCACTCTGGTGCCAGAGATTATTTGCAAGGAATTGGCGGGCTTAGTTCAAGCGGAGTGTCATATTGGAAAACGTTATTTTTCGGGCAATAAAGGTAAGTTGGGAGGCGTTTTGTGGTAAGAATAGGCTTATAATGGAATTATCGGTTTGGACGTATCTCGGCGTCCTCAGACGAGATCCGTATAAGTTTTGTTTGTTCAGTTGTTCAAGAAGTTAGAGTAATTGTGGTTTTAATTATCTGTTCATCTGAACATATGTCATCGCTGATAATTTATTACAGGCTTCACTCATCGATGAAGTAAAATTGCCTTCGTGCATATACTACTTTATAATCTGTTTTTGAATGAACTTTTGGCTGTGCTACGCAGCTGGTTTGGTCGGGTTGAGCATATAAACGATAACGGTAATAGCTTGTAGCCTCGGTCACTCTACCTGTGTATTCAGCTAATATTGCTGCACCCCAGTATCCGTTCCGTTTATTGGAACGCGACCTATATCGTCCAGCAGCGGCACTTCCATTGCACCATTGTTTTATCAGTGATCGCGAAAAGTGTTGGGTTGATCACGGAAGATCAAAAAAGGAAGTCAGTGACGCCGTTGTCTTTAGTTTGGGCCCACCCGCACTGTCACATGCGGGTCATTTCCCGGTCGTGTTCTGACAAATTGTGACTAGTCACCAATCTGCAACGCTAAGCTAGTAGTTTCTACAAGCAGTGTTCAAATGGATGATAAAAAACGAAAAAAAACCTAGTTGGGCCTCACATGTGATCACCGTTTCCTGATGAAAAAAAGCTTACAGCAGGGAGAGGCATCCTCAATCCCAACCAATTCCGTTTGCGTGGAGACTTTTTATTTAGATACAGGAAGCTGCGCTTTGGCGATGGTCACAGGGATCATTGCTGTCTCTACATGGGGTATATCAATACCTCCAAGGGGCTGAGACCGGGCCTTTAGCTTTCAGAGTCGCACAAAAAATAGATTTTCTTCCTCGACAGGTCACGCTACTTTTTATTACTGATGATCTCACTTAGCCCCAACTTAGCAGTTTTTATGGGATAAATGGTGAGCCTGTCGAATGAATGCCCTCATTTTGCCGCGAGAACACTCGAAATTGGAAAGGAACTCAATCTTTAGTTCAACCTCTGCAGATCGGGTTGTGAGTTTGATCTGCATTTAATACTGATATGTACTTCGGCGGTTGACGAAGTGAGCCAGACTTGGTTTTCTTAAGGATGCCTATGGGCCTGGCAGCAAAACATCGTTCGGATGAGGCCCGGGTGACATTCCTGGGAGGAGCTGGGGGGGAGTGTTACGGCGGCGGACTCACGGCAGACATTTACTTAATAAAATTTCAATGGTTTCGTAGTGAGCGTCCATGAGTAGTATTCTTATGCCCTGACCCTTGTTCCAATTTTGGTTATCTGTATCAGCTGGCTAATTACTCTGTCAAAGCTTGTTAGTTTCCTGTTGGGTAAGGGTCATTTTTGGCTAATAATTTCTTCTTGGATGTTCCGCTTGAGGTCTGCCTGAGAACAACTACGTTAAAGAAGGGTCGTGATTTGTTGCATTGCTTTAATATTGTACATTCCAGATACCATGTGATGAGTGATTCCGACCCAAAGGGCGTTCTTTTTGATGTAGTTGTAGATTGAGATTCCTGTACTATTGAATAAACGAAATTAAGTAGTCTTCTGCTTCTGGATCTCGACGTTGCACGACTCTCTCCTACACCGCGACGCGGGACTCAGTGTACGGGAGGGCCATAATTGACCTCTGTGATATAACTCTTCACGAGCTGCTTTGGACTAATAGTCACAACTTACTGAGCGAGAAAACTAGGACGGCACATCCGTCACTTCGATTACGTGATCGGTTATAGGAACCCCAATGAAAGCTCCGAGATTTATTCTCTGATGTGCTAAATTAACGCGCAGTAAGATTTTATTACTAAGAGATGATGTAACGCTAAAGGGTCGCATGGATTTTTACCAGTCGTACTTAGAGCTCTGGCAAAGGGTCCGTGAGTTAGCAGATACTTCTTGAAAACGATGGAGGGCAAAATGTGCGCCTTCTTTACAAGAAAGACACAGATGGTTCATCGTCTGGGAGAACATGAAAAGGGTGGCTTGGCTTGCTAGTTACGGACGGTTTTTCATGTAAATCATTAGCCGTTTGTAGTTATCCGAGGGGCCAACTTGGTCGGTGTTTCAAATAGCATAGTCATGGTGTCTGATTACAAATTGACCACATGATGTACAAGTTCCATATTAGCAATAGTATTTGCTTGTGGGCTCCGTCCAATCAAGTAATAGAACCGAAGGCTAGAAAGGTGATGCTGTCTGTCAATCTCACCTGTGCAGTCACACTCCATCCAAGTTCGGTCCAGTTATGGTGTCATTTGGCGGCTGGTGCAGCCGACAAAACCGATGCCGCTGTCACATGAGGTCCATAGAGTCTCACAATTTGAGATGAATTTTGCCCGCCCAGAAGCGGTTCCCACGAGAGCTACAGGATGATGGATTTTAGACATAGTGGGAGTGACGTGCGTTTATTGCAAATAAGTGTTTCATGAAGCCTCATTGTCTGTCATCTGCATCCTTGCAGCCTTTCCGCTTCACAGAGGGAGTAGGCGAAGAGTTGACTTTTACACTAGTCGATATTATGAACGGTTCGCTACCATACTGATGGATCCGCGTATACATCGAGACTAGGGCAAAATGTTACCGATCAACAAGCAACCGGGGAAAGGATGGAATATATTTCAGCCAATGACGTTGCACTGCTCAAATAAGTTTGGTGTTATTTGCCCGATTGGGCCGGCCTCAACCAGTGAGCAACCATCGTCAGGAAATCTGCGAATGGTAAATGGAATGGATTTCAAACAAAGAAGAGCTCTTACCGCAGGTAAGCGATAAGGTCACTGGCAGACCGTAGTGACAACTTTCCGGTCCGGAATTAGAATTCATTTGAAAGGCTCCTAAGATGGTGAGTTTCGCTTTTTGTTCCCAATTTTTTTTAACTATTGACTCGTTGTTTCACATGGTTCATACCGGTCAGTTTTTCGGTTTGCTTAGACTAAGCACGTGCCGTTAAATTGTCATTGAATGTGTGCTGCTTGGTTAAGACTGAACTTTTGTTACCCGTTGGAGTTTACCCCTACATCTGCCTGAGACGAGCTTAAGTTGATGAGGCATTAGTACTATTTCTCATGCTCAAGCATTGATTATTTACGTACCGCACTGGTAACAAACGATTCTTTGAATATCGTTCAACCGGCATTCTGATTCCTGGGCAGATTGACCTCGGGATTTGTGATAAGGGGAGGCGCGATCGGTTTCTTGCTCGCCTAGACAATCGAAAACGTGCTGCCGTAACGGGCTTCTGAGTGCATTCTGTGAATTATTTCGTCAAACGTTGTAAACCAAACTGCGGTTCACACCACTATTACACCAGTGGTGAATTCCAATTATGTCTACAATAATCCTGAATTATTAAAAAAGGATACGTATACACATATAGGTGCCTCAGATGGAAACTGAAATTCAAAATTAATAACAGGTTTTAGGAGAAACCCCCTAATTATTTTAGGAGATCTTCACCTGAGCATCTGCTGGTTGCCTCTGACCCTCACCTAAGTGTTCTCCTCCTTTTCCAAAAGAGACAGTCATGTGACTCCTGGGTGACGGCTACTTGTTGATCATGCGGTCTGGAAGTCATGAAACAAGATGGTCTTTCCATTACCTTAGAAGTATCCATGAAATCTTATCAAACGCGCCTCCTTTTCAAAGAGACAATTTTGAGATCACAGGGTCTCTGTTCGCACTCATTTCCTCTCCACCCTTCATAAGTTTGCATTTTTAGACGACAAAGTTTCTCTAGACAGGAAGCACCCTTCCGGTATAAGAGAAACCGAGCCTGCACATCACGTTTGAGATGAGGCCGTGCTGTAGCCGCATAAATCTGTACAAATACTTCTCGCTTCCATATCGATCATGCTGACCGAATTCTGGAATGACCACCACGAACCTTCAGCGTGACAGTATTGCACTAGTCCGACCAATAACAGTCACTGTTCGTGTTGACCTCGAGGTCTCTAAATTCACTAGCTGCTTCTCTGGTGAACAGCCCCCAGTCGTGAGCGGCCTACATTTACCCATAGACAGCCCGGGTACCCTTTTGAATATCGCCATGACCAGTGTTCTTTACAAGTCCTGAGGCTGCTTACCCTGGTCATGCAAAGACCTGTACAGCTTATATACCGGCGGAACTATGATATCTGCCTTCCGCTTGATGATAGTCAGGTGGACGCCATGTAGGTTGGCTGACTTGTGGCTATTAAGTTCTAGTTGATAATTAGGAATGATTCATTCTAAAATATTTAATTCATTTTGCTCCGGAAAAAAATGTTTCGGCTTCAAACGGGCTAATACTAAGCTATGTACCTTGTGCACATTACGAAAGTATTCGCCAAAGTAGCCTTCTTTTATCTGTGCGTCAGCTGTGATGCCGAAGTTTTCAGTGGACAGCGGACCTGTCTAATTTATCGTCGATTTTTTTACTGTGCATAGATCAATAAATTTTTGGTCTTGTTTTTGTGTACTTAGCCAACCTGAATTTTAACTGTCGCTTAACATTTCGCAGAAGTGTCATCTTCTCACTCGTGAGCTCCGCACAAAGAGATCGTGCCATCGGACCACCTGAAGCCTGGTGGAGGTTCCAGCTGATATTTCTACTTTTGGAGGCCTTATCTTGTGCTACCTTCCATTACATTCCTTAACCATCCCCACCTCACATTTCAATGGTGCGAGCTCTTTCTGAAGAGGACCCGGGGACCTCCTTAATACATTTCATCGGTCCCTGCAGCACACCCACGTACTGTACCCGATGTCAGCCCCGTTTGCTAGTGCAATGCTCACCTGTGTTCAAGCTGAGAGAATTTCTAACCAGCAATTAGGCCGATCTGGGTTTTCCCCCGCACAAGGTGACTGTTTCGCACGCGATCACTCTCACCGAGCTGCACACGACATTGTAGTTCTGAGGCTTCTTTTACGAGATTACTTTTTGTGAGACCAGGGCATAAACGATAAGCTTTCAGACCTGCATCCATTACCATCTAGAATAAGTTGAGATGAGGCACTTACAAGCATTCGCTAGGAGTACCCCGCATCCTGCAACCTCGGACTGCTGACGTCGACCGTCCAGTCAATAAGCGGTAGGCTGAAGTCACCTTTTGTGAAGGTATTATGTGAGCTCTTTACTTGCCAAGTTGGGGTCCAACGTGGGCAGACGTCCTCATCAAGGTTAATTCTAGACTCCCTGTGGATCCAGACGACGTCAACAGGTAAGTTAATCCATTAAAAACAGAAATTGTCGCTCAATGTATTTGGCCGCAAATTTCGATGTTGATATCACCCTCATTACTGAAACGTGGTTGACCGAATAACCCCCAACGAACCAGATTTGTTTGGTCGGATATATTGTCTTCAGAGTAAGCAGGAAAACCCAGCGCGTTGGACTTTTTTGGCGTTCCCTAAGCAGGTCTTGACTGCGGCAAAGCTCAGGCACCCTCCACTGGACCCCAATCCCTCAATCGCTTTGCCTTACTGCCCTCATTCCCGGCTTTAAGCTTAATATCGGATGTGTTTAATGCTCGCGAAGCAAATCTTCTCCGGAATGCCTCATCTAACTGACAAAAACAATTACACCCCCTGCCCACAAGTCGAAAGACCACCGCTGGTGACTTCACCATACCTAGGATAGCTTGACCATTATTAGACCTGTTAACCCTTTACCATTTGTAACAACTGTTACCGCAGGAAAACGGGTAAAGCATGTCCGCTATCCTACGAGTAAAAACAGCATTTCAAATCTGGTTGTCACCTATTGCATCTCTCCAGTAGCTGTTTCCATCTCCCGAGATTTTCTCGGCAGCAATCACAATGAGGTTGACTGCCGCATTTCCTATGTGGAGGACAAATATCGAAAATCCCTCAAGATGTTCTACGTTTCTTGGGAGTGTTACTATATTTATAATTACTATGCTAAGCTAGTGCACACACAACACTATTGCACGTTTGTTTGTTTGTGTGAGACGTTTGAATTTAGCCTTGAATCGTTTGTCACCGTCTTGGTAAAACCACGGGGCCTTGAACCTTTTGGTTTTACTGCTGGGTCTATTTGGTCACATACATGAGGTCTGTATATACCTGAACTCTGTATGATTTTCAGCTTAGTACTGCCGAAACTGCCATTTAACCCTGTTTTGGTTTTGGAATACTTTTGAATACGCTGAGCTTTGCCCGACTTGCTATTATTATATTTTCCACGCACTCTGCTGCGGCCTACTACGTAACCAGCTGCATCAAATCCAACATCTTCCTTGCTAGGATCATCTCCTATCGACCATCCTACAAGCAATTTAGAGCGAGTTTTCCTCTCTGATAATCCAGCCCAGGCTGCCGATATTTTAATGTACGATGCGCGAGGTTGGTTTAGAAAATTACCTGGCTCACCCAGCAGCGGAACGAGAGAAAATCCCATTTTACTGCTGTGCGTACAAAGTATGCCGAACTTCAAAATATTCCTATAACTTCACACTTTCGCAATTCCTGCTCAGCATATCTACTTCCCCTATACTATTCAAATGTCTGAAAAAGCCAAACTGCTCAACCGAAAAATGGAGGTCCGGCAACACCTCAACGGTCCTTTTCGACCGTCATTACGCCACAAGGCCAGAACATGCAATACCCATGGAGATACTCTGCTCATAGTCAAAAAAGACGAAGTATCTGTTTCAACTCTTCTACCCTCTGCCGGGTTTTTCATCTCATTCTTTGCCTCAACTATGTCCCCCATTTCCAATGATGATCCTCCTCCTCTTCCTCTTATTGGGGCTTCAACCTTGTTCATAGTTTAACTCGACCTTCCAATCACCTCTCAATTGATATCCACTTTCGGGCCATCTTTTGGTCCGGGACCTGACGTTTCACCGCTCACTCTAATGGGTAAATCCTGACCTGGACCTCCATGCTTACCACTCGGTTTTTTACCCTGCCAGTGAACTTCAGCCTGGCGCCGACATATTGAAATGCTCAGTCATGATCCCGCGCCCCCAAAGGTCCCATTGCATGCGTTAGCAAACTACCGTTCCATTACTCTACCAATATTCTCTCCTGGTTATTGAAAAAAATCATCTAAGAACGCATTGTGAAGTACTTTTTATAGTTTGATCTTGTTAAGCCCCAACAACACCGCTTCCTTCGACCAAGATCTTGCGCAGCATGCCTACTTGTTTTCCTGAACCACGTCACTGAGGCTACAGACAATGGAATAACAGTTACTGCACTTCGCCTTGAGGTGCCAGAGGCATTAGACCGCGCGCCGCACCCTCATCCTCTGGCATCACTGACTCCTTAATGTCCCTGATAAATACTAACCTATCTAATCACTCTCAAGTGGCCTCAATAAATGGACGCCGCCCTAAGCCTGAACACTTTGCGGGCGGTGTTATATAGGGCGTGACACGTTTGAGCAACGCGCAGCACAGTTCACAACGGATCCTGAAACCAAAGGGCGAGTATCCGTGAGATTCTGCGATACCAGATTATTGAATGAGCAATGACACCAAACAGGCACAAACCCCAATTATGAGATCACAGGGACTCAAAAAACGAGAACCGAATTGCGGCTTGCTAGAAAAGAGCACGTGCGTCAGGCAGGTGCAGAACGAGAGTGGGGTAAGTTCCGACCTGGCTTAGCGTAATGCAGGCCTCAAACAGCTGACGGATTAACTTTTGCAAGGAAATTGAATAAAAACACCGTAAAAGTGTGCTTTATAGAAAAGAACTTTATAAAAGTTCATTGTTAATTTTTGTTGAAACTTGTTTCTCTTGGTCAGATCTCGGTAATTAGCTCTCCCGTTATTGGCTTAGCCGTTGCAGCTTGTTGATTGGGTTATTGGTCATATATGATCCGTAACCCTAGGCTGGATGTTCACTTGCCATTTCTTCCTCGCACTGCCCGGTTCTCGATATGGAGCGAAACATCGCTGATGATTCTGCCCAGTTCTGTGCAACGGTTAAGAAGATGTACCCGAATTTGGATGCATTTAGATCTGATTTTTGGGACTTCCAATTAACCACTTGTTCGAGTTTTTACGTATAAGACTCACGAACAAGGGAAATGGCAAGTAAACGTGGTATAATTTTACCACCTGGCACGCAGTACTATTTCATCAAATATTGCTGCGTCCATCGGAGAAGAAGTAACTGCTCTGGAAGAAGGTAATTTGTTTTCTTACTTGTTCCTAATGGAAACTGTTTGCAGATACCCCAACCTTGGTTGTCAAGCATTCGTCTCGGTGCGTGCCGTCGGCTCATCCTACATGGTGTCGCAGTGGGCCATGGTCCATAACCACGACTTTCAACGAGAGACCGAGGGTTATTACGTCCGTAACCGCCGCTTGACCAGTGACCAAGAGAGTCACGTGTTTAGTATGATGGAGAGTTTTCGTATTACTGCCGAGCTTAGGGATTACACCCGAAGAATGTTTAGCCGTCGCCTTCGCAGTCAAGACTTTTGCTCCATAAGGAAAAGATTAGGTTCCGTTGACCACACTAAGGATGCTACGCGTGTAGGTGAGTTATTGAGAAATCAGGTCATTAGTGACGATAGCATGATTAGGTTTGTTCTCTTTGTTCCTCTTGTAAGTAACGAGCTCGTCGGCAGGTTCGGTGACGTAATGTTAGCCGATGCCACGCATCAAATGAATTACGGTGGGTATGTCTTGTGGCACGTTATGGTCGTAGACGACACCGGCTTGGGACACAGTATTTTGTATGCTCTTATGCCCAACGAAAGCGGCAGTAGCTACGAAACAGCCGTTGAGTTTTTGGCTCAATCTCTGCCTCAGACCAGAAATTGCAAAACCATAGTGGTAGACCGTAGTCTGGCGCAGTATAACGCTCTGAGGACATAGTAACCGGAGTCGCAGGTTGTATTCCGTAGGTTCCACGTCGTAAAGGATATGCTTCGGAGATGTGGTCTGCTCTCACACGTCTCCATCACAGACCGAGGTAGGATATTCCAGTGGATGCGCAATATGGTGTACACGGAGGACGGCGCTGCTTTTAATAGGTTCTTATCTGCCATCGACAGTCGAAGTTCCGAGGCATCCCAGTACTTGAAAAGTACTTGGATGCCGTATAAGACTAGCTGGGCTGCACATGCAACCCGGTAGTATTTGCTTCATGGTAATTATACCACAAATAGGGTCGAGACTGAGAACAGGCATTTGAAAACAGGTCTGTCTCGGAGGTCAACGATGTACGATGTGTTTAAAAAAATCCTCGAACGCACCGACTCATTAATGAATGTTCGTAGGCATCGGCTTGCGAGCGAAAAGATGATTCCCTTTAAGGCTCCAAAACATCTTGGATGGACGCAGGCCGTCTTAGGTCGACTGACTGCGTACGCACGTGGTGTGCTTCTAAAGCATTTTGATAGTCACACGGTTTTAGGCATCACTCTATCTGGTGGAGCGTATGTAGTACTCACTTCCAAGGGTCGCAGTTATAGAGTTAACCTAAGGTCAGAGAACCAACGGTGTAGCTGTTCATTCAGTCGTCAGTGGGCTCTGCCGTGCCTACATTTGCTTCGAGTTGTGAAGGAAACAGGATTTCCTATGGGTGACGTAAATTTGGGCCGTTGGGAACTGCCAGTATCGGGAAAAGGTTTTCCAGCTTCTGTGCCGGAGTTCGTACATAAGCAGAAGGCGTCAAAACTAACTCCTATGAATGCTAAACTGGAAATCACCGATGATGCCTTGAAGGACCTTGGGGTAATTGTGAGCAACTTAGGCGATGATAAGTTTAAGCATATCATAGACCTTATTCACGGTCTATCGCGTGGACTAGATGAAAGGCCCACTTCATGGTATCAATTACAGGAAGTTCCCAAGCCCACGGGGAACCTAGAGGCAGACTTGAATGTCAGTCCCTTGTACGTTCCAGCTAAACCACTGGCGAGTACTAGCTCATTAGTAGCCAACACCAGCCGTAGTAGGTCACGGTTGAAGCGAAAACCGGCCTTGGTAGTTAGAAATGCGGACGATGAAGATATAGTTTCATAGGGAACCCACTGCAAGCCTTGGATTTCCGTCGGTGGCGCACCAATACGTCGACACCATTCAAAACGGAAAACAAGCGTCGACGTGTGGATCCAGCGGCTCCACCAATTCGGGAGGACGTTTGCAGCGTATGCAGATTGGAGGAACCAACGGTGGACATTGACGAGGACGTTCAGTGGGTGGAATGTGGCTCTTGTGGTCGATGGGCCCATTTCCAATGCGCGGGATTCAGAAAGGACGACAAGTACGAGTGCGTGCATTTTCTGGCTCGATGACCAACGCGGAGGACAACGGGAATGTCAACATGGTCCCTATGGGGCCACCACATTTTGATTACCGCGTTGCTTCTCTGAAGCCATTTTGTTGTTGCCTTTTCATTTCTCCTGCATGTGGGTCTCGTTTCAAGTGCGCAAGCCTGGGAATAATAGCTGCATATAGGGGGCGATCGTTTGCGAGTTTGAGCGTGGTATATAGAAAACTCCGTGCTTCGTTAAACATTTCGTGAAGATAGACTGACGGAATTAGCATTCGATTCAATCCGTTACTCATATCACGTAAGTTGCAGTACTGAAAGCATTGGTAGTAGGAGCGCAGTTATCTACTATGTTCAGACAAGAGGATCAGCTAGTTGGTTCAGTGAAACTTTGCTGCTAGATACATGGAAGAGAGCTCGTACAGTATATATATATATATATATATATATTTATATAACAACCGTCATGTTGCACTTGTCTTTGGTCAGCTAAGTACCGTTTCGGAGTAAGTGGTATATATATATATAACTACGGTCATATATATATATATGCGTATAATTATGCATGTATATATATATATATATATATATATATATATATATATATATATATATATATATATATCAAATATCCTTCGGTTACCGGTGGACGCGAAACAAAGCCGGCTCTACTTCCACCCATCAATTACGTAACTCATTACGCCAATGGTGTACACGCAGCTAGAAAAAAACAGTTCCCGTATTCTGGCAGTTATTCTTTAGCCAAACTTCACTGGGTCAGATCACATCGCCCAGTGGTCTTTCGGAAAGCGCACCACCACTAGGGGCACGATTTCCACACAAAATTGTGATTTTGGGACAACGATAAGTGAGGACCACTTTTCCAAATAATAATTAAGAAACAGTCCAACGTTTTCAAAATATTTCACACATTTTTTGCCATTGCCGGATACGAATCGACACCCCAGTACAATTTTAGAGTCCGCTTTACGACAATGATGACCATTTCGTTGATCAGGATGTTTTTACCAAGTAAAAATCGCCCATTTTTTTCTCTTTATAAATATACCAGGTAAGTCACTTAAAACCAAGCAAGTAACTCGTATTTCAAAATAAGCTTGGCAGATCAATTTTGTGCGTTTCAAAATTGGCGCCCCAGAAATCCAGGATTCCGCGCCAATTCGAAAATATCCAGGTCGGAACTTACCCCCTTATCGTGCAGAACAAGGATATGACAAAGCAGCGCTCTGGGCGCGAACAAACAAAAATTGGTTCAATAAAACTCACAGTGCGTAAAGACACGTCAATAGTGTAGGCAAGTGAGTGATGTTAAGAAAACACGGAATTGTAATGGCCTTAGGGGGATTTTCCACGACCGGCCGTTACACAGGGTAGTGTCCTCGCCCTTCTGCTGTTCCGGACGTTTACTCACTACCTCTCCACTTCGGTGAGTCATGACGCCCCATTTCTCTTTGCCGACGACATCGAGATTATGTACTCACTTAAATCTGAATGTCTCAACTCCACTGTCTTAAAGGTCTCTGATGACGTCTCCTTTCGATAATTGGTGCTCAACTTGACAGACCAAATCTTCTGCCGACAATAATGAAATAGTTTCATAAAGAGGCAACCTACCTCCATGTTCTCTAGCCTTTCGTGGTCCGTTCACTTCTGGCAAACATTATGTTGGGGGCCTTGGTTTAGGCCTTTTTCATACTTATTGTCTCCAAATATCCAGGCTTTTAAGTGGCAGAGGCCAGAAAGTGCTTGGATGTGATACTTCGCCCCTTTCAATTTCGGGACTGCATTCCCTCCTTCTATGAATCCCAAGGCAGACCTCCAATAGAGAGCTGCCTGCTAATCTCTTCTGGTAAGCGCAAATGTGACAGAATTTGAACCGAATCTGTCCTATAAAATTTTGCTTAGCGGCTACTCGATGGAGCTTACTCTATATTCTAGGGAACGACGCCAAGTTTTTAAATTGCAACTTTTGCTGCCTCTGCATATGGAACTAAGCCTTATCTTTATGAATAACCTCCCTTATAACCGGTCTGATTCTTCTTATCCGTTACACTTGGCCCCCGTTTCTATCTATCCACCACTTGCTCATATTTGTATCTGTTCATCACGGTGTACCCCTACTTATGGAATAAACTAGCTTCAGATATACGCGACCTCACTTCCAGTCGTCCGTATAGAAATGTACCTTATAAGGTCCTCAGGGTCAGCCACAATTTGCTGTTCCTCAACTCCAAAATATAAGATGCCGAAGCCTTCGAGAAGGGTCAAAGTTTTGAATCGTGCAAACCTCCTTAATCCGTAACTGCTGAAACATGTTAAAGGCTCCTGGTGTATGTCCGTCCTGTACAATCAGAACCAGCTCCACAGATTCATTATCTGCAAAAGTTTCTGCTCATATCGATTGCCGATGACCCCCAGCTGGGGACATGCCAGACGGCGTTTCTCTACTTTTTCTCTATTTCCAGGCCTTCGTTTGAGTGTATCTTTCTTTGGACGACCTTAAATAAACCGGAGACCGTACTGGTAGCTAGTCTGGCCCATGCATCCGCCTGCCGACTGGTTATTCGTGCTTTACCCAACTGATGCTCTCTAAGCTACGTTCCGGGATCCCCTGAAGCCTGGTCGTTCAACTAAAGACTACCTGATATTTAAGGCCATTTGGCCTCAGCAAGAAAACTTTTACTCACCCCAAAGGTTTAGGGCGCAGTCAGATCCATCACACTGGCCGGCGCACATAGAGCTTGCAGGATTTCTCGAACGATGTTTGGGCTCAACTAGGCCAACGAATCGCGCCCCTTCTATCAAAAGCGGTCTTGAGGTTCGGTATCAGGGGCACGGCTAGCATTATCCCTTGGCACCATTTGCAGATTGACAAATGCTATCCACTGCGTTGCATCACTGGGTCCCATAGTCTCTTCTAACGTCCATGAGAAAAATGTGCCACATTCTTCGTCGCTCTCCTGATCGATAAGTGTGTACATTTTTTGCTCGGCACAGAGAAAGACGCCAATAACTGTTATAACCGTCATTTATCTCCAACGAATCGTCTTTTGACCATCTGAAATGATCCATTGTTACCTTCATTTTACCCCCTCAAGTTATCACATTTCCCACCCAAAAGAAGCAAAAGTAGCACTGTTCAGATACCTCTACTACGAATATCACAATTCCTGAAAAACCCTCGACAAGGTTATTCATCCACTCGATGTATCTAAAAAACATCATCTGAAAATCGTTTCTTTTACCTGCCAGCAGTACCGCAAGGCTCAAAGTAGTCCTCCTTCCAGCGCACCCTTCGCGTGACACTGTCTCTGTCCTACTGCATCATGTTTATCTTCCTCTTGCCGCTTCATACATTCAATCACTTGCATTTCCTTACAATCGCGTTGGTGATGAGTCATCCACAATCCAGGAGACCGAAATTTCGGTTGTTTCCCTAGTGTCCGGTGTCAGGCTTTTTCAGCATATTCAGCTATGCAATCACCTGCAAATTCTAAAAGTTCCTTATACGAACTGCTTTTGTGTGATTCTACCAGTTTGCTATATTTTCATCCTTTGCGTCTCCATTGTTAACGACGCGTGAAGCTGCCGTACTACCCACTAATGATCGAACATGTGTTGCACAATTCACTGGGCGCTGTTATCACATCTTGAGCCGGAATTCAGCTACATATAATCCGGGTTACTTTTAATCCGTTAGTTTCCCCAATGTCTATGGTCAGACTTCCCTCAACGTACCCAGTCACCAAACTGTCGGTGCTTCTTGACAATTTCCTTAATGCACCACCCACAGTTGATTCCGTTTACTATCCAGCACTTACACCACCTTCGTTCCCACTCCGTTGTAAATTTTGTTCTTCATATTTCATTCTTGAAAACACCCCAGATAAACCGACAGTTGAAAACCGTTTCTCCCACCCCTTAACTATTGCCACTTCCTCCCTCAATTTTCCACGGTTGAGCCTCTATGCCGAATACCATTTTGAAGGCAGTTTCTTTAACTCCCTGCTGGAAACTAACTCTTTTGTATGACAGGTTTCCCACCTTCCAGTTATCTCCCTAATGTCCCATGTAAGACTTTTATATGCACATTGCGTCATGCGATCACCTACCTGCCTTGATAGTTTCACTTATGCGCTACCCACACATGACTCCATAAAATCACCGTATATCAAATCCCTCGTCTACTTTGTGACCAGCTTGTTTTCCTTTCCTATCATCTACTGATTAACCTGCACACTTATTTTGCTTGAATTCTATTTCACTCACCTCTCATCTTCCGTCATTTTGCCCCACCAAGTTACCGCCATGAGGCACATAATGCACGCCCCGCTATGAGCTTTTTCTCCTGACATCAGGATGGAAGTAAAGCATTCATGTTGTGCTTAATCTGAATTTCAGTTTCACTTGCGCACTTCCTTGTCTCACAGCGAACTATGCACCTCCTTTGGAGTAACAATTGTGCATTTTTCCAGGTTACTTGAACTATTGGTTCAAATGGGTATCATTCATCATTAATAGTTTTCCAAATTTTTCATCAGTGCTTATTTCGAAAGATTTTCTGTCACTGAACTCTTCTTTTATACTTTATATCAATGCTTCTGGAATTCTTGAGAATTCCGCTTCCATCTCTGCTTTATTTTTTACTTACCCCCACCACGGAGCGGATTTTGCTCATAACTGGGAGATGTGACCGTCTGACATTTAAATTCAGTCTTGCCGGACATTTCTTCACGCAAACTCCGAAACCTCTACACTATTACACTGCATACGTCTAAGTGAGTATCAAAGGATACCGCTGTGACCTCACTTGTACCATACGATCACGCAGCCAGGTGTCCCCGAAATAAACCGTTAATACTAATACTATTATTATTATCGCTGGTGCTATTAATATTATTCTGTTTGAAGAGTTGATAGCAACTGCTCACTACCGGACATTTCTGGCGTAGATCTTGGTCTGAAAATCAAAGTGGCCTGTGGCTAAGCTAATGCAAACCCGCTCCAGAGCAACCGTGCTCCAAGTCATGCTCATATTCCACAGCCAACAACTTTTTTTGCTAACCAGGGTCTTTCTTCAGAAGGCCATGTAGTAAACTTTGGTGCGCTGTCTTCCCAGTCGCTTTGGAGAGTCCCGTGCTTTTGTTTCGAATGCTATGGGCCTCGACTTGTAATACCAAAGCCTCCGCTTCAAAATATAGACATATGCTTCCGTTTAAACCTGCCCCGGTTTCGGGCTCAACGGCCGAGTCGGCAGAATGGTTTTGGCAAACCTCTCCATCACCGAGGGACTTGGTGATCATTGGTTATCTAAGGCTCCTGATACTTCCAAACCCGTTCCTACTGAATTACTGAATACCCACAAATTCACTAAAGTCGTGTCATCCCCTACCAACCACAATAATCTCGAACTGCATGTTCCAAAATGTCCTAAAAGGCCGTCCTTCCCGGGGACTTCAGCTATCTCCCTGTTACTGTTGACGCTTTACCCCGAAATCCGGACGTTGCTTTATGGTAACCTAGAGGACCTTTCGCCGGCGCCGTCGCGGGCTTATCCATGCCTCTATCGACCGGTAAATCGTCCCTCTTCACCGCATGTTTTCCTTGCACAATGTGATATCTGCCTTTGCTATTGTGGGCTATCACTGCGGTCCCAGCTAATTGCATGCCAGTGACTCGCTCATCACTGCAGTCAGCTAGTATTGGTAGCGCCGTATTAGTGCCCGTTCCTGAGAACAGAGGCCTTCACATCCCTAATGTACGCATTCTCCTTGAGGGAACTGGATAAGGGGCACCTGCTACGCAAAGCATGTCATATACACGTCTCCTGTTTATACCCTTTAATGTTTTTGGATTCCCATGTAAGCGGCTTATCCTGATTGAGTGTCTGTAGTCATCGACTCGATGCCCTTTACATAGACCGGATAGGTCTCTGGAGACAAAGTAGATGGACCTTCGTGGTTCAACCTCCAGGTTTCTCCTTCCTCGAGGAGTTGTCCGTCGCCCCCTTCATGTAGACTATTTTCGTACTTTGTCTTCCTCTTAGTGTTTCTGCATCACCCCTCATCCGCAACAGCCTGTAGCACAGGGATGAAGGCCTCTTTTACAGAACAACTGCATAATTCCTTCCCCTACTGCTTGATTTTGAATAATTCCTGTAAAATCCGGTCCCGGTAATTGGGAGCTAGATCCTGAAAAGTCCAGATTCCTTCACTAAGGAGCACCTTGGAGCCAGTGGCTTTGGCAGTTGGAAAATTCAAGCCTTCTTTATCACGACCCCAGTCAAGAAGCGTCCAAGACAGACCTACACCTGCGCTCTTATCAACAGTCTTCCCGAACACAGCCTTAAGGCAGTCACCTATCACGGAAATTCTCTTCAATAATGAAGAAAACAGTAAATGGTAGTCGGCTGTGGAATAGGTTGCCACTGAGAACGGAAGTGAGAGAGCGAGTCATGTCTAAAATAATTCGGTACTCAAGGCTTTCGGTCATCCTTCTCCCAGCGCAGTCCTCCACCCCCTATTTGGATTAATTTAAAACTCGAACTCCGGGCTCACGAATATCACATTTCCTGTAAGTTTATTTTAGCCCTTAACGGCTCTTTCTTCGAGAGACTGACTCCTGGTTCCAGTCTCAGCTAGCCCTTCCTTGGGCACTATTTCATGTCCTCTTAGGCAGCCTTTCCCTGACAGTTCAAATAAGGTCCCCCTGTGACCTCATGCTTAGGTGATCCATGTAAGTACACCCAAGGCCACCACTGGGTAACCTCTATTTCCTCTTTTCCGAAGAAAACTATATCGGTTGCCGTAGTCTCCTTGCTAAGTAAAAATAGCGGTATTCCGCTAACGGGTGCGTGACTTGCCATCGTGTCCACCTAATAGCCTTGATATCCTCCCTCAAAATATGGTCCTCAAGCTTGAAAGCTGCTTCCCAGTAGGAGTCCCAAAACGGCCTTTCATACTGGTAGCAAGGTTTGCAGTTTCCCAGAGTCAACCAGCGTCTTCAGCAGAAGCGAGGGTACAGAAGCCTCCTGCAGCAGTTTCCGACAATGGAACCTCGGCCTAAGGTCTCCAACTACCATCGCCTTTGGATCTCGTGCTTCCGCGGCCTTCGTGATGCCTTCTCACTGTTCAGTGGACCCGTATACCGAATGAACGTCTTCCTTCGTCCTAGATGAAGTGCGGACATTCGACCAGGTTAAGGGGAAGGTATCATACCTCCTGCAAATTGGCATATCCTATCAAGATCACGCGGGAATGCCACATCCTTCGGTGCTCCTGCCATCTCGATGTCTCCGTTGAAGGAGAAATCAAGGGTTTCCAACCCGTTTTGCAAGGTTTCCCAGTTATATTGTTAGGAGCGGTAGTCCTTGAACAGCCTTTTGCTGACGGCCACCATGCCTTCCCTCATTATCCGGCAAGTCGACCTCCACTGCCACCAAAATCCTGTCCTTAAAGCCCCGCAAAATTCACCTTTATATTTTTGCCTAGATCGGGAACGCTGTCACCGTTCATTCAAGCCATCTTCCTTTAACATAACCATGGTTTTTCTGGAAATACAGGTAGCAGACTTCCACCAGTTGCCATCAGTGCACACGACCAGCTTCCTTATCCAAGAGCTTGCTACTTTGGACTGACGAAGGCTTCTGTGGTGGAACCCAGGCCGAATGGTATTCATCAGCTTTGCCCCTATGGATGACTTACCATTCCGTCCCACATTACTATCTCTAGAGCGTGAGGCACTGTTGATATCAGGTCAGTTCGCCTATAGCTAGCGCAGGCCTCTTTGACTCCGCCTTGAATAACCGCTGTGACTAGCAACACAAGCCAGTCCTTAGTTGGTTCCCCTTTGTCCGGTTGTGCTTTGAACAGCTCAGTTAGAATTTTGCAAAGGAGGACGCCAGTGGTTTATGCACTGTCGGGTGGATACCGTCCATCTCCGCATCGTGCGGTTTTTTCAGGCTGTTCATTTCATCTTTCACACTAGTTTATTTGCCCTACATTTCCGAGACCTAAATGCCTCTGGTCAAAGGTGGCCCTTGAGCACCCCTGTTTCACATATATACTGGCCGAAAGGACTTCAACAAGTTTTCTCCCTTTACCTGTCTGCTAATAGACCACACGGCTTAAAAGCCCCTGAAGCTGCCCACGGCATTTTGAAAGTTGCTTTGGAGTAAACCCCATTTAAATTGTGCTCTGACTGCTTTCGACTCTGTGCAACAAGCTCCTCAGAGACTTTCCTGCACTGCCTCTGTTTTTGAGGTGGTCTACTCCCTAAAGCTTTCAACAGCATAAAGACACCGTAGCTGCTGGTGCCTCTGTACTACTTGAGTGCTCCTTGTTTGTGCCTCAGGGCTATTTCTTGTACGGCCCACCTATCAGGCAGAAAATCCGCTTTGTTTGACCCCTTTTAGTGTTGAGACGGTTTCTATCATTTGCAATAGTATTCTGTTGATCGGACTTTAATGGTTCTACATCTTAGCTCAGCTCTCTTCTTCCAGTCTACCCGGAAGCTAACTTCTACGAGGCTTTTTCTGGTCTACCTATGAAAACTTTCCTCTAAAATTGTCAACTTCACCTACGCCCCGGAAAATCAGCCTTAACTGGATTACGCCATGATCACCCTTGTTTAGGGGTCCCCTTACCTTCCAAGTGTTCTGCCTCCGTCAGATCAAGGATTGATTGTGACTGGCCATGTGTACACATCTGGTCACTTGATTTGTTTTTCGGATAGAAGCCTTCCAGGCTAACTAGGTGGACCCATCCCTACTCAAACGTCGCTTCAAGGGAGATTTCTGAGATCCATTTGATTTCAGGTGCATTCGAACCACCCCCGATGAGCAACCCATCCTGGCACCCCGGCAATGAGTGCAAGCGGACTGCTGTCCACATCAATGTGCGCTTTCGGGCACCGACACTTGCAAACAACAGATATCTCTTGTCCACTCATAGCTTCCGCAAATCCTGCCATCAGCGTTTTGGGTGTGGAAAATCGGCCACTCTCAAACCCGTCATGATCTCTACCTACGGTGGCCAGCACACTACCTCCGATTCCACATTTCCTTCTGTCAATCAGAAGGACTGGACAAGCTTTCAGGATCAGTCCAACTTCCCTGTAATCTGGCTTTTGTCAGGTTCTGGTGTTGGCTACTGCGTCTACTCCCATAATAATAGTATTCATGTTATATTTATCGACCTCGGTCGGAATGCACAGGTGAAGGAACGATCAGTGTACAAACTTTACTCAATACGAAAATCTTTCACAAAAATGAGACAGATTTCTCACCTTTCCGTAGCAGTGCAGTAAGTCTGACTTGAATTTGGAGGGACTGACATGAAAAAGTTCGGGCAAATAATACGAATTGATCTCCAATTGAAGGGTGGCTTACACAAAATCCAAGGGGAAATATGAGCTAAACCTGTTTCTAGGGTAATTTCTTTTTCTTACGCAATCGAAATTGATTTCGGCAGGGGAATCAAACCAGTAACGGAAGCCTAATTTAACTAGGATATTGGGGTAAAAAGCAAAGTTTGAGTCGGCGATTGCTTTTTCTTCACGTGTAGTTCTGTTTCTTAGTGCCAGTTTTGCTTGGTTTACAGAGTTCCTGTGTGACCTCACCCCGTATTTGGGGAAAATAAAGGAAATATCGGATAATTCTCATCGTTTACCGAAGAAGGATATCTTTGATGGTTCTTAGTGATGTTGGTCCCCGGTTAATAGGCTACTAATGCTTACATGCCTGTGACATATTGCACACTATGGTAAGGTCGCTAAACCTTACCCCGCAGTTTCCTTATTAAACGTGTTCTTCGGTCTTTCGTACCGCCGAAACGACCTATAATTTACTCTTATGCTCGGCACTGTGCAAATATGGTAACCAAAACAGTGTTCTCTACGACCCGTGAGGACGAGGAGGTGATTGGAAGTGATAGCGGTCAACTTGCTTTTTGAGCCTGCTTGAGAGCTTGAGCAAGAGCAATGGTCAAATGGCAACCGCGCTTTGCAATCAGCATCTAGTTAATCAATAAACATGGAAAACATGGAAGAAGATGGCTGTTGTCACATAATGCAGAATTTTTATGCTACATCACTTTAAATGTCCGAAATATGCTTTTGCACACGAAACTTTAGCAGTCGGTCGATAGTTTACGTTTATAACTCGATGTAAAATAATTCCCGTCAATTCACAGCATAAGAGTATCCTTATGATGCTGTTCCCTCTCAATCACTCTTTGATGGCCTTTCTGCCTCGCTGTGGCCCGCTGGTAGAATCGGCATTTTATTTTTCTTTTTATCTGGTAACGGTGTGAAAAGCCAGTCGAACAGCTGCACTACCTACTTTATCGAATAGCTCCTATTTTAAAACTGGGGTATTTAAGTGTCCCATTCCAGAACAAGGGAAAATAATCAAGTGGTTAATGAATTGAGCCTATCATGTGGAATGGTTCCATGTTATAAACTGGGGTACTTTGTTGTCCAATTCCATGTGGTACTCTGCAGTTTAATATTCTTGGTGAAGGAAAAGGTGACCACTGTTTTGCTCTCTTTACACTGCGGTGAAATCTGAAATCTTTACTGTAGCTGACTGACGTTCGACGTTGGGAACGGACTGCGACGTTTACCAGTTGAACTAATTTTCTACTATGCACAAAAGCCCTCTCTAACAACTGCTGAGGGAGTTCATTGATCACCTGGAGCAGTGAAGTTCCACTGTGAGTTGCGCTTACGACAAAAGGCTCAAGTGTCAGCCGTGCATTGCACTCTCACTAAAGGAACAGTAGAAAAGACGGTCTGTACGGTATGGCCATGAAAAGAGCGTTATGGTGCTTTCACGTGTTCCGGTGTTGGTGTTAATAGACCACGCAAAATAACAATAGTCCTCCTCTTTCTGAAACAGTGCGCACCGGAAATGTGTTCAGTCTTCACAAGCCGCACACTGAACCCTATGAACGTCCTCGTCCAGGTCTACCGAAGGCTCTGTATTCTTGCAAAACTGCAGATTCATCCCGAATTGATGACGACGCGATGTCTAACTTCGGTCTCTTTGCCGGTGTTCGGTACGCGGCGTAAGCGGTAGGCCAGAATCTCCTGAATAGAACTGTGTAGTCGGCCCGCATAGTTTACCATAACCCCTTAGTCTATATCCCAGGTTTTCAAGGCCCACTTATGCCGGGAGACAAGTGTGTATCTTCCCAACTGGCTCCAGGAACTGGTATGTTGTTGGGCTCTACTTGTTGTTTTCTGGTGCCGGATATTTTAGATATGGCTGCCTGTGACCCAGTGGACAGGGCAGTTGTATTCCGCGGAGGTTCGCAAAACAACCGTGCGTCTGAACGCACATCCATCATGATCCTCAGTAAACTGATCTGCTTTTCAAAGTACCAGAAGTTCTGTTCTCGCAGCATACTTAAAGCAGCAACTGTATCTTTGTCTGCGTAATCAGACTGGGCTAAGATGTCACCCTGAGGAGTGATGTTCAGTGGAGGCTGCGGTCCAGCTTCTGGTGAAGTACCAACCTCCGCTGCATTGGGCCCTTTTTATCGCCCTGAAAGATCGTCTAACCACTATACCCTGTTTATTAGGTGATTGTTCTGTTTTGTTACCTGTAGTAAATGTTTGCCTGGAAGGCCCCAGTGGCGACTGAACGAACAGCCACACGTGACATTCCCCACCATCGATGCGTGGTATGTTATCTCACAACTATGAGCGAACCAGGTCTCGTTGACACTATCGGTTCTCAGCGCAGATGCTCCGTGAGCACACAGCGCACGCAGATCTTTATGCCGCGAAAAAGTAGCTGGAGCCACAGCGTTCCAGCTGACGCATCAAAACCCAACATTTGGACCCTAGCTAGTTGGTCGACTCTAGACTCACTTAGAGGAAGAACCCTTTTAAAGGCTTCCCTAAACATACCAACACAGTGGAACTTTGAACAGACTTTTTTCAAACGCCTGTTTTATGCTTTCACTAGAGTTTTTGCAGAATTTTCCAGTACAGGTGCCCTAGCCGGCTGATGAACTTCCAAAGTCGCTTCATAGGCATCCGTGTTACTCTGGTGCGCAGCCACGGTGGAGTTTCTTGGCTTATTTGTTGCCCCAAGTGCCGGCCTATCGCGTGCCGTTTGAATTACCCTCGTAGGAATTAGCGAAAGTGCTGGGGCAGTGCTTACCGTCAAATGCTTTGTTTTTGGTGGTGGAGCCTTTGAAAGAACATGTTTGCTTATCTTGTATACAACAAACAGGTTTTCTACAGAATACATCCTCGCCTTGTTCGATACCTAAGCCGTGCCTGTTTTGGTAGCCGGAGAACCCTTTAGGCTTGGTTTGTTAGATACTTCTGGTCAGATGAGTTACGGCAGAATACGCCCGTTGAGCCATCCTCAGACAGACCTTTTTCTCTTCTGTTCCTCCGTCGCGAACCCCTCTTCTTATGAAAAAGATAAAGAAAAATGGGTTCCCAAAGTGTGATATCACTGTATCGAGGTATCACTTCCATTGACGGGCACTCAGGTGGATTTATAAGACGGCGGTGCAGCAGTAAGCCGCCTCAGAAATAACAAGCAAAATGTTATGTCCACGGCCGATGGCAAGCCATTGTCACGCGATGTGAAAGATGTCATATGTGCGGAGTTCTCTTCTCTCACTGAGAAAAGATTGAAGAATACTTTGAACGACACCATTCCTGTCGCATTGGACTCATCCAAAGAAACTTCCTTCGAAGGATGCCGCTTGTCGTAATTCCTTCCCACTTTGTTCTACTGTCCGCTTCCACCCTCCGGCCTTTCCCTCTCGTTTCATCCCCGATGGTTTGACTCGCAGTGATCTCCCACAGCTATAGGGGTCATAGGCTTTGCACGTAGTCCGACATGTTTGATTACCTTGACCACCGAAACACTCAGGGATCCAACCAAGTGATGACTGCCTTCTCATCGCCCCCTTCCATCCCGCTACTTACTCACCATTAAAGTATCTCATTCATTTGGTCAAACCGATTATTCCTCACACATCAGACGCCATTTCAGTTTTTCTTTCGTGCTTTTGTGTATTTTTCCACTATTTCCCCTCGGGCTCCTGTCTCTCGGTCCTCACATTGTGACCTAATGTACTCGGTAGATTTTACTTCAAGTTTACACTTCCTCACTCAGTTCCACAAACTCCCGTCCACTGTCCACCCAGCCTAGGTCGGTTAGCGTACCACCTCTGTTTGATAGTTCTCCCGGCTAGTCTTCGCATGTGCTAATTAAAACTCTGAAGTAGACATTGCTTTACTAAGGTACCGCTTTTATCGTACACTAAACATTTTTGTGCCATCTTTTTTCCCGCGCTCTTTGTCTTTGGCACATGCCTCAATGCATGACCTCCTCCTCCTGCCCACCAGTTTATTGATCCGTGCTCTAGGGTTGACAATAAACTTATTACGTAGTCTATTGAACCGGTTGGTGGTCGTGCTCACATTTTTCACAAAAAGGCACAGGACGATGGCATCAAGGGGAGACGAAAAGGTAAGACTCCTTTTTAATGCCAGTAGTGGCTGCCTGACTGCCCGTTGAAACCAAACAGTTTATTACTATTTGCCGTCCTTTACAAATGTCACCTTGCGAGTGTGAGTATATTTGCTTTGCCTGCCTTACAGTTTGATACTCTGGCACTCCGTGGAGTGCTTGCTGTTGTCACTTTGTCTGTTTTCAATGTTATTACTGATGCCTCTATCAATTCGAAGCCTTAAACCTGCTCAATTATGCACTGAGAGGCGCACTTCTGTCCTGAAAATTATAGCTCGCCTTATTCGACACGATAAAAGTCCGCTTTATTAGATACGATTAGATACGAATATTTGCATGTATAGTGTAGCATTTACCACAATTCGCGTTATCTCTTTATTAGTACTAAAACGCCAAGTGTAGTCCAAGGGGACACTAGCTCTTAGTAAAAATTGAATAATTTGGTTCCCATAGCAACTTGTTACAGTTTTGTGACTTTCCCTGACGATAACTTTCACGTGTTTCCTTAAGGTTTCGCTGAAGTGATGTTGCACAGGTGCAAATCATTCCCTTAGTGCCATTCGTATATTTCAAAAGATTCCATCATTGACTTTGGAATCTGGTCCGATTGCTTTGTGTGAGACATATTTTCTGGCGTTATGGTGCAAGGTGCGCTTACGGATACGTCGGCATTCCGTCGACGTTTTTTCCTTCGTCTTTCCAATAGCGGAAACGTGGTAGAATCACCTGCAGGTACGCACTGCACAGCTCATATAGAAGAAATAGACAGAAATTAGGCTCATGTATGCTTGTACTTGACGGAAAACCAAGCCAAATTCAATACATCATACGAGTAAGCAGCACAAAACATATTACTAGGAAACTAAATAAAATAGGCCATTAATCTACGATGAAATCAAGTTGTCAATTCCAAAGTGAAACCAGTATTATGCCGTCATATCTGTCATTCAAACATTTGGGCCACAACCTCTGAGCAGTGCTTTGCGTCATCTCCACCCGGATAATTGAAAGGTTCCCAGACGAGGTGCTGCTCGGATCCAAGAATCGGTCAGATATAAAAAATTGTTAAAACAAACGTTGCTTTCGCCTAGGGAAGATACATTATACGCAAGGATGGTGCGAAGAACCATCGGCAGATACTTATTCGGGACCAATGAGTGGGGCAAGTTGTTATGAAGCAGAAATACCGGTGTGGAATGTAGAAAGTAGTCGAGAGAACGCTGATGAGTGCGCAAAAGAACACTGTAACATAAAAGGTGAGGCGGTTGCCAGAATGTAAAACAAAATCCTCTAAAAAGTGAGAATGTGTTCGCGGTTGAAGAATGACAGAAAAAAATAGTGAATAACTTCCAATCAAGCGGAAAACAATGTCGCAGATAAGCAGAAGCTTGAAAAAGAAGACTGAAAATACTTAGTCTGGCTTAAGCCTGATAAGGCTGTTAAACCAACCACTATACCGTCCCTTTCGGTATGGTTTTCATTTCCTGCGTCATTATTGGCATGATGAAAGGAGATGACTGGCAATATCACATTCGAAGGGCACACATGCATACTCTCGCGAAATGTAATTTCGGTATCTCTGGGTTCGTTTATCCTACAGAATGAGTCTTTTTGAGGAGGAGGTCACCACCGATCCTCAACCTTATTCATTGTAATAAGTGCATTTGTACAGCGGTTTATCCCTCGAAAATGGTAAGATGAAGCCTCGGACGTTTATATTTATATATGTTTATATGTTTGAGTATACAGTCGACCGCGTCGGGCTGCCCAAATTTGCACTTTGATACAATTACCCAGCGGCTGCGAATAATGGTGCTCATACGAGCTTCAGCAGTCTGGGGGGGGGTAAGGATATGTGCTGTCATTTGACGAGTTAATCCATCGGGATAATAAAGGAGGAAGAGGAAGAAGGCGACAATCTATTCGTTGTATCAGCTGTGAATGGCGATGGCCTATATAGCGGGTGGAGAAAATGCTTGGATTTATGACCAGGCTGTCGTCTGTGTGAATGCGAACACTCCGCCCTTGCACGAGGATCGTGGGAGAGCGGAAGCTCAAATAAAACCAATTAGAAAGTGATCTTTGAATGTTGACCACACAGATAGATGAGAGGGGCTATTGAGGAATGAAAATGGGAGTGGTAAATCGCGGTTTACGAGAA
This sequence comes from Fasciola hepatica, assembly GCA_948099385.1. Classification (NCBI taxonomy): domain Eukaryota; kingdom Metazoa; phylum Platyhelminthes; class Trematoda; order Plagiorchiida; family Fasciolidae; genus Fasciola; species Fasciola hepatica. The sequence continues at coordinate 3,721,865 of CANUEZ040000106.1, forward strand.
ACATCTAGGAAAATGGGCAAGTAGACTACTGGGTGGGACTTGCAGGCCAAAGAATCAACCGGAGGCTAACAGCTGCTACAAGGAACAAATGCTATGCTTTGGAGAGAAATCCGCGTCGCCGGTCTCTTCGATTTAGCGGGAGAATTGGTGCTTTGGCGGACATTGCAGAGCTGAGCTTGGGCAAAATCTGATTCGTGAGTAGGCTCAGAGAACAAAGGAAAAGTAATTTTTGGGTAGTAAATTAACAAATTCCTAAATTTGTATTTTTGTTTACAAAAATATAAGAGCTAATTAGGGTTATCCTATATTTGTGAATCAGGAGTGTGTCAGCACCAGGATGCGGTCAGAGCAGCGGTCATATTATTTACCTCTCCTAATTGTACAGTGAATGTAGTATTGGACACAAGGAAATTAGTCAGGGGTTGTGTAAGAAACCGAAATTGTTGAAATAAAGAGAGGCCGGGCGATAAGTGTGTATCGGCCGCTCCCACCCCCTCCGGCCATCTTGCTCTGGCCTAGAAAAACAACCAAAAAGCTCACAAAAGTGTTCAAATACTTGTGGCTCTTTATATACTGGGTCAGATCTAGGCAGCTGCTGGAAGTTCATTCGCGACTGAAGGGGCATAGAGCTTCTGTCCGAAACCCTCTCTACCAGAAGAGAGTTTATGTTGCAGACGAGCCGTAGAGCATGCTCAATTTTGGTCTGAATTTCTCACTAATTCTCGGTCCTTGTTCCTTCACAAGTGGCCCGCGGGGCACGCAGTGTTTGGTGATGTCAATCTTTCTTTTTGTGAAAATACCACTGACTAATAGTCATTGTCTTCGAAAATGTAGCTGCCCCACCCATGGAAAGGAAAGACAGGGAATGCAACAAGTCCTCTTTAGCAGCATTTTCGGGGCTCTTGCTTACCACTTACTCCTGCCAGTACGAGTCTGGCGGATCCCGGTATGCATGTGAGCCATCCGGTGACTGCACCGATCGTGTTGGTATAAAGGGAAGCTCCAAGGGCATGATCAGCTTGTTGAAAAATTGTCTAAGCCTTGAGCTCTGGCCATCTGTTACACATATTTGCAGCCTTAGTATAGGCCACAGGCACTAAAGCCGCGTAATCTATTTTTTGCTTTTGCTAGAGAGGGGATGGCAGGCAATCAAGTCCTGGATTCGAGCGCCTGAACCCTTCATTTTACCGTGTTCTGATTTCTGTCGCTAATATCAGCCGATACTTCTTCTGCTAGATCGCTGTAAATAACACCGTTTTTATTGTTCGCTTATCGGCCTGTTCCCAATTTTTCTCCTTACAGATCTACGGCAGTCCGGTCTGGGCAACCTTTTCTCTTTCTTGACCAACAGCTGTTTTGATCTGTGATCTTCTACTACACTGATATTTTTTCTGGAACACTCAAAGGGGAGGTGATAAGACCTCGAATTCCGTACTCCCTAGACGGAGTATGATGGCTTTATCCTGGGGCACTACAAACACTTTTCGCTTGAAATTAGCCTCATCATCCCGATCGCGATGATAGAGTTTCCCCGCGGTCAGAGTCTGCAAACTCTACAAGCTTTTATCTCGGCAAGCTCTCCGTAGAGTCAGTCTCTACTTTCCGCCATTCCAGTCTCAGAGCTTGGGTGACAACCACATACCTAATGATTTCTTTTGCCTCGTGTCAGCTAACCAGGTGGTATCGCATTTCCCCATGCCTTTTCTTGCCCATTTTATGGAGCATTCCGCAAAGACTTAAACTACAATATTAGGGATTTTCCCGAGAGTGAAATCACTAGTTTTTTGTCATGTGATCAGAACCTTAGTGATACCAGTTCGGTTAAATTTAGTTCAGTTCACTCCAGTCCATTTTAGTTTCTTGGACTTGACAACATTCTGCCAGATCGTCCAGTTTCTTGCCCCAGCGAGCTTTTTGGCGTCCAGGTGATTCGACTTCGCCAATCGTGTCCTCTTCCAATTTACTTGCCAGTTAACTTGGGCAACTAATCCAGTCACTACCACGAGTCAATAATACAACAGCTTCTTAATTTTCTGGTTTTGTCTTGGAGTTGTCCTGAATAACGTGGGTTGATTCTTGTCCGATGCCGCCGTTATCTTTTGCTCACCCTTCCCTTTGAGGTTCGAGTAGGGCTACCATTTCCTCGAATACCTCTATCCCATTGAAGGCATTGTTACCTTCTTCAATTGTTTTTCTGCATCTGGAGCGTACGTGGCTAAGCTTATCACATTTGCAGTTAACCTGATGGTGCTCTCTGCTAAGTAACGTGCACTTCGCTTGAAACCACATTAAACTAGTGTCAAGTTCCATTCCAGCAGTTCCTGCGGACATACCACCCCCAGAAGATCGAAGCCTTTCACATGGTTTATCTACCCCGTCTTTTTAGTCTGGTGTTTTGCAGGCTACTAGCGTTTTGTTGATATCTTGCCTGTTCCCCCAGCCTCAGGGAATAGAAGGAGTTTTACTTTTGGAGCACCATCTTCAATCCGACATGAAAGGATTTCTGGTGTGACAGATGCGAAATCGGCGTGAACCAGAAGAGTGATTGGTTGGTACTTGACCACAAGCCGGCCGATATTGTTGCGTTTTTGTTTCTAGACAGGATCCTCTACAACTGCGCTTCTCTTCCGCCATCGACTCAGCGTTATTCTTTCATGGTTCTGGGCTCGCTTCCTGAGGCTATTCTGATTAGGTACATTTTATTTCGTTTACCAAGCAGCCCAACAAAGCGTTGCGTCCCAAGGCCGACATTGGTCAGAGTGAATGTATTCGAACATTCCGCACTAGTTCGTGTCTGTTACGTCCCCTGGCTTCGCACCACTTTGCTGTACCAAAGTTTAAATGTCAACGGTCAGCTCACGCATTTTTAAGTGAACAAGCCTGACAACGTGATACGACAATAAAAATCTTGAAATAGGAACATTTTCCTCAATATATTTTTGCTGCATTATTTTAATTGTTCAAAAGTTCCTTTGGCCGGAGATCCGAATACGTTCAAATGGATATTATGAGTGTTTTGCGAGCTATCTGACCCTTTTATTACTCGTGGCTATACATCTCCGTCTAATCTTTTAGCCCTACCCTTCAGCGAAACTCGGTCAGCCAGTTTATTCTGAGAATTTTGTGACATACATTTTTACCCTAAGGAACAGGTAGTGCGCTACCTATGGGAGTTCAGCCCCCAGACTTCCGAAGTTGTTGTTTCAAAAAAAGAGCAGAAGGACTCGGATCATAATGCAGGCTTCTACCAGTTGAGGCCTGAAGTCCGTGTGTGGTTCGGGATGGAATAATGAGGAGGAGGATCCAGGAAAGATTCACCGTATTGCTTTTGATGTTGGAAGGTAGAGGTTATGGGGAACGCTCAGGTTACCTGGACTTGTCCTCAATGGCAAAAAGAGAAGACGAGCAAATTTCTTCAGATGTCGAGGGACCGCGTGGACTCTAGCGCAGGCACTTATTCCCCCTTGAGCAGTAAGAAAGTCATAATATGAGACCATACCTTCAAGCTAAAGAAGAATAAGACACTGGCTGGACTTCACGAACAGTTTTCTGCGCAGAGAAAGTTGAGCAACTGGAATAAACCCCCACGGGCTCTGTTCATTGCGGCAACATCAGTCAAAATTAAGTGCCACTTGGAATGAATGCAAAAGACATCTACTAGACAGAGCATCGATGGTTTACCAGTGACGGAGGAAAGTGGACCTTTCAAAGCTGAGGTAACGAACGTTTGAGCAATGCGTAGCCAAATTCGCAACGGATCCCGAAATCAAAAGACGATTATCCGTGATATTCTTCGATACTAGATTATTACATGAACAATGACATAAAAAATGTACAAACCTCAATAATACGATCACAATGACTCAACAACGAGAAACCGAATAGCAGCGTGTGAGAAAACAGCACGTGCGTCACGCAGGTCCTGAACAAGGATGTGCCAAAGTAGCGCTCTGGGCACGAACAAACAACAATTGGTCCAGAAAAACAACCAGTTCGTAAAGACAAGTCAATAGTGTATGGAAATGAGTGATGTTGGGAAAAACACTGAAACGCGAGGGAAAAGGGGGATTTTCCACGACCGGCTCTTACACCGCCCACCAAAATCCTCCTGGATCTTTAGCAGAGTCAAAGGTTCGGTATAAAGGTACTGATTCTTTCTACCTACCTAGGCCCTGCTGTCAGTGCGCGCGTCTAATGCTCGTCGTCAACGTTCTACTACTGGTTGCACCTAACCCATTGGCTACATAGACGTGAGGCTAGTCTACATCTTCCACGAGACCAAATGACCGATGGCTGGCGTGAAGGGTCATATGAATGTTGTCCTCGTAAAGGGCCGTCCGGTCCTGGATGTGTGTGCTTGAGTAAGTGTGTGTGTGGGTGTGTGCCGGGGTGTACAATGAAATCACAGGCTTGACTACACATCGAAGGAAGACTTTCTGCAATGTCAACAAAAGACCGTATGGCAAGAAGACGAGTAAAATATAGCACGTGTGTGTGACCTAAGCTCCGCCACTTCCAAATATGCAATGGGCATTCGGTAACGTCAACAAAAGGCAAAACAACGAACACTGACACGTGTTTGATGTGGTTACGGGATGTAGAGTGCGTCGTGCATGTGTGTGTGTGTCGGGAAGTACAGTGGGATCGCATTCATCACCACATATCAGAAAGAACCTTCTGTAATGTCAACGAAAAGACCGCGAGCACTGTAACGTGTTTGATGGAGACCGTGTGGTATATATGGTGTTTCTTTATCCACCTCGATGACTAGTATGAAAAGGTCTACTGGGCCTCAGGGTTATCAGCTCCTCCGTCTTCGCTCTCGAGTAGGTTAATACTGCGTACGTCACGAATGAGCACTCCGTTAGCTGTCTTCATCTTCACCGTTCTTATCATTTCGTCAGTGCTTTTGATGGTTTCCGTAACTACTCCCAAAGACCAAGCGCTGAAATGTGCGCGTTCGTCGGCGACCATAACCACGTCCCCAACTTTGAATGGTCTTGTTTTGGCCAGCCACTTCTGTCGAGTCTGCAAAGCCGGTAGGTACTCCCGTAGCCATCGCCTCCAGAAGACCTTGGCCATATAGTTCGCTTGCTTCCATCCTTGAAGGTAGCTCCCACGAAGGTTTACCGGCCCATGGAAACCCTCGTTTGAACTTAACGTCAATAAGTCGTTCGGGGTGAGCGCCAGGTGGGTGGGGTCGCCGTTCATTACTGGCACCAGGAGGCGGTTGTTCAGGATTCGCTCCACCTCAGTCATGACGGTGTTCAGCGTCTCGTCATCGGGCGGCTGCTGCTCCATGATTGACAGCAATATCCGTCTGGCGGACCGGATCATGCGTTCCCATATGCCGCCTCGGTGGCTGGCCTGTGGGGGGTTGAAATGCCATCGTATGCCGTAGGCCACGGTTCGATTCTGCAGTTCGTCCCTGTTTATGTTCTTGTGCCAACACTGCAATTCCCGGTGAGCGCCCACAATGTTCAACCCACTATCTGAGTATATATCGGCCGGTACTCCTCTTCGGTTGATAAATCTTTGCAAGGCCCGTAGAAACGAATCGGTCGTCATCGAATGTGCGACTTCTAGGTGTACCGCACGTGATTTCATGCACGTCATGATACATCCATATCGCTTCTCTGATCTTTTCCCGCACTTGATCCATAAGGGGCCGAAATAGTCCAACCCGGTGTCGCTGAACGGCCACCAGCCCGTAGTCACCCTGCATTCTGGTAGTGGGGCCATGAGTTGTTTGCCTGCTGTGGCATTGCGTCTCCTGCATTGCACACACCGTCGGATCACGCGTTTTACAGTCTCTCGTCCTCTCAACAACCAAAGACGCTTTCGGATGACGCTCGTCACGTGACTTTCCCCGGCATGTCCCTCCACGGCGTGGACGTGTTGAATCATTAGCTCTACTACAGGTTGTCTCTCAGGCAGCAGTATGGGATACTTTGTGTCGAAGTTCAGGTGGGCGTTGGTCAGCCTACCATCCACCAGCAGCAGTCCGTTGATGAGTTTGGGGTTTAAACGCTTCAGCTCGCCTCTTGGAGATGGTATGTCTTTATTGATCGGCCCCACTTCTTCCGTCGTATTGAGTTCTCGGGCGAAAGCCTCGCGTTGTATCATTCTGAAAATATCGTACTCTGCCGCTTGTAGCTCATCGGGACCTATCGGACGGACCCGTATCCGACCTGAGGGGCGTAGCCCTTTCATGACTAGTAAATGTCTCTTGAACCTGGTTAACCAAACTAGCGAACGAAGCGTTTTCATCCAGGAAGAAAACCTGACCAGTCGCGATAGAATGGACGACGCTTCGACGACGTTGGCCGCTATCATAACGCCTTTGATCTCCAGTCCCACTTCCGTAGGGGTTTTAATTCGAACACGGGCCAGTCCTGTTCGGGCAAGTGCAGGAAGTTTGGCCCTCTCGTCCACATGTCTAGTTGCCTGAAGTTGTTCGCACCTCGGGAGCACAGGTCGGCTGGATTATCGCCCGACCTGACATGATTCCACTGGTGCGTGGCTGATTTATCGTGGATAATCGTGAGCCGGTTAGCAACGAAAGTACTAAACCGGCTCCGGACGTTGTTAATGTAGTGAAGTACTATCGTTGAGTCCGTCCAGAAGCTCACCGACCAAATGTAAAGATCGAAACATCTCTTCACAGCTTGCACCACCCTGACTGCCAACACGGCTGCGCTGAGTTCAAGGCGTGGGATTGAGACCGACTTCAGTGGGGCAACGCGGGCTTTGGCGAACAGGATCCTCGTGGTATATTGTCCATCTCCTGCGCACCGTCGTCCGTACACCACCGCTCCATAACCAACTTCGGATGCATCGAAAAAGGCATGTAGTTCTCCAGTCCGTGTCGTATGGCCAGGAGTCAAACATCGTGGGATTCTTATGTCCCCTAATTTCTTCAAGGTGTTCAGAAATTCTCCCCAGTCCAGCCGGTCCCCTCGGTCCAGTGACTGGTCCCAATAAACTTTCTTACGGCACAGCCGCTGCAGCAAGATCTTTCCGGGTAGCAGCCATGGTGAGACGAAACCGAGCGGGTCGAACAAACTTGAGACGGCAGATAGTATGCCACGACGGGTTATTGGCGGCTCGGGAACGTTTAGCTAAAAAACAAAATCGTCCGTTTCCGCGTCCCATTGCATCCCTAAGGTGCGCTCGATAGGAAGTGAAGAGCCGTCCAGATCTCTTACCCTTTCGGCCTTTTCGTGATACGGGATGACCTTCAGCACTTCTGAAGCATTTGACATCCATTTAGTTAGATGGAAGCCGCCCTCTTCTAGCAATCTCGTCAGACACCTGAACTGCTCTGGGGCTGATTCCAAATCATCGAATGACCCAAGGTAGTCGTCGACGTAGAAATTCCTGCTCACCCTTTCTACTACCATCCGATGTACTAGATCGCCATGTTTGTTCGCTGATTCTCGGAGGGCGTAGTTGGCACAAAATGGTGACGATATGGCTCCGAAGGGGTGGACGGTTATGCTATAATTCACCACTGCGTTGTCCCGGTCGCTCCCTTCCCACCACAGGAAACGCAAAGCATCTCGTTCCCCTGCCGGAATCTTCACCTAATGGAACATTTCCGTAATGTCGGCAGACAAAGCCACTTTACCCACTCTGAAATGGCACAAAATGTCGATCAGTGGTGTGGTCCAGTCAGGCCCTTGTAGTAGGCGATCGCTTAACGACTTGCCCTGGAGCTTGGCCGCACAGTCGAAAACCACGCGCAGTTTATTGGGTTTCTCAGGGTTGATAACCGGGTGGTGAGGCAGATATCAGATACCCCTTTTGCTGTCGGTGTTAACAGGCACCTTTTCAACGTAATCGAGGGCCTCGTTTCGCTTCATCAAATCCGCGTATCGTTCCCACAGATTCTGGTCTCGAATGAGGCGTTCTTTTAGTCGTAGTAATCTTTGAAGAACATAATTTCTGTTGTCAGTCCACGGGTCGACCGATGTGCGCCGTGGGAGGGGAACCTCGAACTGTTTTTGAGGCCTCTAGTGCCTTGCCGTACCGTTTGTAGAGCGGAGTGATCCTCTTGAGACAACGATGGTCTTTCGTCTCCAATGTCATGAAACTTCTTTTCATACAGCCGCTGCAGATGATACTCTATGCGGTCCGTTTCGGCGGATAAGTAATTCACGGAACCACGTACCCCTACTGGGCCGTATAACATCCATCCCAGAGCCGTGCGTACGGCATAAGGTGCCTGGCGGTCGCCCACTCTCTGGTCAAGCACCCAATGCGCCTCTGGCACGTCGCAGCCGATGAGGAGATCCACTTCATCATCTTCCCAGTCTACAACGGTTACATCCCGCAGGTGGGGCCACCGAGTCAAGATTGCGTTCACCGACCTTGGTGCTCGCATAGGGAGATCCGCTAACGTGAATGCCTCCGTTGGTTCAATTTCCTCGTTAGTGTTTAGAGAGATGAGTTGCAGCCTCAACCTACCGGCTGTCAATACCTGTGTTCCGCCCACCGTGATCACTGCCAACGACGTCGCACCTTTAGCCAGTTGGTGTTTGTCGGCAAACCGCCCTTTCACTAGAGTAGTGTCGGATCCACTATTGACGAAAGCCAAGGCTTTGACCACCCCAGTCGGGGTCACTACTCCCACGGCCACTACGCCTAAACGTACCGGTTTACTGGCAGATCGTGACGTTGAACAAATAACGCTGGGTTTGGTACTCGCCTCGGATATGGTTACTGTCGCCTGATGCAGCAGCCGATGGTGTCTGCCCGTGCAGCCCTGGTAACCACATCGGTTCCTTGTCCTACAGGCTGCTGCCCGGTGCGTGGTGTTGAGACAGATAAAACATGCTCCTGCAATCCTCGCCATTCCCCACCGTTCGTCTATTGTGGCGTTGCCGAACTTGGGGCATTCTGGTAGGCCATGGCTAGTACCACAGGATCTGCAGTTGGGTTGCGCCGTAGCATCGCGTGAAATGGCATGTGTATTGGTCCAAGGCTGGTACTTTGGATGCTCCCGTGCAGGGGTTTGGACTTGGCTAGTACCGGGCTTGTTTGCTCGGTTGCTGTCCCGGATGAGTCGGCCGAATCTGCTGTCAGCTATCTTCGTTTGCCTGTCAAAGTATTCGGTCAGGTCTTCGAAGTTGGCTTCTCTGTCGCTTCGGCTTATCCGTTCTGCTTCTTCCGCCCACCGACCCTGTAGTTCGGGGGAGAGGTGACGGACTATGTTTTCCAAAGTGCGCATGACATCTAGGTAAGCCCTGTAACCTAAATGGTCGAGGGCTATTGAGCAGTTTTGCATCTTAATCACCAGGTCGGCCATTGTATAGACGTTGCCCTTGGCTCTCTTTGCCTCGACCATCACGCCCTCTATTAGGTTACGGGCTACTTTGAACGGTTGGCCAAACAGGTCCCTTAGAATCTCCCTTGCTCTTACGTAGCCTTGGTCTGGGTCGAGCATGGTGCACCCGTCGATAACTTCTCCTGTTCGGCCTCGACAGTAGTGAGTAAGGTAGAGAAGCCTTTGCCCAGGGTCGGTTATCTTATTTTCAAGGAACGTCTCGAACTGCTTGACAAACTTGAAGTATTGTTCAGCTCGCCCGTCGAAAACTGTTAGTTCCACCCTAGGCAGATCGACCGATGGTGGTTTGTAGTCGGCTACCGGCATTGGGTTCCCTATCTTATTGCACCCTAATTGATCGGAAGTGTCGAAGTCGTTGGTCTCATGCTCTCGCTCTTTCTGTGTACACTTCTTCTCTGCTTCCTGCGCCTGTAGTCTAGCCGATAGTAACTGTTGTTCTAGGTCTAGTATTCTCAGCTTATATAAATCGACATCCTTACGATCAACATTGCTCTCATTAACACATGAAATAGCACTGAGAGGACTAGGCGATCTAGCATTAACTAAAGAATCATATGTACCCAAAACCTCCCCAGAGACTTGCCGTGTTACTTCCTGTCCGGATTCCACTGTTTTCGATCCTTTTTTTGGCACTTTGCGTGTTTTTCCTCGTTCCAAATTGAGCTATTGAGTATTGAGCAATGTGTAGCCAAATTCGCAACGGATCCCGAAATCAAAAGACGATTATCCGTGATATTCTTCGATACTAGATTATTACATGAACAATGACATAAAAAATGTACAAACCTCAATAATACGATCACAATGACTCAACAACGAGAAACCGAATAGCAGCGTGTGAGCAAACAGCACGTGCGTCACGCAGGTCCTGAACAAGGATGTGCCAAAGTAGCGCTCTGGGCACGAACAAACAACAATTGGTCCAGAAAAACAACCAGTTCGTAAAGACAAGTCAATAGTGTAGGCAAATGAGTGATGTTGGGAAAAACACTGAAACGCGAGGGAAAAGGGGGATTTTCCACGACCGGCTCTTACACCCAGCCCCCAATATGAGTATAGGAGACGAAGTGCTGCGAGGTTTCTCCGGGATATTTTAGGCCAGCTGGGACGGACCTGCATCAGTGACCGTGGGATATGGATTTTTTCTGAAAAAATCTAAGAGGGAACCTCACGGAGGAATTTGACTTTGTGGAGGGTTCACGAGGAAAGAAAATTGTGGATATATTCGAAGTGGCTTTCGAGTGGGGGGCGATAGGAAATGGAGTAAATCTCTGGAAGGCGCACTCGGGGCTAAATATGTGAGCCTATTCCATCTACAAAAGAGTACCTGGAGTGTGGAACGGTTTGGAAAGAATGCTGGTGAATTTGAAATATGGAGTATTCTTCAAGAAAATGCTGGACAGTCTGCGGGAAATATCCTACTGGGGATGGATTTTTAGAGCCGAGGAGTAACGCCGGAAGTCAACAGTTGCCAGGCGTCTCGTAATCCCAGATCAAGATGCGGCGCAAAATGCACACTGCCGTTTATGATGTAACGCTAAAAATGCTTACCTCTTGCGTTGAGGATAAAAGGCCGTTTCCATAGCTTTCCCCTTAAAGAAGCTGAAAAAGTGGAAGGTTTCAATTACCTGAGTGGGGGCGATGAGACAACAACATCTGCAGCGATGGATGCTGAATACTGCTCTTACTTCAGGAGGGAAGCCGGACGTTCAGTTTTCCTCGGTTAGTGTCGATCCTGTGGTAACTGAACTAAATGAATAGCCATATAGGTAAGGCTGCACGAGGGCAGTGGGAGCAGCATCGATGGTTTCCTGGAGCCTATTTATGGACGCAGCTGGTCGTGCGCTCTAGGAGCGGATTTCTCCCTCTTTCAATTTTAACTTAGGGTTGAAAATCAGCCTACTGCCCTACACCTGAGCCTTCGACCATAGTTTCTCCGGTATGATTGCTGTCGCAGTCCGGAATGGCAGTGCTCTTATACTGTGAGGTAATACTTTTCTCCACCAGATGCACGAATTTGTGCACATTAAGCTAAAGTTTAACCTTGCATTGTGTACAGGAGTAATTTGCTGCGCTCCTTTGCTGTCGGTGGATTTTATTTCGGAGTGGCTTATCTAAATGAAGAATATATGTAAGACTACTTGCTCCCGTTCTTCGAGGTTGTGAAAGGTTGTGATACGGCTCTCTAGTGTGACCACTGTGAAAGCTAGCTGCACCTCGAGTGCACCACTGTGGATTTGGAATTATGTGGACCACGGGTAAAATATTCCTGAAAGGCCTCATAATTCTCGTGTAGCAACTGCACTCCAACGGATTATGCATGGTATGCGATGCTCCAGGATGAACCAGGTGCCACCCCCGGGATAAAATGCTTTACTAACCCATGGATATTATTTAGTTGATTGCGGACAACTTGGTGCGTCCCAGCATAATTTGCAGCCTGGTGAGGCTTTCACTTCCGCTCATCTGGTTGTTTCACTTGTCTAGCAGCGTGCACAATTCCTTCATCCTCGTAGACGGTTGGAATTGGTTGCTGCTGCAATTTGGTTACCTAGTAAGACCTTCATCAAGGCATGCAGTTAACACCAAAGCAAGACCGTGCTCATGGTAAACCCTCAAAACAATTGAGTCTACGGGCTGATCTCTTAATACTTCTCCCAGCTCGTACGCGGGGTTATTGTGTGCCAAATGACTGATCCCTCCCCTTTAACTTTGAAGCTTCTTGGATTCCTTATTCCGTTTCCGACTAGCTTGCTTATGCCATATTATGTCGACCTCGCACCCTTTACAAAGTTTAGCTACATGGAGTCGGCCATTGTCGATGCAGGGGCTGGCTTTCGCCAGCATTTGTTTCAACTCGAAAATATTGTGTAAAGGGACACTTGCTCTACTGCTCTGGACAACAAGTGGCTACACCGGACGACAAGCTCGTCGGGTCATAGCGCCAGATATGTATATACTTAAATGTGAAAGCATATATATAAACATACACGCCAGAAAGTAGGGAAAACCACCCTCATTTCTCGATCATACTTATCTGTTTTCCTTCTTTTCATAAGGAAACTGTGTCTCCTTTGACTTAGCTGTGAACAAAGTTCCCGGCTTAGAGTCCAGTCTAACAGCAACCTCCGTAAGACGAAACCCAATACTAACCTGCAGCATGGGGTCTGTAAAAACCCCCGAAGGAGTGCGTCGTATATCATCCAGATATAGTAAGTTATCCTGCAATTTAAGTTCTCAGTGCTTCTCAGCTGCTTTCTTGCATTGCCGTCAGACCTAATGGTCCCGGTGCCCCTCCAAGGCCTTGTTAACCTAGAGCGAGATTCCCCGGTACACTGACAAAAAGGTAATGGCCCAAGTAGCTGGCCACAAGCTTACTTTTGGAAAACTTGGTGCGGCCATACCGTTGCCACGAGGAAGCCTCTTGGGGCTAGCCCTAAGACTATCCTAAATGTTGGGTTAAAGTGCCACTTGAGCAATAACCAGGCCTTACGGTGCAAGCGCAGCTATCCATTACAAACACCGGCTTGCAATACGTGACTTATCATGTCACTTAAATCACTGTGCTTCATTTCTATCTTTCGCACTCCTATCCCTTATTTTTTCGGCGCTACCCGTCAACTGGGACAACTTCCGGACAGCAACACCCTTTTTTAACTTCAGAACCACCATGTTATTGCGTTGCTTGGCTGTCACTTATCGCGCGGACGGTCTATCTTCTTCTCTGCCTGTATTCGACCGACCTGGAAGCCAAGTTTCACCTACACGAAGTCCTGTTACTGCTGATTCTGCCCCGCTGAAGCCTACTAGGAACTTCTTACTAGGAGACTTTCTTGATATCCAAGCAATTTAAACTTCCATGCAAGGTGTCCTTATTGAAGCAAGAACGGTCCAGATTCTGTGATGAACTCCTCCTTTCCATGAAGAAACCGCAAAAACAAACTGCAGCGAGCCCTTGTCTAAAAAGCCCAACACAGACACAGAATAGCCACAAAATACTCAACAAAAGAATATACTTGTCATTTTGCCAGCATTATTGGGCCTATCGAAGTGGTTTTCATCGTTTTTTCTTGCTTTAATTTGTTTCTAATGGGATTTGTATTCCACTTCCTGATTATTCCCCATTTCTCTTCCAGCAACTGCAAATTTCTGAAGTCAGATGATGCACGTTAATTTTCAAGAAACTTGTCATTTTTCCAGTGAGTATCATTCACTTTCACGCCAAAGAATCTATGGAAACTAGTAGTCCCCTACGCACCTTCATGAAATCCTTACCAGCTTCCTCGCCTCAACAACAATTACCTTTTTAAAAAATCATGATTATGCATGACTGTCCACATTCGCGCATCATTCTTGGGAAAATTTTATCTCCTGCTTCCTAAGACAATGTACACCTCAACATTCTTACGTCGAGCTGATTCTCCACTATTGTCCTATCGACTCAAAACTGAATCGTACTTATCGTTTATTCCATGGTCACTTCACTTTATATAAACTCTCTCCAGCCTTATTCCTCAGTTACCGTAATGTGCGACTCCGTCTTCAAAATTTGTGAGGATCGCATCCTACTGAGTGACATGGTAAACTCTGATCATGCTTTCATGCGTGCCTTACGACCATGGTCAAGAAATATCACAACATTATTATCAGTACCTCATATTGCATCCGCCAGTGACGGTGTCAGTCACACTGGAAACGTTTGGCGTGCAACTCCGTTGGAACTATTGCTGCCCTGGGCTCGACCACTACCAATGAGATGGCAAAAAATAGATTCTGCTCTGGCAGGTCAGTACGATGCTGTGGAAAGGGCGAGAATGATGATTAAGAAGAAAACAAGCAAGGCCAAATGTAAATCTCACCCCAGAAGCAAGCGAAAGCTTGACCCAAGTTAGCTCCGTCCGTAGTATTTTCGAGCTGCTTAATTTTTATTTATGCTGTTTATTACTTCTGGGGGAAAACTGTAGACTGATGTCGAGCATACAATGTAATTTGATAGTAGCTGTGAGACATAGTTCGGAACCAAACCCATTGGATCGAATGCTGTATTGCCTTTCTGTTGCTTTTCTGTTCCCATAAGCAATCTTAAAACAGGCGAGAGTACTGACAAAAATTATATGGTTAAACTATCAAAAGGATTCGTTTTTACGCGTTATAATCGCGATTTCGGCCCTCCATCCCCCTAACTAGTAATTCTTTTCTGTTGTTGTTACATTACCACCAGTTTTTTCTAATTCCGTAGTAATTTCTGTTTATACATGGGAGGAGATTTCTTTAGTGAATTATTTGTGACGAGTAGGGTAAGGGGTATCATTGGTAAAAAGCAAAAGGTATTTCAAAAGAGTGAACTTCCGCATGTAACAGGCTGAGGAGGAATGAAATATTGGGCTCGGTATGGCTTAACTAGTGTGGTTTCAGGGTGGATTAGCTCGCATCTACGCCTATAATCAAGGTTGAAGTAACCATCAGGGAGTGTTTTGTTGGAGGAGCCATTTGAACTCAGGCGAGATCTAGGGAAAAACCTCCTAGCTACAGCCCAGCAAGGATCTTAAACTCCCTAATTTCGTTCTTCTGGGCGCAAACATTCTTGATAAAATGGCTGTGGTTATTCTTGCCTTGCCAGTTTGTGTCCGTGCTTGGAAGTTTGAATAACTGCAGCACTGTAGGCTTACGTCACCTACCGCGTGGTCAGAGGAGGACGAAAGGCCATTTAGGGAAAAGGAGCCGGGTGAAGCTTCGCTTGAGAGGGGTACAACCTTGTTTCCGGTTGCAGCAAGTCCACCACCCATCGGATAAACAACTTGCCAGAGGTCCCAAGTTTGACAAAATACAAATCAGGTTCTATTTTAGGTATTAGCAGCGGTGGGAAACAGGCCATAGTTGAAATTTTCGAGAAAAGAGGTGCTGTAGAATATAGAGGATACCATATAAACCGGTGTGAGAGACCATGGCTGACGGATTCTTTCCGGCCTTCTTCGAATGGAACAACCTGTTGTGAAACGAGCAGGCCGATGAACAATGTAAAAGATATCCTAGGACACATCGATTACTGAAGGAACATAATGAAAAGATGAGGTAGTTATCAGGATCGACAACGTGTACCATGCTAGTTATAAGAATCCAAAAATTGTGGAAGAATGACAGAATTCCTGTATAACGGTAATTATTAACCAAGCAAAATAAAGTGTCAAGAAGGAACGAAGTCTTTAGGTGAAGAGGGTGGTGCAAACAATTTGTCCGAGCCTTTACCCATTCATACTGCTGAAATGACGTGTATACCTATAACATATGCTACTGGGTTACATGAAGCTCTTCTGCTTTGGTACTGGATATTATAGACGAGGACAGTAGGCTTCACTGCTTTGGGTGGGCCCATTTCAGTATTACGAAAGCGCGTTTCAACGAGCATGAGTCGATTTTGGGCGGAGGAAAAAGCCACTGAAGTTGCCTCATTCACTTCTGTGTTAGGCTCCCCTGTATGTTGGGTCAGTACTTGAAATTGTCAAGTTTGGGCTCGGCGAGAAATGAATATATCTCTGTCTATCTCCCAGCCGGAGTATCTGGTAGCGCAAAATGGCACTCAGGATAATCCGCAAACAGCTTTCATAAGCAGTGGGCAGTGTCTAGGGACTCTGAGAAAGATTCAACCCAGGGCCATTAACAGCAACAACCATCTTGCGTCAAAACATTTGGACGTGTTAAATTAATGGAGGACGGCAGTCTGGCCAGTATGCCAGATCCGGAAACAAGCGGCAAAAGACAAGTGAGTTTTCTAACGTGAGGTCAGGAACTGTTTTATATGGGTGAACCATCAGTCCATTTAGAATTTTGTTCTGTTTTTCGCGGAAAAAACGAGCCGGCTTACAAAAAAAGCCCTCATAGTAAACGAAAACGACGTAGGAAAAGCTGTCCGACAGAAAATTTAAAATGTAGTTGCAAAATGCGCAAAGGGAGCGAGGAGATATTCATGGTTTGTGTAAGCAGGGTTGAAAATTTAGGTCTTTTCAAGAGAAACCTCCATTTTCTAAGTGGTATGCACTGCGTCAGAGTGACTTGGAGGTTAAAACAGGAAGTGGAGTTTTGTGGAACGTTCACTATAACAATGGCTGTCAGGGAGCAATGCGGTGTTAGAGGATGAGTCGCTCACGAAGTATTTACCTTATAAACCTGTGTTTGACCTGATGGAAAAGAAACCAACCGAATATAACGGACTTAGAGGGCAGGTATCTGAATGGAACAAACGGAGCAGCAGGTGGTGACTCAAATCACAATGCATGGACTCTTGAGAGGACAACGGAGGGCGGGAACCAGGTTGGCTCAAAGTCGATTGGTTTCAGCTGTTGTATATATCGTAAACAAACCTCAGTGATCCAACGAAAACAGTTCCACTGGATGATAAGGCGGGCATATGACATATGACCCGTGAGCTTGGAGGAATAAAACGGGTAATTTCCCCAAATTCCCACTCCGCTATCTTGTTTTCGTTTTTGTCGATTTACTCTTACTTTTGATAATCAAACATGAATTAGAAAACAGGTACTGCTCGAATGTCCAGAGATGTGGAGCGGAAAAACGCTCTCCGTAGATTTATGAGAGGCAAGGTAAATAGCATGAAAAGCCAAAAGCAGAGGCAAATAAAGTTTGTCGCTGCCCGAAACGCCTTTGGTGAGCTTCCTCTCAGACTAATAGACCTTTTAAACACGGAGAAAGAGCAGCACATAACGCTTGGGCAATGAAAGCCGTATATTATTGTATTTTGACAAATTTTGAGTAAAGAAGATATAAACCAACAGTTCTAAAACAGTTTACCTTTTTCAGAGGCTCGACCTTCCGAGGTGCTAAATCAAGTGAACAATAGTAGGTTGTAACGAGAAAAACGCACAAGTCCTTAACGGGTTGAAAACATCATATTTATCCGTTACTCGATTCACCAAATAAAAACCTTATTCGTTCTGGGTAACACTTCAAAGTCGCAAGGCAACTGTAGACCGAACGGACGAAGAGCCCCAATCAAATTAAGATGGCTCAAAGAATTCCACAGTACTATTCGTAAGTAAAAGTAGAGGTGCTTACCGATCATAATGTTGACAGCGAGCCCTGCTCGATAGTCAGGCAATAGGTAATCCTTAAATTGACCAAAGTCTGTACAGAAAAACAGCAGATTAAAAAAACAAACCGGGTTTATCTTTCTCGAGGTCCAAGTAAGTAAGGTGAGGTCTGCACTCCTTACCAGGCTCAGTATTGAATTCCCCCAGCGCAGCAGTCGGAAGTCACCGTGAACAAACTGGGTTCCCAGGGTCCGCTAAGGAGAGCTAAAAACTGGAGCCAAAAGGCAACCGGACAAATTGTCCTGAATCTGGGTTTTTCTGTACCATACCGCAAAGTTATCCCAACGAAAGTGCAGGGCCACAGGGGAGAAGTATATAAATCAGGTGTAGTTTGAAAGGGGACCACGAAAACGGCTTCGGCAGGAATACGGTTAAAAAGGTCTGTCAGATATCCATCATTTTATGCAATAACCCCTTCAGCTTCAGAAGCTTATACTCCTAGAGGCGCACTAACCTTCAAGTTGCTTCAGATCTCTAGACATTTCAGGCAGCATGATACTGAGGTTATGACGAGGGACCTCAATGACAGTTGTAATAACTTCGGCGCAGCGTGGAATGGAAAACTCAGCTGGCGCAAACCGGAAGAGGCGAAGGACCGGGCAGACTCCTTTGAATAATCTCACTTGTAGCGGATGCCATTCGTGAGAGACCTCCCTTACCGGAAGCCGTTTGCGAGCGGTTCCATAGGTATGATGTTGACTAATATGAGAGGGAGAGGGAGAAACCGTTAGTTCCGAGTACATTTAGAAAAGGTGAATGCAGGACATGGATAAATGCTTGGCAGTATCAAGGTACATAGCAACCATAGGTTTATTGTTATCTACGGCGAACGTGGTGGGGCTAAAACTCGTAATGGCATGTAGTGAGTAAATGTTATTTCAGGAGCCACTCTGTCACCTATAAATGGCAGCAGGAATTCTGATGTTAGCGGTTTGATAGAGAATTCCTTTAGCCTGGACTAAAATGAAGTGTGGTTGACCGGGCGGCATTTTAGGTGGTCTTCTATGGGTTTTTCCTTACGTACAGGGATAGAGCCTACCGTGGTGAGACAATGATACACCTGAGGGATAAATTACGCAGACGAAAGGCTCGCTTCTGATCCCTGGAAATCAGGCAGGTGTTGCTGCCACCGAAAACAGTGGCAGTGACAAGAAGACTATTATTTTTCGACAATTTGGTAAGCCGGAGCCAGCACAGGAACGATAAAGAAGGCTTCAAGATTCAGCTGATACGATAAGGTTATTTTGGAAGAATCAACAGAAACATGCAATAGTGGATAACTGGCCCGTTAAAACTACTGCGCTATGACAGAATTCATTGGCTGACTCCATCTTTTTTTGTGAACAGTTCATTTAGGCAGGGCAGGCGGGGTAACTTCAGGATTGAATGGTACGAGACAGTGGAAGGTTGTACCATGAGGGCGAGTGGAGCTATCCCGCTTGTAACACGACTGCAATGGAAAGGATGGTGGTGGAAAGACCGAATATTTTGGGAAATCTGTGAAACATTTGTGATGAAGGAAGCAGGCCTCGAAAATTTTAGGGCATGAGAACGATGTTGGGCAGATTCACTTAGAAAGGAAAGTTGTGCGGTGAAATGGCAGTTCATGCAGCTTAAACCTATGGGCTCCGGAATTTTGCCGGGTTATGCAGGGTTTGGGAAGGGGCCTGGAGATCTTCGTAGACTCATTCTTCCGTGGTACTCCACGAAGGAATCTGTCTGATGGTTATTTTTCCGCGACGAATTCGGTGTGACCACACTGTATGTAGTGGTTGCTGGTTATCAAACTGGACGCTATTGCTCTTCTCAAGTGAGATGGTCGACTCTGCAAGTCTTGATTTTGGTGCCTGTTGTCTTCAGTGGTTCCTTTAGGTTGCAGCGGAGGCTTGCGACCAGAAGTCAGGAGCTTCCCACCAGAGGGTGATGAATCAGGCCGCAAGGATGAGCGTGTGTCGTCAGGGGCGCCGGTAAATGGCCGTGGGGTTGAGGGGGTTTGCAAATAGGGGAGACGGGGTGGCTACCGTCAAGAGAAATTCATCTATTGTGTAGCACACTCAGAAGTTTTAAATTTGTTTGTGGCCAAAGATGGGGGTTTGGAGCGATCGCACATCGGCGTGTTTGTCACCTTGGTAGAATCAGTGGGGGTTTTTAAGTGCAGCAAGCCAATAGGTTTTGGTAACAGTTAAGGGAACGCAGACCTTCACTGACTCACAGGGCCTAATGGTGCTAGCTTCTAGATATATCCCGCCTCCAGTCAGCATAGGGATTTTAGGGACTGGAGGAATATGGGATGTTTCGGGTGTTGCAACAGTACAGACTGTTGTTGGTAACTTGATGCCGGCTTCTCCGAAAGCTCCGGCAAATGGGGTGTGGAGTCGTCACTTAGATGGGTCCCGCTCCTGGACGTCTAAGGGAGTTCAGCCTTTCCAGGGCCTCCCATCGGAGGGGCCTCTTGTCGACGGCAATCCTTACCTGATTTTTATGGTGAGCTAATGGCAATAACGTGTTGTTTTTGAAGAAGCTCCCTGGCTGCTAGAGCCTCTGAAAGCTGAGTAAGCAAAAAACGTTAGTTCCGTTCTGTTCGCTTGTTAAGCCTAATGCTACGGGATATGGCCCGTTCCATTTTGGTAGCTTCAGCGGGGACTAGTTGCCAATCTAGCGAGGTCCTATGGAGAATTTTCAAAAAACTGCATGGTCAAAACCCGCACCCTTTCAGAGACTTCAAAAGGAGAGCTGTCGAACGTTTACACACGGCAAAAAAGTTACAGCTCGTGGTTACTGTGGAAGTCTTGAAGAGCCTTACCGTCGTAGCAGAAGGCCACCGGTTAGTTCGAAGACTTTCACTCGCCGCCTAAGCAAAGTAACGCCTTCGTAAAGGTTATCAAGTTCTCTACTCATCCCACCCTGGAGGCGAGTCGATGAGACTGTGCATGAATTGGCTGCATGAAGGCGTACAGCTAGGCGTTAAACACCTTACTTGCATGTTAGCTTCTTCTGAAGCTGTACATCCTAATGGAAGACCTTAAAAAAGCGGCCAGCTTATTATTTGTTTGATAAGAAAAACGGATTTTCCAGCTCTTGGGAATGTAGGGCTCGATTGCATCACTACTCGCGGTGATACTGTACGGGCAGGTTTTACGACTGTTCGTAGGACAAAAACGTGCTTCAGTCAGAGATTTCACAGGTGGGTAACAGGACCAGCTGGCTCACCAATGGAGATGGAAACAATCTTGGAGATTGTGTGAGTATGGCGTAATTCGGATCACGGATAAGCAAGGTAAAGTTCAGAAAAAGATAGGTGGTAGTCTGATAGTTCAAGTTACCCTTCGCAGATATTTCAGGCTCCAAGGGTAGACTGGTATGGGTAGAACGCGGAATAAAGTAATAACTACACTGGGCGGAAATAGAAACAGTGCAGTCAATCAGAATAAAGGGTTTTACATGACTTAAGTTCGGAATTTTCCAGAGTTGCTTCTTATTGGACAGCAGCACCATATACAAAATAAAACTGGTTTATTGGGGGTTGTAACAAGCTGACCAATTCACGGAAGTTACTGTTTGATAGTAGGAACAATATATATGAATAAGTTTCAGATTGAGAGGTCCTCGGTTATCCAATGACAAAAAAGCAGGAAGGACCAAAAACCTTGTCATGGTGCAGCCCCAGATGAATTCATGTTGAGCTTTGTTGATTGTCCGCAAGAAGTCAAGAGGTTTGAAAACTGATCTTTCACAGTCTCCTCCGTGAGTGAGTTTTGGTGCTGCTCACAGGATGATCAATCCGCTGATAGTGCAATGGACCTGCTTTGTAGTGTGGGATTGTGGAGGACTTTCTCCGCGGAGCCATGAATACCCCAGATATCATGGTTGGAGTCGGCAGTTTCCTTAAATTGTCTCCCAAGTGGGAGTCGTTGCGTCTAGAATGAATGGAAGGCCTACCATTGGCGAGGAATTCTCGGATGGTCCCCGTAACTAATGCCTTTGTTGATATTGTGTCACTTGTGAGCGCCGGATGCCATTGTGAACGAGGCCGGGTGTTTGTCATGAGGTGAAGCGAAAAGCAGTTGAAGGCTTGAGCCACATCTTTTGATGAATTGAGATGGAGGTCGTTCTGAATGAGAAGCCGGCAATGCAGTCTGTACCGCTTGCATTGAGAGACTTCGGCAGTCTTCGAAGTAGCTGCACACAATGAAGCTAATGTGGTGCAACATAGTGCTTTCCTGCTTTTTAAGACTACTGTCACCTGCCGGTTACAGATCACAGCTGACTAGCCTCATTCCTTAATTCAGAGGGAAATCATTAGTCCTAAGGAATAAGATCTGAAGCTGGATAACCCCTTCCCGTAGTCCCAGATTTTACTTAGCTCTTTGGCTCTTGTATGGCTATCGGTTGGGATAGTGTGATCCATGGAGGAGAGTAATGTGGTACAAAAAATGCACCCATTGCTCATTGTTGATCAGACTTAAGGAAGCATTTGGGCCAGTCGACTCCTTGTGGAACGTCTGGTATGTCGGCCCAGTTTAATAATCTGTGAAGTATGGTTTCGGAGTTCCGTTACTTCTGAAAGGCACGACTTACTTGTAACGGATAAGAGAAATGTGACCATTTATCGCCAATACCTGGTAAATTCTGTGGCACAGATGTTCAATTCAGAGTGTGACTCCTAGATGGAGACATAAAAACGAAAATCAGCTAGTTATTTCTTCGAGCCTGTGAGTGTTGTTTGCACATGGATTTCAGAAGCCTTCAGATTCACTTAGATTCAGCATCGGAAAATCAGTTACCAATGGCATTAGTGACCTCACCGCAACTAGAATTATTGGGTTTCCTGTCTTCAAAAGTGGCTTAGAATCAAAGGCAAATCATCTATCAGCACAATTCAGCCACAGGCAATCTCTTCACGGAATGCCAAACTTGCTTGGGTGACCGTCTTTTGTCAGGCTGTACCATGCGTCACGGATCAGACAGAACTGACCGGAGACTCCGTTGACATTCACAACATCAGTAACATTCACCCTAAGTAAGGGACTAACAGTCTGAGTGATGCGTGTTTAAGTGAACCTGGGGTTTTCCGGCTAGTGCTCAGGGCCACTTCTCGTTCCGCTCGCTCTGCTATCTTGGCTTGTCACAGACTCACTGGTTCGAATTTAGCTGGCTAGCCATCCCAGATCTGTCAGTTTACTTGGGCCGGCAATACACTCCCTCCAACTCTTTCGGTCTTCTCTGTTGTGAACTAATTCGTGGGGTCCACGGTTGGAATAGGGAGGCTCGGGGAGCCACAAAAAAGAAAGTGAGTGAACACTATGTCGCAGATACTGTTTTGCTTTGTTTGAATCGAGGCTTGCTGTTTCTATCCCGTAAAGTAGACGCCCAGAAAGAATCCCAATAAATGAGAAGCAGTGTCCGAAATTGAACAACGAATATTTTGCCCATTAGAATATCCTGATGTGATTTGTGAGCCTAAGAATGGAGTAAATACGAGTATGAACCCCACAATTACTTGTAGGAATCGATTTTCTGGAGATGAACACTCCATAAAGGCAGCTAAGCGCATCAGGTTCCGGGAAAATGGGCAGGTGAGTAAAGAGCAAGCGATTAAAAGGAGCTAGTAATGGCTAGGAGTAGCAGTAATGAACTTCTGTACATAGTTTGCGAGTTAGCTACTGCCTCAGTCTGATTGCTGAAAAACGTTTGCATCCCATTACTGAAGGGCTACAGCCTAGAGTTAGGTCTTTACGGTTTCCCCCCCCCATATTCGCCACCTAACAGCAGCCTCTTTCCTTTCCATCGGCCCAGTACAGCAATTCTCACCATAGCTCAACCTTTGCTGCTGCCAGCAACTCCTTATTCCTCTTTTCCTCCACATCCCCCCACCTGCTTTGGCCCACCAAATCACAGACGTATCTGGGACTCTTCACTCATAAGACACTCTTTTCTACAAACATTCGCACTTAGCTGATACCAGTGACACCCTTATCAACTTAACTATCTCTCCAACCTTTAAAATTTACCCACATTGCTTTTTGCATAGCCGGACACCACTGAATCACTAATCCCTCTGTTTTCCGTTCTTTGCCATACCATTCTACATCATACGGATAAAAATCTCCGATTCTCGGAGCTAACACTTTCTCCACCTATAAGTCTTCAAGCAGGGCTGCGAAGCCAAACTAATCCCCAAAACCCAATCTACTTCTTGAATTGAATTCCCAGCGCGAAGCCCTAGCAGTAGTATCTCGTTCATCCAGTTTAAATGCCGGTCCATGGTGAATAAAGTTTGTCACTCACGATATCTGGCAGCAAATTCCAGTTATGATATCATCTTGAACACTGAAACTTGGTTAAGTGATTACACTCCACCTGACCAGTTTTATCTTATGGGGTGTGATGCCTTCGGCGTGACTGTGAAGAGCCGGCTTGAGATGGATTTTGAATTTTGTCAAGCGTAACTTTACTGCCATTACTCCTCGGCGCCTTCTGTTTGAATCAACTCCCAGGGTCATTTAGGATAATTGCCCAAATTCCCGGCTCTCTACTTCATATTGATTGTGTTTATCTTCCATCAGGCGAATACTTCTACAACCTCCCCGTTGGCTTGATACCTGTGAGTGGTCCTGTTTAGATTTTCTAAGTGTAAAGAATATCGCGGGTGACTTTACCCTACCTAGGAGAGCTTGGTCATGTTTATTTGCACCAACTAAACTTTTACAGTTTTTGACAATTTTTTGAGGCTGGAGGGTGGGTGCAGCGCTTTCACTCACCTGTGAGGAAACCCAACAACTTACGATACATATTTAGCCCTGTCCGAAAACTTTCCTTGTTAGCGATCCAATAAGGTTGAATGCCGCGTCCTCCCCGGCCGGCAGCCCACCCTGAATTCACATCTTGTTGGACCTAACTTTCTTCGAAATCGTAAGCTTCTTACTATGGCTAATAAAAATTGGAATGGAGCAAGTTTTCCTCTCTGCTAATCCATAACAGAATACTGATCAATTTTGCCTATTTTTGCAGGCTTCTTGTGAAAGCCGCCCGTCCATTTCAGCGTCAAAATTGTCCTGACACAACTGTTAAAGAACACAGGACAAAGGATCACTGAGTAGGTTTTTCTATGAATGAACATGAACGTGGAACACAGGCGCGCCATAAAAAAATAGATCGATAATAGAAAATCGACACAAAATGCGCTTTTGCGGCTTAGCAAATAACCGGACGGTACAAACACTGTTTCGTGTGAGTGTACGAGTACGCGGGCTTGTGGGTGGGTGTGTAGGTGTGAGTGCGCGCGCAAAATATCAGCTGAATGTCCGATTAAGAATGACAAGGAAATCCTATAGTCTCCCTCCAACAATAGGGTATGCTGAACCTCTAAAAAGTCATCAGGTTTTGCAAGATCTCGCGTTCCTTCCAACTCAGAATCGCACCTATTTTTACGCTTGTGGGACTTGTTGAGAGTAAAATGACTGATCGAGAACGAAAAACCCTGCACAATCTAAGTGGAGCCCTTTGGCCCGAATTATCGCACAACGCTGGAACCTCTGGAAACCGCAATGATATTCTGCATGTGGTTTCAACGGATAAAGTATCCGTGAAAGCCTCTCTAGGTTTGACCTTACCAGTACTTTGCAGCACGGCTCTAAATGTCAAAGATCCTGAGAAACATGCCAACTTGATTTCTAGAATCATATCACTAGGACAGTAGACAACTGAATAGCTCTTATAGCACTAATAGTATATGAAAACGGATAACACCCTCGGCTTTCGACTAAAGCCCCATCTATTGGCGGGTTGTTTCGATAAATGGACGTCACTCTAAGACCAAACCGGTCACGTGCTGATGTGCGTGGTGGCATTCTGGGCCCCTAACTGTTTGTCGTGCGTGTAAACCACTTATTTCTGACACCCCATATCTGTTTACTGACAACTTCAAGATTTTCTGCCCTCCCAAGCATAACTACCTCGCCTCCCCTACATGTGATAGGCAGTGTTCAGCCTGACAGGGGACACACCTACATGTAAATGCAACCCACATCGAGGGTCCTGGACATTCGTTTCATCTCTTGCCAAGGGAAAATTGTTCGAGATTCTTTCTCGAGCTATTCTAGGCTCAATATTTTACTCCCTACAACTTTGTGGCTGCGTTCTTTCCATCTATAAATCCCATGCCAAACTTCTAATAAAATACTGCCAGCCAAAGTTTATCGCTATTCGCAAGCGAGGCAAGATTGTCATCAAACCTATTCAGCGAAGATTCGTCCAGATTTTGGTTTGAGAGAGCTCACCCCCCTAATTATAAGGAACGGTGCCAGTGTGCTGCCGTATACCCTTTGTGGCCCTGCCTTAAGAAACTAAGCCTCATTTTTTTGAGTAACATCCTTTACCACGGCCTGATTTTTCCAACCTGCAACTTTCGGCCCTTGTTCCTGCCTACGCGCTATGTTGTAGGGTTCTTACCCTTTCCATCCTATTGCCAACACCAGCCTATGTTCGCATCTTATCATAGTTCGCCCTTACTTATGAAATAAACTACCTTCAGGTTTACTCAATCCCATTCCTAGCTGTTGGTTCAGAAATAAACCGAATAAGCCCCCTAAAGTTGCCAATAGTTTCTGCTCCTCTGAGTAAACGTATGACGGCCAAAGTTGCGGAAGCGTCTAGACTTTTGAAATTTGTGAACACTGCTGATTTATGAAGAATAATATTGCCTAAAGTTAGCAGACCACCTTTGCCCCTACTATCAGCAACTATCCCCAGAAGTTCAGTGAACAGAAAAGTTTGTTCCCCTTCCGATAGCTGTTTGGCTTTAGCTGGAGGTATCTCAAACTGCTTTTCTTCCCTTTTTCCCTACTTCTTGACCTTTCTTTACGCATATCCCCCCTTCCGATGAAC
Organism: Fasciola hepatica; assembly: GCA_948099385.1. Taxonomy (NCBI): domain Eukaryota; kingdom Metazoa; phylum Platyhelminthes; class Trematoda; order Plagiorchiida; family Fasciolidae; genus Fasciola; species Fasciola hepatica. The sequence continues at coordinate 3,748,205 of CANUEZ040000106.1, forward strand.
TTGGACATTCTGGAGACTATGGGTTACTCTCTCGGCTTGTGCCTCCAATTGAATATCGGCCACCTATTCGGTGCTCCTTTGGCTACAATCTGGTAACCCTCGAAGTCCGGTCACTCGTTCCTAGGCCAGCAGACATTTGCGCCTACTCATCTCCACCGGGAAATCGAACACTAATCCCACTGGTGCACTTCAAGGTCAAATCCGCCCTTTTGGCTGGCTTGCATTGGGCCTGCAGTCCGTCTGCAAGGATATGCGGGCTCGACCAGACCAACGGATTGCGCTCCTTTTCCGAAGATGGTTTTTTGAGGTGGGTGTCAGCCCTACCCACCACACCATTTTTGGACTGGAAAAAGCCTCCATGCGCCACACCGCTGCTTATCCTTGTCACCAACTTTCCTCGATTTTATATCGCCCGAGCAGTTTCACCCACAAGCACCTAAGTTCACTTTCTATCCCTAACAGATCTAACATGTGCACGATCACGTTCGAAGTCGATATAACACGTGCTTTCGCCGGGCCCAGAAAAAGACGCAGTTACCCGCTATTACTGGTATTTATCACCATCGGTTTTTCTGCCATCTTTTGGACTCGATCCAAATGATGCCTCCAATCTACCTCCTTTTATTGCCACATTCTGTACCGTAGAAAACACGAAATTTCCTTGTTTAGACATATTTATTATTAACACCACTAATCCTGGTAAACTTCTGATAGGATCGTTCAAGCATCACGCAACTTGTATGACACTACTCGATTCTTCCAAACAAAACCACCGACTAAGCAGCAGCACTTTAACTTGCAAATAAACTCACAACCACGACGATGTCCCCCTTCAAGGGCTTCATTCGCGGGACACCAGCCCTCTGTTCCCTTGTGTCATTTTGATCCCTCCTGCGTATCCAACAACTTAGTGATTTGAACTTTCTGAAGGCCGTGTTTGGTAATCACCTATCCACCATTCGATTGCTTCCCCAATGTTTTTTTTCATACTTCCATTGGCATATCCAGTTATGCAATCATCTGCACCTTTTGACAGCTTAACTAGTGTAACACTTCAAAATAATCGTAACAGTAATACTAATGACACACATCTCGGCCGTGGTCAAAGTGCACGCGTAAAAGCTTGACCGGGATGAAAAATAATGCCCCAGACGATGAAATATCCGCAAGTGATGAAAGGCGGGTCTAAACCTCTAGCTACTGTACAGCATTGCTGCCTGAAGTTTGAGTAGACCGAAATGGAAGGCAATTTGGGCGGAAAGTAGGAAATAGTTCCAAAGTGAGGAGAGCCAGTGTACAGAGTAGGCCAGATGTGATGTGACTGAGTTGAAAATTGAGATCGAACATGGAAATGGTGTGATAGGAAAAAGGTGGTGTGGGAAGCTATTGTAGGATGCTCTCTTTCAGTGACGTCAAGTAACAAATTACTGAGAAGCTCACACCCGGTGGAAGTTATATAAATTATTAAAAAGAACATATTTAAATAAGTATTACACATAATCCCACAAAAGTGGGAGTAACCGCCAAAATGAACATCAAGATCCATCTAATGGTGATAACTCAGCCGGTAGAAGAATGAAGGTAATAAAGGTCCCAAAGAATCAGTGATCCGGCGCAGTACGGCGTCAAGGTGAAGCAGATCCGGAAACAGAAGGGTGAAAATATTTTGTCTTCCGTCAGGCAGTTCTGTTGAAAGAGAAAAGTATGTCAACTCGAGCCTCCTGCTGCTTTTCCGCAAAAGTATCTCACAGATTAGGATGATAATCATCACCGACTTTGGAGGAAGCATATGTATTTGCATGGATGGTATACTCTCGACAACTTTAATTTTTGTCTTTGGGCGTGCCTGTCTACTACGATGAGACGTTTTGGAGAAAAAGTGGGTACCTCTGACATTGAACCATTTAGCAACGTAAAGCTTGTCCTCGTACGGTGGTTCATCACCCGAATATGGCAGGAAGGGGCTGATCAGTTTGGAAATGTATACTAATATTCTTCAGCATTTTATCTGCAAGATCGGGTTTCCTAAAATCGGATCAACGAATAACTCTCCAGTGACTTCTGTTAACATAGCTCTCGTGGGTATTGGTCTTCTTGCGAGGTGAGGGATATTTGTCAAAACACCTGGGTTTGAATGGGGAATGAGAGAGAAGGATGACGACAGCTTCGTCGCTGTACCACCTGTGATCAAGGGCGTCAACGAAGGTGAATAGAAAAATTACTTACAGTTATGGAGACGCTCTTTTGTGTGGTTTCCAACAGGGCTCTTTTTGGTGGGAACCATGGTGAACCAGAAGCATACGGGGCATGAGAGTAGGAGTGTCTTCACCTACTACCATTGTGCACAGATCTGCAAGTGGATGTTATTAAGGGACAGCGACCGCATGATGAGACTTGCGTTTTCAAAAAAGCTAAGAGATGCGTGATATCAGAAGTTGGTCTGAGACAAGAGAATCAAGTGGAGGTGGAGGTCTACCACAGGGAAGATCGGTGACCTAATTGGAGGCTATTATTACGCAGTCGAGTTGTTGCTGTGGCACGCAATTCACAGCTGACTCCGTACATCATAATGCTGGTGTGTAGTATCCAGGGAGACACGAAAAATGTGAAGTAATGGACAGTAAGTTGTTAATACGCTAGTTCGATATTCCCCTTTGGAGCAGTCAGATGCAAGCAACCTGTAGTCCATGTCTGTGAACCTAGAGCGTATCAACTCTGGCATGTCGTCATAGCTGAGGCCACACGACTTAAGTTTCCAAATTGCCTACTGACAGCCACTTCGGATACCAAAAACCTTCTCGAGGCCCGTTCATGGAAACCGAAAGAGTTTGAACAAACAGGGGGGCTTCGACATGTGTACGGTGAGGGATTGAGAGGCTTTTCGTCGCCCCGCTCATGTTCGGGAAAAGTAACTTGGGGCTTGCTGAAGTTCTCGAACGTTCGTGATTTTTTATGTGCAGGGTATATTCTAGGCCGTTTTTAAAACATTATCCTTTGTTGAAGGGTACGGAGTGCATCGGTCCAAGATATCCCCGGTAGCAGGGTTTTGTGCTTTTATTACAGCTGGGCAGAGGAGCTAGTTTATTCGTGCAGTCTACTTTCAACTCCTCGACTTGCCATTCCTAAAGCGTGGCCCGTGGGGTCCGCAGCTGCTTGGAATGCCTGGTTTTCCCTACTGTGATACTGTCATAGACTGAAATTCATTGTCTTCCAGGGCGTGGCAGCCTCAAGATATAAAGGAGGAATACAGGGAGTTAAACTAGCTCTCATATAACGGCAGAATCTCTGAAGCCTTTACCCAACTGCCCGCCTGTGCTACCCACGGGGTCCGGCGGGTTCCATTATACATGAGCCGTCTGGCGACTGCATCGTTGGTTCTGACATACAGAGCAATTTCACAATCAAGACGAGTTTGGTGGTGTAAGGAAACAATCCCGTGGGCTTTGTAGGGGTTGTTCGCGTTCCAGTGCTCTGGCAATGGGGAGGTTGGTGTTTATGTACTAATAACGGCATATTTAAAGTCGAAAGCTGAAGACAGGAATTGATGAACTGTAAAGATCTCACGATTCAATGAAACGGCAACCGATAACTGTAGGAGAACTTGACCGGCAGAAGTTCGTTTATGGGTCACGGTGAGAAAACCTCGTGAGCAGTTGCGGATGAGTATTGTTTGGAAGAATAACGCTTTGTATTATTGACAGACTGACGGTGGGGGAGTATTTCAAAACCATGGGCCGCCCGCATAATTTTATGAGTCAAAATCCGAGATGCAAGGATTGAAGTTTGTTACATTAGAGTAATAAGCCGGAACTTCAACTATGGGCTAAGTTGTCCATGGGAAAATTGAAATTCTGGTCTAACCTCAAGGTATTTAGCTTCATTTTTTTGGGTTATTAAGCTAGATGAGGTTTTTCACATTACTGTACTAACCCAAGTGGGCCTGAAGCATCTTCGCAGACTAAGCTAATAGCAGTATTTTTGGTAGCCTCTTCCAAAGTGGCGGAGTGCTCCGCATTACAGAATTCGCATCTGAAAAATCCCCTACTTGAGTTTCTGGAAAGCGGAGCTGAATGCAGATTTCTAAGTTCCATAAGAAAATGGAAAAATATCAGCCAAAGGGCTTCCATTTTCACCAGGATGCTTCAACCATGTGACCAAACTTAGTTAAGAAATCAAGTACTTGTTGTTTCAGCGATCTCTGAGCATTTCCAGTGGTTGCCCCATTACGTTGGAGCACACGTGTGTATATCACAGAACAGTACTTTAGCATGGGTCCGACATGAGCCCTGAAAATGCCAGTCTCACTTTTCGGCGGGCAAAGTTTCGATGGATAAGGCCGATTAGCCTTCTGCTTTCCGCAGCTTGATTAATTGTGCGCTGCAAAATGTGAAAAAGTTGAAGTACTGCAATCCTAAATCCTGTACTAAAGGCCCCCCAGGAATTATACCTCCTTCAGTGTGAAAAGCACCTGGAGATATGTTGCATTTCAGTGCTTAGGCTCGGCTTTTTCCTTGAGGGGAACTTCATCAAATTGAAACTGCAACGAGAACTGGGAGAGTTCATATATTCTGAGAGATATTGCTCATAGAACAGTGAGATCGACCAGGATCAGAAGTATACAATATGCTGATTTTGTTGGCACACTGGTGTTCAGAATACTTTGCCGAACGACCCTGAAAACACCAGTGATATAACTTGTAGAAAGCAAGGTGTTTGGAGCACTTTCCTGGAAGACTACACTAGTGATAGAATTCATCTTAGAGGGCCCCGTATGCCTTAACAACTCGATGGCAGTTGGGGGGATTTGATGATAACCCGCTCAATTGTGGTCAGTGATTCATCGAGATTTCGCTTGTAAAAGCAAACGGGCATGCGAAATCCGATTGAAAGTCACTAGTACATCAGAAAAAGCGATCATAATTTTCCTAGTATCCGCCTTTGACTGCACTCCAGAATTCAAAGGGGAAAGTCAAACACGACTGGGCTTTTGGGAAATCTTGTTGATTGCCAGTCGGAAGTTTGTTGTTTGGGGGTTGGGCCAGGATCTCAATGTTTATTGAGCCTCGTGATCGTGAAATTGATCGGGATGTGGTTAACAGGAAAACAGTTTCCAAGTTCATGCCTTGAATCCTTTTTGTGCAAATTTCGCACTTTGATAGCAAGAGTTTCAAATTTATCCTCAAACGAGCCAAACTATGTAGATGGGTGAAACAATCCTGTTAGCATGATAAGGACACCGGGGCGACCTTGGGTAAAAATAGCTGATGGACTATTTTCCAGGAGAGTATGAAAAGATATTTTACAGATGTCGGTTTGTCAGAAGTAAGCGTGGAGGTGTTTAGGTCATCGAATGCCTTCACCATATTTGCAGGCTCATCTAAGTGCCCGTTCTGTAGTCCTGTTGTTCGGTGGTCCCAATTTCTATCAACGCACTAAATGTTCGTCATTTCTGTGGAGACTCAATGCATTAGTTCCCTGTTGAACGAGCAGTCTTACGGTTCATCGCCAAAGTAACCGCGAAGCTGGATCCAACTGCAGAAGTGTTGACAGGTGTACTGCATTGCCCGCATTTTGACCTAATCTGGGTATCTTAACTTTTATTTACAAAAGTCTTGTTCTCCTAGTCCCTGAGCAACAGGTTATCGCTTGAGTGACGGTATCCAGGCCACTGCTAAGGTTACTACATGAATCTATGGCTGCCATTTCAAACTTATCGGGAGAAAAGATTACAAAAAACCATGGAACCGTACGGTTTGTGGAGTAACGTTTCAGTGGGCTAGGTAAGATATTCTGAAACCTCATTCTGGTCCTGTTACTATTGACGGCAAGGGAGCCTGGCTACTAATTGCCTTGCGATCACACAGGTAAAATGCTTTCTCCAGATGATGTAGCCACTTGGGTGAAACCCTAAGTAGATAACGGGTCGTGTTTCACACGACCGGTAGCGGAATTTCCGCGTTTGGTCCACCCGCAAAGACCGGTGCGACCAACCAGTTCCATAAAAAGCGTTGGGCCTCCTCCTGATAACAAAATACCCCTGGTTAACTGAAGCCACCACCCATAAGCTTGTGGTTGCTAAAAAGTGTAGAGACGAGATTCAAGACATCGATAATCAAAACAACGTTTTCTGTTTTAAGCTTCAGAAGATAATAGATATATCATAGCGGGGGATCTTCTGACTGTAATTTGTTGGCTAAACAAACCAAGTTCACTGACAAATCCGGATCTTGGTGCCGCATTGGTGAAACAGATCAGAATTCCATGAAATATAAAAAGCACCCCCTCTCCTCGGACGCTTAGCAGAGTGTTCATGTAAACGTAATACACATTGATAACGAATTTGCTTTTTTATCTCGGAGGAAGCCAGGCTCCCGTTAAGAACGCGGTTTCATGAATACCAAAGAGTATCCCTGTAGAGTGTTTGTGTATTCTTGCTAATGAGGACTTCGGTTTGAGCACGAAGAAATGCATACCTGTAACGCCCCATGGGTGGATGTAACAATAGGTGTCTTCGCCTCCTAATCGGATGGAGTCAAAATGGATGAGGTAGCGCTATGACCGCTAAAGGGAATGGGGAAATCCCCGAAGCTGGTGGGCAGTCCACCACTGACATTTCTGATTGTCCATGTAGGAAGACATCGTCACGTTCCACAGAACCGTTGCTTCTTAACAGCCCCGGTTTGGATCATCAGATAAGGTGTCAAGAGAGGCATTGACATAAGAGCGGAACTTAATGACAAGGCAAGCAAGCCGAAGATAAGTACGAGACGGAATGCAAGAGGGAGCCGTGGGTTACGAAGTCGAATCAGGATAAACATTGCTACGAGAAATTACAGGCAATGACCGGGTCACCGGCAGCTTTGGCGTGCGAAGTTGTCAGGGCTTGTCTTCAAATGCACAGTAGAAAGAAGTCCAGAGGACGATGTGGGCATGTGATACGTAGTCTGGGATTGATATGGAGTTAGTGGATTCGACTTGGGCTGGGGTGTAAAAGGGGTCCGTACGCTCAAAAGTGGTACAGGCTACCTGATTAGATGACGCCCAGGAGAGGTGTCCGTTTAAGGCGCTTACGAGCAGTGCATAGCCTGTTAGCGAGAATCTCAAAACCAGAACCAACTTAGTTTGCAGTTTCTACGATACTGACCTATGGAATGTGCAACACGGCCAAATATATACGAACCCCAGAAGAGCTATCACAAGGTATAGAAACGAAAGTCAAGTTAACAGCACGAGAAAGATGAGCTCATGAGTCACGCAAGTTCAACAAGATTATCAAAACGTCACAATTTGGACGCGAATAAACAAAGGCTGATGCAATAAACTATAAACGGCACAAAACACGAGCTATGTGTAAGATCGACTATCTTCACGAGGCCAGGGCATCAAAGAGTTCTTGGAGGATCTTCAGCAACTAGCTTCTAAGCTTGCGTTGTGGCGATAGCAACCGATGCCCATCATAAGGGCATGGCTGGCATCGGAAAGGAGGCTTCTGAATTACTCTGCTGGCTTGGATGCTGGCTGAGGTGAGGGCGGTAGCCTTTTGTTACGGCTAGCGGGGTTCGTTGGTTGCGCGCATGGTGAAGGATGCCGAGCGGGCATCGTTTCCATGGTTTCAGACGTGCGCAGCGGCCGGTTTATCGCGGTTATACCCCGAGGTTTCCGGGTGTGGGGGCTATTTTAGAGATAAAGCGGCTAGTAGATAAGATGACCAACGGCTAAACGCGGGAGGAGAATTGCGGGGAAAGTTTGCAGAGAACCTGAAAATGTAGTACTGCTGGTTCCATGGATCTGTTTTGCTACTTATACTTGCACTAGTGGTGAACGGCGAGGCAGAGTGCTTACGATCTCCTGGGGGACAAGTGGCTGATATGCAGTCTTATATCTAAGTATAAAAAAACAGGCGTCGTCGTTATCTGCGACTGTGATGTGGATACACTTCTACTACGGGTTAGCTGTGAGATCTTTGAGGAATATTTTACAGATGCTGCGCATTACTCCAAGCTCACAGTGGTGCACTCGGGGTGCAGCTAGCTTTCACAGTGGTCACACTAGAGAGCCGTATCACAACCTTTCACAACCTCGAAGAACGGGAGCAAGTAGTCTTACATATATTCTTCATTTAGAGAAGCCACTCCGAAAAAAAATCCACCGACAGCAAAGGAGCGCAGCAAATTACTCCTGTACACAATGCAAGGTTAAACTTTAGCTTAATGTGCACAAATTCGTGCATCTGGTGGAGAAAAGTATTACCTCACAGTATAAGAGCACTGCCATTCCGGACTGCGACAGCAATCATACCGGAGAAACTATGGTCGAAGGCTCAGGTGTAGGGCAGTAGGCTGATTTTCAACCCTAAGTTAAAATTGAAAGAGGGAGAAATCCGCTCCCAGAGCGCACGACCAGCTGCGTCCATAAATAGGCTCCAGGAAACCATCGATGCTGCTCCCACTGCCCTCGTGCAGCCTTACCTATATGGCTATTCATTTAGTTCAGTTACCACAGGATCGACACTAACCGAGGAAAACTGAACGTCCGGCTTCCCTCCTGAAGTAAGAGCAGTATTCAGCATCCATCGCTGCAGATGTTGTTGTCTCATCGCCCCCACTCAGGTAATTGAAACCTTCCACTTTTTCAGCTTCTTTAAGGGGAAAGCCATGGAAACGGCCTTTTATCCTCAACGCGAGAGGTAAGCATTTTTAGCGTTACATCATAAACGGCAGTGTGCATTTTGCGCCGCATCTTGATCTGGGATTACGAGACGCCTGGCAACTGTTGACTCCCGGCGTTACTTTTCGGCTCTAAAAATCCATCCCCAGTAGGATATTTCCCCGCAGACTGTCCAGCATTTTTTTGAAGGAAACTTCGCTTTCCAAGTTCAACAGCTCTCCGTTCAGTCGGCTCCAAAATCCGACGTCTTTCGGGCAGCAAAACCTAGTTTGTTGGACACCGTTCTGTCCAAAACAGCCTCACTGATTAAATTCACTAATCCATCTATGAGTCTAAGCTTGGCCGACCCAAGATCTGCATGAAGATTCATAGAATCTGTAGCGATGGTGATCTTCGCACAAATAAGAAATTCAAAAGGGATGGAAATAATGAACCCTCTCGATCGGTTGCCTGGAACGGCCACGAAACCCGTTCTGCCCAGTGGCGGCAAAACGGCCATTTTTCTATCGTTCTGCCCACGAATTGGAACGACTTTCTAGGGCTTCGAGTGCCCAGTACCCTTTTAGTTCGGTACAGAATAAGAAGCCACGTTAAGCTTGAATGAACTACTTCTAACCGTTGACAGCAAAACTTTAAAGTACGGGAAACTGTTCAAAGATGAAACTTCCGCGTAGATGATTCTACCCAGAACAGAGGCATCTTCGAGCATCCCAAGGATGAGTGAACTAAAGCTACCTGAAAATCCGATTCTGAAGCCCGTGCTGAAAGATTCGCGAAGGATTTTCCCATCATAATATACGGACACACTGGATGCCTGGTCATCCAGTTTGGGTCATACCAAGGCCACGTTTTTGGGCCACCTATTGACCTGAAAGCCACTGCTTTTCCATTACCTTCTGCACCAAACAGTGGCAACCAGAATGGCATCCCTTCAGTCTCGATCCCAGTGGGTCAACTCATACCACAGATCTGGCCATCCACTAACCGTAATAAGCTCAGCCAACTGCTATAAAGACGTCATACCCGAATCACCGCAAAGTCCCTAATAATGCTGTTGACCGGCACTCGAACCCAGGGCCCACCACTGGCCACTTCCTTTTTTCATGTTCCACATTCCCCCCACACTCTACCCTAAATCGTCCTAATAACTCTCCCACCATTCGTCGTTGCAAATATCCCTGCAACTCCCTCCGTTCCTTATTCCAACCTACCCCGTCCAACTGGGCTTCATGAACCATCAGCTCGGATGTCTCTACACCACCTCCTTACGTTGATTTCGTAGAGTCCTATAAGGCGCCTGGCGATCTTATTCCATCAAATTTCAAAGTATTGTCCCACTAACCTACACTTAAGCCTTCACACCATTGCTTCCCCTCCTCGTTATGTCATTTTTCAAACAGCGTCTATCCCATGAGTACCATCTTCATCTTCTGCTTATTATAGATCGCTGCTAACCCTAAAACCCAACTTGCCTAGGTTCATAATATTATACGTTGTCCCCTTCCTACTCGTTAAGCATCCATGGACCACCGTTGGCTGTTGTTTTATTGAATAGACGAGAACTTCCTACCAGGTTGCATGTATATCCCACCTGGCACTGAGCCCAACAGTGTCAATACCACAATGAATGATTGAACCTTTACTTTGGCCAACTCCCAAAAGTTAAAATAATCGCGGAAGAGCCCATCGTTCCACAGGTGTGCTGATCATACGTCGGCCTACCACATCAAGGAAACCTTATCTCTTGCGTATGTTTGAGAACACAATCCTGAGATGTGGCTCTCTTACAAGAGGCGACAACTCCCTTGAACTTGCTTGTACTCATGGTCTCATAGCGGTCGAAATGCAAGTGCTAAACCCCCTCAGATAAAATGACCTTCTAATGTCGTTGTGTCCAAAATTTAGTAAACAGAACGAATGTACATTTGCGCGGCACAAATTGTATTCAGGCTCAACTTTTTTCAAGCGCAGACGTGGGCATGTCAATTGGACAGAAGAAATTAATCGATATAAGTCACACGTGGAGCTATCTGCATGTGATTGGCGGAGAATAGTGGAGCAGAGCATGATACAGCCAAGCATCATATGTGCAAATGCAAGGTGAATGTGTTTGGAATGGATCACGAACGAAAGCCAATGCCAAGTTAACAAGCGTCACTACACAGTCCCCTCTTTTTAAAAAGAACTTTCAGAATGTGTAAACAATACTCGAAACAAGAGAAAGTGCAAACGTCGAATAAGACAGGAATAACAAACAATTGCATTTGTGGTATGAGTGATAGTATGGTGAGAAACAAGGCTCTTGTTTTCTTAAATAGAAAGAACAAATGAAGACAATCGATAAGTCGTAAATTCGGGTAGAGCTATGAAATTGAGGTCGGTAAAAAAGTGTAGGATGTGTAGGATGTGGATTATTTCTCGCATTTCTGAACACCAGACTGGTACCTATCTAACGGAAACCGCACTCTTCCCGATCTTCTAACCACGCTTCCCGAAATGTTCACGTCGGTGAAACTCTCTTTGTCTCTAGACGCGAGATTCTGGAGGTCCGTCTTTTTTCAGGGACCTATAGAGTCGTCCCTCATTTACCATTGATCCATCTGCAATTCGTAAAATCCTGCAGTGCGTACTCCCTTATTCTTAGTGGGAGCTGTTAATTGGTGCTCAGTGTTCCCTCTAAAGGGCCGGAAAACTCTTCCATACTGACCAACGGCAATTGGTTTCATGGCCCTATAGTATGAAGCCTGATAATTGGATCCTCTTTGTATCTCATCTGATTTGCTTGCATTTGAAGGCTGAATTGCCGCATTTCTCTTTGTGCGGGTCTGTCTACCCAGCGTCAGCTCCGATGAAGATTTTTTGCTTTGCTGAATGGGGGACAGTTCTGTGGGTGCTGGAGTCAGTGAGCAGTGCACAGTAACACGAGGTACCTTCCTGCAGCTTGGTTCGTGTAGTCACCTTTAGAGTTCGGTCCAAGAGCTCGACCGTGTCATTCGCTGGTGGGTTATATGGAACTGTCCTTGAGTGTTTGATGTCGTTCATATGAAAGATTTTGTGAAAATCCTTGCCCTTAGGCTAAAGATCTTTTTCTATCACGGTTTTCTTCGGCAAACCAAACCACGCAAACAGATGCCCGAGCCATTTACTGACGACAGTAGACTTCAGTTCCCTACAGGGTACAGATTCGGGCTACTGACCGTAGAAGCAAGTTGCAATGGGAATATTTTTTGCACAGTGGAGCCTTCTGGTACGGACCCATGGTATGAATAGCCACTTCGGCCCATGAACGCACGGGATATACAATCGGCTGTACTGGCTCAGACTTAGATTTGGCAGTTTTTCGAACGTTTATAAGCCGAACGGTAACTAACTGCGGCTTCATCCATGGTGTCTAGTCCAGGCAACCAACAAAACTCTTGGGCTTGAGCTTTGGTACGGACAGTCCCGTATGCCCATCATAGGCGCACCGGCTGAGGGTTGAGATCAAACTGCGAGGAAAAACGTATCATTCTCCGCGTAGCACACAGTTGTCATGAACGAACAGTTCGTCGCGGACGGTGAAACAGGGAAGAATGTCTGGACAAACTGAACGTCTTTCTGGTCGTGAAGACCGTAAGAATCGGAATTTTTTGGGTCAGTATTCGATCTGTTTCCGAATGCTCCTTCAATAAGCTTCTGGTTATTGCACCACAGTGGCGCCCTTCCAAATTGAATATAATTTTGGCCTCTTTGATATCCTTATTTTCATCCGACCTGCTCAATGGAAGCCGTAAGAGTGAATCAGCCATTTGATTTCGGGACCCCTGAGTGAGCTGTGTTTGGAAGTCATAGTTGAGAAAGCTATTGTACCAAAGACTGATTTGGAGTGGCCTGTGACCTTTTTACCACGACTCAGGAGACTAGTAAGAGCTGGATGATCCTTGCGCAAAGTAAACTAGCGCCTAAACAGGTCCGAATGCCATTTTTCGACAGCCCACACACAAGCAAGAGCTTTTTTCTCGCCTGTGGAATGCCTCCTCTCAGTTGGAGACAAAGATTGCGTCGCAAATGCAACCGCCCTCTCGTGACCACTATAAACCTGGGATAATAAAGCACCCAGGTCGATCTCTGAAGCGCCACTTGATGCACCTGTTTCCAGCTGCTCGTCGAAGATCGCTACCTTCGGTGCAGCAGATACCATAAAAATAATCAAATAAACGGCATCTTGTTGCTCTGGACCCCATAAAAACCCCGAGGGATTCCGAAACTGCTGAGAACTTCCCAAGATGACGGAGGTAGTAGGAACATAAACCCAAGATATGTTTAACTTGATCAGGAGTTTCTGGTATTTGATAATTCAATATCGCTTGGAAGTTGTAAGCTTTCGGGTGGACCCCATTGAGTAATATCACGTAGCTCAAAAACTCGACTTCAGGTACCACAAACAAGCACTTTTCCGCATTCAAACGTAAATCGAAATCATTCAGTGGCTGGAGCAGAGCAGACTAATTGTCGTGGTGATTCTCGGACGTGGAGCCAAAAAAGGACGTATCCTCTATGTGGGCAGTGCATCCCCGCAAGCCAGCTAAAGCCAATGCGATAAACTCTTGCCAGGCAGTGGAGGCGCTACTTAGGCCAAACGGAAGCATTCTGTATTCATACGGGCCGTCCTCTGTTAGGAAGGCTGTCAGTGGCTTGGAATCCTTGGTGAGCACCATGTGGAAATATGCACTTATGAAATCCAGCTTCGAGAACACTTAAGCTCCAGAAAGTTTAACTAGCAATTCTTCAGTGGAAAGAACAGGAAACTTTCTAATAATGGTCTGTTTGTTCATCATCCCAAGATCAGTGCATATTCTGACGTTACCATCCTTCTTTAACACAGCAACAAGTGGGTTTACTCACTCAGAACATCCGTAGGGTTTTATCAAACCGTCGTTCGCCATACTAAGAAGAGCCTAGGAAAAGGCTTCCCGTCCGAAAAGGCGAACTGGCCGCGACTGGCAAATAGCAGAAAGAACAGCTCCTTGTTGCTAGACAGTGAGGTGTTTCATTCTAGGAATCCTGCCGATAGTCTCTTGGAATAGCTTTGGAAACAAAGACCGCAGGTTGTTGGTTTGAAGGACTTGCATAAAGTTGTGGATTGGGGTAACAACGTTAATTCTCTTTTGGTTCCTGTAGCATGAAGTATCCGGCTGGTCTCACTTAATGCGATTTTTGCTTTAACACTGTCAAACGCATGGGTCCAAGCTAACATGCTGGCGTCTTCCACCAGCCAGGCCTCACAAACGCAAGATTTCGACGAACCAGACATCAGCTGCTGGATTTGCAATAGTTCATCCAATTTCTTACTGGGAACAGTATTGTAGGCACGAGAAAGCACGGCACATGTAATCCAAGTAATGAAATACTCAAAGGACTCTCCCGACGCTTGATGAGTTGTGAAAATTTGTAGGGGGCCACGTAAGTGTTCACAAGGAAATCGGAATGTTTACCCAGGGCACCAGGAGCCTAGTCGAGAGTTATGTTTTTAAGGTTCAGAGCATAAATTAGCTCCAGTCTTCAGCGACAATGTACAAACGTAGTAATTTCACGTTGACGCAGTCAGTTATTTTTTCTTTGGGGTTCAATACCTGGTAAAGAGGAATGGAATAGAAAAAGTGGCTTTCCAGTTGTTCCATGACTCTGGAGATAGCTTTTCAGCAGCATCTTTCCAGAGCAGAGAAAATGAACGCTGAAGGTCGGATATTTTGCAGGTTCGAAGCCACGACGCCAACGGCTGCTTACAAAATTCAGCAAACAAAACGAATGTACATTTGCGCGGCACAAATTGTATTCAGGCTCAACTTTTTTCAAGCGCAGGCGTGGGCATGTCAATTGGACAGAAGAAATTAATCGATATAAGTCACACGTGGAGCTATCTGCATGTGATTGGCGGAGAATAGTGGAGCAGAGCATGATACAGCCAAGCATCATATGTGCAAATGCAAGGCGAATGTGTTTGGAATGGATCACGAACGAAAGCCATTGTCACGTTTATTGGCTTCACAGCAATAATGTTATATTTAATACACTGCTCCGCCAGCATTCCGTCGCTCTTAGCATACGGCCTTCTCTCTCAAGTCACAAGTTTGATTCTAGTTCCCTCAATTATAAGCTACTTAAGCTGAAAAGCTCTTGCCTTGATCTCTGATTCCGGAAAAGCTGCTGGTCGTTTGCCTTCTGTTCTTCTTTTGTGTTTTTTGAACTCTCCTCAACCATTTATCCGCAAACCCAAACCGACACTTAGGAAATAGAATGCAGAACCGAAGATCAGCCCCGCACAACAGTTATCTGAGGTCCAGGGTTATTTTCCATATTTTGTCGCCTGGGGCGGCTGTCTGAGAATTTCAGACAAGGACAACTTAATCGGCAAGAAAGTGATGCCTTCAAACACACACTCAAGACCAGGGGCCTGCCATGATTTTTAAATTTGAAGTGTGAACACGCTTTACACAATGACTCTGAGCTTATAATGTACGACCCTATACCTAAAAGCTCAGTGGAATCTGTATTCGATTCTTTGAATGCTCAGTCCAACTCCACTTTACGGCATTCGTTCTTCTCGACCCTCCGGTGCCCTCGTAATGGATACCACGTCATCTAGAGTTTTTCGAAGCTAGCTCTATCCCCGAGAAAGTCAGCTTCAGTCGGGCATTTTTCTTGGTCTCGTCTTGATTGGCTCTCTTTCACTCTGTTTTGTCTGGGTCAACCTGACTTCTTTTTTCCTTCCAACCTCTTCATTTTCTCTTCTGGCAACAGCTCTGTGAATAAAAGGTGAAAGAACTCACTCACGAAACACCGCTTCGGGAGGATCTTCACATACTTTTGCAACCACAAACCTGTCACCCATACTCCTGCTATGTACACAAAGAAAGAACGGATGCTTGGTTATCCTTGAAACGACGACTTATTCAATACTAACCAAAAATGCCTCATCAAAGCCAAATCACAATGATCCCATCAGTTTGAACTTCAGAATATCGTTACTATTACCCTGGATGGAAGGAACCCTGTCGTTGTCCCACTTATTGACGTAAAGGGGGCATTCAGCGGAGTCCCGTACGACTACCTATTGACTAAAATTCGACCTCTTGGTATTACTGCCCCTCTCATTTCACGGCTATTCTACTGCATCTCATCTCGCTCACAGGTGGCACTGGATGACGATCACCTGTCACCGGCGAAAACCTTTACAAGGAAAGTGACTGACGGAGATGTCCTCGGTCTACTGCTCTTTCTTATGTACGTATTCACTGTCTTTGCTGCAGTTCACTACGGCACTCCTTTCTTAAGTTCCGGAGGTATTCAAATATTGTATTCAGTTGAACAATGCAACACTGCTCCTAGGCTGGCCAGCATTTTTCACAATTTTATTTCTCCTAACTTTGGGGCCACACGTGATATGATCACTTTTCGACTTCCAAAAGTAAGCTATGGAACCGTGTCACTTAGTGGCCAACCAACCTTCACTTTTGTTTTAGTAACAGACTTTGGGATACACCACCGGTCTGTCTTGAGCTTCTCAGAACTGGCATTATATCAAATTATCAAGTCAAGACAACTCACAGACGTCATCTTCAGTTGCTTCAAACTGAACGACAGCCATCTCAGTTATAATGTTTCCAAGTAGAACTGCTTCCCGAATATGGCCCTCTCGATAGCTTCAATAAGAAAAAACCACATCCACTGCAACAAGATACGTCCAGCCTTCCTTCACGTAGGGCCTGTTTGGGTTATGTTCATTCCTATTCTATCGGAAAAGAAATGACTTGCTCAAAGCCCAGCCTCTTTAGCTGCTCCGCCCGAATATTGGTCACTTAGTTGCACGAACATGCACACATCCAAGTTTAATCCACCTTTCAGCTACTACTTGCTGACCCCAGCATCTAGCCGGTGTGGCACCGTGATTCAATTTTACCTGCACTGACTCCGCGCCGACCATGAGGCTCAACTTCCTCATCATTTTATTGGTAATGTATCGATTGAACCCTCTTTCGACACACTGCCTGTCTAACCCTCACCCAGTTGAGCAAGCAATAAAGCTTACCTCAAAGCTTGTAGTGTGAACAACCTGAAGCATGAAAGCACTTCAGTAGACAATGCCTTCTGAAGAGGCATTCTTTTGTAACTCACTTGTGACAACCCAAACACTTCGGCTTCCAAGTAATCATTGGCCTAATATTTTGATTCCTGATAAGTTTTATGGGCCCAATTTCCCTCACTCGGTGGTCCGTAGTCCTTCAAACCGAACCATTCCTGAGGTTAAGTTCCATTTCCGTAGCCTCCCGTTCCCTAGGAACTCACTTCTACCTACCTAAGTAATTTAGGCTTGCGGAACTTACACTCACTGAAATAGCACCCTCTTCTATATTTGTGTGTACTCCACACTTCCCCAATCTTCGAGCTAAGCACAGCCTCTGCCTAGTAATTAACCTAATTTTGGGTACGGCAGTGACATTTTCCAAAGTAGTGCGTGCGTTCTCTTTGTCGTTCAACCTTCTCCAGCTAGCAAGCCTACCCGGATCACCATTTTTTCATTGAGTTCCATGGCGCATTTCACCGCCAAAAACTCCCGCCACATAAGATTGTGACGCACACTCCCGTGAAAAAAACTGGTATACATTTTATGGGTTTCTTCCCAACCTGCAAGTAGCTTCGAGTCACCTTATCATTCGACTTGTGCGTGAGATACGGCCCGACACTGACCACTTAGGTATTTTTGTCTGCCACACATAGGCTTCCTGATTACAAGCTACATACGGCCTCAGCCTAATAAGTACCATTCTTTTGAGTTCCATCTTCCCAATTATTAGACCTGTTTTTTCATCGTTGACCGTTGGCCTTTAGCTAGGAGCATCCCAAGATGCGATCATCTATTTCCTCGTCTCCAGATGCATACTCACGTATGCCCCCCCTTTAAAATGTTTTTTATAGTTTCAAATACCACCGGTGTACGGCCCTGTCATGCTTCAGCTAGAAATTCGATATTCATTCCATTCCTCTGCTGCTTTCCCAATGACTTCGCTCTCCGGGATCCCGGGCAACCCAGTCACCCACTTCCAGGCCACCTGGCCACCACGGCTACATGGCCTCGTCAATATAGTCTATGAAGATCTTAACGGCAAGGAGCACGTTCAGATCAACCACTTTGGCCGGTGCACTTTGGGCGTGCTGGTCGCCTGAAACGATTTTTAGGCATTACTGGGCTGGTGGAGTGCAACTCCCATCGGCGAAATCGGTTTTAGATAGGGTACTCAGCCCACGGTCGGTCTCACAAATTAGCACCGGTGGTGGATTAAGAAATAAACATTTTTTACCCACTTCCGCAAACATTCCCTCGCTGTCGTCTCCTTTGGTTATATGCACCTTTCACCGTGCTTGGTTTAAATGTCACCTCAAGGCTATCCTCTTTTTACGCTCAGCAAAGTTTACTGATCTATTTAAGAGCTATAATAACGACATAGATCTCAAGCATATTTCCTTCATTGAGCAATGATCGCATACTCAAAAGCCTTTCGACATTCTTAGTCAATAATAAGAATGAAAGCTGAAATAATAGAATGTCTTTCAAATTTTCGTCGCCGCTTACTTTCATCAGGTTTCATGCCAAACTACTCATCAGTCTCATTCGTAAACGCATTCACTTTCGTGGTACAGTTCAATATTCCCTTTGATATATTCAGATATTTACCATCTGTTGTTGCTGTCCACTTCCGAACCACAATCAACAGAAAACTATTTCTCTGCGGAATACTTTTCAAGCGTATTCTAACGGACAGCGATCCGATTGGAGATCATCCGCCCTCATTGTCGGTCCAGATGTTTGCCTAAATAGGGTCACGGCATTGCAGCGTAATGATCTTGGAAATTATCATGCCCTCTCCACATCAACACAGGTCAAAGGCCTCTGTCATACAACATTTTTCTCTCTCATTATCATGTGATCCGCCTTTCACGATAAAGATCCGTGAGTAGACACTTACCTCCCATTGAGGTTTTCAAGTCGAAACAAAGAAGTTCATTCTTGGGTACTCCCAGAAAGCTTACACAAGCCAAAGCCAGAAGGTCTAGGCAAATCAAGATGGTTTCTTGTGAGGACAGTTCACTTCAAGCTCGTCCGGTAATTTTTCAGATTCGGCCAAAAGCTGCACGATATGGCTGGGAATGAAGGTGGAAAAAATCACGAACAGGCGAATTCGGGGAAATCTTTTTCACCGATCTGGAAACGCCAAAGTTTCTCAGCGTTTGATATGCTGGGAACGGAAGTACACGATGTGATTTACGTTAGGGTAAATGCCGGGGTTGAGGGAAAAGTGACAAAAAGAACCCTCGCTGATGATATGGGTAGCAAACTGCGCAAAAAAGGAAAACGTCAAAGCGAAGTTGAAAGCAGTACTCAAGGACAAGAGCGGCACTAGAAGCCGACGGTAAGGAAATTTATCGAAAAAAAGTGTTTTGTGGCAAAAGTGGAATTTCAGGATAAAGAATCGATGAGAGTGGTGAAAAAATAAGGAAGATAAAAAAACTGGCTGTAGTTGACCGATTCGGTACGCTTGTTTGATGGCTGAGAGGTCGGCTATCAGGCTGATTTGTGTATACCGTCTACATAGTAATGGGATACAGCTGGAAGTAGCTGGAAAATTTTATTAGGTATGAAGATGGAAGAGTGGTCGATTGGAATGCAGATGGGGGTGGTTAAATCAAAACAAACAGTCGTCAAGCCGAATGTCAACGTTTGCGTCGAATTTGTCTTTTTTATTTATTTTGTGTGTGGAGGAAATGCATGCGATAAGCATGATCAGAGTTTACATATCGTGCGTACATAAAGAACCGAATAAGTTGATATTAAGATTGTACAAAGCAGAGTAGAATGAATGGCCGAGTTGGATTTGCCATGGGTGAAGGTAAAAATACTCAAAATGATGATAATAATAATAATGGTTTATTTCGAAGATGCCCAAGGCATGCCAGGTGCATGATCAGCTGTTTACAAGTTGTAGAATGAAAAGACGAAACCCTTGAAAATGTAGAAATTTACATGACAGGAGTTGGAAAAACGGGCTTATAAGGGGGAGTAACGTGGAATTAAAGTATGGCAAATGTATGCACACCAAAGAAAATGTACTTAGCTTAAATAGACCCATAGACGGATTCAAATGGACTACCGGTGAGTTTGAAAAGTCAAGATCATGTGGGGGTCCCGGCTGGTCGGTATAGGGACATCTGAAAGCTGACTGATATACATGGGGAAGGCTGGAAATCGGCATAAGGAACTGTAGTTGCGGGAGACGATGAGAAAAAGTGAGATTCACTGCAAAGAATTAGGTAGCAACAAAGCATTGGTACTCTGCAATAGATGGTCGGCGAACGGGACACAAAACTCATTGTAAAACAGGGATCTATAAGAGTAAGACCTCTCATCTTTGGTTACAGTTTCGTAGCAAATCGACGGCTGAGGATGGGCAAGTCTGAATCTCAGGCAGCAACCATTCGACAGCAATCTGGTCGACATATCAGTCTGCGGCGAATCTGGGATGATTAGAGAGAGGGGGAAGGAGCAGCAGTCTAGAAGTTGTCCCAGTTTGGCTTTCTGTGTCGTCATGCAAAATGCCGGACATCGCTGAAGGAGGATACTAACCGAGCGGAGATATTCTCTGTAGCACTTTAACGGTTGAATTAAAAATCAAGTAAAAATGCATGCCGCAAGGAATTAAAGCAAACCGCTCCATCTGAGTATATTTGTACTCACTTTGTAAGGTTCCAGATTTGCATGGTAGAGAAGTTAATTTTGTATGCCTGAGTATTATCGCAGTTACTTTTTGCAAGAGCCGGGACATCATACAGCGACCACTGCTTAAACAGGATGAATTCGGTAGGGGTTATTAGGCACCCAGTGATTAGTTAAATGACGAAGTCGGGTTTTATTTTTCTGTAACTTGGCTGCAATGGGGATATGTGCCTTCAGTTGACCATGTCTGCTGGTTAGTAGGTTTGATTGCTAACTTACGTTCACATTGTTTTGGGGTGATTATTCTTGTTACCGTAAACGGGTTGGAAATATATTTCTGAAGAAGGCTTGCATTATTATCGGGACGGTTAGTTATCCGTTAGGCTACAGCAACAAGGTGGTTAGAGTCCCAACTCTTAGCAGCTGATTTCGGTTAGAAGCTTTTCCTCAAAAAAGTGAAAGTAATGAGGGATGAATTGTAGATGACGAGTGGTTTCGTCGGCAATTTATTAGGGGTTTTACCTTCTCATATCACTCAATGCAGTCTGTAAAGACCGACGTGGTTGTAGATAAGCAACGGTGGTTTATTTGTTTCTACCTTTAGGAAGACAACTGTTGGTGGTGGTGGCTTCAGCAAGCAGGACGCGGCATGCGAGTAAGAGATATATAGAGATAAAATGGAATCATGAATGAGTGGAGAAAAAAACTGGATGGCTCGGTTGGCAGGCATCACGACCAGGCTCCAGTTAGCAAACCAAAGATGTGTTACGAAAAAAACGTGAGCAGTGGCTGAGGGATTTCCCTACTCGTGGGGTGCGATATGGACTCACGAGAAAAAAGCCCATTTGTGAAGGTGTCCTGCTTCCTTAAGAAATAGAATTTTGCGTTCTTATTGGTTCGTGTTAAGCAAACTGCCCCTTTTTATATTGCTTTTCCTCTTACACCATAGAAGTGGTTGATCTCATATAGAAGCTATTCACGTCTCCACATTCCAACCACAATTTAAGGCCTTGACCACTTCTTCACGCAACTGCCACGGGTGGACTGTTTTACGCACGTTCGAATAGTAGCCAAGTTGGGGTACCACTATCATCCTGAGTTGTACTCGTCAGGTTGTAAGCTTTAGTCCTTTTAAACGGCAGATATATCCAGCAGCCTGTTTTAATCCTGTATAACTTCAGTGAAGGGAATAACTTAAGGGTATTGCGACGAACATAAATAAAAGTTATTGCCGGGTTTATGGGAAAGCAAACGAGAGCAGCAAGTTATCACGTTTTGATCATTATAATGCAGATAAATAACTTGTATAGGTGCGACGAAGATGGCCCACTTTCAGTCAGTCACATGTTGGTACACCGCATAGTTCACTATGACATATTTCGCCGTCTTCAGAGGACCTGAAAGATGGAATATAGGTTGAACTTTGGTTGTACCACGATATGGCTGCCAGCAGTCTTAAATCGACGTCATAGGTTCATGATTAGAAAGCCCTTTAGAAGTCAGAAGCGGTAGTAAAACAGAACCAGACCCCTGCAAAGGTGCAAATAAACTTTTTTGGGGAAGATAACCATGCCACTGGTGAAACATGATCTCGGCGTGGGAATACGGACTTCACGCTAGGTGAAGGTGCGCTGAGATGTATCTCTTTGCAAACGACGGAACTTCAGTCACCGGTTGGGCTATTTATAAACAAGTTGAGAACCAGGTCAAAACTCAGAGCTCCGAACTTTACCTGGATTCGGGTCAATAAGTAGGATGAGGCTTGGCAAGTCTACATACCTACCTAAGTGAGTCCGGAATTGCTTTTAAGTTTACCCAGCCTGAGAAACTTACTTTCTTGGAATGATAGTTTTATTGTTTACGCTAAACCACGCCGTTCTTCGTGCTGTTATTGGCATGGTTTTTACTGGTCTATCTTAGGTGATACCGAGAACAGCGGCTCCTTGGAGCTCTCTTATAGCTCAGAGCAAACCAGGGATGAATCGTGAGCATTAAATTTTGAGGTAACTCATCAGTCGTATCATTGTTGCAAGAGTATTCTCCTTCTGGATTTAGACAGTAAGGAAACGTCTGTCCGGATCAGAAGGATTTAACCAACTCCCCAGCATCCCATTCAATTGCAGCAGACTTCGTCTCATCGAAGCCACCGAAGGAATTTATCCTGAAGTACACTCCAACTATTCAGCTTCGATCTGACAGGCAAAATGCGTTTGGGGTCACAATACCAAACTAACGAACGTCGTTCCTGGGGCAAACGAACGCTGGGGAACTCCGCTACCTCGCTTTCTCGGCTCGGGATGGTAGTTAACAGCTGCACTACATTGCTGCCGGATTTCGTCAACAGAGCTAGCGGGACGGGTAGCTTCATACAGCAACGGCTGTCAACTGCTATGAGCCAAATTTTACGACTGAGGACTTCGTCTCAAATCTACGCGCTCTTCGACGCATCACCGAGCACAATAAACTATCAGAACCGCTAGTCTAATGGAAGCTTGGCGGTTCACTGGCTCTGGTTCCTCTGAACTTACACGAAGACTTCAGTTTTCGTAACGTTAGAGCCGTCAACATCCCTCATGGAACCCCCGCGCCTTCAGTAAAGAGGATATTGCTTGGTGCAAAAAGCACGGTTTGTCCTAAAAGAGGGCACACTTCCTCAGCTTCTATGATTGCGTTCGTCAGCAAAGCCAACGAGAAAAATCCGTGGAGTACCAACCGCGTGTATTCTCACTGGGCCTGAGTACGGAGACCGCACGCTTGCTGGTGCCGAGGAAGCATGTTGGAATTGACACCAACGGTTGCCGTGTGCGAGAACCATGTAGTCAAACAAGTGGTTTATGTGGTGTGATTGGTCGATCACCACAGAAACCCCCCCCAGAAGAGCTTCGATTGAGGATTCTGGCGAGTCAATGAATATGTCACACGTGATAAAGTCGGTGAAATAAATGTGTTGAACATTTTTACCTTCGAAACCACTCTTCTGTTTGGACTGCAGCTGTTGAATGCTTGGATCCTTAGTGGTTGCTTCTGTAATGACACCCCATCGCCTGAGGACCAGAAGAAAAACGACAACAGAGGAAACCCGTTGGGTTACTCCGAAGGCAAAGAATTTTGAATATAAAGTAAACAGCGGGGCTGAACCGTTTTATTTGCTTTGAAAACGGAATGACAACATAGTTCCCCTTAAGGGAAACGCCGAAAACAAGCAAACGAGAAAACAAAATTATATACTGTAGACTGAGGTGGTTGCCACCCGAAGCGAGACACCGGAGGGAGCCGCCTCAGCTGGCCCCTCAGTCTCAAAAATCTCCCAGAATCAACCCTGGAGGTAGGATTTCCCGGCACCTACGGCTGTGTAGTTAGTGGAGTTTTTCTCCACTCATCCAAATAAATAATCGAGCACAGGTTCGGCCTCGTAAGACAATGTCTTGGTCGGCCGCTCCGGCCGTTCATATATTCTGCTTACGACCGCCTCATGCGTGCTCGGAAGTCAATGGAAGCGGTTCTTCGTTGAAGATTGCGGCAGGACCGCTGGCCAGCTGGGTCACCGGCTTTGGTACGATGGGCGTATAGAAGGCCGGTGAAGTAGAAGCTGGTTTTGAAGAATTCCATGAGGTGGAATCGGGCGGAATGGGTTTGGCTAGGAAAGCGGGTGTGATAATAATAATAATCGTATATCGCTTGACCGTTGGTGGGACGAGTGCACAAGACATGACCGTAGAACAAAAAAATGCGCAGCAATGTGAGGTATTCACAGTTTTGAAATTCAAGGTTCACACAATTACAGTAATAAAACAGGAAAGCTGGACGTCTTTCTAGTGAAATTAAATGAGAACGGTTAAAGAGAAAATCACGAATCAGTTTTGAATCCAGGAGGATGACTTGTGGACGGTATTGCGAAATGTTCCTGTAACACATGTTTTTTGAAGATGCGCGTTCTCCCCAGCGGTGCTCCAAGCATAAAAAATGATGAATCGATCTACTAAATTCATATTGAGGGTTCTTCTTAAAGATGGTGTTTTCCGCACTTTGAACTTAAATTCACCGATAAATATGCAGTAGTACAGCCAAGAAATCGACGCCGCCGTTGGATTTCATATAGTGTCGATGTTTATGTTTCGCCTGTAGGAGTTTAAAAATATCAATATGGAGTGTGCCGTTAATTATCGATTCTAGTGGTAGGTTTACGCTCTCGAAGTTATAATCTCGGTACAGCTAACTTGGGAAGTATTCGTTTAGGCTGCCTAATAATGAGCAGAATAATAAGTTCCAATAGGGACTTTGATCGGCTCGTTTTTGTGCGCAGAGACTTATATCCTGCATTCTTGTCTAATATATATCATGACTGTTCTCAGTATCGCGTTTTACCTAACGGACGTGGAGTTGCCCGGTTCTTGAATAGAAATCTTTTTTTCAATGTAGATACAATCAAACTCCGTTAGATATCCCCGAATTTCCACAGTAGGACAATGATCTTGGACGAAGACGGCTTACATACACTGTGAACACCAGGGATGCCATTGGAACACAAACTCAAAACATTACATACCGCGCACGATACATTACTCAAGTAACAGTATTGTGGTCATGGTTTGCGTGAACCATGATAAGCACCTTTCATGATGTCAGCCAATATGTAACGTTGAACATTTGCTGTATGACACAAATTAAGGAGATGTTTTACGTTGTTTAAGGCACCTTTTTCTCATGAAACGGCTAGAGAGCGCACGCAGCCATGCGACACAACAGTGGATGCATCCACTGGTTATCTCTTACTGCCTTGTGTGGCGACTTCTGTTCACGTACAGATCGCTGCCGACCTCTAAGCAGCAGGTCATCAGAGCATTCAAGGATTTTACTGGAAACCTCGTACTTAGATTACCGACGAGACAGGCCTTTCTTTTATTGCCTGTTCTGAACGTCCACTCTGCAAATAGTTAACTTTCATGACGAAGATAGTGCCACAGGCGATAAGCTGCCCAGTAGCTCCAGTATGGTATCCAAGCTTGTCTCCGGAGTCCACTGGCTTTGGCGAACCTTACCTCTATGGCACCTAGAAATCTGTTAAAGTCTCTTCCACTAACGGTGAAAACCATATTCCGCATCCGCTGAAAACTCCTGCTTTTGTCGGCGGTCGATACTCTGGACAAAAGCCAGCAACGTACATCCCTCACCATATAAAGTCGAGAAACCACAACTTGTGCTCAGGGGTACACTTCCCTAAAAGCGGTAAACTGAGGAATACTTCGGTCAACAACCACAGTCCTACGAGCCTTAGACTGCAGCATTTCATCCACCAAATAGTCCACGACCGAGCAATAGCTAAGGCGGCTTTCATTGGAAAGCAGCACGTATAGTGTGCTCTGTCCCAGCTCGACCTCGTTTGCCACCTTTACGTGCCATAGAAAGTACCCACAGTAGTTCGTTTGACAAGTAGCCTCCACCTTCCTCAGGTAGCAAAAACAATCCACTAGCCTTTGAAAGCCTTTGGGAACAAGTAAAGCGAATCTGTTTTCGTCACCTTCATTCGGAACCTGCGACCAGCCCTGGGTCTCCTCTCCCGATTGATTAACGCATAACCTATTTCGAATAGACCTGAAGTCATCACTACGCAAAGGTCGACGGAAATAACGCCTAGTGTAAGCGTGCAGTTCAGCAGTGTGATGAGAACCTCCCATCAAAATGCAGACGTGACCTTCTTAATCGTCAGTCAGAAGAGGATCACGTGCACAAGAGCCCTCAGCACCAACAATAAAGTCATGGTTGTTCTTCAGAAAAGGTCTTGTAACCATTTAAGAACCAAAAGCACGAACAGTGATAAAAGCCTGGCGTAACAGGTTCGGGCAACTGCGGTTGAACAACTTTAATAAGAATGTGAAAAACGAATTGCCTCCCATCATTACATCCCATTCTTGGTTGGTCGACCCAACGATACTTGACAAAGTAATATCTCGTGCTAGGTGGGGGCACGTGACCTCGCCTCTTTGCGGGTTTACTGGTCCGTGAGTTGTATACGTGAAAACTTTAATCCACTGCTTACCGAAATTCACCGAAACTTGACCTGACTGCTTCCGAATTGGCATGAACCTAGCGACAGATTCAGTGAATTTCGGCATAATCGTCAAAGAAAGCTTGCATCTCGGGGCTTAAGCGCAAGGAATCTTTCAGAATACAGCGCGGCAGCGCGTATGCACCGCTTTTCATAGTACGAATGAACCAATCACATATGAGTAACTCTTTGTCAAATGATTGCGAATACCCCGAACAACACTTATTACACACTTAAAATCACTTGGACTTCAGCAAAATTAGGATCTCCCTCGTGTACAGAAATCTCACGAATCTAACGAAATCGGAAAACCCAATGCCGTGGCATAATAGTCTGGCCTCACCCAAAAGCTGGTAGGAACAGTCCAAACTACGGTTGTGGATAGCTAGCCGAACGTGTCAGTGCAGACAAAAAGATACTGAAGAGTGCTGAAGGCGCAGTGCGCGTAAAAAGTGAAAGAATTGGAGTCGGGCATCGTTAAATTGACAGGGAGCTGCAGCAGGGACTATGCACAATGCGCCTTACGGGGTGCCAAAAATAAGCCGCGGCAGATCCGGTGTTCGAGAAAGGATCACATTTATCTACGGAGTTTGGTGTGCGATCAACGGGTACGAAAACAGAGGGAGAGGGAGAGTGAAAGAGGATTCTGATGAAGAGTCGGGACATGTAGGAAGAGACTCGAGGGTGCACCAACTGGATATATGCAGGATTCATATCGAAGAACAGGGAGACAGTGTTACCACAGGACAAGGTTGAAAACAAAGCCTACCTACGGTTGTCAAACTGCAATCAGGTATGCCAGCGGGATATAGAGAAGACTGATCCAACACTGGATAATTAATTGTTGAGGAAGCTCGTGATGGGAATGCTGGTGAGTCTGATGTGATAATGAGATTGACCTTTTTTTGTAGAGGTTATTCCAGTGTTACATGGAAAATCACATGAAGACAAAAACTTCACCAAAACTGCAGTGTGCTGTTGAAGGGCAAATATGTGGAGATGATGAGGAGGGAGGAAAACAGTGTTGACTGGGAGAAGGCCAGACCCAGATGAACAGCGGAATTCAGATGAAAGTAAGAATAAAATTATCCGTATACGTGATATAAGAATAAATAGCCAACTTCCGGTTGGGTACCGGTGATTGGTATTTTGCTTCCAAAAGACCTCGGTTGCCGCTCGAGGTGGATACCAAATGATGAGAGTAGCAGCCAGGAGAAGGCTGGGTTGACGAGGCTTGGCAAAATGGGGATAGTAAGTTGAAAATGCAGCGAAGAGGGTCAGATTTGGGTAATTGTCTTCCGTAATGCAGCGCAGAGTGAACTGAACTTTTTGTATGGAGTATGAAAATGGGTGTTTGGGTGGTATGGGATGATGGTAGGTGTCATTTCCACTCTGCAGTCTGGTGAGACTGTCATGATGGATTGAACCTCGGTTATAGGATCGCTGGCCAGCCATATAGGGCACTCCATATAGAGTCAGCAGGCGTGGGTATGGGTTTAGGCCATGGCCAATCTGAATGATCAAATCTTTTGGTCCGTACTGCAATCCAAGGGTGAGGTCCAGTTGGTTGAAGGCTAATCAGGCAACCAATGTGACCTTAAAAGGGTCAGGATTGCTACAGTCTGGAGAATGTTCCAGTTGTGGGTTGTGGTTATCGTTTTAATAGAAATCAGGCAGTGATAATTTTGCTGCCTGGTAGTCTGTGAACCGATCCATGGGAGATTAACGGGAGCAGACTGCAGTAGTTTCATGGGGTAGTTTGGTCGTGATAGAGTTATAGGGAGACATTAGGTGCACGCCTAATCACAGTCAAAGATAATTAAGTTGGTAGGTTGTAGGAAGAAAACGGAGCCCGTTTACGGACCAAGAATAAAAGAGGGTGGGGCCCGAAAGGATCTGAAAGAAGAATGGGAAAGAAAAAGCCGCATTCCGGTCGTTGTACCAAATGTGGTTGAGGAAGACAAAAATGGGGGAAAGAAAATAAAATACTCGTAGTTAGGGTGAGGCCCTTTTATATGGCTGTGGACGTGCTGGTTTTCCGTGGGGGTCACGAGAAATCAGAAGCATACGGAAGCCAGATGGAACTGGCCCTTACATATCATAAGCATACGCACAGATCGATGATAATTGGTTATTCGGTAATGGTAATCCGCGTAGTAAGACTTGAGTTTACGGGGAAGTGCGGCTGAGTTTCCGCCTGGGACAAGCGAAATAAGTGAAGGTGAGCATCTACCATCGAAGGAAAAAGCATTTCGGTATGGGATCCAGTGTCAGTAAACATTTTGTTTGTGAAACTGACTCAGTACCCTAGTATACAAAAAAGGCGGACCTTAGGCTGCATTATTAGTGCTCGGGCTCGGGGAGAACATAAAAAGTGAAGTTTTGGACAGCAAGTGGTAAACGTGCAGTGGTTAAGTTCCTCTTTCGACAAACAACACTAGTGAGGCTCAGCCCATAACTGTGAACCGCGGGCTTCCCAGTGCCGGGGTGCCATCAGAGCAGAGGTCCCGTGATGAAACTAATGTAACGGTGTGTCGGCTACTGCATTGGACATCGGTAAGCTAATAAGCGGTTTTTCGGGGAACCCAAAATAGTTGAATCTGAGGAAAGCGGAGCCGGCAAGCGTACATGGAGAGCTGCAATGGCGCGCTGTCGCCCCGCACTGGTTCAGACAAAAGAACCGAAGACTCCGTCAAAAGCTGGGGGTCTCTCATATGAAGGTTTGGGTCTAGGCTGTTAGCAGAAATCCATCAGTTATTGGAGGGAGCAGAAAGCATTGGCCCAAGAACTTTCTAGCCGGAGGAGCATATTCTCCTCTTTTTTACAGAGAAGCTGGAGAGCAAATTTACGCCGTGGGGTAAGCCTCCCTTTTCTGTCTGACCCACCCTCTTCACGCATGGAATAGTGACGCTTGTTTCACCGTATTGTGAGATTGCCTCAGACTAGATGCCATAACCTTCGGGGACGTTACAGCCGCAAGCTGTGAAATAAAAGGGCAGGGGATGAAGCAAACACCCAACCAATGGGAGCACTTCTGGGGCTATCAAGTAAAGGTTTGTTTCTGCCAGTAACAGAGTAATACGGGTTCCAATATATATGCGATTCATCTGGTGACTGCATCGCCGACTAGGATATGCAGGGCAACTTCATTTGCACAGTGACTCCGATGAAAAAGTATCGCCGCTGTTTTTGCATAGGTTAATGGCAAGCTGGTGCTGTAGCAGTGGGTGCTTGTCGCAAGCAAGTTTACGAGTTTCGGCGTAAAAATGCACGCTGAAGAAGAGAACAGAACCGTAAAGATTTTAGGACTGGATATGTTGAAAAAAGGTCAATAAAGATTGGAGCTGTTTCAGCAGAAATTTGGTTATGGGTCACGATAAAACAACCTTTTGATCTGTTTTCGATGAGTGCTGTGTGGAAAATAAGGCGTTGTATGAAAAACAAATTGACGGTGAAGAATCATTTCAAAACCGTGAGCCCTAGGCATAACAGAGAGTCAGAGTCAGTGGAAATCCAACGGATAGGTATTGTTCTAAAGGAGCTTTGGACTGGATTTCTAATTGCAAGCTAGGTTACTCGTAAGCAAATTAGAGTATAATATGACAAGGTCTGACTGGGAAGGGAAGAAAAGTGAACGGATGAAAATTAAGAGGCATGGAGCTAACGGCCATGCCGCGGGAAAGATCGATTACAGGATTGAAGGAGCTGGAAATTTGATGATTACCGGATTCAGCAAAACAGATGAAGGTGGAACATAAAATCACGGGAAAGAAGATAATGAGCTTCTGTAAACATCGTGGAACAAAAGAAGCCGGAGGTTGGAGCATGGAAAAGAAGATGCCGTCATAACTGCTGGTCGAGATCAGTTAATGAGACGCTCCCGAAGAAGTTCCAAAACTAAGCTTCTCGGACTTTGCCGAGAGAGAATAAAAAGCTTGAATGGCAGGATCAGATTGAAGAGAGAAGCTAATTTAATGAAGGGGGGGCGGGGTGGCGAGAGAGCAGAGGAAGTAAGCTCGCTACGGCAATGTAACAAAGACAATGGGGAGCCCAAAAAAGAGAGTTTGAAAGCTGTTAGAAACCTAGCCCAAATTTAAAAGCTCTTTCTTCACTTATATATGGATCTATACGTTGGATTGCAGTGAGTACAGTGTGATACTCGCTTATGTGGATCCTAAGCGTCGTTGAGTTATTTCTTCCAAAAAGACGCGTACTTGACCGGAAAATATTTGGATCTAAGAACGATTCTGTAAATGGGACCAGTAACTGTGTAGTCTCTCGATCTTGAAGAATACTGTGAACCCGTTAAACTTCCGAACTGTTGCCCTGGTACCATGATTCTGTTGACAATAACACCGCAGAGGACTAGAAGGTTCGGCATTATGCTTCTAAGTCAGAGAGGATCCGGGTTCAAACGTTCACTGCGTTGGCTTTAATGGAGTTGAGCAAAGGACCTAATTACCTGTTTTGTCGTCGGAAGCTGTACGTTTTCAACAGCCTCTACCTCACCAGAGCGTTTTAGAGTAGATTATAGCGAAGTATTCCAAAAGGGGTCTAACATGGGTCTTATAGTTATCTAATTTGGTTTACGAAGGCGGAAAGTTCCATGAAAAAGCACTTTAGGCCTTCCAGCCTCCACGATTTGAGTGGTAGTGTGTTCTGGGGAAGCGAAAGTGGCTCAATACCGGAGACCCGAATCTCGTGCAAACGGACTAACCCAAAAATTCGCGACTAGTAACATTGAATTAACATGGGGGAGCGATGCACTTAAATGTAATAATCTTTCTTTTCTCCGCGGGGAATATCATTGATGAACTAGTGCAACAAGAACTAAAAGCCGTTAGATCTTGCCATGTGTCATTCGTAACTGAATGAGCATTTTGCAATCAAAAGTATGCAAGATTTTGATATCTTCTGCGAAGAGGTGGAGACTGCCATGGCAAAAGACATGGAAAACATCATTTGTGTACATGAGGAAGAGCAGTAGGCCCGTAAAGCTGCCTTGTATGATACCACTGGTGACATGTTTGGGTTTGGAGGCGGATCCATTCAGACGAACCGACTGGTGGCTGTCCGTTGAAAAAGAATCCGACTAAACGAGTAACCGGTCTGGGATGCCGTAAGATTTGGCATATAATAGGAGTCGAGTGTGTGTGTCGAAGGCCTTCTTCATACCTAGCAGGACAATATCCATGAGCATGTCAGTGGATTCCCTGGCAGAGTCCCAGAAGTTAATTTGCAAAGTAGAGCACGAATGGTTTTTCAGGAAACCGTATTGACCCACACCAGCAAATGTTTTGTAAAAGCTAGGCGATTATCTTATTCTTGATGAGCTTTTTCATGTTTCGGGAGTCATTTGGTGTATGGTTGATGAGACGAAAATTTTCGAGAATATAAGCGAAGCTTTTTCTTGCAAGGGGATAATTTAAGAGATTTTCCAATGAGAAAAGTAACAAGCTGAATTGCATAGATGAGTTGAATAAATAGGAAAAACGATCGGGAGGTACGGACCCTTCGCCTCAGAACAAAAGCACCTGGTGGAACACCATCCGAGCCTGGGTGGAAGATGGTATCCTAGAGACTAGAAATAGAGAATCATCATCTGCGTGAACCAAAAATATGGATGGGCTCTTACTGGGTGAGCATGCGGAGCGCGCTGCGGGCTTAGGTGCACAGGACTTCAGGGTTAAAGCGAAAAACGTGTCAAGAGCTCCACTTTTTTCTTTCCTTTTATCCAGACGGGAGCTTTTGACTGTTATGAACGGCATACATTTGCGGGGCTGGAAATTTCTTGCTTTCGTTAACTAACCCAAGACTTCTGCCTTCTTGGGATGGCATAAAGCTTTTGACTCTTGCTGAGTAAGCATCAGTTCAGTTTATGATTTTGTTGCTTTGGCTTTAGGCCCTTTTTGATATACTCCGACAGCTCCTAGGTTTTGAATTCAAGTCACTGAAGTTTTGGAGAGTTTGCATTTCATCCGCGAGAGCCTGTTTGTCCCAGGGTTCTCTGGGGCTTTCAAAGCTGAGTGATAGTGCTTGAGCACTGATCGAGAATACAATATAGCCCACCTGCTTCCACCTGAGGATCGCATGAAAGAAACGACGTTTTCCAGTCTTGGGATCTGGTTATGTACCGAAGGCTGCTCTAGTGAGCAGAATGATACAGTCCGGTGGATTGCTTCGAGAAAATGACGATCTTAGTGTGAAAAAAGCGCACGAGACTGCCCTGTTGTCAAACCTGGAAAGGTTATCCCCCTACAGAGGTGGCCACCTTATTGAGCCCCTGAGAAAACAGAAGGTCTACGGTGTTATTTTCCCTAGTAGGTGAATGAACGTGTTGGTTCCAACCACCACTAAATGTACAGGTAAAATATCCTGGTAATGCCGTAGGCCAGAGTGCGATGACCAACAAACTGCTGAGGCGTTGTAATCACCTGTGATCAACTTTTGATCAGTGGGGTAGACGGAGGCAAAGTGGAAGACGTCAACTTAAGGAGCAATATTTTCCCCGATAGATTCCGGCGATTGATGAACACCTCCATGCAAGGGCCTTTGTGACTGCAGTTTAACTGCTACCCAGACTAAGCCATCAGCGGTCTCAAAAACTGGTTGTTGCACCAGAAAAACAGGAGAAGATTGTTTGCGGTAAATTAGGCAACCCCTCTTTGGCGATTTGTTGTAGAGTTACTGAAAGCCTTGTAACCAGATATGGCGGAGTCTGATTTGGGAGCTTTTGCATTAAGCCACATTTCCGTGATTAGAACTGGGCTGTAGTCAGACAAGAGCACGCGGTACATAAAAAGTGAATTTTTGCTGGTAGTGAGTGTATGTGGGTGGAAAAAAGGAATTGTGTTGTCCTTTCTTGCATCACCTCGACAAGCAGTTCTGTGAGCGCTGAGGCTAAAGAAGATAAAGGCGATGATGCTGCCAGTTTCGGCACTGACGAGGTGGATGAGGCAGTCCTGGGCCGAAAAGTGTATGTGTGGTTTGAAGACTCTTGAGCAATATCAGAATGGCCAGTAAAGACTGGAGGAGAGCTATCAAGACAGGCACTTCTATCGAAAGTAGCGATTCCTGAATTCGACTGGGAGCATTTAGAGTGGCCGGTTGCCGCAGAACCGACTAAGAAAGCAGGGGAGCTTCGTTAAAAATGAGGGCGGAGAGTTCAAAGTGGAGAGCCAGTGTGGAGTAGATGGAAGCTAGAAATACTGTCTGCAATTACGGAGGAGGGGCCTTGGTTTGTGGATGAAAAACAATTCCGTGTATTAGTGGTTGCAGCTCGATTAGAGAACAGGTGGTGGCGATTCAACTGGGATGAAATTATGACATACGGCCACATTTTACCGGGGACAAATAGAGGAAAATGGGTACTTTGTGTCGGTAAAAGGCAGCAGCGGGAAGCATCCCAGGTCAGTTGAGTAGCGCGAGAGTCCGACTCAAAAAGTTGGTTGATGGTATGCTACGGTGATTGGATCCGGGTAGGTAGATTGCTGGGATGCAGAGAGGGGCTGCAAAGGAATGAGCAGGGTAAAGGGACGTCTGATAACTGACTTCGACCGGGTGGGACATTGAGTGGGTACTTATAACGTTGTAAGTGGTATACTGGGAAGCGAGAAGGTTTGAATGGTGGTGCCACAGGTGCTGATGGCACTTCACAAAGACAGATATACAAAATAGGTAGACATGATGATGGTGAGGTCTGAGTACTTGGTAGCACCATTTTGGTGTTGGCTACAAGGGTCTTCAGATACTTTTTCAGATGCACGGACGGAATGCTGACGGGGTAGCGGCAAGTTTCGGTTGGTATGCCGGTAATGGAAAATGTGGTCGGGTAAAATATTTTGTAGCACTAACACAGAATGTCCCAGTTCGGTTTTGAAGCACACTGGGGCGTGATGTCGATTCTAAGTAGATCTAGGCCACCGGAAGCAACATAGATATAAGACAAAGTTGTGCCTAATATCTCTGGGCTGATTAGTTGGTACGGAGTGGCAAAACCGCAGCAATCTTTTTCTTAGCTTGTTTGGGGGACGAGCTAATACCTGAGTGGTAGCTGTCCCTAAGGGATGATTGTATGACCCGTATATGGGTAAACTATATAGATAATGACGGAGATCGTGTTTTAGTATGGAGCCTTTTAGATGGTCCTGAGGAGCTGGTGGCGACTGGGATAAGTCAAAGTCTACATCCACCGGTGACGCACTGATTGATGAATTTGGAGTGAATGTGTCAAATACGGTGGGCTGTTGAGGTGGGTTGGGCGGAGCTGGATCGGAAGATGGTGACGATGCTAGATTGCTGATTACCAAGCCAATGAAATCCCGCTTAAATGGGGGGTTGTGTGCGACAATTTTTGTGCCTTTGAATAGAGTGGCTTTGGCTACAGTCTCTCCGTTTCTGATATATCCCATGGAAATGTTTTCCCCAAAAAACTGGAACAAAAGCGGACGCGTACCGCTCTGACTTTTTTTGTTAGTCTAAAGCAGCAACACTGGTGGTGTGACATATCTCAGGCTACAGGCCACGGTTGTTTAATTGAGGAAAAATGAAGAAGATCAGGAACATTGAAGACTACAGCATTCTTGGATCTTTTGATCCTATGGTTGACTACAAAAGCAGCTGAGTCCAGGAAGCGACTGACTCGTAGTAAACGTTTGGCTTTCAGGGTTTCTGATGGATCAGTGACAAATGCAAGCGGTGACTACGCGGTCGGCGAACCGCTAATGGCTCGAAACTTTCTAAGGTACTCGTGGATTTACAACTGTTAGTCACTAGGTGGTGAGGGCTGACGGTAGTCGCTTAAGGCATGCCTTGGCACGAATTTTTTAATACGAATGGATTCAGGCTTGTTGATCATGGAAAACACTCAACTACCTAAAGTGGCAGTTGGGAAGCTGCTTTAACAAACCCCAGTGGATCAGCTGGTGGCCTTAAAGATTACGGTTCAGAAAAAGTCCCCGAATCACTTTGAGTTGGAAGGGTCCTCTTGGAAGCTTCTTTCTATCACTCCAGATGACTTAGTAGGAGCTAAACCGATAACAGCTCTAAGGACGAAGTGGTGTAGAGCATTCTAATTTAGATTCAGGCCAGACCATGGTACTAGTGTCCTTTCTGCCGTTGTGGTCGATGAAGAGCGGTTTCTCTGGGAGTCATAAAAACTCGTGGGGGTCAGAGTGGGCGGGCTGTAGGGGAGGATGTTTTTCTGTCGTGAGGAGAACGAGCGTAGCTGAAAGTGACGATGGAATTAGGGGCTACTGTTTCACAAGAAATTTGTGGTGCTCAAATATTTTCTTTTTCATGTCGTTCCTCTCTTGACTCTTCCGATTATGCTTCAATCAAAGATCTGCCTAAGATCTAGAGCCACAACAACCACCGATAATTCACCCGAGGTCGCAGCTGCGAAGTATGCAACATACAGACTTCTCCGCAGGACAAGCTAATATTAAATGGAAGAATTATTCAGAGTGAGAGGCTGAAGTCTCTGTGTAGTGGGGTCATTTGGTTGGTTATCTTAATTTTGCCTCAATTTTTGTTGTCCCCTCAAGACTCAACATTTGCTCCGGTCGCTTCTCATTGCCTGACCTCAAACTACCCCGTGGCCGAAAAGAATATGCTATTAGACGGAGGGATTACACAGGTTCGAGGTGTTTGTCAAAATCAAGCTCCACAGAGCTGTCCAGAATGAATCACGTTTACATGAGCAGCCTTTTGGAACTTAAAATCATAAAGAGAAATGAGAGTTACTAAAACATCTGTGTGTGGGTTCATCCCTAAGCATGCATGATGCCGCCCTTATGAAAGCTCTAGACCCATCATCAAATAAGAAATCGGGGTCTCCAACTTGCATACTTCCCGAACATGAGCCTTTAATATTACTTTCCTATTGACATTCCGTCTCCGATGTTTTCAAAAAACTCACCCTTCTTTACTCTAAGAAATGCCCCGGACCTCGGCCCAATAGTCCTCAAGGAGTGTGTCGCCAATCTTTCGAGTGTTTTCTCCGAACCGTTCAATCAGAGTCTAAAAGACTGGAAGATTCCCGATTGCTAAAATTTGGCTGCCATCGTCTCTGTTTGTTAGAGGGATTCTTGCAAATTCCGTCCCATTGCCTGCACCTCAGTTGCTTTGAGAGTTTTTGAAAGTTAGTTATTCCACATGTGAGGTCTTCCCTAAACGTTTCAGAACCGCACTGATTAGCCTATCGTCCTTCCCGGTCCAATATTGATATCCTTGCCACCTCGGTACATTACGATCTCTCATCCCTTTACCAAAAGGGCAAAAGTGATGAGATTCACCTCCTAGATTAAGGTAATGCCTTTTTTCATGCTCCAAACCTCCTCTTAACTCTCTGCTGAGAGAATGATTTCGTAACGGTCATCAGTTCACTGTTTACAATGGCACCTACTGTCCTCCTGTTAATTCTACTCTTGGAGCCCCTAAAGACGCCGTATTATTACAGTTTCCGTTTTCAGCCTACATTTCTTGCATCTTCACCGATGGCCGTAGCCTCCTTATCAAATACTCTGATGACGTCACTCTTGGCTTGCCAAGTTCCTGTTACCCTTCGTTTCAGACCACTCAAATCGGCATCACAGAACTTCCTGAGTGGTCCACTACATACGATTCAGCCTATATTTCTCTCTAGTGTAGACACATTCTATCCTGCCTTAAGAAAGGCGATTAGGACTCCTATGTTACTAACTCTCGCACTCCACTATCAATTATCAGAGAGCAACTGAATTATCAAGATTCGGGAGAATGCCTTGGAGTGATACTGGACCAAAATCTTACCTGGTAGCTTCAAGTAAGCCACAGTTTTACGGAGGTCAGACTTTCGACGTTTTATGCAGCGAGTCCCAAATTCCACTATTACGGACACACCTCACAAAACCACTTGTCCTATCGTGCGTTCCACTCCACTGGGTACGTGCCTCTTCTGCCATTTTCCAGGTCTGTTGTTGAAAGATCTCAAACTATTCCCTACTTCCCCTAATTTCATATCCTCTTGCGTTGGCATACCCAGACAACAATTCACTCCATCATTCATTTCTCGACGGAATAAAACTTGTCACGAGCCTTCCGCAGAATCACCCACCAACCCAGCTCACCCTATTCAGTAACACATAATTAAATGTGTTTTTTCTTCTGTCACACCTTGTTATTATGAGCACCTTCATGCAAGCACCTGATTCTTCGGCAGCCCCACCACTCCGTTCCTGGCAGGGTTTTTAAACTACCCCGAAACTGTAACATCGACCGAATTAGTGATCCATCAGAACCTAAAAATTTGCTGTGACTGCCCCCTCTGCAGTTGAGAATGATATATAGCCACGTGTAAGCTAAAAATTCATCCTCAGCAATGTGCAAAGCATTTTCGCTCTCTGCCTGTCTGTCTTAAGCGCGAAACCAAATGTGAGTTCACTTGGTGTGATTCGTACGTCTTCTTTAAGAGCTATGAGGCAACCTAAGAGTACTAGTGTTGGGGATCCCCGCTGGTCTGAGTCTTTATAAGCTTCCAAGGCTTCCTTGACTAGCCGATAGAAGCCTTTTACCTCTCCGTTGGCTGACAAGTGGTAGGCTTTGATATGAATGCTACGTGTGCCAAAACTTTTCAGAAGAATACCGTAGGTTCTCTCAGAATGTAAGCCTTGTTCGGTGGAAACCATGAATGGACAACCAAAGGCTGCAAACCAGTGCTCTAGGAAAGTATGACCAACTTTGGCCCTGGCTGCTTTGAGTAGAGGTAAGGTTAAAGACCACCTGGTGGAACAATCTACGCTACTGGGACGATACATGCCACCATTCGACGGAGGCAACGGACCTACAGGGTTAACGTGCAAGGCTGGGAGTATTAGTCGTCAGCTGGAAATGTAGGTATTAGACTATTAGCGTGCATATGCACCTTCAGTTGTTGGTACTGCATGCGGTTACGGGCCTAATCGACGACTTCACTGTCCGTTTTCAGCCAAAAACAAGGGTAGCAGATGGGTTTAGTCGAGGAGTCTACTTCAAAATGGAATAAACCGTGCCAGATTTTGTGATTCTGTCTCTAAAAGCGAACTGTACGACTGGCCTTGGGTGGCCTTTGAACATGTCGCACAGTGTGACCTTTGGCTTAAGGAATGTGATCCGGCTGCAGAAGCAGCGATGAAAAGCTACGGAGTTTCCCAGCTTCGGGATCGTGTGCTTGCTCAGAAGCAACAGCTTCGAGGTTGATCCGGCCGGAGGTGCTGGGAATGCGAGGGATGCGAGTTTGAGCGTCCGCGACACGATAATTGACAACTGAAATAAGAAGAGCATCACTCGTGAACAGGAAGATGTAACCCAAATGTCTAGATCCCAAGAGAAGTAACTTTTCTTGGTGGCATGCAACGAGTGGATGACTATCTTATTGCCAGTGTAGTCCTTGAATTCGCGGCCCTCCAAAATGTGCCTAAAGTGACTGTTGTCTGGTTAAATCGCAAGGATTTGGCGGTGAAAGGTGCCCTACTCGGATCCAGCCCATTGTAGTTCACTGGAGGAAAACGCAGCGGGGCTG
The DNA here is from genome assembly GCA_948099385.1 of Fasciola hepatica. NCBI lineage: Eukaryota > Metazoa > Platyhelminthes > Trematoda > Plagiorchiida > Fasciolidae > Fasciola > Fasciola hepatica. The sequence goes on from CANUEZ040000106.1 coordinate 3,787,205, forward strand.
CCTGCTGTCGGCTGAGCAAAGTGGCTTTGTCCGCTGCTCCAGTGACTGAAGCAATTGAAGCCTTTGGATTTGAATGGGGCAAGCAGGCTGTTTCTCAAGGTATGCTTCAGCCTGGCGAATGCTTCTCGTGTAGTTTCTGTGGGAACTGACTGCATCGCCCCGCCTTTAACCAGACCGGTGAGTGAATGTACTAACCGAGAGCACTGCGGAATGGAGCTGATAAAGTTGATGAACCAGTCAAAAGCAGTGTTTGCTCAGGTGACGTTGGTTTTGGGTAGTCTAGGATAACCTGCCTTTTAACTTGCACTAGTATGATCCCTGTGGAGGTAAACGTTTGGCTTAGAAAATTTTAACGGAGCCGACGCCTATTGCAAACTTTTCGTTTTGCTCATGAACCCATGTTGAGACAAGCTGGCAAATGTACGTGTAGATGTGCTGGATGCGCCTTCTTAGATGGTCTAGCCATCAAGACGTAGTCGAGATAAGCAAAAGAAAGGTCCATACCAAGGCATGTCATGTCGATCAAAAGCTGAAAAGTTTGAGTTGCACTAATAGGTCCAAACGGCGTTGTTAGAAACTCGAAAAGACCGGAAGGAGACATTGTGGCTATTTTCGGGATACCTGCCTCCGCTTCAGGTATTCGGTTTCATGCCTGCACTAAATCCGTTCGGCTTCAAGTTGTCTTACCAACTCAACCAGCTATCGGTCCGTGATGTGCAGGATGGAGTCACCGTGGCCGTGGTTACTCTGCCGAGCGGACGATAAATTCCATATGGTCTCCTGCCTTTGGGTGACCTCCACGGAAGCCTCTTTGGGGTTTGATGCCTGTGGGCTGTCGGAAGACCGGATAGTTCCCAGATTGGCCACATGTTGGAACTCGGAGCCGGCCATACGGAGCTCATCTCGGGCTGACCTGCGAGTCGAAAGTGATGAGATGTGCCACGTCAGTGATGATTAGAGGCAATATGTTATTTTGGCAGGCTGGGTAAGAGTACCCACCGAATGGGCTACCATGTGCTGGTTTGGAAGCCGGAACTGGCATGAGTGTTGTTTGTGACCGTGCTTGAATCAGCGAACCAACAAAGAAATTTGATGTAAATAAACCCACTACCTTTCGCTCACGAAGACGGACCAACAAATCGTGATCTTATAAAAAATGTGATCCGAAGATGGATTAGAACTCCTGGGCGACGGTGAAACCCACAGGAAGGGATAACGCAAACCAAGGTCCGGAGAGATAAATGGGGCTTCTGTATGTTAAGGCCGGAGTTTCACTGGAGGCTCTCGTTGTTGGGGCTCTAGGGGAGACAGCGGACATTGGTGAAAGTTTCACTACACTGACCTGCCTTCCCGTGTCCCTTAGGAAACCCACTACCGTTAGTCTTGTCTCTCATGCATATAAGACGAAAAACAAGCGGAGCTCCGGTAGATTTTGTGAAAATAACCCGACTGTAGAGCGGGCGGCATGGCTACTTGCACTTGCGAGCTTCAGGTGCAAAACAGTCGTGGAAGCAATGCTTGTCGGACCGGTAGATTGGCATAGAGTGGCAGGTTGTCAGATGAATGTTGGGCTTTTTTGTGGGGGATGTTTAGGATGCACTTTTGCTGTTCGATCATCTGCTTCAGGAGGCTAACCTACTCACATGAAGTCTCAATGGCTGAGTGGATGCTGAGTGTTTCGTGCGGAGTTGTAGTCGGCGTAGGGTTACTGAAGGTACTTAGCGGAGTAGCGGTGGAGTCGGTAAGCGCGAGATTGTAAAGCAAATGCGTTTTCTTACCCCAGAAATTTGTCTACAGCCTCTGCTTGCCTGAATAAACTCTGGATTTGCATGAGAACGGCTACCAGGCTCTGGACACGGTGGGCGTCGTTGCATCCATACTTGACGCGAGACCGCGTCGTCCATCGAAGTCGTACCCAGTGATGAGCACATCTCCCGTAACAACTTTGACAGTTCCATATCTTCCAGTTAGATTTTGGAGAGAACGGGCTGGATGCTCCTCCATTTCAATGAGTCCGCCCGCTTGAAGAGGGCTACCCTGAGTGTATCTTACGGGTTGAGCTCCTGGGGGATCTTAGTGATATTTCTGATGGCGGGACACCTCTGAAGGCGATACCCGAGAACGGTCTATTGTATGTAGACCGTTGACTAGATATGTGAGCCTCCTGGAAGCGAAGCTCTAGAATAGCCACCAGAGTCTCCGGATATTTCAGTGTCAGACCCGGAATTCCTGTGTGCTTTGGATGGCACCTTGGTTCACAATCAGGCTTTTGCTCTGTGCTCGTGCCGAAATAGATGATTACCTCGAAAGCACATTAGGCTGAGATTCGAAGACTTTGGCTAAGCCTGGTATGAAACAACTTGCAATAATGAGAAATAATTGACTGGGGCCACAACGACGATTAAGACTAAAAATACGATCGCGCCTTCAATTAAAGCACATACAGTTGAAGGTTTCAGATAGGAAAGTGTGCATACGTACCTGATAAAAATGAGTACCTAATTTTAGGAAGAATATATCACCAACGAATGAAAAAACTACTTTGGACGTAAACTGACTAGGCTTATGGATGGAGTTATAATAATAGTAATAAAAGTAATGATAATAATAATAACAACTGTATATTTCGGATGCGCCCGAAGCATGCTGGAATGCATGATCTGATGATTATAGCGATTCTAGAATGAGACTTTACAAAAAGGTAGAACACGTGAGTGCAGAGCATCAAAGAAGGCGTTACAGTGAACTAAAACGCTAGTAATGCCCGGCAAACTTGAAGGTCAGGGTCGAATGGTTAACCTGGATAGTAATGTTTGGAATCGGTTAGAAAAAGGGGGAGTAAGTGCATGAATAGTACGGGTAATAATCACAACATTAGAATTTCCAGCTGAACCAAAGGATATTTGGTATAAAAAACTAAAAGTAAAGGAAGTCCATCGAGGGGAATTAAACGACTCGTTTGCACGTAGCCGGGTGTGGAGAGTATATGGATGGAAACTCATGCACAAAAATGGATCTTCAGATAAAAAGGTCCATGATTCAACGGCTAGTGTGATGATTGAGTCTAAAGTTGAGATACCGACGTCGTTAATCACGAGGAAAGAGACCAACAAACTCCATGGATAGAAGGAGCGATTTTAAGAGCTCGGATGCGAGGAGTAGTCAGCGGTCGGTCGGTAAGTGCTCAGCGGTTTATTTTCATTGATAAATGTATGTCACGAATTAAAGGCCAGGATATGGAGTTATGGCGGCAAGTCAACGTGAATTGTGTTCTGTGCTGATTGCAGGGGCGGATAGCGAGCAGAAGCGATAGTATAGTACAGGGTAGATAGACGACCTGACGACCATTTTGATAGGCAGACCTCACGGCAACTGTAGATCGTCAGCTGCGGAACCAACGAGTTTGGTACGAGAAGCGAGAGAAGGACACCGGATTCGGAACAGAGTGAGACATTCGGCAGAGAAGGAAGTATAAATAAAATTTGAACGTCAAGTGGTCGCACAGCTCAGTGGCGAGCAAAGTCGGCCTCGTAGTTGCGATACGTAATCAGGTACAGCAGGAGAAAGCACATATGAAAAGTCAGAGTTTACAATAAGATAAAATAAGTGCAAGCAGGGGACTATAGGAAAACATTGAAATGGATTATAATGATAATAACGCCCGGCGAATAGAGGAACCATTGTCGAGTAATCAGCCCACCTTTTTTGAGTGATGTCGGCTGAAGGTCTGGATTACATGCATAAGTGGTATGGGAAATAATTACCACTGATGAAAATTCGAACATATTCAAAGGATATCTTCTTGGTCTTCATAAAGAGAGGAATTTATCAAGCGGAGTAGAAAGAGTTACTTACGGGCTGCAGAATATGAGAGGCATGTGAATAGAAATCTCGTCGAAGGGTTTGGTGAACTATTCACTTCACGACAGGTATGTCAAAGAGTATTACCATGGAAATACATCAGTCTGCAAAGATGGTAGTATATAAAGTGGTGGCTGTATACTGGAGAAATCACATGTGGCAAACAGTGGCGTATTTCATGGGAGGGAGGCTACCAGAGTGCTGGTGGTAGGAAACGGCCGGAGGAAAACAGGTTAGCGTGCAGCCCATTGGTAACTTCATATAGGGTTGGTATGAAGTATCAAAGCGGAAGTGGAAGACATATCAATATCGACTCTGTGGTTACAGCCATTATCCAGGTGTTCAGTTCTGCAAGAGGGATGGTAGAGTAATTCACAGGTAAGTGTACTTCAATAGATGGAAGCTTTGTAGTGTGTACCATGCAAAAAATGACAGATCAATAGAGCTGCCCAAGTATATCGCGGAAAGCAGCAGTGGATCAACCAATACAGAAATAAAATCTATTATAGGGTGTAGATAGTGGTGGGATCTAAAGGCTGGATACAGGGCCAGTTTCGGTAATATAACACGAATGCAACATCTGGAAGATCAAAGGTTGCAATAACTGTGATGGTAAAGTAAGTAGACGGTGAGTGTCACATTTCTAATGACCAATTTTACAGGTGTAGCAAATGATGGGAACGGAGCGGCAATGACGCATGAGAAGTGTATCGGAGAAGTTCAGTCGTGGAAGGAACTTGGTTATCTGCAAAACCCGAACATCTCGATGCAACAGCATTGCGGAGGCGATCGGATGGACCGATGAAGATTGCAAGCGGTCACTAATCACTTCGCTGCCCACTGGAGGTCTACCGAAAGATATGTCAGCGCCGGAAGTTTCTTTCGGTGATCAATGAGGCAATGAACAGTGACACTAAATGTGCCAGTGGTTGAACAGTATTAGCGGGTTCTAGCACGGAACGGGCATGATGACAAATGGGGCAGAAGAGTAGATAGACGTGTCACTCCGGAAAAGTAGGCAAAAAGTAACTGCCAAGGTCGGTGAGTGCCTGCATAAGCAACAACTGCTTGCGGAGGAAAAGATGAATAGCTGGTAGGGATGAAAGCTGTTCACCAATGCCTGCATAGATAGTGATAGTTTGTGCTCGGCTGGATATAACGTCAGTATAAAAAGCATGCTCGAAGGAAAACCGATAATAAATGGAGAGGAATGGAGCAAATATTTACCGTAGCAGTGTGAGCATAAAGATAGAACTTGTAATCCACAAGCGGTGCTAGTGCATGGGACTGACCGTGCTCTGGACACCAAACCTGAAAACCGTTTCTGGAGACAGGAGGTGCGATCCGCCAATCTAGTTGCGCCCGCACATCGTTGCAGACGTCCTGCACGCCCAATGTGCGCCGGCCAAAGCGGTGGATCTGACCGCGTCTCGCACCGTTGAGATTAAAATGAGTTGTGTGAATGTAGTGAGATCAAGTAGTCCAGGTTCAAGTAGTTTGATGGTGGGAATCTTGAGGAAAGCGATCGTGAGAGGGACAAAAATGAAGTCATGTATAAATCTCAGTTGTTCTGTCCAGCGAGAGAGGTTCCAAGGTATTCCTGGGATGAAGAAGGCGACCATCGTCCCTAGAGTGTAGATTCTGAAAACAAAACGGAGAACGCTAAAGTCTGGAAATTCTACCAGCTGTGGGTTAGGGGGAAGACAGAACACCGAAGTCATGCCAGTGACAGAAATGGGTGGTCGCGACGTTGAGGTTTGGTTTTTGGGTTTAAACAACATACGGAAAGTGAAGAAGACCAGCACTAGCGACTGGTTATCGTAAGGCTTAGTGAGAATTACCAGCAAAGCAAGGAGGCAAGAATGGGCGACACCTGTGGCATATACTTATTTGTAGTTCAATGGGTGGTTTATGGAAGGCACATGGATTGTGGCGGTTTTTTCATCAGAACGAGGCCTGGAATCTCGTGTGTTGAAACAGGGTAACAACGAATAAGTAGTTGACGCGTGGATGAGACTGGTACCTTGAGGACAATATTATATATGCTACCCTGTATTTTCTAGCATTAGTGATGTTCTTATACATGGCGGTAGCTGATGAAAATAGACCTTACCGACTATAGTAAAGTCCGATAGCGTTAAAAAAGAAATCAACAGAGCAACGGTGGCCGGTTGGGTGGCGTGGTCAGGAGCTTTGGAAATTGGAAGTGGCTAGACAAACACGTGGAATATGTTGCTGGTAGTCACGGATCATGGGCTGGACTGCTTTTATTTGCCAACTATAATACAGAATGAATCCACTTGCTACTTACCATCCGTCGGTAATAACTGTCTACTGAACAAAGTTGTTAATCTTCTGGCCAGTATCCCAGGCCCAGTTCGTAGGCTAGGGCAAAAGTCAAGTAGGGATCATGCCTTCGGATGAGTTTTTGGAAAGTCAGATGTTTGTTTATTTCTTTTTTGAATAATAAAGAGGCCGAAGACATTGACCTAAGTTGAGGTGGGAGTTTGTTCCAGAGGGAAGAATATTTAACAATAAAGAAGTTAGACCACACCGCAGTCCTGGATATTGGAATCAGGACCATAGGGTCCCTAAGCCGTAAAGAATAGTTGTAGGGAGTTTTGACCTGAGGGGCTGGATGGCAAGATGTACGTTTTATATTACTGCAAAAGAAAGACAGGTTCAGTCGTAGACGGCGCAGCCATAGGGGCTCTAGTTGCAATATTTCACACCTTTCCATATGGTTTTAGGCGAGGAATATGCTAGTAATTGTTTGGTAAATCTACGTTGTACATTCTCAGTTGCAAATCAGTTATTCTGCCGCATGTTAGAAAAGACAGCAGTTTAATACTCCAGAAGTGGTCTGACATGAGTTTTAAAAATGCTTAGCTTGCTCTCCGGAAGACTGAAGGTTCCAATAATCAGACCAGTTAGCCATCTAGCTTTAGCAACCTGCACGGCCGAAAGTTCAGATAAATTAAATGTGCAAGAATATTGTAATCCCAAGTCCATTACCTCCGGACTGTTGGGGATGAACTGATCAATAATTATAAACATTCCTGCGGGAACCTGACACTTATACATAAGGATACAACTTTTGACAGCGGAGAATTTCATCAGCCATTGGTTGGTCCATGAGTTTAGCGATAGTAAATCGTTCCTTATGCTAGCAATGGTAGAAGCTAAGGCACCAGGCTCAAAGGAGTACATAATTTTTATGTCGTCTTTAAAAAGAAACGCAGCCCCGTGTGTGATGACGTGGAAAATGTCATTAACATATATAAGAAAATGTAAGAGACCTAGTACACTACCCTGAATAACTTTACTAGTTACTGGTCGAGGTGATGATAAACTGCCATCAACGCCCACCACCTGCTTTCTGGATGTTAGATATGATGAAAACCAACCCAGGATAGGGTCAACAATTCCGTAGGCTTTCATCTTCGCCATCGGCCTATTATTGGATACTCGATCGAAAGCTTTAGTCATATCAAGGAGGATTACGATCACTGATTTACCGCTGTTAGTGGCCGTAGTTATTAGGTTAAGGAAGTCACTCATACAGGTGGCACACGATCTTTTTTGAAGAAAACCGTGCTGTCCAGTGTTAATGAAGTAACTGTTCAGTAGATGAGTTGTCAGCTTATTCTTTGTCAGTCTTTCCATGATTCGGGAAGCTATAAGGGTGTAGTTTACTGTTCGATAGTTGGTTGTGTCCTGGCGTGAACCTTTCTTAGGAATTGGGATAATAACTGATGTTTTCCTATGGGAGGGGAAAATGCTACTGCTCATAGATAAATTAAAAACTTTGACACCAATAATGGGATATCAGTTCCACCTAGACTGAAAGTAGCCGGGGGTACGGCATCTGGCTCGGGGTGGTTTGACCGCCTAATTTTAGTAAGCTGTGCTTTTAAGTCGTTTGGGCGAAATGGAATCACTGAGAACTGTGCAGATGTCAGCGGCTCAACGTGATATAGACACGGGGAGTCATCGGTCCTCAGAGACGAAGCAAAATAGGCACTGAATGCCTCGGAGATCTCTTGGGAGTTCGTTATTTAATTGTTGTTATATATGATGGATGAGACGGGAGAACCGCACTGACTGTTTCCCAACTTCATCAACTTAGATAAAGCTTCGGCCCTCTTGGAGTGACTTGGAGCCCTTAATTCCTGTTATGTTATTGAGGGACTTTTCAATCAATTTTACTGAATGAGACAAACGGTTCACTTGTAAGAACAACGAAAAGTCTCTCGACTTAAGGAATTTGCGTTGTAGCATAGAAAGCTTCTGTTTTAGTCGACAAAACTGTTTGGTTTATCTCGTCCGGGTAGACCTTGGGTTGGGGTGGTTACTTCAAAACATGCATTTGTGTGGAGTAAAGATGATCCACCACGGTACGCAAGTCATCAGGTAAAAAGAAAGTATCCCAGTTCTGCGAGAGAATGATTAAGGGTAATTGATTCCAGCTAGCTTGGTGGAACGGTCTTTTTGCGGTTGGTTTGTGGACGGTTCGTGTTGGCACTGAAAACTCACATCTTACCGGCAAGTGGTCACAACCTGGGATGCTGTTCTCGATAGATGTGTGTACACGAGATGACCCTACCGTAAAAATGAGATCAAGGATGCTACTGCCTCAAGTTGGGCACATCACACGTTGAGTCCATCCTCCTAACCGAATGCTGGTCAAGAAGTGTGGTAGGTGATGCTAGGCGTTCAAAGTGGACCAACGGATGCCTGGTGCATTCAAGTAGCCGGCCACCAGTTTTGGGCCGGGTATGTCCGCAACAAAGTTTAACGCCTCTATGATAGGCAGGAAGTCGGTCTGATTAGTATTTGAGGGGGGCTGTAGATGTAACTAACAATAAAGTCAAAACATCCTGTAGTGACCTGCAGCCAAACTGAATCTGGCAAGTTATTCAGTATGGGGTGCTGAAATATTTTCGCTCGCACGTTTTGCCTTACATATATAAGACAGCCTCCCCTTCGCTGAGTGAGTCTGTTTTTTTCTGAAGGCTTGCTACCCGGTGAAAGCGATATCCTCGTTTGGAGTGTTGTCCGTCAACCAGGTTTCGGTAATTAAAAGCGATAAACGAAACGGGCACACCATTTATAAGAGGGCACACTCTCTCAGCTTCTATGATTGCTTTCGTCAGCAAGGCCAACGAGAAAAAACCGTGGAGTACTAACCGCGTGTGTTCTCACTGGGCCTGAGTACGGAGACCGCACGCTAGCTGGTACTGAGGAAGCATGTTGGAAGTGGCACTAACGGTTGCCGCGTGCGAGAACCATTTAGTCAAAAAAGTGATGGATGTGGTGTGACCGGCTGATCACTGCAGTCTCCGATGTCTGATTGCTAGCTTCACAACGGACCTTCATAATATATTTGTCTGATCCTTGCCACGCGGTTTAGAAGCATGCGAATCCATATAGTAGCATCCTGCCCGTTTGAGGTGATCATAATCAGAGCTGATAAAGCCCCTGTTTAGCGAGAGATAAACTGCACAGCCCACAGTCATACCTACAAACCCTACTACCCGCTACCGGCAAAATACGTGGACCAACCCTCGCACCCAGCCACGTCCGACATGCTACTGTGTAGCAGCTCAGACGAAAACGGTACCCAATCTCCACGGCCTTCCAGGGTAAACACGCCCCATGTTGTAGACCTGGACCTTTCACCTGACATCTTCCCCTAGCAACCAACCCCAAGACTTTCTGGGCTCACCCGACCTCTATCTCATCTGGGAACCTCTTTTCTAGCGCAAAATGCAAGACGAAGCATCCGCCATAATTGTAGCGGTCAACCAGCCTCCCCAATTTGGATATATAGGCCATACAGCCCTAAACAGCACATTTTAAAGACCTACTACAATGTCATACTCTCCTGCTAGCCGATCTTTCTACTCCAAAGCTTTATACAGCTACCATTCATCCTTCTAGGCAGTCACCGCTTCCCCACCCAACACCTAGTCTGAGAGTCAACCAAACTCGTCTATTTCCCACTGAAACCAAAACTCTGTACACCTCAAATGAACTGACACTACACGGCCCCGCCTCGTCACTTTCCTCTTTGTGCAACATAGAGAACGCCTGACGCCAATCTTCAGAGGTTGGTCAAAACCCCGCTTTTATTATACCGCCCCTTACTGGCCTTCAACTTCTCCCTCCTTATCTGCCTGAATCCAGCCCACATACCGTACGCATTCAAGCTTCTATGGGCCCTTTGACGCCACATACATTTTTGACCTTCCACCCCTAGACAGGTTCTTCTGGGCTGTTCGGGTACCATGCGTCACAGCGTGTCAATCTGCTCCCCACTCACAAGCCGCCACCTTTGCCCTTACACCGCGGCCTGCCCGTCTAAGTTCCCCGACGACTTGGACTATTTCGCCCCCTCAAAGCCACCCACATCATTGTTGCCCTTGGTCTGCCCCCTCAGCAGCAACCTGCACCTGGATGCAGTGGACACTGCGAGGCCCCCAGAGCTCCCTCCAACTCATCAACCCTCGGTCCGCCAGTTGTCAAGCCACGGTTCATCCAGTCCTTCTCCTGCCCCCTTCAACAGCCTCAGCAATAAACCCCAGCGGGGCATTCTGGGAATCCTCGCTGACGAAGTACCCCATGTATCCTCTCAACCAACGACACCTAGCAGCTTCCGTCAATCATCCGACCTCTTGACCTCAGGAACGCGGTATTGCACGGCTCTTGTGATGCCGCCCATGTATACTCCCCCTCATGTTTAAGGTCGGTTCGAACTTGAATAAAGGTGGTCCCCTCCGAGGAGCCGCTCGATCCACAAGCTCTGATTTCATGATCATTATTGAATCCCGACCAACTGCTTTCATCTTAAACTGACTAGGTATCGTCTCCCGGCTTCCAGATATTTAGAACGAAAAGAGTCGGTCGCGGTGGAGGTTTCCTCATCGACGTTAGCCTCAAATTCCGCCTGAGTTTCCTCCTCACCAGACCTTTGATAGCACATAAGAATCTATCTGGTCGATCTCCCCAAGTAAGCGGCATCTGCCAGCTTCTAATCCCTTACCAACCGATCCACTTCTTGCCGACGCTTTTGAGTATTTAGCAAAGTTTCATCTGGCCACAAACTGATTGCTGATGACCAAAAACATCATTAACATCTATTGGCCAACATATACAACACCAAATAATTTGGAAAACTTCGTTTACTGCATCGAGGCAGACTCCTGGACCCAAATTGTGAATTCTCCGAGCACAGAGGACAACCTACTGCGATTAGTTTTCAGCTCGGAGATATCTGATATCGCTGCCCAAACTATGGGCTACTTCCAGGACGTCGCCATGCACTTTCTCAGCCCCAGAAGCTTTTGACGGTGAGTTCCACTAGCCCAGTAACCCGCCTTCAAAGGTCCAACAGAATAATCTAATCTTCCTGCTTGGGTCGCTAAACTGGGACCCCTTTTTCCAGAGGAGCAAACTCCAGCTAGCCTTTAATGTGCTATGAGCTGACTTATTTAACCAGCTGTTCGCAATTAATACCACTGGAGTCAGGATAGATCGGGTCTGTATCTTGGTCCTGACCGGCCTTCGAAAGAAATACCTAAAGCTTCAGAAGACTTGCAGCAAAGTAGAGACTTATCGTTATACTCCAATTCTTAAATTCTCTTTGTAGCAATCAAAGCCAGGACCATCAATATGCACGAAAACATAAGGTGTCTTCATTGCAGTGCCAAGAAGTTTCTTCAAAGTTTGCACACTCGCCAAAAGGCAGAAGCCAGCATATGCCTCTTTCAGCTTCAGCTAACCACGTGCATCTCACTTAACGTGTCGTGGTAGCCGACGCATCCAACTTCTGCCTCCTTGGTTCCATGATCAGGGACATTCTCACATTATCCTCCTGCGTGGACTTGTCACCGAGCCCGTGCTACGGGATTGGGTATTCATCCTGAACAAGTAGACTGACCGGATTTCGCGCCTCCGACGTCCACACGCGTTTGACTAGCACTCCCACGTCCTAAAAAAGCTGAAGTTGAGGTCCTGCTCTTGGATTTTCACAATCTATCCCTCAAACAAAGCGTAATTCATCCAAGACGGCTGGCTGCGGGCACCATCCAAATTGATAAGAAAGGACCGGTACAAAACCGCTTGAATCACCACCCCACCAATCACACCACAATTGCTTCTAGGTCAGTGGAACGCCTCATCAGACGGCGAAAATCCGACTTCTCATAATATCATCCATAACAACAGCATGGGTTTTTAAAATCATGTTTTTGTATCCCCCGCCGGTATCGCACTCTTCTTCTCATAACCACGGCGCCGACGAAAATAAATCTATCACTGTTGTATATCTTGATATGGAGGTAACGACCGGTTGCGGAAAATCCTCCAACGACACTACCTATTCGTGTTTCCTTGATATCACTCGCCCGCATTCACCACTCGAGTGTTTTTCATACACTTTGTTTTTATGAACTAGCCCCTTTTTGCTCGCATCCAGTGTGCTACCCTACCATGTGCTATCTTGGGCCCGCGTGAAGCACTCGCCTGTCTCTCACAAGCAGCAGCTCGATTCTCGTTTTCTCTGTCCGTTTGATCGCATTATTAAGGTTCGTACACGCTGTATTTTTTTGTTCATTTACTTATCCAGTATCGTAGAATTTACGGATGATCGCGTTTTGCTTTTGGGATCCGTCCCAAATTTGGCTGTGTGTTGTTCAAAGGTTTGTTACAATTGCCAGGGTGTTTGATCTTCTCCCGCTCTCAGCCCCGATGACTAAACACGGAGGTACCGGCTTCTCCGGTTCCACTTACTGGTGGCTAAAATCATAACCATCAGGCAGCTCACAAATGGCCCCCACCCAAGGAGTTTCTCACAATCGGCTCCGGCTACAGTGGGGTTATTCAAGTGAGTGCTCCCATTCTCTTGCCTCTTCTGATCTACTTCAACAATACGTTCTCCAGTCTGCCTCACGGTACCCCATTTTTTTGCCTGCGGCGATGGAATTTCCCTCAAGCTTCATCACTAGAATCTCAAAACCGTGCCTCCTGAAATACCCACTGAGCTGTAGCTACTCGAAGGTTGGTGCTTTGCTTGATGTATGAATCGCTCAAACTCAAGGGGTTGTTGCACGAGCCTCAGACGCCAAGTGCCCCCCCCCCGCGTCCTAATCGCCGAGCCAGTTTCGCACTTCCCCAAACTCCCAGGTACAAGACCCTGAGATTCACTTCTCCTGCATCCTCCGATGTCCGAAACATGTGCCCAGTCAGACCGCGAAGGTTAAGCAGATGATAGGTCTTGCTTCCTGCCCACCTAAGCTATAGTAGTGCAAATTCCCCACATACTTATCCACTGCATGGCCTCAACTGGAATACCATCCCGTGATATATTCCAGCCTGTCAAAAACTGGCCTCGTTTCTATTGAGAACGTGCAACATTCTTTTATCCGAAGGCCTACAGGATATTCGACGCCCGCAATACGAAAAATCTTTCCTTCGTTTACGTCTCAACTCCATGGGGCTGGGAGACATAATGGTCAACCTGTCCCCTACACAGACTCACCTACCACAAAGCGTTCTCCTCTACTGATCCATTGAGCTTCTTTCTGCCAGCTCTTATCACCTATGTCACAGGAACCTCTGGCGTACTACTCCTCAACCTGGAACAGCACTAGGAACCGTTTTCTTTCTTGTGAAACTCTCCAAGCTATAAAACAAAATTTTACTTGACATATGCCAAACGCAGTCAAGAGTTCAGAAAACCAGAGCTTCCAAATTGTACACCAACTTTAGCAGACTATAAGTATTGATTTCCTTCCGAACCACCAGGGATCCAGTCTTTGAAGAAAGCGGCTAATTTTAGAACCGTGAGTTTAGCCAACGAAGGGTTTATCATGAAGCCACCAGGATATGGTCGTTGCTCTTCCGAGTAATTTTTCGGCAATAAACCAGAGATAGCCCCAGTCTCGTTGCTTTCTTTTTTTAACTCTTGGCCTTTCGGGCGTAATTATTGACAACTGCTATCCACAAATCTGTGTGTATTTCTATTTTGCTGTCCAATATAGCGGGCGTACTCTTTTGGTGATTTGTTTCACCGTTGTCCTAACGCCACATTCTTCAGTATGAAATTCACTGCATAGAAGCCTCAGCTCATTTGAGCACTGTGGTTAAAGACACCCTCACCATGCACATCACCACTGAAAGTTACCAAAACGCCAAAGAGTGCGGTGTTCGCAGAGATCCAAGTCTGTATGAGGCCAGTAAAACCTAGGAACAGTGCTGTCGGATCGCGCTTCATTTCATTTTCAGTCACTTCACGCTTCTGTAAACGTTTTTATTTCTCCCACTTTTATTCATTCTTTTGGCACTAAACTCATCGGTCTCGGCCGTCAATAGCTCACCCGGAAAACAGATACCCACTCATATGTCAGGAAGTATCTTGAGTTTCAGGTAACTGATGCAAGCAGTCAAGCCTGAGTCCCTTTCGCTTGTTTGCCTTTTCCCAATTTCCACATTCATCACTCAAATCCGCAATACCCTTGGACGCATAGGAGATTGAACAATGGCCAATCCCGATCGTGGCGAGAGCAGTTCGACCCTAGCAGTTACGGGCACTACATGAGTACCTTTGAAAATGATACGCGGAGGAGCTATCGAAAATTCCTAAAAGAGGTTAACCGCTTCTCTGCAAAAAGCGGAATAGGTGAAGGTTTCATGCCAAGGAGGCCTTTTTCTCGAGGCTGACTGTGGAAGTAATGTGTGCCTCCAACTTTTAGCTCGGGCCCGACCCTGAGTATAGAAAAACCCCACAACAATGCCTACTCTCTGTTCGTCAGACTTGTTACTCCCTATTCCTCCCGTGTTCATGAGGCGTGGTGGAACACCTAGCTTCTAACAGCAATAACAATAGATGCTTATTTCGGAGACACCTAAAGCACGCCCGAGGCATGAGCAAATGTTCTGCAAGCGACAAAATGGACAGAAAATCTTCGTGAGAAATTAAGAGAATATCCGAGACAAACAAACGGTCAGTAAACCTAGAAAGGAGGTGGGAGGAAGATAAATGTGTGCATATCAAGGAATAATGGAGGGCTTTTAAGTGAACCCAGGGATAGATTCAACTATGCGCCCAGTGAATTTCAAAGTCAAGGTCAAACGGAGAACACTAATGAGCTAAGTGGTGGAGACTGGAACCCGTGAATTGTACATCAAGAAGACTGAAAATCTGCATGGGGAGCTATGGTCACGAGAAACGACGAAATAGAAGGAAGAAGAAAGAAGGGAAGAAAGAAAGAACAAAAACTGAGTTGTATGGCAAAGGATTAGGTGTCCATGAAGCATGCCCCACTGCAACAAATGGGCCGTGTCAGTTTTAAAACAGGGAGCAACCAAAGCGAGGTTTAAAGGATGGGTCAGGTGGCAACGATCGTTTGGAAGGATCGAGATACGGTAAATGTGAGGCACATCATGGGAAGCGGCGGCCTGGTGTCAAGAGAATTGGCCGTCAAAGCACTGAAGGATACAGGGAGAATAAGGGGATATTTATGTATGTGAATTCACATATATATATATATATATAGAAGCAGGAGCAAATAACTGTGAACAAATAGAAAACGGGAGCAGTAGCGCTTGGAAGAGACACGTAGGGTTAGTTCAGACGGTAAAGAACCAACTCGGATAAATCCTGATGAAGTCGTTTATGATAGGCAAACACGGGGGACCAACGGGAAAAGAGAGACGACTTTGGAAGCACATAAGTGATAGCTGTGAGCAGCAGTCGATAAACGAGGGCATACGGAGGGAAGGATCGACGAAAACAGGCAAGAGTGAATTTGACAATCCGAATAATGCAGGTGTGACATGTGGCAACCATCAAAAATGGGTGAAGCGCTGATAAATGGGCGTTCATTATGCAGCGGGAAGATGGCCGTGAAAATGGATGAGGAAAGCAGAGCGAAAGGAAGTACAGAGTGGTTGAAGCAGTGTAAAAGATCGGCTGTGAAAGGTAACTTGGAGGTAAAACGAACTGTGATCCAAAGATACAGCAGTTGTACCTGCGAATAACATAGGATAGAAATATGAAAGTGCGGGGTCAGAAAGATCAGTTAATGGCAAATCACATAGTGTGAAGCAGTACGTGAAAATAATGACGTAACGATGACTTTACATTAGGTGGAAGCGGAAAAGCAGAGCAGCCTGAAAAGCACACAGAAGATGTCTATGGCGAGCAGTATATGAAACAGACGGGAGTACCGAGAGAAGAAAACCAGGTAGGAGATGACCAGTCAGGTCGTTCTACTGCAGATGGCAGTCGATGAAGACCGAGAAAAAGGGGGAAAAGTACTCGGATGGGAAAACCTGTGATAGAACAAAAGGCATGAGAAATATGAAAGCATCAGAGTCGGGTGTATGGAACTAGAGAGCTGAATGCTTGCATGCGATTAAACAAGTGGATTGAGTCAGAAGTTGCTAATTAAGGCGCTGTCTAAGGGAGAGATTCATGGAAGAATTGCGGAGTCAAACATAGAAAATATGTTGTTGGTGGAAAGATAATAAATTTGGTCGTAAAAATGCAAAGGCTAGAACGGCGAGTTCTTATGTGGTGATTGACCATGGTTAGAGATGTGTCCGGTGGGTTATGGCGGGCGATACAAGAAAGAAGAACAGGAAGGCACACATCAAAAAGGTAGCTAGTGAGGTACACAATCAATGAGTTTATAGGTCTACGGAGGTACCAAGAGAATGGAGACAACGATCCCACAAGGGCGAAATGGGTAGAAAAGGAAACCTTTCGGGCTTGCGCAGAGTAAAGTGGATGGGGCGAGAGTGACATCATGAAGTGAGGGCTGTCACGGTGAAAAACCATAGGAACAATGAGGCAGTGGGTGGAAGTGCGTGCACAGGTAGGACGACACGAAAGGAAAGTGATAAGAGTGCTGACTAGAAAGGTAGGTGAGATAGCCGTGGCTGAAGAAAAATGGTAAGAGCAGGCGATCCGCTACCTACAATGATTGATGCAATAGGGTAAGGAGAGTTGGAGGGTGCAATCCGCAGCCGGTGCCAGAACATGGGGCTGGCCATCCTAAAATAAATCGCGAAGTGAGCAACAGGACGTGTGATCCACCAGCCTATTTGCGCTTGCACACCGTTGCAAACCACTTGCTTCCATGATGTGCACCGGCCAAAGCGGAGGATTTGACCGCTCCGCGCACCGTTTGGATTGGCGTGAGTAATCACGGATGGTTGTACACAGGGCTCAGCAACCATGTTAGATTATATGATCTAGGATCAACTAGTCAGGATGTGAGAAACTGGACATCAGAGCCAGAGGAAACAGCTAGTGGTAGGTGCCCATACAGCTTCGGCTGGGAGATAGAGTGGGGGCAGAATGGATGACGTTCTTGCTGGATATTGAGTTCGGTTAGTAGGCCAGGTTAGGTGAGAGTGATGAGAGCAAACTTTCCAGTTCAAAGTGGTTGAAACGGTGATGTAAGTGTATGCAGTGGGACCTGATGTGGAGAAGCGGCAACGTTAGCAAAATGATACCGAGGAGCGTTGGGTTACTTAAAATGCTCACGCAAATATTTGCAGGAGAGTAGTACATATATATACTAAGATATGTATGTACACGTAGCTGACCAAAGTGTAGCTGCTGCAGTTCCCATAGTTGAGGTTGGTTTCAGGGCCGCAGACTTGATGTAACTAAATAAAGGCAGTAGATCGTGGAGCAGATGAGGCACTTCGACCTTTTCCTCGATTTCGCGAGCCCTCGTCTTCCCCACAGGCAGCCCTCGGCCTGCATACTGGTGCCACCTGCGAGGGCGAATGTCCTTCAGTGATAGATGCTCGCCTTCACGTAATTCCTCTGTCTCAGGATAGAACACAGCCGTCCCACCCTGCTTTTCCTGCGCCTTCCTCGTATACTGGAGTTTTGCCACACAGACTACCATCCCTCAGTAATTAGGCCTCACTTCTCTGCGCGTATGCTTATGGCAAGTTAAGACCCTATTCCAACCGGAATCAGTATACCTTTGATTTCTCATGACCCCGCGGCATACCAGCACGTTTGCTTTCACATGAAGAATCCCCGCCTTAACCCCCAGTGTTTTCCTTCCATTCCACTGTTTGCCTTCCTCGACCACAGCTGGTGAACCGACCAGACTGCCATTTTTTCATTCTCCTATTCTTCTACTAGATGATACCCTCCACTATTGTTTTATTCCTGGTTCCCAAACGGACTCCCTCTTCTCATCCACCACCTACCTGAGATCTCCCTAAATCTCTACTATCACCCAACTACCCTAGAAAGCTACCAGTCTCCGTCTAGGGATCCCTAATAGACCGGTCCACTAGCCAAACGATAACTAATTGATCGGACAACAAAATGTTCATTTTCTGGCTTCCGTAAAAACGATAGTCATAACCCACAGCTGGAACACTCGCCAGACTGCCGCACTCCTGATCTCTTCCAGATCGCATTGGTTACTCGGGTAGCCATCGGCCGACTTGACGTTAACCCCGGATAACCGTAAGGACTAGATGAGTTGACCAATGGTTTAAACCTATACTCTCGCCTGCTGACGTTATATGGGGCACCGTACACGGAGTAACAAACCCCCATGAAAGTCTCTCCGGATCGCAGAGGTGATTTCCGACACCAACCATCAAACCACATTCGCTCAACGTCTCTTTTCAATAATCCATTCCAACAGTTCAATTCTTTCCATATTGCAGTACGAAATCAATGACCGGAACCCAACTCTCGCCGCTGCCCACTTCGGCAAACCAGCCCTATTTACCTGCTGCCCTCAACATTCTACCTGCCTTCACCCGCGACCAAGGCCCTTATGAAACAGAATACCAGCCATCCGCAGGCAATCAGAATTTGGCTAATAATTTTTTCACACAGACAAAACGTTTTTTATCTTTACACTCTTCCAACTTCTGCTTAGCAGCGCAAAAAGCGTTTGTCTCCACTAGTCCGCTTCTTTGACGGCTCTTCTTTGAAAGTCCGTTCTACGTCCATTCACCATTCATGCTCTTCAAAAGTTCACTGAAATCCTTGTGAATCTTTTGGCCTCCACGTGAACTTCCACACGACACTGAAAGGTCCGTTTTATTATCAACTTTGACTCGTTTTGCATTTATTTCACATGCTTCCCCACAATTAGTTACCCAATGCTGGATCAGTGTTCTATATTTCGCTGGTATCTCTGACTGCACGTTGATAGCCCAATGCATACTTTACTTTTAATCCTGTTATCTGGCATCTCTTCCGCCCGGTTACTAGTTAGTGGCCGTCAAATTATCGCTTATATCAGCAATCCCACGTTTGTCCAGCTATCCACACCGCTTTCCCCGAATTCGAAACCGATTTACAATTCCCGCTTCAACCAATAACACTTTAGTTCACCGAAACACTACATGACTTTGCTGTTGCATTTCGGTTGCTATGTTATCCATTAATTGAGAAATTGTGAATACCTCACACTGACAAGTACTGCCGTATTCTCTGATCTTGCCTTGTACATGTGTATTGACCACGGTCAAGAAATATACAATTATCAATCATTCCTATTGTCAAAGACTTTCCTGACAACCGTACCTTAACATCGAATTGTACAGCAAACCGGTAATTACGTGCAGAAACAAAGTATCAACTCTCCTATCTTTTTTCCTCCCCTAAGCCATTCTCTCTTCTTTTCAACTAACTAAACTCACTCCCTTTTACTCTCAGGGCCGCTTCCACTATTATGCTGAACATACTACCACTGAATAATTCACCGGGAAACACCCCCTTGAAACAATGCATTTCATTGTAAAACCTTGAAAGGCTAGGTGGCTTGCTAAAAACGGGTCCCAGTTTCACGAATTACGCCTCTGAGTCCAAAAAATATCTAACTGGTAGGCTCTCTTAGTTGGATTTACCGCTACCCCCAGCTGAAAAACCCTCCAGACTGCGCCTCCATCTCGGCCTGTTTTAGACCTCTTTTAAAACTAGAGTGCTGGTGACAAAGCCTGGCTGGACCCATGGACTCAATTACTTGGTGAAGCATGAGAAAAACGGACCATCGGCAGCAGCTGCAGAAAAACAAACGCCAACGGCTGTGGTCAGGCGGTCGAGCTATAGGAGTTTCTTTATGGTAGCAACCGCCACCTGGTTAGAAAAACAAGGAAAAATCGGACCCTCTAAACTCCCGCATTTTTGCTTGCTACTTTGCTCACTCTAACCCGAGGCGAAACACCCTCCAGTCCGCAAACCTCCTATCTTGTTTCTTTTTCAGAATCGCCCAATCATCTTGCTGCTTAGTTGTAAAAATGTCACACATGAAGTTTATCTTCTATTCTACCACTGTACAGCCGCACCAAATACCGACTTCCATGAATATAATCTCGTTGCCAGGTCCCACCCATGCGCAGTCCGATACTGTCCTATATGTTTCCCCAAGGTTTACTGGAAATTTCTTACAAAAAATACCCAAATGGTTTCGAGGCCATGTTAACCACCACGCAAGGATACCCAGTTACATAACAAATTGCCCAAGTTCGGCGATGCCTTCTTCTTTTCTAAGGTGTCTCGATGCCTTGGACACGCGGACACAACTCATAACCATCGGGTCACTCGGCTGTTTTATATCACGCCAGAGGCATATCCCGCTGGTTTCGTTTTGCTGTCATTTGCGACCTCACGTGTTACCTGTTACCATGAACACAGTTTGGTTACCCACTCGCAGTCCTGCCATTGCCACACAAATTTCGTTGAGGGCTACTTAGAACGTCTTACAGTAAGACCGTTCCGCTACCTAGGCCAAGCTACATGCTACCGAAAACTACGAATATATACAGGGATCCGGATTCTCCCTCCAACATAGCCCGACTGTTTGAGCTGCCCTCACCGGTTTTGGGACTCGGCTGTGGTTTTCCACTCAGCTGTCCAGCTGTTTACCGATCGTACGGCACCTGTCACACCTCAGTACCCTCACCGCCGACTTTGAATGGAAAGTCCAAATCTGACAGTCCCTTTCGGTTTTCCCCTTCGGATTCGGCCATCGTGCGCCTGGGCTATTTTAGCAATTATTATTAACCCCTCCGATGGAGACAAGAAAGGCTACAACCAGTTCTCTGGAGCGTGCCCTGGCTCCCCAGTAAAATATGTTCATACTTCATTTGTTCCGTTTTATCCATCATGCATTCCGCCAATGACGATTTGTTTCCTATCCCCACGGCTTCTACCAAGAATTCGCCAAGTACCCTGATTACTTTGTTCCCACACTTCAACTGTATCAAATTTTCTAATGGCCTTCCTGATATCAGCTGAAGCTCCAGCTATTTTGATGCATTTTGAGCCTCAAAGAAGTTGCATTCTTTTATCTTTCAGGCCCAAGTAGTTACCTTGTACAGTTCTCCTGCAAACTTTCCAATCCTACATGGTCCTCGATGCTCACCATTTGCGATTTCCTGTAGCATTACGTAATAGCCTGCTCGATTGTTTTATACTTCGTTGTTGGATCTTTCCTCCAACACTACTGTTCAAGTCCAGGTTCAAGTTGATTCCAGGACTGCAAGGCAGATAACCAAGGCATCCAGCTTCTGGCATGAGAAAGCTCCACCGATCACACAGGTTTGCAACAACAGAAAAACGAGTTCCTCGTTCTTCAGTTCCTGTGTCCACCAGCATAATACTGTTCACAGTTAGTAAGAGTAGACCAGCACGTGGACAGACCCGTTAATTCGGTCGGGGAGAAAAGAGTCGTAGCTGGTAAGTCAACAGATGCAGCAAACGAGAAAAAGCCAAAGTAGTAGTGAAAAGGTAGTGAATGAAGACTTGAAGGGCCGAAGGGTAAACCGCGTACTGAAGGAGAACTGGCATAAAAGGGAAATTACAGATAAGTAGACAGAAAGAAAAACAAACAGAAACGTAGGATCAAGGGGTGGTAGTACATAGAAGCTTAAAAAGTAGAAAAAAATGCAAACCTAGTGAACACAAGATCTGACGGATTAATGCCGATCCACAGAGACCGTGTCTTTAGTCACCGGAGTCCGTCAAAGAACACTAGGATCTGTATACTTTCCAGTTGATTCCTGAACCAAACCACGGCAATTGTCTCAATTTTCACTACTAGGAGTTTATTCCCATGATTAACCACAAGTTGAGAGAAGAACTGGGCTCGAAGTATCCTCTGTGACCTATTATTTAACCTAAAGGCAAGGCCTCTCGGGCCGTCTTATTCCTGTGGCAAACAGGCGTACTTGCTAATACTCAGTTCGTTCCGGACCGTTAGGACCTTGTACGCCACCACAAGGTACCTTGGCTTCCTCCTTCCCATTGAGAGTAATTTGAGCTTCCCCCATAAGTTTTTCCTTTTTACGTGGGAAAAGATCGAGTAAGTTTTCTCTGGATCTTCTCTAGCACTTGCCTATCCCGAACCAGGTACGGACTGCAAGCCTGGACGCATTTTTCCAAGTGAGAACCTGCATAGGTGTTGCACAGCGGGAAAAGCACTGATAGCCTCTTAAAGCTGTTTGCTTGACGAAGCCCCGGAAGCTGTTTCCACCGCTTTTCCATACAGAGTTTTGGACTGCAAATAAGCTCTAGCCATGACCCCTAAGTCCGGAACCACACTTTTCACTGGTACGGACACCGATTATTTGAGGTTTATTCTACTTGCAACCCTCGGGCGTTTAGGGACGCCTTAACGTCACTAGAAGCCGTTACCAAGGGGCTATCACTATTTTGAGCCCACTTGAGGAGTAGTAAATTTTTTACCCTGTGAATTATGCTGTACCAGTTAATCGTGCATTTATTCATGCCTCTCGATCCATTCGGGAAGAGTTCCGATGCCGTTTTTATCCTTTGTCCGGCAAGGTGTTATTGGAATTATGTCCTATCGAACATATTTGGGTCTGCTTCTTTTGTTCTTCTTTTAACGGAGGTGTTGGTATCTGTCGGTGCACTTGCTGAGTCCGTGCTTATGGTTTCTTGTCTTTTTGTGTCTTCACAGATCATACACTGTTACCGTCGGAGGAGGAGAACTACTGCTGCGTGTTACATTGATGTCCATGACACTACTGAGGTTGCTCTAAATTTCACCGGCTACCAACGGGGATCTTCCGGCCAATAAAAAGTATCACAAATTTTGGAGCCGAACAACTTGTGGCGGTATTTTTAGGTAGGCTGAATGAAATGTTTTTAGAACTGGCTCCGGTCCGGTTGAGATTGCCCTCGGAGAATACTGGTAACGGATCATCTTGCGATCACATCGGGGAAAGGCTTTCCCCAGATGACTAGTCCACACGGTTAATACTGTTGGTTGATAGAGTCCAGAGTGTTAAAACCGCCGGTGGGTGAACTCACGTGTCTGATCCACCCACGGAGGCTGTTGCAGGCAACCGATTCCATAAAACCCATCGGCCATTCTTCTGATAACAAAATACCCCTGGTGCATTGAAGCCACCAACAATAGGCTTGTGGCTACTAGGAAGGATAGGAACGAGTTTTGAGGCGCTGATGGTAAAAACAACGTTTTTTGCTTTAGGCTTTAGAGGGTAATAGATATATCCCGGCAGGGGCTCTCGTGACTATAATTTATTGGCCAACCAGACCAAGTTCCATGACGAATCCGGAGATTGGTGCAGCATTGGTGAGACAGATAAGGATTCCATGAGATATAGAAAGCATTATCCTCCTCGGCCGTTTGTAAAGTGTTCTTGGAAACGTTTTACCAAGCGATAACGAACTTGCTCTTTTTATCTCGGAGGTAGTCAGGCTTCTGTGATAAACGCGGTGTCATGATACCAGTGAGGACCCTGACACGAAACACTGGTGCTGATCTTATGTTGAGCGCCAATGTTTTCATGCGGGTTGTGCTCCTACGAGTGGATGAAACGAAATTGGTGTCGTTTCTGACTCTGATGGAGGAAGCAGAAATTAAATGGCGATGTAACTTTCAGAGACTACTACAATTGAAAGTGCGCTTAGTTGGAGATCAGGATCTGTGGGAGCAATAGGCAGAAGTAATGGAGTGAAACGAAGCTCTCTGCTACATTGGAACGGCGCCTTCAGACACCGACGGCTAGAAGGGGATCTGGTATCTACCTCACCACCCAGTTCTCTACTCCAAGAAACCCGAAAAACTGCGGGGGGTTTTCGACTGTGCAGCCAAGCTCCAGGGCAAGTCATCAAATTATCGCCTACTACAGGGGCCGGACTGGACCACACCACTGATTGAAATCTCGTGCCGCTTCCGAGTGGGTAGAGTGGCCTTGTCGGCCGATATCAGGGAAATGGTTTTTCAGGTGAAGAAACCGGTAGAAGAGCGAGATGCATCGTGTTTCCTATGGTGGGAAGAGATCAACCGGGATAAAGCAGTGACGGGTTACAGGATGACCGTTCACCTCTTCAGAGCGATATCATCACCGTTTTGTGCGAATTACGCCCTTCGAGAATTGACTAACAAACATGGAACTCGTGTCCATCGGTCGGTAGTGGACAACGTCAGCAGAGACTTCTACTTCGAAAACTATCTTGGGCCATTCGATAATATTGACTCGGCCCTAGCGCAGTTTCGATGCCTAACAAGATTGCTAGAGGGGGGCAGTTTCCATCTCACGAAGAAAATGCCGAAAGCCTCGTAAGTGCTCAAAGTCATTCCGTACCACGAGGGGGCCGAAAGGGTTCGAGGTCCAGACGGATCTCCACTCCCTACCGAGCGCACGTTAGAAATACAATGAAATGCGGAAACGGGCGGCTTTGTCTTCGAGCTAAGCGTTCCCGATGAACCGGTAACTCGCCGTGGTATACTATCGACTGTCTCTGGTTTGTTAGATATGATCGGTTTGGTCTCTACCTGGTTGTTACCCGGAAATATCCTGCTGCAGCCGCTCTGCCGAAAATAACTGATTGGGACCAGCCACTAGATCGAGAAGATCGGTTGGACTAGGGAGAATTTCTAATCACTTTAGAGAAACTAGGAGAAACACGGAATCCACGATAATTGTTCCCCGGTCACACAACACAGACGGGAGAATTCTACGTCCTTTCTGACGCATCTGAAGTCGGGTACGGTGCCGTGTTGCGTGGAAAATGGTGCACGGGAGATGGACAATGCACTACGAGAATCCCGTTCGCCAAAGCCCGCGTTGTCCCACTGAAATCGGTTTCGATCCCGCGCCTTGAACTCAGCGCAGCCTTGTTAGCACTCAGGGCGGTACAAGCGTTAAAGAGATGTTTCGGTTTCTACGTTTGGTCAGAAAGTGTTTGGACGGACTCGACAATAGTGCTGTACTACATTGAGAACATCAGGAGCCTTCTGCTTTCGAAGCATTTCAACGCTATGGGGGGTCACCCCTCATTTTGGGCGTCTAAGAACGGCGAGGCAGTATATTACCGGGTAAACCTGTAAGTTTTGTAGATTTTCGGCTTTGTCCACGACATTCAACGCCCCTTAACGCGGCAGTCATTTTCTGTACTGACGCTGTAGTGTATGTAGTCAAACCTGCGTTTTTCGAATGCCGTTGAAAGGTTCACCTTAGTTCATGTTTTTAGCACGTTGCTGTTGGAATGAACGGTGATTGTCGAGTGCAGCTGCCATTTGGCCGGGGCTTTTGCGCGCCACTCACGAAAGCCCTGAAATTAACACTGGTATGATCTTACTCATTCGTCGTTGGAGTGGGTAATACCACCTCCCGTAAGTGGTAGCATTTTGCCACACTGACGTACTCAACTACAATTACCCCACATCATACGCGCATATGAGATGCGCTCCCGCTCCACAATCTTCAGATAAATATATCACAATGCTAGCCCGTCCTCGTTTGCTCTTGACTTTGTAAACCTTGCCCATGAGTAGTGATTATGTATTACCCACGCGCTCGAAAAAGTATCACTGAATCACTCACGCACATGAAACAATTCTCCATTTCCCGATCTACATTGAACACGTCGCAGTGCTCATTGTTCCTCGTTTACCACTGACATTATGGGAGGTATCTCTCGTCTTCGGTGGTTGTTACTATTCGCTTATATACCAGAGTGCAAATTAACCCGTGACGTTCACACATACACATTCACACAAGCACAAGCGACCGAAGCACGACGGCTCTCCCGCGGACCACACCTATGTTTCTCCGTCACGCCCGCCATCGATCAGCCATCCCCATGGACGATGCGGAGTAACATCGCGTCGGCGCAGCAACTGGATCAAGTGCGATCGTGAGTAAAATGTTGACGTCGGAAGTAATGGGTACGCGCACTGACAGCGGGTTCTAGGGAGGTAGGAAGAATCGGTACCCTTATTCCAAGCCTTTGGCTTTGCCAGGATTTGGAGGATTTTGGTGGGCGGTGCAAAGACCGCTTGTAGAAAATCCTCCCAGAAAAACTACAGTTTCTTGGTTCATTGACGTCACTTGATCATGTTCACCATTTTCGTGTTTTCATGCACGGTATTTTTTACAAACCAACATCCGTCTAGTCGCGTCAAATGCGCTACTCCGTCATATATTATTTTGGACCTGCGTGACACACGTGTTCTCCCCTCGCACGCCACAATTCGGTTCTCATTTTCTGAGTCCCTGTAATCGCATGATTGAGGCTCGTACTTGTTTCATGTCACTGTTCATTTGATTATCTAGTATCGTAGAATTAACGGATAATCTTTTCCTGATTTCGTGATCCGCATCGAGTTTGAATACGTATTACTCAAATGTGTCTTTTTGTTGCGGTGTTCCTTCTCCAAGAACGTGTCCCAAATAAAGGAATTTGTCTCGCACCACCTGGCACAATTTTGCGCTCAAATTTAAGCTCGCCGCTTTGATTCTCTCCAGGAATGCACATAAATTGGACGCGTGCTCCTCAATCGTCTTGTAGAATACCGCAATATCATTACCATACACCACAACACAGTCCAGGTTTTCCAGTTTCTGCAAGAGCAAAACGTCTGAAAACAGCCAGTGCTTTACACGGCTCAAAAGGCTTCCACAAGAGTTCACACTATTCCCGTTGGTACGAAACGCGGCTTTCTCTCTGGCGCTAGTTAGCTTCGGCAATTGTCAATAGACCGACCTAAAGTCGATTACCGAATACACCTCTGCATCATGCAGCTGCTCAAATATCTCTTCGGTTAGTGTCGCTGGGAAAGCGTCCCTAAGTCTGACGCGGTTGAGCTCCCGGAAGTCAAAGCAGAATCTATACATGCCATCTGATTTTCGCGGTAACAACACTTGCGGGAAATACGGGCTAGTGCTTTTCTGAATGATTCCCTTCGATAGCTATCTCGAACTTGCTTCTCCACTCCCGGTACGACTTTCTGCGGTATCCTCCGGCACACCGGCTTGCACACAACACCCGGGACCAAGTTGATCTTATTTTCTTGGCAATGGGAAAAACCGTGAGCGTCGTCTAGTGCCGAAAGTGACTCCGCATACCTCTCAATGCACAGCCTGTCATACGGGGTTGGACAGCTTAAAACAGAGGAAATTTTCGCACCACGAACGCGTTTCAGACGATCCCATGGGTGTTGCACCTCGCTGTCTTCCTCCCCAACTAGCAATCGATGAGCTCCAAAATAGATTTTGGCCCCTAAGAGTTCCAACAAATCAACCTCACCAACTGCCTCATCAGTCCTTCCAACCAGAAATAACACACATCACACGAACATTATCAATCCGGACCGATAGCAGCTGCTTTGCCGCTACTCTCAGAGCCTCTTTCCAAACGCAAGCCCTTGTGTTTTGCATGGTCTCATCAGAATTTCCTCCACTCGAGGCGTCACGAGTACCCCAGCCGACGTATCTACAACTGCAGTTTAACGTTAGCCTTCACTCACGATCTCAACCACGGGCTCCCGCTTCGACTTGAAAGTGGATAAAGAAAAAGAAGAGACTCGTTTTCTGGACAATATCGGGGAAACTGCCCTATCTTGTCACATACAAACACCTTTTTCGTGCCCGATGCATCAATAATTCATTTTTGAATTGTGCTTCGTGGTTGAGATTCAGTTTCAACTGGGTGATTTCCTCGATCACCTTCTGCAACATAAGTTCCAATTCCAATTGCTCTAACCGGAAGATTGTCACTTCGTTTTGGGCAGCGCGCACAATCATGAACAAACGTTTCGTATCATTCAGACTGCACGCAGTTGCCATTCTCAACCGGCCTGGATATTTGAGGCCATGCTTTGAGCGAAAAGACCACGAGCAAAGCTTGCCGTAGCCACGTCACTTGCCTAAGGCAGCTCAGGAGATAGTTGGCTTAGCAGGAACGGGTAATGAAAAACCGAGACTAGGGTACCAATCACAGAGAGCCGTGATGTATTGGTCCAAAATTTTGCGGCGCTTGGCATCCTGCAAGAGATACTCCACCGGCTATTCAAACATTGTAAATAGCATGTGAGTAATAAGCATTCGAACTCGATGCGGATCACGAAATCAGGAAAAGATTATCCGTTAATTCTACGATACTAGATAATCAAATGAACAGTGACATGAAACAAGTACGAGCCTCAATCATGCGATTACAGGGACTCAGAAAATGAGAACCGAATTGTGGCGTGCGAGGGGAGAACACGTGTGTCACGCAGGTCCAAAATAATATATGACGGAGTAGCGCATTTGACGCGACTAGACGGATGTTGGTTTGTAAAAAATACCGTGCATGAAAACACGAAAATGGTGAACATGATCAAGTGACGTCAATGAACCAAGAAACTGTAGTTTTTCTGGGGGGATTTTCTACAAGCGGTCTTTGCACCGCCCACCAAAATCCTCCAAATCCTGGCAAAGCCAAAGGCTTGGAATAAGGGTACCGATTCTTCCTACCTCCCTAGAACCCGCTGTCAGTGCGCGTACCCATTACTTCCGACGTCAAAATCTATTCTGGAGCTCATCGATTGCTAGTTGGGGAGGAAGACAGCGAGGTGCAACACCCATGGGATCGTCTGAAACGCGTTCGTGGTGCGAAAATTTCCTCTGTTTTAAGCTGTCCAACCCCGTATGACAGGCTGTGCATTGAGAGGTATGCGGAGTCACTTTCGGCACTAGACGACGCTCACGGTTTTTCCCATTGCCAAGAAAATAAGATCAACTTGGTCCCGGGTGTTGTGTGCAAGCCGGTGTGCCGGAGGATACCGCAGAAAGTCGTACCGGGAGTGGAGAAGCAAGTTCGAGATAGCTATCGAAGGGAATCATTCAGAAAAGCACTAGCCCGTATTTCCCGCAAGTGTTGTTACCGCGAAAATCAGATGGCATGTATAGATTCTGCTTTGACTTCCGGGAGCTCAACCGCGTCAGACTTAGGGACGCTTTCCCAGCGACACTAACCGAAGAGATATTTGAGCAGCTGCATGATGCAGAGGTGTATTCGGTAATCGACTTTAGGTCGGTCTATTGACAATTGCCGAAGCTAACTAGCGCCAGAGAGAAAGCCGCGTTTCGTACCAACGGGAATAGTGTGAACTCTTGTGGAAGCCTTTTGAGCCGTGTAAAGCACTGGCTGTTTTCAGACGTTTTGCTCTTGCAGAAACTGGAAAACCTGGACTGTGTTGTGGTGTATGGTAATGATATTGCGGTATTCTACAAGACGATTGAGGAGCACGCGTCCAATTTATGTGCATTCCTGGAGAGAATCAAAGCGGCGAGCTTAAATTTGAGCGCAAAATTGTGCCAGGTGGTGCGAGACAAATTCCTTTATTTGGGACACGTTCTTGGAGAAGGAACACCGCAACAAAAAGACACATTTGAGTAATACGTATTCAAACTCGATGCGGATCACGAAATCAGGAAAAGATTATCCGTTAATTCTACGATACTAGATAATCAAATGAACAGTGACATGAAACAAGTACGAGCCTCAATCATGCGATTACAGGGACTCAGAAAATGAGAACCGAATTGTGGCGTGCGAGGGGAGAACACGTGTGTCACGCAGGTCCAAAATAATATATGACGGAGTAGCGCATTTGACGCGACTAGACGGATGTTGGTTTGTAAAAAATACCGTGCATGAAAACACGAAAATGGTGAACATGATCAAGTGACGTCAATGAACCAAGAAACTGTAGTTTTTCTGGGAGGATTTTCTACAAGCGGTCTTTGCACCGCCCACCAAAATCCTCCAAATCCTGGCAAAGCCAAAGGCTTGGAATAAGGGTACCGATTCTTCCTACCTCCCTAGAACCCGCTGTCAGTGCGCGTACCCATTACTTCCGACGTCAACATTTTACTCACGATCGCACTTGATCCAGTTGCTGCGCCGACGCGATGTTACTCCGCATCGTCCATGGGGATGGCTGATCGATGGCGGGCGTGACGGAGAAACATAGGTGTGGTCCGCGGGAGAGCCGTCGTGCTTCGGTCGCTTGTGCTTGTGTGAATGTGTATGTGTGAACGTCACGGGTTAATTTGCACTCTGGTATATAAGCGAATAGTAACAACCACCGAAGACGAGAGATACCTCCCATAATGTCAGTGGTAAACGAGGAACAATGAGCACTGCGACGTGTTCAATGTAGATCGGGAAATGGAGAATTGTTTCATGTGCGTGAGTGATTCAGTGATACTTTTTCGAGCGCGTGGGTAATACATAATCACTACTCATGGGCAAGGTTTACAAAGTCAAGAGCAAACGAGGACGGGCTAGCATTGTGATATATTTATCTGAAGATTGTGGAGCGGGAGCGCATCTCATATGCGCGTATGATGTGGGGTAATTGTAGTTGAGTACGTCAGTGTGGCAAAATGCTACCACTTACGGGAGGTGGTATTACCCACTCCAACGACGAATGAGTAAGATCATACCAGTGTTAATTTCAGGGCTTTCGTGAGTGGCGCGCAAAAGCCCCGGCCAAATGGCAGCTGCACTCGACAATCACCGTTCATTCCAACAGCAACGTGCTAAAAACATGAACTAAGGTGAACCTTTCAACGGCATTCGAAAAACGCAGGTTTGACTACATACACTACAGCGTCAGTACAGAAAATGACTGCCGCGTTAAGGGGCGTTGAATGTCGTGGACAAAGCCGAAAATCTACAAAACTTACAGGTTTACCCGGTAATATACTGCCTCGCCGTTCTTAGACGCCCAAAATGAGGGGTGACCCCCCATAGCGTTGAAATGCTTCGAAAGCAGAAGGCTCCTGATGTTCTCAATGTAGTACAGCACTATTGTCGAGTCCGTCCAAACACTTTCTGACCAAACGTAGAAACCGAAACATCTCTTTAACGCTTGTACCGCCCTGAGTGCTAACAAGGCTGCGCTGAGTTCAAGGCGCGGGATCGAAACCGATTTCAGTGGGACAACGCGGGCTTTGGCGAACGGGATTCTCGTAGTGCATTGTCCATCTCCCGTGCACCATTTTCCACGCAACACGGCACCGTACCCGACTTCAGATGCGTCAGAAAGGACGTAGAATTCTCCCGTCTGTGTTGTGTGACCGGGGAACAATTATCGTGGATTCCGTGTTTCTCCTAGTTTCTCTAAAGTGATTAGAAATTCTCCCTAGTCCAACCGATCTTCTCGATCTAGTGGCTGGTCCCAATCAGTTATTTTCGGCAGAGCGGCTGCAGCAGGATATTTCCGGGTAACAACCAGGTAGAGACCAAACCGATCATATCTAACAAACCAGAGACAGTCGATAGTATACCACGGCGAGTTACCGGTTCATCGGGAACGCTTAGCTCGAAGACAAAGCCGCCCGTTTCCGCATTTCATTGTATTTCTAACGTGCGCTCGGTAGGGAGTGGAGATCCGTCTGGACCTCGAACCCTTTCGGCCCCCTCGTGGTACGGAATGACTTTGAGCACTTACGAGGCTTTCGGCATTTTCTTCGTGAGATGGAAACTGCCCCCCTCTAGCAATCTTGTTAGGCATCGAAACTGCGCTAGGGCCGAGTCAATATTATCGAATGGCCCAAGATAGTTTTCGAAGTAGAAGTCTCTGCTGACGTTGTCCACTACCGACCGATGGACACGAGTTCCATGTTTGTTAGTCAATTCTCGAAGGGCGTAATTCGCACAAAACGGTGATGATATCGCTCTGAAGAGGTGAACGGTCATCCTGTAACCCGTCACTGCTTTATCCCGGTTGATCTCTTCCCACCATAGGAAACACGATGCATCTCGCTCTTCTACCGGTTTCTTCACCTGAAAAACCATTTCCCTGATATCGGCCGACAAGGCCACTCTACCCACTCGGAAGCGGCACGAGATTTCAATCAGTGGTGTGGTCCAGTCCGGCCCCTGTAGTAGGCGATAATTTGATGACTTGCCCTGGAGCTTGGCTGCACAGTCGAAAACCCCCCGCAGTTTTTCGGGTTTCTTGGAGTAGAGAACTGGGTGGTGAGGTAGATACCAGATCCCCTTCTAGCCGTCGGTGTCTGAAGGCGCCGTTCCAATGTAGCAGAGAGCTTCGTTTCACTCCATTACTTCTGCCTATTGCTCCCACAGATCCTGATCTCCAACTAAGCGCACTTTCAATTGTAGTAGTCTTTGTAAAGCATAGTTTCCGACATAAACCCGAGGGTCAGCTAGTGTACGTCATCTGAGTGGAACCCCGAAGTGATTTTTAAGGCCTCTGAATTCTGGCCGCACCGTCTGCAGAGCGAAGTGGTCCTCTTGAGACGATGACGGTCTTCCGTCTCCAGTGTCGTGGAAGTTCTCATACGGTCGGTGCAATTAATACTTTAAGTAGCGTGTTTTGACTGATACGTGATTTACGGAACCACGTTCTCCGAGTGGGGAATATAATCTCCATCCCTGTGCTGTACATACGGCATAAGGTGCCTGGCGGTTGCCCACTCTCTGGTCAAGTGCCCAATGTGCCTCTGGCACGTCGCAGCCCATCAGGAGGTCCACGTCGTCGTCTTCCTAGACTACGAAGGTCACGTCTTGCACGTGGGGCCACCTAGGATTAATTGCGTTCACCAACCTTAGCGCTGGCATGGGGATGTCAGCTAACGTATATGCCTCCGTTGGTTCGATTTGCTCGTTGGTGTCTAAGGAGACGAGCTGTAACCTCAATCGGCTGGCAGTAATTACTTGTGTTCCGCCCACCGTGCTCACCGCTAACGACGTGGTACATTGAGCGAGCCGGTGTCTGTTGGCAAGCCGCTCCTTCACCAGGGTGGCGTCAGACCCTCTGGGGACGTAGGCCAAAGCTTTGACAACCCCAGTTTGGGTCATCACTCCTACAGCAACTACTTCTCAGCGTATGGGTTCCCTGGCCGACCACGACGTTGAACAAATTGAGAAGGGCTTGGTGTTCGCCCCTGGTGTGGTTTCCCTGGTGCGGTGTAACAATTGATGGTATCTGCCCGCACAACCCCCGTGGCCGCATCTGGTCCTTGTTCGACAAGCTGCCGCCTGGTGTGTGGTGTTGAAGCATATAAAGCACGCTTCTGTCATCCTCGCCATTCCTCAGCAATCGTCTATTGTGGCGTTGATGAACTTCAGATATTCTAGTGGCCCATGGCTAGCGTCACAGGATGCGCCATGGCCTTGTGTGGAGTGGCACGTGCACTGGTCCAAAGCTAATAGTCCGGATGTGCTCGCGCAGTGGTTCGAGCCTGGCTAGTACTAGATTTGTTTAATCGGTTAATGTTCCGGATGAGTGGGCCAGATCTACTGTCGGCTATCCTGGTTTGCCCGCCCAACTATTCGGTCAAGCCTTCGAAGTTAGCCTCACGGTCGCCTCGGCTTATACTTTCCGCCTCTTCCGCCCACCGACCCTGCGGTTCGGGAAAGAGGTGACGGACTATGCCCTCCAAGATGTGTGTTGCATCGAGATCAGCCCTGTAACCTAAGCGTTCGAGGGCTATTGAACAGTTCTGCATTTTGATCACTAGGTCGGCCATTGCATAGATGTCACCCTTGTTCTTTTGGCCTCTAACATCAAGCCCTCCATAAGACTACGAACTACCCTGAATGGCTGGCCAAACGGGTCCCTTGAAATCTTCCCTGCACGTGTGTAGCCTTTTTCCGGGTCGAGCATGGTTCACCCATCGACAGTAATGAACCAGATAACGAAGCCTTTTTCCGCGGTCGGTTATCTTGTTTTCGACGAAAGCTTCGAACTGCCTGGTAAACTTGCAATAGTTTTTAGATCGTCCATCAAAAATTGTCCGTTCTACTCTTGGCAGATCGGTAGTTTGTTTTGTCGATGTTTTATATTCGGCTACCGGCGTAGAGTTTCCTGTTTTAATTTGTCCTGATCAGTCAGATAGGTCGTAGTCGGTGATGTGCTTACGATCGTTCTGTCTACACTTTTCTTCTATCTCCTTGGCCTGTTGCCTAGCCGATAATATTTGTTGTTGTAGATCTAATGTCCTCGACCTAAATAGATCAACATTCTTGCAATCCATATTACTCTCAGTAATGCATTAGCTAACACTGACAGGACTAGTTGACCTGGCATTAACTAAAGGATCAAAGGAACCCAACCCCCCCCCCATCCGATAACTAGCCGTAATAATTCCTGTCCAGATTCCAAATGCTTTGATTTTTTCTGGGCAGGTTTGCGTATTTTCTCGTTCCAAGATATTCAGCTGAGTACTGTAAGACGCCTTCGGGCAATAAGCAGCCAAATTAGCAACGAATCCCGAAATCGGAAAGCGATATCCATTAATTCCACGATGCCGGATTATCACATGAACAATGACACGAAACAGGTACAAACCTCAGTTATGCGATCACAGGGACTCAGAAAACGGGAACCGAATCGCGGCGCGCGAGAAAGGAGCAAGTGAGTCACGCAGTTCGAGGACAAAGGTATGACCGGGCAGTGCGCTGGGCGGGACCAAACAGAGGTCGGTTCAAGAAAACACACGGTGCATAAAAACCCAATTGTGTAAGTGAGTCAGTGATGCCAAAGAAACATGGAGCTGCGTTGTTTTGGGGGGGAGTTTTTCACGATCGACCGTTACGAGGTATAATTGTACTACTGGTGCCAATCCGCTCTGGCCGTGATGATGTGTGGCCCATAGAAGTTACACAAATCCTTTAAACGTAAGTGTTCGCTTTGTTCCTCTGAAGGGGGATGTTCTTGCACACCTCAAGGATGGCTAAATATAGGAAGTGGGACCACCACAAGAATTTTTGGTGAACGAGTTGCCATGTCTCCCAGCGCTGGCAACATACAGTTGTTAGGATAAACGAGTAGGAGGTAAACAACGGCGGAGCTTTCACCGACAATATGTAGAACAATGTAACGGGAGCAGTAAGGCTGGATGCGCCCGAAGAGGGAATTGAAAGTTTGTAGGGTGGATTAAAAGGTTGAGGGTCATCAACGAAGGAGCCTTCGGGAATATAGTGTCACCTCTTCCGTACAAGTATGCCGAACCGGTGATCAAAGGAACGCCGGTCCGAAGGGAGGCCAACCGTGTTCACGTTACAAAAATCATGAGAATGATGAATCTACCTACTATTATCTGGCAGGCAAAACACCGTATGTTAGGGTTTTGAAGAGAAATAAACGTGGCCCCTACTTCTCGTCCTGGACAGCAAATACGGCCGGGATCTTCTGTTAGGCCGAGAATCGAGTGTTGGTCAGTCGCCAGAAGGGAACATACTGATCATGCCGGATACACCCTGGAACGAAATCCGCAGCTTCTACTGTAGTGGGAGTTCAGGCAGCCGGTTCTAAAGGTTGCGATAGGAGGCGACACAAGTAATAATAAAGATATTATGGGTACGTTTACGGAGGGGCCGATGAACATACATGGGTTCACTATCATATCTACGAGCAATCTACGCTGAAGGCCTGAGACATTCGTAAAAGCCAAGTTGGACAGGAAACCTTGGCATTACTTCAAGGAAAGGCGAGGTGGGTGGAGGAAAGGTAAGGAACAGAGCAGATGGATACTCCACAAATGCTCATTCTCAAGCTAGGATGTGTGACTGAAATGAGGAAGAAAATGGAGGCGAAGCCAATCCAGTCCAGACAAGGTGTCAGTAATGAGGATGAATCTGGACAATATTCGTTGCTCGAACATTGATCACACAGTTAAACACAAGTAGGTCACCGAAGCTGTCGAGAGACGATGGAGGCCAAAGTAATGCGAGGGAAGAAGCCTCAAAAGTTTTTTTGACAGCACTTCAATTATCGTGCATGATGTGGCCCTGAAGGTCTTGGAGAAGACGGACCAGGTTGCGGCCGGTGTGAAAAACGAGAGGTCCCCTCGGGAATAAGGCCGAGGGTACAGCAGCCCTGAAGGTTATGGCCACATCAGAAGGCGCTACTGCATAATAAGGAACTGTCTGTAGCCTAGGAGGTAAGTAAGGGGAATTGCTGTCTGGAACCAATGGATCGAGGAATATAGCCGTCGCAGAGACATATCTGAGGAGGAAGCAAAGTACCGCGTAACTTCGTGGCCACACCACCTACTAACAGGGCAGAATAGACGGTAGACTGGGAGCAGGGACAACCCTTCTATTAAGGGTCAGAAATAATTAAGGAGAGGTTCCGTTTGCACTGGTAACACCCAACTCTCGGGCCACTGCACAGTGCGTTCGTCTAGGCCAGTGGCCGGCAATGATGTTTTGTGTCTACAGAGCACTTCAAACAGATAGAAAGGGCTCCGAATTATTCCAGGTTCTGCAGATGGTGCTCAGTAGATCAAAGTTCTATATAGTATTGGGAGAAATGAAGCCTGAAGCTACACGCGAAGGTGAACGTGCCCTCAGGAAGACCACCGGGAGTGCTCTGATGATGTGGCACCACAACCAGGCCCTCACAGAACACATATGAGAGGCAACTTGCTTCCGCGATGGGTGACATTTATCTACGCCAGATCTTCTGGTAACCAGGCAGCGATCTGTTGTCATCTTTTTGGTAACGGAAGAGCCACAGAAGAAGAGCATAAAACACGGAGTCCCGCGAGCAATTTTCGTCGTGAGGTACAAAAATTAGGATCTAGGCTGGTTCGAAAACAGGCTAAGTCGGACGAAAATTGACCTAAGCTAACTGCACGAAGCATACGTTGATACCCAGAAGAGCCGGAGCCATCGGTGGAAGCAAAGTAGATGACCATGTAAACGGGCTAAAACGATTGAGAGACGAGATTTCTCCGTCACCACAGAGAAGAAAGCGGAGCTGGCCACCTTAGTGTAAGACAAAATTATCAAGGGCGTGAGCGGTCCGTAGAAGGCCATGAGCTCATGACAAAATTTACAGCAAGCATTACCCAAGGGGCAGCCTACGAGGCAGCCGTAAGCACGGTCCAAAACCTGCACCGAGAGGCAGAGTGCGAGCATAAGAAGAAACTCACCCATAATATGAGGGCAGATCCTAAGAAGATTCAGTCCGATGGATTTTCCGAGCTGGAGTCATTTTCGCTATTTAAGCTAAACGGAGTGCCCTCTCCCCTGTTAAGCTATCTATATTCAAGCTCAGCGGCGATGAAAGAAGCGAAATACAGACAACACTAACATCCTGAGCCCTTTTGTGTTGTCCAGTGGTCTATGAACTGAACCGAACTGCGCTACACCAATGAGTCTTTCGACATGATACTTTGAATTGTAATTCCTTTGGTTGTGACATTCTGAGGACTATAATTTGACCATACCGACCCCAGAAAAGGGTCAAAAATGTTGTATCTATATGCCTGGTTTGTTCGAAGCTGTTCGCTTGCTCAACAGACCTCTTCAGGGTGATAGTTGCAATGGTTGGGTCCATGTTGAATGTTCCGAGGTAAGTGGTTATCTTTATAAAGCCGAGGACAAATGCGGTGCGAATTTAACTCAAAGTGCTGTGCATCGAGTGCACCTAGCTATCAACACCCCTGTGGTCGGCAAGGCGGTCAGCGAAGATGGTGCTTCCTGCCACGGCAGCTTCACAATTTTCGTCATCATCTACAGCATCACCATCAGTGGCAGAAAAATCAGTGGGATCATCATCGTCGTTTCCTTCGCCAATGTCACCCTCTCGTGGTAATCATTGCAAATAGAAAGGGAAGGTTCCTCCGGTCAAGTTCCAAATCAACATATGCACGTATACTCTCTCGGCTCAAAAATGTACCCTACTATTTTCAACTATTGACATTTATATCCACCGACTTATCTTTTATTTGTTTGGACTGATTCCATGTTTACCCTCATCCTATTATATCCAGTTACCGGATTCTGTACCCAACATGAAAAGGTTTCATTGTTCAAATCTTCATTATGGATATCACAATTCCTGATATACTCTTAAAGAGACGATTCATCCACTTGGTAATTTGTATGTCACCAATACATTTATCCAAACAAAACCATCATTTGAAGATTCGTTTCTCACCTGCCAACAATTCCACACAAAACGAAATGGTCCTCCTTCCAGCGCTTCATCAGCGTGACACCAGCTCCATGTTCATTCTATTCTTTCGTTTCATCTCCTCTCATTCAGCCATTTCCACTTCATGAGAGTTGCATTGGCAACGAAGTATCCGCAATCCAGGACATACATAGTCCGATTGCCTCCTCAGCCTTTCATGTCAGACTTCAGCGTATTCAACTATGCAGTCACCTGCATTTCCTGAGAGCTGTTGATGATAATGATGATAATGATAATGGTTTATTTCTCGGCCATGGTCGAGATGCACGCGCTAGCGCATGATCATGGTGTGACACTTTACTCAATAATGTGGAATATTCACAAATTCATAGTATGAAAGTCGAGAGTATCAGCGATAGATAGACATAGCCAACAACAGTTTGAATGGATCATTTTACTAATGGTTTGCGCGGCAGTTTCAAACCGGTTTCGAATCCGGGCTGGGCGGTAGAGATATCGAAAAACCGTTAGCGCAGTGTCAAGGAAGCATTATTAATGAGAATAATGCAAGCTGGGGAAACGGAGGCCTGCTGACGTTCTACAGATAGAATAAATTTTGAACAAGAAGAGAAGGAAGAAAAAAAGGAAAAAATTTGTAAAGAAGTGTTCTGGGGAAAGTCGGTGCATGCTGAGAGGATAGCGATCCATGAAGACGATGCAGACCCTGAATGTCGGATTTACCGGAGTTCAATAAATGGAATGTGTGTCGAAACGGTGCCGAGACCAATTTCGTGAAAGTGAACACTGGCGGATGTGGGAGAAACAGCAGTCCATAAAAAGGTGAGTTTAGATGCAGCATCAGTAACATGTACCATTCAGAAATGGGAAAGCTCAACTGGAAGGTCCTCGAGAAGAGGAGAGTCAATTTCCAGCCGGCTACGGTTCGGAGGAAAGGTGGACTGTGGTAACGGATAACAAAGTGGGAAATCTCCGCATGGACTTGGGAGTTAATATGCTGTTTCACCGACAAATATATATATATATATATATATATATATATATATATGTTGACGCATTTGCCTCCAGTGATATTCAGCGTCGTTTCTGGTAACGTACGACATCATATGGGTGTGTTTCGTCTAGCAGGGCAAAGTATGTGTCGGTCAATCGGCTGAGTGTGGTGGTATATTAGCAAGATGCGCATGAACCGGAATGTGTGTTGGTTGCTTTAGAAAAAGCTGAATGATCTGATAAGCAATTGGGAGTATTTCCTGTCAGGTGGCTTGATTTCGGTCCCAGTTGCTATGGTAGGTTCTACTTGAGTCTCTGTCCGTACGAGTCAAAGTGGCGTCCTTGGTTATCCGGTTTGGTGACTGCGATAGTGGGAGACAACAGACCTGAAATAAAGGGGGGTTGCAGTCTGGACGTGGTTCCAGCTGTGGGTTATGATGATATATGAAGACAATAGATGATGGACTGGTTAGGTCTGTGTGAGTGAAGCATGGATGAAGTTTCATTTGAGCAGTCAGTGGCACCTACTCCACATTCTAAGTAAAAATAGGCTCGCGGTGGATTTGTGCTATACTGCTGCAGGCTAACGGAGTTGCGTACACTAGTTTGGTAACGGTGTATGCATCTCATAGAATTTATGATTTTGCAAGTTGGCACGGCATCGCTCGGATACTAATGAAAGACCTAGGGTCTCACGGTTTAGAGTAGTTAGAAATGATAACCCCCAGTACCATTTGCTTACGCAGAAAGCAGTTTGGCAACGAAGCGATAAGATAGGTTTGAAATAACAGACTGTGAGCGAATGAGATTGGCACACTGTTAGCGTAGCCGTTTGCTGTTACTGTCTCTTCCAGCATAGTGGTTATTCTATACTGGGTAGTTTCTGAGGAGCCTTAAAGTAGATGAAACTATTGGGGTGACAGGGGTGATACATTAGAGGCAATCGGTCACGTGCCTTGGAACGTTAACGTGATTTCATCTATGCTCTTACCCGATGGTGCTATCGTACTGAGATTTGCTCGAGTATGATCAAGGAAATCGGACGTAGACATGATTGCATGGTTATCGCGGTGTCCTTTTCGTCGTTATCGCATTGCAAACCAGGAAAGCCCCCATGGGAGGACTGATTTTGGAGAGCCGTGAGAAATAGGAATGAGATGGGCCCGAATTTTCGTCAGGGAAGCAAACTGTAACGACCTACATTCGGTGCTCATGGTAGGCGGCACAAGGGCCTGCTTCAGGTAGGGAGGTAGCACGATACACAACCACTGGCATCCAGCACGTGGCGCCCCAAGAATCATCCACACCTTTTTAGACGTTTTTATTTTATTTTTTTAATAGTTTTATCACAGTCAGGTATCTGGCTGTCAGAGAAGGCGGAGCTGCTTTTGGTGGGCGACTACAGCTCCCACACCCCGGCCGGAACATGGACCGCATGTAACAAGCCGCGTTGGGAATAGGTCAACCACACCAGTCGATCCGTAGCAACACTGCAACCAGGAGACATGAGTCACAAGTGACAAGGCTGATGTGCCTGGAAGACAAAACAGTGGGGTATTTTTTCTCCCTTTTTTATGCCAATCTCTACTTTTTGGTGGTCATGTCTAATTGGTGGTCAAATCTGTGCAGGGAGACCATCATGGCCAGGAATGTTTGCAGAAGCGCCGCGCTAACACTCGCCTTATCCGTGAAGTCAGAACCCTCATGCCGTTTACATGGGACAAAAAATGCAGGGGGAGGTAGAGTCAACCCCAGCCTGCGATTATTCAATGGGGTTTATGTTCAACAAAAAGCCAGTCTGCACAAGGATGTGGTTCGACTTGCAGCACTAACAACGTGATTAGTCGGGATGATCCACAGATGGTTTGTAGTTTTGCTGGCTAAGTATCAAATGTTGTATAGGCCAGTCATGGAAGATGCTAGAGTTCTGTGACAGGGACGGAAGTTGAGCTGTGAGTGAATAATGGTGACCACTAGATGGAGTTTGAGGAGTCCGACAGGTGCTACGTCTTTGGTTAGAGACAAAGGCGAAGACTAAGTAAAAACAGCACTGGGAATGTTTGAAGACTACCTTCCATGCTTTCAGTGGTATTTCATATCAAATGCGACTTCTGATGCACTGGCCTCAGGCATGAGAGTTACTACGTTTAGGCATTGTAACCTGGTAGGTTTACGCTTAGGTGATGGCAACTATGGTGTATGATGTGGCACATCCTAGATTATCAATGGTTCTGGTTAGTATCACGCTCTCCTCATAAGCTCCATCAAAAGTCATGTAAAGATTTATAATAGTATATATAGATCAAATCGATCCCCGAGCAAGGAAGCTGAGAGGAGCGGAAGCCAGGATAAGTAAGAGAGGATCAAGGAGTGAATTAGTGGGTGGTGGGACTTAATGTTTTAGGATCCAGCACCACTGGACAATTTGGTGCTGGGGGAAAACATCATTGGCTAAAACATTCAGCTAGAGGAGAGTTGTTTTACATGGCTGCCCTAGTACTATATGGCGAGGGAGGCAATAATTGTTTAGACATGGTTGTGGAAACCGACTAGTGAATTAGATGAGGCAGGGATGTATAAGGGTTAGGTGATGGTAGGTGAACGTGGGTGAGTAGCGAGAACCGGTATGCATCTAGATAGTTATAGTTGTAAACGACAAAAGCTATCCTTCTGCAGTGTGGGTTATACGTAAAAAGTAATAATAAATGGTAAGCCTATCGTCTGTCGTTAGGCAGAAAATGGTAGGTTTGGGATATGGTGCCGTGATCCTAGTAGTTGAACCCGTTTTTGAAGGCCAGCTCGACGGATAGCAGAGAGCGGGAGGAGAGACTGAAGCTAGGGTTCTTAAGTTCGATGCCTTCTTCATAGGCTCGATCCTCAGATATGCTGGCGTTAGTCAAAGATAACATATGACTAGCGGTAAGTTGTGATTTAAGGGCATGGCTGAACTGGGTTATTGACGCACATTTGCGAATGGTCCGAGGCAGCTCATTCCAAAGCTTAGAATATTTAATGAGAAAGAAGTTGGATCTGATTGCCAGCCTGGAATGTGGGATGGTCAGACTGAAGTCTCTGTAGCTCAGAGGGTAAGATGAGGGTAGGGAAAACTGTATAGAGTTGGTAGAAGTAAACGCAGGGCAATGAATAAGTCTGTATAGAAAACACAAGTTAAACCTGACATGCCTAAGCCATACGGGGTCAAGTTTTAATAGAATGCATCGCTCTTTATAGCTCAGTGGAGAGGAATATCCCATTAGCTTCTTGGTGAAGGTGCGCCGGACATTCTCCAGGCGTATTCTGTCCGATTTAGACATTCCAGAGAAGATTATAGGGCAATATTCGAGGTGGGATCTAGCATGGGATTGGTATGTAAGGAGGATACTATGTTTCATTTTAAATGATCTGAGAACTAGGCCTATTATCTGTCTGGCCCTGGCCGTCTGAAATGAGACATGTTCCGAGAATTGTAGACTGTTAGTGTATCGAAGCCCAAGATCCTTCACTGATGAGCTTGGGGCGATGGGTACTTGGTTCAGTGACAGAGTTCCGAGGGGGACTTGACATCTGTAGGTTGTGTAGAAGCTTTTAGATGTCGAGAAGCACATCTGCCATGAAGTGCACCATTGATCAAGTTTCTCAAGATCACTACCTATTTCAGACAGCGCTTTGCTCAAATCTTGATGGCGGAAATCATACACGATTTTGATGTCGTCGGCGAACAGGAAAGGTGTGCCATGTTGCACAATCGAAAAAATGTCGTTAATATAGAGTAAGAAAAATAGCGGACCAAGTACACTTCCTTGTATGACTCCACTAGTGACAGGCGCCGGTTGCGATAGATGACCATTAGCATATACAACCTGAGTTCGATCCGACAGGTAAGAAGTGATCCATGATAAAAGCGAGTCATGGATACCACAGGCCCGGAGTTTTGTTTACAATCGGGAGTAAGGAACTCGGTCAAATGCCTTGGTCATATCGAGGTAGATGATAATCATAGACTTTCCGTCGTCAGCTGCTGTGGTCAGTAGGTTGAAGAAATCAAACTGGCATGTGGTACAAGAACGTGACTTTAGGAAGCCATGTTGGCCGCGGTGAACGAGGTTATGGGAAATGAGATACCCGGACATCCGCTGTTTAATCA
The DNA here is from genome assembly GCA_948099385.1 of Fasciola hepatica. Taxonomy (NCBI): domain Eukaryota; kingdom Metazoa; phylum Platyhelminthes; class Trematoda; order Plagiorchiida; family Fasciolidae; genus Fasciola; species Fasciola hepatica. The sequence continues at coordinate 3,830,441 of CANUEZ040000106.1, forward strand.
AACGCTCCATTATTCTGGCAGATAAAGGGGTATAGTTGATAGGACGATAATTTGAAGGGTCATGCACTGGACCTCTTTTGTGGATAGGAATATTGGTTGAAGTTTTCCACTGAGATGGAAAAATGCCATTTTTAAGGGATAAGTTGTAGAGATTCATAAAGATAGCAGCGATGTCAGTTCCACCAAGATGAAAGAGTGCTGGGGGGATGCCGTCATAGCCAGGGCGGGAGGAGGGTCTAACACGCAGCAGCAGGTGGGTCACATCGTTCAAACTGAATTCAATGTCAGAGAGAACTTGCCCGGTGATGAGGGGTATGGGTGGCGGGTTTACAGTGGCGTCAGTGGTCATGGATTCTGAAAAGAAGGTATTGAGCGCCTCAGCGATTTCAGCTGCAGATTTAATCTGCCTGCTGTTTCCCAAAATTAGATATGGTATCCCTGCAGGCTCTCTCTGGTTTCTGCTCTTCAGCAGTCGGGACAATCGGTACGATCTGTCGGAGGAATTCAAGGCCGAAATCTCCTGCTTTCTCAGAAGTTCATTAGTCCGAAGACTGATGGTGACAGAGAGAGAGTGAAGTTGCAATAGTATGGAGAAGTCCTTGGTTTTATTGTAGATCTTCTGCAGTTTTGCATGTTTATTTTGCAGCCTTGTTTGGTAGGAGCCGCGGGCTTGAGAACGGTTGGTCCCGATGGTGGTGATTGCTGACAAGCAGCTATGTAGCTTATGGTAGAGTACGTCACTGGCGAGCTGAGTGTTGTGCTGTAGGAAGTAGTCATCCCAGTTGAGGGATCGAAGCATAGGCTTGAGGTTCATCTAGTTGATCGTGTGCAGGGGCTGTTGAGATGAGCTACATATGGGGTCTATGGGTCCGGCTGTGAATCTGAAAGATACCATTCTATGGTCACTGCCTGGGAAAGGGTTGAGGGCGGTAGTCATCACGTCCGATAGACCAATGGTAAATATCAGGTCTAGTATGCTGTTACCTCTGGTTGGTGTCATTACTTGCTGGGCCCAGCGCCCTGCGCGTATGGTCGAAACGAAGCTCGTGAAGTATTGGGGTGATGACATGGTGTTCCAGCAGATATTAGGTGCATTGAAATCGCCAGCAATGATTTTTGACGAGGAGGGTAATAGTGCAAAGTGGTCAACGGCTTTGACTACGTGGGCGAGGTCCGTGGTGTTTGAATTGGGTGGTCGATAAACGCAGCCGATATGGAGTGGAGAGTTGGCCTGAAGAACCGTTACCCATATTGAGTCCTGAATTGAGTCCAGTATTGGATCAGAGAGAGGAATGGTAGGCAAGCTGTTTTTAACGTGGATTAGACAGCCTCCTCCACGACGACGACGATTTTTCATGAAGGTTTGATAACCAGCAATAGAAATTTGGTCCAATGGGACAGAATCATTTAGCCAGGTTTCGGTTATGACAGTGATGTCGAAGTCGGAAGACAGTACTATATAACGGAGAGTATGGGTTTTATTCAGTAATAAGCGAGCGTTAATGAGAAGCAAGTTAAGTGTAACTGTAGCGTCATGGTGTGGAGTGGGAACAACCATCTGCGGGTGTTGGTGGCTAACACTACCGAGGTGGTAAACATCATTAAGTGGACTCATAACGACAGGGTTGTCATGTATAAAAGTGAAGGAGTCTAAATAGGGGTTAAAAGTGGGGAACCGGCATTGTGAACAAGAGGTGAAGCTGGGTTGGGGGGTGGGGGTGCCGCCAAGAAAAAATTGGTCGTTTGGGGAGGTGGGATTTCCGGGGTGGTTGAATTAGCCAGGTGGGAAGTTGGATGCTGAGGTAATGGGTAACGGCAAGTGAGATGGCAGAAAGTAGTGGTGACTGGGTTCAACGGGGTACGCAGGGCGGGTAGTTGCCGCTTGACCAGGACCGACGAAATAACTGTAGTTGGTTGGGCTGGCCCATCCTGTGTTCAGGAAAGGGCGCGGAGCTAGACAATTGAGGCCATTGGTTATAATTCGACTGAGGGTTACTTATTTGTATCATTGGAGGAGAGAGAAATTGGTTACGGAGGTTCGACGGGAGGTGCTGGCGCTCAGCCAGATGATTGGAAAACTGTTTCGGGATACTTGGAGAATATGGTGTGTTTGATCCCGATGCATGATGATGCGCTACTCGGTGGCCGTTTTCGCCTGTATTGTAGAGTGGAGTTGGGAGGACCTTGTCGATTAGCCGAGGTACCACGCTAATACAACGAGGTGGGGTTGGCTGCTTTAGGGTGATCCAGGGTTGCGTCCTGCTTGCCAACAAGTATGAATTATTTGGGGTGTACTTGGAGTGCTTGGTGGGGGTTCTAAATGGGATTCTGAGAAGACTTACGGGGGGGGGGGAATACGGGAGTAGCCGGAGTAGCTAAAAGCTGTGGGGGGTCACAGAGTCCTGTCTGCCGATGGGACAATTGGCCACATAGTAGATCATGCCTTTTATGAACGATCTGTGTTTACAAGACGGTGGGACATGAGTTAGAGCAGGACGGGCTGTTGGCAACAGACTTCCCCGGAGTCTTTTTCGGTGGTGAGACGGTGGGCAGTAGGCTGGCATTAGCAGCGGCAGGCTTGGATGCACGGGACTTTGGTGGCCCTGGGCTAATAGTGGGTTTGGCATGGATATCGTTGCCGTTTGAAGAAGCGGAGGTTGATGGTAGAAGGCAGGGCCGTTTACCAGGGGGATGTGCTGGAGATGGGGTCAGGTCTAGGTCAACCAGAGTGGTGCAGACAACTGAGGGCTTTTGTGTCACGGGGTGGCTCAACAAGCAGCGAGAAGACGCGGCGACTGATATTTCAGCCACAGGTTGCGCTGGTGAAGCTAAGGCACTTTTTAGTGATCGAAAAACCTCTCTTTGGAGGGGCGTTTTATCCGGCAGTATTGTGATTCTTTTGAATGGGGTGGCATTGGCAATGATTTACCAACTAGTTATGAATTATCCAGCTGTTACTTCATCAACGAATTGGAACTTTAAAGGACAGTCGGTGCGTTGTGACTTTTTGCGCAGTCGAGTGCAATAGCACCTGTGGTGTGCCATGTTGCAGGCATTCAGGATGGTGTAGCGGTTGCCATCTTCGTTCATACTTTTACCACGTTTATTGTTTAACTGAACGCTGACTGCCAAGCGCGGTTGCCATTTGACCGTTGCTCTTGCGCACGCTCTCACGCACACTCCCAAATACACGCTAACCACTATCTCTCCCAATCGCCTTCTCGTTCTCACGGGTCGTGGAGAATACTGTTCTGGTTAACATATTTGTGCAGTGCCGCACATTAGAGTAACGTGCAGGTGGTCCACGCAGTACAAAGGACCGAAGCACGCGTTTACTAAGGAAACCGCGAAGTAAGGTCTAATCAACCTTACAATTGGTGAGCCCGACGTGATCCTCAGGTCACGTGAGTTTCCTTGTTTTCTACCGTTGAAGGTCCCGTCTGCGTACGTTTTTGTGTTTTATTGTTTCCCTATCTGTTGATTTTTTTTGGTCGGTTTACCAAATAATTTTTTTCCATACATTTTCGGTGTCCAGTTCGTCGTGTATTTTGTTCTTTTCTCGCGAAGATTATAGTGCCCCATTGATCGTTGGTTTCTTTTCCCGTCTGTGTTCGATAAAGCAATCGCTATGTCTACTGAACGGAAACCCTGCTCAGACCCCACCGTTGGGGCGATCACGCTGCACATACCGGCATTCACACCGGCTGATCCAGAACTCTGGTTCACGCTGGTCGAGTTAGAATTCGAAAACTGCCGTATAACCAGCGACGCCAGCCGTTTCAGGTGGGTAGCAAGCCGCCTCCCGCCGGAGGTCACAATGCAAGTAAGGGACGTCATAATCTCTTCCCGAAGCTATGAGGCTTTAAAGGAGGCTGTCATTGCCCGCACGACCCCAACGCAAGACCAACGTATGCAACAACTTCAAAACGTTGAGCGTGGAAGTAGAAGGCCCTCCGAACTGCTGCGTGAAATGCAGCGCTTGAGAGGACCGACAATAGGTGAGGACCCGCTCTTGAGGGAACTTTGGCTGCAGCGTTTGCCGCATAACATTCCAGTTTTACTAAGTGCCACTCGCAAATGCTCGCAAGAGGATACTGCAGCGATAGCTGATGACATTATGTCACGATACAACCCCGCTGTAGCTGGAGTAACCAGGCCGTCCGTCGCAACGGTGCCTGCCTTGCCAACATCTAACGAACTCGCGTCAGTTCTGTCTAGAATTGACGCGAGCCTGCAACGCCTAGCAGTTAGAAGTGGGTCACAGGAGCGGCACCGCGCACGCTCACCTAGGCTCCATAGTCCGTCATTGCGACGCCGTTTCGTCGGTTCTTCAAAAGAAGGATATTGTTAATACCACAGTCGCTTCGGTGAGGGAGCCAAACGATGCGAACCAGGGTGTACGTTTCCCGGTGCTCATCAGGGAAACTAACCCCCCGGCCCGTGGTGGCGACCCACGAAGCCGGGTATCACACCAATAGTCGTCTTTTGAACGTAAGGGACATCATTTCAAATAACCTATTCCTCGTAGATACCGGTGCCGAAGTGAGCGTCCTCCCCCGAGCGAAAGACGACAATAGCACACCGCAGGCCCAAACACTACGCGCTGCCAATGGCACGGCCATCCCAACGTTTGGGCAGCGGTTGCTCACCTTAAACTTGGGTTTAGAGCGTAATTTTAGTTGGGTATTCACCATCGCCGGCGTCCCGTACCCAATTCTGGGCATTGACTTCCTGCAGCACTTTGACTTGTTAGTTGATGCACGGCGCCGTAGAGTGGTGGATCGTCAGACCACTCTCGCTGTTGCGGGTCATAATTCGCGAGTGAATCACGTCACGCCGTTATACGTTCAACCACCGGCACACCAACCTTATAGCGAACTCATCACCGCCTACCCGGCCATGTTTCGGCAGGCCGGGCCTCTCCCAGCAGTGACGACCAGTGTCACTCACCATATCGATACTAAGGGACCCCCAGTGTTCAGTAGGCCACGTCGGTTAGCACCAGACAAGCTTCGTGTTGCACAGGCCGAATTGGAACATATGCTAGAACTGGGTATAATACGCCCTTCTAGTAGCCCTTGGGCTTCCCCCCTTCGTATGGTTCCTAAGGCTAGTGGCTACTGGCGACCCTGTGGTGATTACAGAGCGCTTAACAAAGTCACCGTCCCGGACCGATACCCGATTCCCCATATACAGGATCTTACTTCGTCTTTATCAGGTTGCTCCATCTTCAGCCGTATCGATTTGGTTCGGGCGTACAACCAGATCCCGGTAGCAGAAGCCGATATCCCTAAAACTGCCGTCACTACACCTTTCGGGCTGTTCGAGTTTCTGCGAATGCCGTTTGGACTCAGCAATGCAGCCCAGACCTTGTACCGGTTCTTGCACGAGGCAACTCGTGGTTTGGAAAATGTCCACGTATACCTAGATGATATTTTGGTGGCGAGTTCTTCAGAGCAAGAGCACGCTACACACTTACGAGCACTTTTCGAACGCCTTAGCCAGCACGGCGTTACGATCAGTATCGCGAAATGCAAATTAGGCCGGTCTGATATCACTTTCATAGGACATTCTATTTCATCCTCGGGTATCCGCCCTCTGTCAGATAAAGTTTCCGCTATTCGCGACTGCCCTGAACCACAATCTTTTCGCCAGTTGCGTCAGTTTGCCGGCCTGGTGAATTTCTACCGCCGATTTATTCCTCACTGTGCGGAAATGATGCAACCCCTCACCGACCTGTTGCGCGGAGGTAAGCGGAAGTTCGTGTTTCCCGACACGGCACAAGCCGCATTTGCCTTGGTCAAAGATGCTGTCGCCAACACAGCACTCCTTACACACCCCGACCCTTTGGCTCCCATTTCGGCAGTGACGGATGCCTCGGATACAGCGGTTGGAGCAGTACTGCAACAGTTCGTAGATGACTCTTGGCAACCTTTAGCATTCTTCTCCAAGCGCCTACAACCCGCGGAATCAAGGTACAGCACGTTTGGTAGAGAGTTATTAGCCATCTACTTGGGAATCCGTCATTTTCGACATGCACTCGAAGGCCGTTCGTTCACGGTGTTTACAGACCACAAGCTTTTGGTTTACGCACTGAAGTCAGCTTCCGATCGATACTCACCACGCGAGATTCGCCACTTAGACTTTGTCTCACAGTTTACCGTGGACATACGACACGTCTCTGGGGTACTTAATCCCGTCGCAGACGCCTTATCGCGCGTATATCAACTAAGTCTGACACCGACGCTTAACATCAACTTGGACGCAATGGCACAGGCTCAAACTATGGACCCTGACATCGAACAACTTCGGCAAAGCGGTTCTTTGAGTTTAACCACCGTGCCTATCCCAGCTTTCCAGAATACCATCGTGTGCGATGTGTCGCAAGGTCGCCCTAGGCCAGTAGTTTCTGCTGTCCACCGTTATCCTACGTTCCTGACACTCCATAATCTGGCTCATCCGGGTGTGACTGCCTCGGTGAAACTGATAACTGAGCGACTTGTATGGCACAATGTCAAACGAGATGTCCGTCAATGGGCTCGTGCTTGTCTGCAGTGTCAACGTGTTAAGACCCATAGGCACATTAAGGCGGCGTTAGCCAGGTTCCCAGAACCTGAAACACGTTTTCATCATGTGCACGTCGACCTCGTAGGACCACTCCCACCTTGGCTTGGGTACGTTTACATATTCACATGCGTGGATCGTTTTACTCGCTGGCCGCCGGTCATCCCTATCCCTCGTCCCACCTCGGAAGAGGCCGCGAAAGCTTTTCTGACCGGTTGGGTTAGTCATTTTGGTTGCCCGGCAATAGTGACCACCGATCGCGGTCCACACTTTGATGGCGCTTTCGGCAGCCTACTCGCTACGCTCGGTTGCCAACACGTTAAGACGACAGCTTACCACCCTCAGGCCAATGGTATGGTTGAGCGTTTCCACCGGCAATTAAAAGCCGCCCTTCGAGCAAACGGTAACCCCCTCTGGAGTGAAACACTACCATCAGCACTCTTAAGCCTGCGTATTAACGTTCAGGAGAAGTTACACACAACACCGGCCGTACTAGTATATGGCTGTACACTTTTTCTGCCTGAAGAGTTGGTAGCCCCCTCACCAACCGTGACTTTCGACTACGGCGACTATGCTCAACGTCTTACGCAGCACATGCGAGTACTCAAGGCCAGTCCGCCGCGTGAACAACAGTCTACAAGTTATGTCCCAACTGCGTTAGGAACCGCTACCCATGTATTCCTTTGCGTCGATGGCGTTCGATCACCACTACAAGCGCCATACACTGGCCCGTTTCGGGTGATAAAACGTAGGGCAGAACATTTGTCATAGAAATCAACGGACGACACGACACCGTATCTATCGATCGTCTCAATCCTGCCGTCATTGAGTGCAAGCCGCTCGGCCAATTTACACCCACTCAAAACGCTCAGTCACCCGCATCGAGCGAGTTACCACTCGAATAACCCCCAATTACGCCTAGTGAGGACTCGGCAGCTAGTCCATCAGATTCTCCAACCGTACCCGCAACGCGAAGTAGCCGTCGCGGTCGCCAACTACGAAATCCCGTCCGCTTCGCCGATTTCGTGACGATTTTTACAACCGACTGTTAGCAATAAGTTGGGAAGTTTGCCATGGATTTACCAAACAACAGACCCGTGAAATTACAATCGGTAGTTATGATTTCATTTTCTTCTGGTCTCCTAGCGACTTCAACAACACCGAACATCGTTTGTGTGTTGTTATTACGGTCCAACATCCGCCGGCGCCCTCAGGCGCTATTTTGTTCCAGTTTACCTTGCCCTCTCTCAGACGGATCTACACAGTCACATTGGCTTCATCCGTAGCCTGGCTGACTCCCGTGCACGTTCAAGGAGCCAACCGCTCACTGAACAACGGGACGATTAGTCAGCCTGGCACTGGAGACGGCAACTGGACGCCTTTTTGGATGGACCTGACGAGGCATTTTCCGGCTTGCATTCGTACGAGACCCGTGGGCGCCAAAACACAGTTGGACCTACGCACATCGGACCTCGAAAGTGCAGGCACCGGTAAACTCGTCAGCAGTCGTTCGACGTCAACAACAATATAACGGACAAGCTATGAGGAGTTCCTGGACAACCAATAATTCCGGCTTACCATCACGATCGAAGCCCAACTCCGTCGGACTTCTAGGAGGGGGCCCCTGTAGCGGTTGCCATCTTCGTTCATACTTTTACCACGTTTATTGTTTAACTGAACGCTGACTGCCAAGCGCGGTTGCCATTTGACCGTTGCTCTTGCGCACGCTCTCACGCACACTCCCAAATACACGCTAACCACTATCTCTCCCAATCGCCTTCTCGTTCTCACGGGTCGTGGAGAATACTGTTCTGGTTAACATATTTGTGCAGTGCCGCACATTAGAGTAACGTGCAGGTGGTCCACGCAGTACAAAGGACCGAAGCACGCGTTTACTAAGGAAACCGCGAAGTAAGGTCTAATCAACCTTACAATGGCGAGTTTGGTTGACGGCAGGGGTAGTCGATCAGGGATGTTGAAAACTATCGCGTTTTTGGAGTTGGCTATACGCTTATGAACTTCCGTCGCAACTGAGTCTAAGAAGCGGCCCGCCATGACTAGGCTCTGGCGATTAGCAATAGGCGTGGGTTCCATTATGCTAGATAAAGGGGATATCTTTAATAGAATATCATCGATGGACTGGATCTGGTTATGCAGGTCCACCACTCTTTGATCTACTTCGTTAATCTTCTTGTTAACTACGTCATAAACATCAACGAGAGGTACTGAGCATTGACTGAGTGCAGACTGAGGTTAAGTGTTTCTGGTGTTTTTGAGCCTAACGGTACGTATTGCTTGATTTGCACCCGGGACCTTGGCACGTTTACGGAGGCCCTTCGGAGCTTCCATAAGTAGTTCGGGAGATAATGTGAAGAAGGGGGAAAGATTATGGGTCAGCAAGTTGAACTTTTCGAGAGTGTAAAGCTACGTAGAAAATTTTGGGTATTTTTCCTACGCCTTTCTAGCTAAATGACAGACGGTTATAAGCTTCATAAACATAAAAACCAAACACAACCTAGGGAAAATAGAGGCCCGGTGTGGCGCAGCAACAATGACTAGGATATGTACTTTTTTTATACGACTGTATCAGTCCACTATATGTCCACCTCCCGCGTCCACATTTTTACAAACTTTAGATGCTCTCATGCTACTCAGCAATGAACCCAGACAAATCTATAATTGTATCTCTTTTCACTCACCTATGAACCACTGCCGCTGCTCCACCAAGATTCCATGGTCAACCACCTGCTCCACGATCCATAGAGTGCTTTTTCTACATCTTTTGCTGAAAATCGACTTCCTGTAATTAAGGCTGCCTGTTATTTTGTTTGTCCCCCCCCCCGAAGTCGCGGGTTGGGCTTTCCTCAACGCACTTAGTCACACAATTATCTGCGCTCTTTAAGGGCTCCAGTGGTGTACTGCTCCCAGCTTATCCCGTCAGATAATAAACAACATAAACCAGTTCCTTGCAAATTTGTATTCCTCATCTGTCAATCTTGGAGTAACCCCCGATAAACCAATAGTTGAACACGGTTTCACCCACCTATTACCTATTGCCATTTTTTCATCAGTCCTCCACGATTGGGCATCTACGCCAAAGAACACTGCGAAAGCGATTTCTCCAAACCTTTGCTGGAAATGAACTATACGTATGCCAAGTTACTGACCTTCCAGTTGTTTCTCAAATGCCTCATATCAGACTCTTACCAGCACATCCAGTTGAGCGATTCCTTACATGTTTTGACAGCATCGTTTATGCACCACCCCCATTCAACTTCATAAGATCACCCCGTTGTCAACTTGTGCTCACCATTTAACCTGAAACGAACCCTTTATTTGAATCGTGTTTCACTTGCCTGTCAATTTTCGTCACTCTGCTGCATTTAAATTTCCAGGCTCGGGAATATACATCCACCTGTTCATGAGGGCATCCTCCACAACCTCTTGATGAATAGTAATTACTAATTCAGTGATGTAATGGACTGTTTCATTTACCCAATTTTCCTCAACAGAGGATACCACAAATCCTTCGGTAATATACTTCTGCTATTCTCCGGGTCATCTGGGCTATTGGTACAAGTGAATGTTCTTCATCAACAAAAATTCTCAAATTTTTCGCTGGTACATTTTTGAAAACGTTTTTTCAGTTTACTCACCCCTGCAACTTTACATCGAATCTATCCGAAATATACTGCGCGTTTTTACTTCATCCCCGCTTTACTTCCTCACGTGTCTCGACCGCGGGGCCCATTTCACTCACTTCGGAGAGATGCCTCCACCGGACCTTCAAACACAAATTTGCAGGGCATTTATTCGTGCGACCACTAAAACCTATACACTTTTCTGCTGCATTTACCCAAACGAATTACCGAAGAACCTTTTTATGACCTCACTTTTGTCATACTATCATGCAATCAAGCATGCTTCGGGTGTTCCCGAAATAAGCCAATATTATTATTATTATATGCGGGGGAGGTATCAGCATCTGTCACCTAGCCGACCGGAACAAACGCCGCCGACACCAGAGGCTACCTGAGACCGCCCACCACGATGGGGATACAGTTGAAACTGATATAGCCTCTTAAGCAGAGGACGTTGTCATAGGTACTATACCCAGCCAACGGAACACCACCGTGGATGAAAGTAGACTAGACTGGATAACAACAGCGGATCGTCCACAAAGAGAGCCACCATCGAGGAAGCAGTGTTCTCTAATAGTGAACCTGCCTGAGGCGAAAGAGACCACGGCGCAGGCACGTCTGGACCGCGATATCGCGAGTCATCGGAGTATACTAACAAAACTCTTTGTCCCCGGGGAGGAGCAGAATGTGTAAAAGTTGCGGGTGAAATCAGCCTTCTGAATTGGCAAAGCCACTGATGCTGAATGCCCCTGCCCAATGAAAATAGTGGTAGACTCCGAGGAAGCCGCGACTCCTGTGTTAGGAAGATCCTACCGGCTGGAGAGCGAGCAATTGCGGTTGCAACGAAATTTGGACCCTGCAGGTCGTCAGAAATATAGAAATACGTTGATTGAACGGCGTGAATTTGTGGAACAAGGAGGAAGGGACTTGACTACTTGAGATTTTCGGGTGCAGAAACGGCCTCCTCACTTCCGGTGGAGGCCGCTGACGCTAGTGTCCCTGTCAGTCCGCCTAAGCTAGGGAGCCATGAACAGACGGAATCCGTAGCAGGCCGAGACTGCGCCATCATCCTGTTGTCTAAAGTCCGTTGTCTGCTAAACAAAAGATATGATCTGGAACACTCGCTTCAGTCCAGCTCACCTTATTAAGGTCATTCCGATCATGAGTAACGCGTGGCGAATTCAAGCGAACCCCAAAACCAGGACAAGGTTGATTTGTAGTTTCAACGGTACTGGATTAACAAATTATACGCATACACTAGTGTTTACAAACCTCAACTGTATGGTCAAAAAGTCCAGCAACGAGGACCAGAGTTCAACAAAGGTCAATGTCCGGTACCACCGTCACGGCAGTCCAAGTTCAAATCAAAATTATGCCACTACAAGTGAGCAAAATATAAACAAATGCTGAAGTATAGTGATTGATGCATGCTGCACTCCCTCGAGGGTCAATGAGATAAAGAGCATAATCTCAACAATACAAGTACGTCACAACGACTAGGGAGGATTTCCACACAAGTAAGTTGCTCCGCCCACCAAATCTTCCCATGAAATGGTCAACATCCAAGGAGTAAAAAGGGGTGCTGATTTGTCCTAACCTACCTAGACCCTAAAGTCAGTGCGTACGTAGGTCGCCATGAGCCTCACCTATCGTTGGCCAGTGGCAGACACTATTGCAGATTTTCTTGAAGTTATACTCCATACCTCGATATCTCGGAGTTTCTTCTGAGAATGATACGACATTGTCCGTAAACGAAAAAAAGGGCTTCGATGTGATCGGGATGTGTAGGCAGGTAAAGGAATGTAGAGGAAAAAGACCTCTCGAATAAGAGTAAAGTACGTGGCAAGATGAAGGCTAAGAATTCTTGATGAAGATTCGAGATAGCTACAGGGTACTAGAACATCAGGGGCTCAAAGTGTGATGTTATCATATTAGATGTGTCTCTGACTCAAAACTCATATCCACTTGAACACAGGCTAGCGAATAATACAAATAGGAGGTCCCGGAAATAGAGATGTTTATACAAACGGTCAACAATTGCTCTTTTAAGAGTCTCCGCTATCTCACGACAACCAACTCCACTGTAAATCGTGAACACTGTATGAAATCAGACACAAATATACTTCAAAGGCTGTATGAAGGATTGGAACCGACAGAAGAATGCATGAGGGATAAATGAATAAATTCAGCTTCAGATGGTATCATTAGACCTGGTTTTAGCTTGGTGCATAGCGTCGACTTCGCCTTCGCCATTGTCACCTTCAAGCAAACATCTTACGGATATCTCACAATACGTCTCCTTTGTTCGTCCCTGCCAAGGCAGTGCGCACGAGGCCATTGACTTCTGTACTGCCGTCCTCGATCACTCCAACCGGCCAATCGTCTTTATGTAAGTCGCTCTCCACGAGGATGACCACATCGTCACGTCTGAATGATCTCTCTTTGGAAATCCACTTTCGCCTAAGCTGCAGGGTGGATAAGTACTCCCTCGTCCAACGTTTCCACAAAGCCTGTGAAAGGTAGTTCACTTGTCTCCACTCTTTGGTGCATGCTCCAGGTAAGGATTTCGGTGTGATTGCTCCCACATTTGACCACAATAATAACAGATCGTTCGGAAGGAGGGCTGGTTCGCCTTCCCGGTCTGGCACGATCGGCACCAGGGGTCTGTTATTCAGTATGCGTTCTATTTCTGCTAGTAAAGTAGTCATCATCTTTTCATCGAGGTTTTGTTGTGAGATCAGGGCCGTGAGTACTTTCCTATTCGATCGTATCAGCCTTTCCCAAAAGCCACCGCGAGGACTGGCATAAGGTGGGTTGAAGTGTCATTCCATCCCCTTTGCTACGGTCTTGTTTTGTATTTTGGCGTAGTCCAGGCGGTTTCACCATTTCTATAACTCCTTGTGAGCTCCAAAGAATTTCGACCCCTTGTCTGAGTATACATTCTTTGGGACTCCCCACCTCGCGATGAACCTTTGAAAGGCCATTAGAAATGAATCAGTGGTAATATAATGCACTACTTCAGGATGGACTGCTCTGGATTGTAGACGTTATCAGGCAGCCGTACCTCTTTTGGGTGCTCCTTTGCTTTCGTACAAGTAACGGGTCGAAGTAAACGACGCCAATTTCCGCGAACGAGCACCATGCCGTTGGACTCTCACGGCTGGAAGGGGGCCATCATCTGTTGGCCTGTTGCCGCACTCCGGCGACGACAAGTGACGCAGTTGCCTATGACTCGCTTGACCGTCGTTGGTCCCTTTTTCACCCAAAATCGTGGGCGTATATTGTTCAATAAGTGATTCAAACCTGCGAGTCCCTCTCCTCGATGTGCATGGTCTATCAGGCATCTCGTTATGTGATGGTCACTAGGAACTATCATGTGGTATTTTTTTTCCTACTCTAGGTCTGAATTCGCCAGCCGCCCTCCAACTCTCAGTAGTCCTTTGGCTGGTACAGGGTTTAGTCTTCGGATACTGCCGTACAACAGCCTGCTTCCCAGGGGCTCTCTCGCGCACTCCCTATTCTCGGACGTCGGGATAACATTGAGCAACCCCTGGCTGTTCGAAGTCCATTTAGTGAGGTTGAATCCACCGACCCTTAGAGTGGCGATCAGTTCGGTCATATAGAGAATAGCAGTACTTGGGTCGTCAAAGAAACACAGAAAATCGTCCACGTAGAAATGATCCTGACATATTGCTGTTGCCGCCGAAAAGCTTGAGGGTCTCCCGGAGGGCAAAAGTAGCGCAGAAGGGGGATGATACCGTCCCAAAGAAATGCTCGGTCATCCTGTACTAGTCCGGTGAACGACTTACATTGCTTTTAGACCATCAGAGAAGGAAAAAGGCGTCCCTATCTTCAAAGGGCATCTTCACTTGTGGAAACATTTCACTTAGGTCCTCATAGACGGCCACTTTTCCTGGCCGAAAACGACACAAAACCTCGACTAGTGGTCTTGTCCGGTCTGGGCCCTATAGTATATGGTCGTTGAGTGGCCATCCTTATATTTTCCGGCACAGTCGAAAACCACTGACCCTCCACGGTTTCTTTGGGTTCACGACCTAGCGATGGGGTAGTTTGCGCTTATTACCGCTGTATCCACTCTTTCCGTATAACCCAATTCGTTGTTATGTTGCATGGCCCGTGTGTATTCTATCCTTAATTGTGGCTCTCGAATTGGCCTGGTTTTGGGGGATCGTAATCTTTTCAGAGCCATTTCTCGGCTGTTCGGCATTGGTTTCATGATGGGTCTCCACTGGTCAGGGACCTCGAAACGATCTATTAAATACTTGGCTTTCTCGGCTACCATTTTCAAAGCCAACCTATCTTCTCGTGATGGGGCATCTCTATCAGTGGCTAGGTCGGCAAATTCGGCGTTATACAGCTATTGGAATGCCTGTTCAGTGTTCGCCGTTCCCACCGAAGTGCAGTTGATGTGGATTTGTTTGCCTCATCTTCCATCTGCACTACCATATAAAGTCCAGCCTAATACAGTGCGTACTGCATAGGGTGCTTTGCGGCTTCCTATTGTTTGATCCACGACCCAGTGCGCTTCCAGTACATCACAACCGATCAGTAGATCAGTTTCGGTATTCTGTCATCCCTCTATCCTAACCCCGTCGAGATGCAGCCATTGAGTCAGAGTCGACTTTACCGACTGAGGTGCTCTTATCGGCAGATCCTCATGGTGACTGCTCCTAGAGTTTCTGCGCTATCGTTGCTGACCAAGGAAACGAATTGTAGGTGCAGTTTCGTAGATTAAATGATCTGGGTGCCACTCTCTGGGCTAGTCGCCGATGAAGACCTATCCCCTCTGATCCAATATCTCTCTGCAAACTCCTTCCCAACCAGAGTGGTATCCGAGCCACTATCTACGGAGGCCAGCGCTCTTATAACCTCAACTGGGGTTTTTATGCCGATTGCTATTACTCCAAGGCGAATGGGCTTGTCAGTAGAGCGAGATACTGAGCGGACCACTTTTGGCTTCAGGGTTCCTTCTGCATTCAACTTCTCGGGTCTGTGCAGTAGGTAATGTTGTTTCCCATAGCATCCATCCTGACTAAGCTGAGTTTTGTTTGACACACCGCTGCTCGATGTGAATTGTTGGGATAGACGAAACACGAGCCCAGTCTCTCAGCCTTTTCCCGTCGTTCTTCGACGTCTGCGTTGTCGAAGCGAGGGCATTCAACTAGGCGATGAGGCGCACAACAAACCTTGCACACCGGCAAATTTCCATCTTCGCGGGACAGTGCTTGTGTGTTTGCCTATGGTTGGCCTCTACTTGGTTCCCTAGTCCAGCCTTACTTCGTCGCAATCCCGGGCGACTTGCTCATCTCGCGCACAAAACGGCAGAAACGACTGTTTGATGTTCGAGAATGACGGTCTATAAACTGCGTCAGGTCCTTAAACGTAGTTTCTCGGTCAAATCTACTGATCCTCTCGGCTTCCTCGGCCCATCTACCCTGTAGTTCTGTGGTTAAACTGCACGCAATGGTCTCCAAAGTGTGAAGTGCCTTCAGGTTCGATCGACAACCTAGGTGATTTAACGTGACGCTAAAGTTCTGCATTTTTTATCACCAGACTGACTAGGGAGCTCGAGTCGTCTTTGGAACCTTTTGCCCCTGATAGTACACAATCGATCAACCTCCGGACGACCTTAAATGGTTGTCCAAACAGGTCTTTCAAGGTTTCACGTGCCCGAATGTAACCCTCTTTGAGATCCAGCATCAAGCACCCGTGGATAGCTTCCCTGGCTCTTCCACGACAGCAGTGTAGCAGATACAGGAATCTCTGTCCTGGATCTGATAATCTTTTTTCTGCAAAGTTCTCGTATTGTTTAATGAACTTGCAGTACTGTTCTGCGCCCCCACAAAAGAGGGAGGGATTTCCTCGCAGGCACGTTACACACGTACTATGATAGCTTTGACGGAGAAGTGGCTGAGTAACAATGTCCTGGACTCTGAGGTGTCCCTCCATGGCTACTCTCTATTCCTGAGTCGATTGGAACTCTATCAGAGCAGGTGGAGGCGTAGCATTGTTCGCTCGATCAGACATTCCAACAGCGCGGTTGGAGGCGTTCTCTGACCCGCAGAGATTCGGTGAAGCAGTTAGGTGCCTCGCCAAACATGCCACCGGAGGCTTCGGGGCCGTTGGAGTCATCTATCGGACACCCACGGTCATCTCTCCGCATATGATGAACTTATTGAGGAGATGGGCTTGCAACCGTCACTGCCTTATCCTGGACGACCACAATGCTCCGCATATTGACTGGAAATCGGGCAGGACAGCAGCCGGGGAAGATCCTTTCTCTCGTGAGTTACTGGCAACGATTCAAGAACTGGCTTACACCAAAACGTTCAGGACTCGACCAGCAGGCAACCCAGTCACGGCTCCATCCTAGATCTGGTGATTTCTCCCAGGAGCTCGGACGTCGATAATGTTGAACATCTTCCTCCACTTGGAAGCAGTGGCTACATAGAGCTAGAAATTCTCTGGTGCAGTGGTTTTTGACCCTTTCCTAGACCACACGTTGGACGCAGAGTTTGGCGCACACAATTCGGGGATGTCCAAGGAGCGGCTGTAGACGACAACCGGTTTACCGTGGTTTCAGAAGCCCACCGCGATGTGAACGAAGCTTGGGCGTTTATTCGTGACGGTATTTTGTACCTTATGAATACCTACTTCCCCCTCAACTGACGTAGACCCCGGGCGAAGGTCCGCCGTGGTTTGACCTGAGGCTTAGGCTTCTGCTCAAATGACGAAATCGGGCCTGGCAGCTATTCAGATCTACAGGTGAGGGTTATGATCTGTATGGCAGGTTTCGTAACCAGACCACCGAACAAAAACGGCTAAAGCGTATGGCGATCGAGGGGGCCCTTGCACCCGAGCGCCAGTTTGCATGCCTAAAGCGCCCCACTAGAGCGAATGTAGGTATCCCCGCGATGAAGGACAACGACGAAATGGTTGCAACGGATGGTGGAAAGGCTGAGACATTAACCAAGCATTATCTGTCGGTGTATTATGTGGGGGGAAATGCACCAATCCCGATAGTGAATGTCTCGCCGTTGTTCACTGTGCGTGGTTTTGGGGAACTGGAATTGAAAAACATTCTCAAGTCCGTCAAAGCCCATAGGCCACCGGGACCGAACGAAGTGCATCGGTTAATGTTGGAGGAGTTGACGGACCTACTAACTGCTCCACTGACTCGGTTATTCGATTTATCGTTGGCTTCTGGCAGTGCACCTCGGAAGTGGAAAAAAGCAGTTGTTATTCCGCTGGGCAAGGGTGGGACAAAATCCAAATACCGCCCAGCGGGCCTCTCATTCCGTAGCGGGAAGGGTCATGGAAAGGCTGGTGGCGGCTTGCGTACGCGAACATTTAGAACGCTATCAACTGCTACGCGCAAAGCAGCACTGTTTTTGGAGAAAGCAGATCATGTCTGTCACACCTGTTGACTGCTAGTGAAAGTAGGTCGAACGCCAAAGCCGAGGGATACGTCACGGAAGTCATCTTGATAAAGTTCCTCACAATTGGCTGTTGCTGAAACTCAGGGCCATCGGCATCTCCGGGCCCATGCTTCATTGGATTGGGGATGTCTTGGTCGAGAAAACCTTTTCCGTGAGAGTTGCAGAGCCCCAGTCTCTCTGGTATCCAGTCAGCAGTGGCGTGCAGCAAGGCTCCGTGCCAGAACACCCGTAGTTTCTAGCGTTTTTGAACGACCTACCACAGCCCCTTTGATATCAGTGCCTTATCTACGCCGACCACCTAAAGGATCGTAAGATACTACAGGAGGATCTCCAGGATTTATTCAATTGGTCGACCCCCCGGGGTTCACCGATACACCTGGACAAATGCGCAAGCATGAGGATAGGTGGCCCCAATGACACTTCCGGCTACTGCTTTGGGAGTATCATGCCCCGTCACACGCAGGAGGAAAATTACCTCGGAGTTGTTGTCACCAACCATCTGAAGACAAAAGCACACACCGAGAGAGCATGCGCCTCAGCGTGGAGGATACTTGGTTCCATTCGCCGTTCGTTTAAGCCTCTACTCCTGGACACTTTCCGACTGCTTTATGTCTCACATGTACGTCCTCGCTTGGAATATGGCAGTCCGGCTGTCTACCCGTGCACGGCGGCGGAAATAGCCAAACTGGAACGAGTGCAACGTGCAACCACACAACTCGTGGCCGGACTGCGTGGGTCCAGCCATGATGAACGCCTAGAAGTCACCGAGTTGTTTCCCATTGCCTATCGACGTATTCGAGGCGACCTCATCTATGCCAGGCGCATAATCCGCGGTGAGTTGGGCCGGGAACTACAGTCGGAATTCCAGCTCAAGAATAATGACGTACCAGAGGACACACCCTGACGCTTCGTAAGGTGCACTCCACCGGCTTACTGGCCATCTTTCGAGTATCAAGGAGAGTGACCAACCTCTGGAACGCTCTACCGACCGGAGTGGTGGAAAAGGAAACAGAGACCTTGTTAGAGAGGGAACTGGACCAGACCCTGAAGGAATACTGACGGAGCACAGACATCTAGCTGAGTCAAGAAAGTGCGATGGATTGAGGATCATAATGGATGATTTCCCACTGTCCGTCAACTGAGGACTGGATACTGGAAACTGAAATGAAATTAACCATATGGCAAGGAGAGAACGCTTTCGAGTTAGATCCATTATGTTGTGTAGAGATCCGGAGATTTTCGTTCCGATATATCAGGCCATAGTTAGGCCCCATATGCGGCACTGCGTGCAGGCCTGGGCACCGTACTACCAGAAAAATATCGACTGTCCGGAGAAAGTGCAAGGGCTAGCCACTGGAATGGTGGCTGGGCAAAGGGGGTTTAACTACACAGAGCGTCTCCGTGCCCTAGACCTGTTCTCGATGGAAAGACGGCGCATTCGCGGAGATTTGATAGAAACCTTCAAGGTAATGAAGGGACTGGCAGGAATAAGACGAGAAGACCTTTCTTCTCCGACCCCAGAGAGAGGCACAAGGGGGCATAGCCTTAGATTACAAAGGAAGCATTTGAGGCACCAAATTAGGTCGAAGTACTTCTCAAATGGAGTGGTACCCTATTGGAATAAGCTCCCGGAAGAGGTCATAAATACCACAACAGTGAAGGCATTTCAGAAGGCGGTAGACCTGTGTTGGGTGGCAGTATACCCCGAGTTATGTTAAGCAGCTTTTAGGGTCAGATGCAATTTATTTTTTCCACCTTACTCTGCCAGGGCTGATACTGCACAAAATTTCTGCCTTTCAGAAAAAGAAAGTCACGCAATGTTGGGAGCTACGGAAACGCGCCGACAACACAACTATCTGGACACACGATTCGCTCTAGCCACACCAAGTCCTGTGCAAACTGTAAGGCAGGGGGCAGAGTGGCACTTCTAATACGGACTGACATAGACCATTAGGAGGCTCCGTTCAACTTGGTCTCCGGTAATGTACGGGCCAGATCCTGTTTTATCAGGATCAAGGCGCGAATAGTATGCATTATCTGTATCTACAGGGCACCGCTAGCGACAGATGAGGAAGACTTTGAGCTCTTGCAAATGTTAGTTGCGATGCTGGCACAGACAAAGGAGTTCCTCTCATTAGGGGATCTCAGTCTACCCGAAATTAACTGGGAAAGCGGGATAGCACCAACGGGATCAACGGGCGACAAGCTTCTGCAGTGTGTCCAGTTACACGCACTTACGCAGCATGTGACATAGGCCACTAGACACAGAGGTGGACAGCACCCGTCTCCCCCTGACTTAATCATAACGCGGCACCATCAGGACGTTAAGGAAATTAGGTGGGAAGAGCCCCTTGGAAAAAGTGATCATGTAGTCCTAGGGGTCACACTAATACTAAGCAAGGTGCCGTGGGAAATCGTGTTACGTCGGCGCTATGGTAGAATCAACATAGGTGAACTAAAGAGGGCGGCGGAGGAAATACAGTGGACACCGAAACACACAAACTCCTCCGTAGAGGAACGTTGGGAGACCATCAAGATAGGGCTACTCGAACTTACGGATAAGTTTGCACCCCTGACGGTGGCAAACAGTAGAATCTACCCCCATGGTGGAAGTCAAAAGTCCGCAAGGCCATAGTTATGTGTAGGCAACGATGGGCGGCGTACAAGCTGTACAGAACTCAGAGGGCATGGAATAGCTATAAGATGACTAGGAACAGAGCTCAAGAGATCCAAAGAGTGGAGAAATATGCCTTCGAGCGTCGGTTAGCTGCATCGGTCTGCACAAACCCAAAGCGATTCTACGCCTACGTGCAATCTCACAAACGTATGAGAGAGAGCGTAGCAACTTTGGAAGGAGTACAGGGACGACTAGCTCTGAACAACGAGGACAAGGCTGACATGCTCTTGGAATTCTCCAAGAGCATATATCGACCAGAAAATAGTTTGGAGGAAAGAATGGAGGGCCCACCGGCGCCTCCAATACCCGAACTTACTGTAGGAGAAGAAGTGTACGCGGAGTTGAAAACGTTGAATAGAAATAAAGCAGCAGGTCCAGACGGGATTCCTCCAGCAATCGTTCAGCCTCCGGCCGAGGTCCTGAAGACCCCGGTGACGAAGCTGTATGAAAAGTCACTTAGAGAGGGAATTGTGCCGGGAGACTGGAGGAGAGCAACAGTGGTAGGCATTTACAAGAGTGGACCCCGACAAAAGGCCGAAAATTGCCGGCCGGTTAGCTTGACTTCAGTTCTGTGTAAGTGCCTGGAGCGAATAGTCCGGAAACAGATCTGTAGGCATTTGGTTCAACACAACCTCATATCAAATGCTCAGCATGGGTCTCTGGCAGGACGATCCTGTCTGACAAATCTCCTGCAGTTCCTCGATGAGGTACCCAAGCGTCTGGACAAAGGGCAATCGATTGCGGTCTGTTACTTGGACTTCAGCAAGGCGTTAGGTTCTGTGAACCACAGATTTATGGACGTCAAACTGCAGTCCATGGGAATTGTTGGAAAGGCAAGACAATGGATAAGTAGTTTCTTAGCAGGGCTAACCTTTAGTGTTAAGGTGGGGAGTCATGTTTCAAAACCGGAAGGTGTAACAAGTGGGGTGCCACAGGGCTCGGTGCTCGGCCCTCTGCTCTTCCTCATCTTCATCAATGACCTAGCACGTGGGCTTACAAACCCCACCTTTATGTTCGCCGATGACGTCAAGATAGCTGGAGTAGATAAAGAACTTGACGTGTTAACAGTACAAAACTGGGCACGCAAACGGGACCTTCCACTAAACCTCAACAAGTGTCAATGCTTGACCACAAATACAGGGGCTAGTGAGAATGGTGCGGGTTCGTTGCAAGTAGCCTCGCAGGTCAAAGACTTAGGAGTTATAATGGACAACAGCTTTAGGCCGTCAAATCAATGCACCTCAGCAGCCAATACGGCCAGGAAAGAACTCTTTCGAGTTAGATCCATTATGTTGTGTAGAGATCCGGAGATTTTCGTTCCGATATATCAGGCCATAGTTAGGCCCCATATGCGGCACTGCGTGCAGGCCTGGGCACCGTACTACCAGAAAAATATCGACTGTCCGGAGAAAGTGCAAGGGCTAGCCACTGGAATGGTGGCTGGGCAAAGGGGGTTTAACTACACAGAGCGTCTCCGTGCCCTAGACCTGTTCTCGATGGAAAGACGGCGCATTCGCGGAGATTTGATAGAAACCTTCAAGGTAATGAAGGGACTGGCAGGAATAAGACGAGAAGACCTTTCTTCTCCGACCCCAGAGAGAGGCACAAGGGGGCATAGCCTTAGATTACAAAGGAAGCATTTGAGGCACCAAATTAGGTCGAAGTACTTCTCAAATGGAGTGGTACCCTATTGGAATAAGCTCCCGGAAGAGGTCATAAATACCACAACAGTGAAGGCATTTCAGAAGGCGGTAGACCTGTGTTGGGTGGCAGTATACCCCGAGTTATGTTAAGCAGCTTTTAGGGTCAGATGCAATTTATTTTTTCCACCTTACTCTGCCAGGGCTGATACTGCACAAAATTTCTGCCTTTCAGAAAAAGAAAGTCACGCAATGTTGGGAGCTACGGAAACGCGCCGACAACACAACTATCTGGACACACGATTGGCTCCAGCTTCACCAGGTTTTTTTGAAGCTGAACTGACACCATTTCCCGTCTCCGAAAGTACTCCCAGTAGTGGGCCTAGTGCCACGAAAAACCTGTCGCCTACGAAAAGCATCCCAGGCCCAATCAAAGCCAATAAAACTCTTTCAACGGACGAGACTCACTCATCCTCGAGCCCAGACATGAACCTGCAACCTGTTTCTACTGAAAGAAGCAGTGAGGAGGTTAAAGAACCAGATAATAAATCTGGGACTGTCATGAAAAATAAGCTCACCAACAAGAATACTCAGAACAGGGCATCAAGCAGTGCGCAGAAGGGAAACTACAAAAAGCAGCCCACCGTTTTCGGAGACCGAAGGATGTAGTCCGTCCCCCAGGTTACTAAACATCAAAACCTACCGGACCCCCCCCAGCAGTCTGCTTACCCTCTAGCGCCACAATATCTTCAGCCCCCCAGTATCTTCAGCCCCCAACTCTCCCAGGACCTCCTTTCCATCTTCAAATCCCCCTCTTTCCCCTCCCCAAACCCAAAACCAGCTGCCTCTGGCGATTCTGCAACAACTCCTGAGCATGTGCTCAAGTGTTTTTACGGCAATTGCCTGAGTGTGTTGAATAAGATCCCGGAGCTTCGGCAGCTTGCAGTGGATAAGGAGCCTCAGATCATAGCCCTCACAGAAACCTGCTCACCCCTGACATACTTGATGCCGAAATATCCATTCCGGGATACTTCACAGTGAGGCAGGACTCCAGTAGAGGTCGTGCTGTCCGGGTCATCAGATACTACGATAATTCGATCCCTCCTCCCACCTTACTGACAACCCCAACCTTTTCATGTATTGATTGTTTGTGGGCCGTGTTTAACCTCTCTAGGACAGACACCCTATTGCTTGGTGTTGTCTACCGTCCTCCCACATGCAATTCAACTGGCAGCCTAGGTCTCATAGACTTATTAG
Source organism: Fasciola hepatica (assembly GCA_948099385.1). Classification (NCBI taxonomy): domain Eukaryota; kingdom Metazoa; phylum Platyhelminthes; class Trematoda; order Plagiorchiida; family Fasciolidae; genus Fasciola; species Fasciola hepatica. Next base: position 3,853,680 of record CANUEZ040000106.1, read on the forward strand.
GCTCCCTGAAAAGCTACACAGACTTCACCCATCTGTTAGTCACTGGTGACTTCAACTCTCCCAGTACAAACTGGCAAAGAGCTGATGCCCCGGATATCACTTTCGGTAAACCCCTCCTTGATCTCGTACTGAAAAACTCATGGGTGCAGAACGTAAGAGATCCGACTAGATATCGCGCAGGCCACGCCCCGTCCCTACTAGACCTGGTCATCATCAATGGTCGGTTCCTAATAGATGTGGCGCATTACTTGCCGCCCCTCGGCAAAAGTGATCACATTCTCATTGGGTTCGATTATATCGTGAAATGGCCTCCTCTTCCCTCGGAAACTAAAATTTTGAGATCCTTCAAAAGGACCAATTTTGACCAAGTCTGTGCATTTTTTCGCTCCCAGCTAAATTCAACTAACCCAGGTAACTCCGCGGATGAAATGGCAGAGAATCTCAGAGAGTTAGTCTCCTTAGCTGATATGCATTTTGTCCCAAGAATTCGTCGCCCACAGACCGCTAAGTGACCTCTCCCTCGCCCCGTTAGGCGCGGGCTAGACGAACGCGCACGTCTCTTTGCTAGATATAAAGCCACAGGCCTTGCCCGTGATGTAAAAGACTTCAGGATCATACGGGACATTTGCAAAGACAAGATTAGGTCCTTTCAGAATGCACTCCAACGACATGTACTTGATCGAGCACGGACTGTAACGAACGTTTGAGCAATGCGTAGCCAAATTCGCAACGGATCCCGAAATCAAAAGACGATTATCCGTGATAATTCTACGATACTAGATTATTACAATAAACAATGACATAAACAATATACAAACCTCAATAATACGATCACAAAGACTCAACAACGAGAAACCGAATAGCAGCGTGTGAGCAGACAGCACGTGCGTCACGCAGGTCCTGAGCAAGGATGTGCCAAAATAGCGCTCTGGGCACGAACAAACAACAATTGATCCAGAATAACAACCAGTTCGTAAAGACAAGTCAATAGTGTATGGAAATGAGTGATGTTGGGAAAAAACACTGAATCGCGAGGGAAAAAGGGGGATTTTCCACGACCGGCTGTTACACGGACCAATAAGGCATTTTGCTTTCAGTACATGTGCCGTCTTAGGGGTACAGCTCCGACGCCATTAGCTCTCAAAGATAGTGCCGGATCTCCAATCACTTCCCCTAGCCAAGTAGCCGAGGCATTCAGCTCCTACTTCCGTACAATTTTTAGCTCCATACCCATATCATCCCACCCTTCCATGCATCCGTTATCTCTGAGCATCACCCTTAACCGCGTCACTATTCCCATCGGTGCAGTCGCTCAAGGTTTCTGACGGCTCAACCAATATTGCTCTGTGGGTCCTGACCTAATCCACCCCCGTATTCTCAAGGAAGCCGCGGATACATTAGCTGCTCCTTATGCCTCCCTTTTTCAGCGATGTGTTGACGATGGAGTTTTCCCCCGTAACTGGAAAAAGCAGTGATCGCACCCATCTATAAGAAGGGTAGTAGACACCTTGCTTCTAGTTACAGACCCATAAGCCTCACTAGCATCCCTAGCAAAATTTTTGAGGGAATTCTTAAGAGTGAGATTCTTTCCCATCTTCATAGAAATAAGATCCTCTCCCCGTCCCAACATGGGTTTCTTCCTGGCAGATCATGCATCACCAATATGCTTACTGTCATGGATAATCTGACGAAAGCCTATGATGATGGCCAGCTCTCACACGCTGTATTCATCGATTTTGCTAAGGCCTTCGATAAGGTCCCCCATTCCCCTCTTCTTTATAAGCTGCAGACACGGGATCACAGGCTCCATGTTGGCCATCCTACGTAGCTTCCTTACCGACCGCACCTTTGTGGTTAAAGTCGGGAATGTTTTGTCTCAACCCTCCCCAGTAACAACTGAGGTTCCCCAAGGGTCGGTCTTAGGTCCTCTTCTTTTCCTGATCTATATAAACGATCTACCGACAGCCCTTCCTGCGAACATTGCCATGTAAGCAGATGATGTGACCCTCTGGAGTTCAAGCGTTGAAGACCTGCGAATTGCAGTTTATAAAACAAAACGCTGGTCCGAGAATTGGAACCTCCCAGTTAATTATGAGAAATGCGTGAGCATGTCTTTCGGCGGAGAGACTGGTCACACGTTTTCCATTAATGGAGCAACCACACTGCCTAGGGTTGACCGACACAAGGTGCTCGGTTTCTGGTTAGATTTCAGCTTATCCTTCTCTCATCATCACGAACTTGCGAGCAAGTCTGCCTTTCGAGTCCTAAACATGATTCGAAGGTCCTCCCGGCGCATATCTAAGGATGATTTCCCCATAACTTTCGGCACGTATATCCGACCCCTGCTGGAGTACGGTAGTCAGATAGTGCACTCTCGTCTTGTCCGAGACCGTGAGATCCTAGAAAGAGTTCAGCGGGCCCCCACCAAGGCAGAAAGGAGTCTATCCCATCTACCTTATCCCGTCCGCCTCTCACTCCTCAACCTCTATCCCCTTGACGTAAGACGCGTAAGAGGTGATCTGTTTGTGATGTTCCACCTTTTTGAAACAGTTCAAAGCGATTACTTCTTCTCCGTCTGTCCGGCCTCTTCTCTCCGTGAACACAGCAGAAAAGTTTTCAAACCGAGGCCACGCACTTCACTAAGGATTAACTTTTTTAGCTATAGGGTTATTACTATGTGGAATGCACTTCCGGAAGATATTGTTCTCTAGAAGAACAAAACTATCTTCAAGAAAAAGCTAGACCTCTACCTGGGTCTCTCCCAATAATTCTCTTTGTCAAAAAATGGTTGTCTTCTATCGCATATATGTTCATGAATGCCGCATCCCCACTCAGCTTAAGGCACTGTCCACAGTGTGACACTGCATGAGGTTATGTGTATCTTGTTTTCGCTGCTACCCTCGCCCCCCCCCCTCCCGCTTCTTTTTACTCTCGTTTCAGCTCGGTGAATCCGACAGAAGATCAAAGATTTCCTCAAGAATCGGGACAATTGGGCTCAAAGCCTCGAACCCGTGTAGTACTTCAAGACTCCAAGACAGCAAGGCGTTTGATTCCATGAACCACAGATTTATGAACGTCAAACTGCAGTCCATGGGAAGTGTTGGAAAGGCAAGACAATGGATAAGTAGTTTCTTAGCAGGGCTAACCTTTAGTGTTAAGGTGGGGAGTCATGTTTCAAAACCGGAAGGTGTAACAAGTGGGGTGCCACAGGGCTCGGTGCTCGGCCCTCTGCTCTTCCTCATCTTCATCAATGACCTAGCACGTGGGCTTACAAACCCCACCTTTATGTTCGCCGATGACGTCAAGATAGCTGGAGTAGATAAAGAACTTGACGTGTTAACAGTACAAAACTGGGCACGCAAACGGGACCTTCCACTAAACCTCAACAAGTGTCAATGCTTGACCACAAATACAGGGGCTAGTGAGAATGGTGCGGGTTCGTTGCAAGTAGCCTCGCAGGTCAAAGACTTAGGAGTTATAATGGACAACAGCTTTAGGCCGTCAAATCAATGCACCTCAGCAGCCAATACGGCCAGGAAAGAACTCTTTCGAGTTAGATCCATTATGTTGTGTAGAGATCCGGAGATTTTCGTTCCGATATATCAGGCCATAGTTAGGCCCCATATGCGGCACTGCGTGCAGGCCTGGGCACCGTACTACCAGAAAAATATCGACTGTCCGGAGAAAGTGCAAGGGCTAGCCACTGGAATGGTGGCTGGGCAAAGGGGGTTTAACTACACAGAGCGTCTCCGTGCCCTAGACCTGTTCTCGATGGAAAGACGGCGCATTCGCGGAGATTTGATAGAAACCTTCAAGGTAATGAAGGGACTGGCAGGAATAAGACGAGAAGACCTTTCTTCTCCGACCCCAGAGAGAGGCACAAGGGGGCATAGCCTTAGATTACAAAGGAAGCATTTGAGGCACCAAATTAGGTCGAAGTACTTCTCAAATGGAGTGGTACCCTATTGGAATAAGCTCCCGGAAGAGGTCATAAATACCACAACAGTGAAGGCATTTCAGAAGGCGGTAGACCTGTGTTGGGTGGCAGTATACCCCGAGTTATGTTAAGCAGCTTTTAGGGTCAGATGCAATTTATTTTTTCCACCTTACTCTGCCAGGGCTGATACTGCACAAAATTTCTGCCTTTCAGAAAAAGAAAGTCACGCAATGTTGGGAGCTACGGAAACGCGCCGACAACACAACTATCTGGACACACGATTCGCTCTAGCCAGACCAAGTCCTGTGCAAACTGAAAAAATCGACGGCGTCTCGAACTGCGCTACACCGGCATGTCTTCCGACGTGATACGTGGAATTATATTTTCTGTGGTTGTGTCATTCTGTGGACTGTAATTTGCCCACAATGCCTCCAAACAGAGTCAAAAATATTGCATCCAATTGCCTAGTTTGTTCGAAAGTTGTTCGCTCACGCGACAAATCTCTTCAGTGTGATGGTTGTGATGGTTGGGTCCATCTTGATTGTTCTGAAATAAGTATTGATCTTTACGAAGCCCTGGACAAATTCCGTGCAAAGTCGCTCAAGCTGCTGTGCATCAAATGCACCGAGCTATCAACACCTGTGTGGCCCGCAAAGCAGTCGGCGGAAATAGCTCTTCCTGTCACAGATACAGCAGCGTCATCAACTTCGTCGTCGTCATCATCATTAGCACCGTCAATCAGTTCATCGCCATCAATAGCAGCAAAATCAGCGGCGTCGTCATCGTCTTTTTCTCCGCCAACGTCACTCTCACCGTCATCATTGCCGTCAGAAGGGGAACATTCCGCCGAGGTATCTATTCCCGACTGTGCTACGTATGCAGAGGTGGCTTCAACATCGGTCACTGAGCCAACCGGAACAAAGGGCTGCCAACGCCAGAAGCTACCTAAGTCTGCCTGCCACAATGCGGACCTGGTTGGCACTGATGTGGCCACGCAAGCACTAGACAGTATTATAGGAACAAAACCCAGCCAACAGAGCACTACCGCGGATGAAAGTAGACCGGTCTGGATAACAACTGCGGATCGTCCACGAAGAGCGCCACCGTCGATGAAACAGTGTTTCCTAATACTGAACTTGCCTGAGACAAAGGAGACCACGGCACAGGCACGTCTGGACCACGATTTTGCGAGTCTCCGGAGTATACTAACAAAACTCTTTGTCCCCGGGGAGGAGGAGACCGCGGAGAAGTTGCGGGTAAAATCAGCGTTCCGAATTGGCAAAGCTAGTGACGCTGAGCGCCCCCGTCCACTGAAAGTAGTGATGGACTCTGAGGAATCCGCGACTTCTGTGTTAGGAAGATCCCACCGGCTAAAAGGCGAGCAAGTGCGGCTGCACCGAGATCTAGACCCTGCGGATCGTGAGAAGTATAGAAATGCTTTGATTGAACGACGTGAACGAATGGAACAAGGTGAAAGGGACTTGATCATTCGGGATTTTCGAGTGCAGAAACGGCGCCCTCACTTCCGGTGGAGGCCGCTGACGCTAGTGTCCCTGTCAGTCCCCTCAAGCTAGGACGCCCTGAACAAACGGGTGTGGTAGCAGGCCGAGACAGTGTCGTCATCCTGTTGTCTAACGTCCGTGGTCTGCTGAACAAGAGGGATGACCTGGAACACCTGCTGCAGTCCAGCTCACCTACTATGATATCATTGACGGAGACGTGGCTGAGTAACAATGTTCTAGACTCTGAGGTGTCCCTCCCTGGCTACACCCTATTCCGAGTCGATAGGAACTCTATCAGAGCTGGTGTAGGCGTAGCATTGTTCGTACGATCGGACATCCCAACCGTGCAGTTAGAGGCATTCGCAGACCCGCAAGGATTCGGTGAAGCCATCTGGTGCCGCGTCAAGCTTACCGCCGGGGGCTTTAGGACAGTTGGAGTCATTTATCGGACACCTGCGGTCACTCCTCCAGATATGATGAACTTATTGAGGAGATGGGCGTGCAACGGCCACTGCCTCGTCCTGGGCGACTTCAATGCTCCGCATATTGATTGGACGTCAAGCAGGACAGCGGCCGGGGCAGATTCTTTCTCTCGGGAATTACTGACAACGGTCCAAGAACTGGCACTACACCAACATGTTCAGGAATCGACCCGGAGGCAATCCGGCCACGGTTCCATTCTGGATCTGGTGATTTCTCCCAGGAGCTCGGACGTCGATAAGGTTGAACATCTCCCTCCACTTGGAAGCAGTGACCATATGGTGCTAGAAATTCACTGGCGCATTGGTTCTTGTCCATCCCCTAGACCACATATCGGACGTAATGTTTGGCGCACTCCATTCGAAGATGTCCGGAGAGCGGCGTTAGACGTCAACTGGTTTCCCACGGATTCAGATGTCCACCGCGATGTGAACGAAGCTTGGGCGTTTATTCGTGACGGTATTTTGTACCTTATGAATACCTACTTCCCCCTCAACTGACGTAGACCCCGGGCGAAGGTCCGCCGTGGTTTGACCTGAGGCTTAGGCTTCTGCTCAAATGACGAAATCGGGCCTGGCAGCTATTCAGATCTACAGGTGAGGGTTATGATCTCTATGGCAGGTTTCGTAACTAGAGCACCGAACAAAAACGGCTAAAGCGTATGGCGATCGAGGGGGCCCTTGCACCCGAGCGCCAGTTTGCATGCCTAAAGCGCCCCACTAGAGCGAATGTAGGTATCCCCGCGATGAAGGACAACGACGAAATGGTTGCAACGGATGGTGGAAAGGCTGAGACATTAACCAAGCATTATCTGTCGGTGTATTATGTGGGGGGAAATGCACCAATCCCGATAGTGAATGTCTCGCCGTTGTTCACTGTGCGTGGTTTTGGGGAACTGGAATTGAAAAACATTCTCAAGTCCGTCAAAACCCATAAGCCACCGGGACCGAACGACGTGCATCCTTTAATGTTGGAGGAGTTGACGGACCAGCTAACCACACCACTAACGCGGTTGTTCAATTTCTCGTTGGCCACTGGAAGTCTACCTCAGGAGTGGAAAAAAGCAGTTGTTGTTCCGCTGTTCAAGGGTGGGACAAAATCCACCTCGGCCAACTACCGCCCAGTTAGCCTCACTTCCGTAGTTGGAAAGGTCATGGAAGGGCTGGTGGCTGTTCGTATACGTGAACATCTGGAGCGCTGTCAACTGCTATGCGCAGAGCAACACGGTTTTTGGCGGAACAGATCATGTCTGTCAAACCTGTTGACCGCCCGTGAAAGTTGGTCGAACTCCAAGGCCGAGGGATATGTCACGGACGTCATCTTCGTGGACTTTAGTAAGGCGTTTGACAAAGTTCCTCACAATGGGCTGTTGCTGAAACTCCGAACCATGGGCATCTCAGGGCCCATGCTTCACTTGATTGAGGATTTCTTGGTCGGGAGAACCTTTTCCGTGAGAGTTGCACAGTCCCAGTCCGCGTGGTATCCAGTTGGCAGTGGCGTGCCGCAAGGCTCGGTGCTATGACCCCTGTTGTTTCTAGTGTTTGTAAACGACCTACCACAGACCATTCGATCCAAATGCCTTATCTACGCCGATGATCTCAAGATCTGGCGCACCATTCGATCGGCAGAGGATCGCGAGATACTACAGGAGGATCTGCAGGCCCTCGTCAATTGGTCGACCACCTGGGGTCTACCGATAAACGTGGACAAGTACGCGAGCATGAGGATAGGTGGCCCCAACGATACTTCCGGCTACTGCCTTGGGAGTATCGTACTCCGTCACACGCAGGAGGAAAAGGATCTCGGAGTTGTTGCAATCTGAAGACAAGAGCACACACTGAGAGAGCGTGCTCCTCAGCGTGGAAGATACTTGGTCCCATCCGCCGTTCATGGGCATCTCAGGTGTTACGAACGTTTGAGCAATGCGTAGCCAAATTCGCAACGGATCTCGAAATCAGAAGGCGATTATCCGTGATAATTCTACGATACTAGATTATTAAAATAAACAATGACATAAACAATATACAAACCTCAATAATACGATCACAAAGACTCAACAACGAGAAACCGAATAGCAGCGTGTGAGCAGACAGCACGTGCGTCACGCATGTCCTGAGCAAGGATGTGCCAAAATAGCGCTCTGGGCGCGAACAAACAACAATTGGTCCAGAAAAACAACCAGTTCGTAAAGACAAGTCAATAGTGTATGGAAATGAGTGATGTTGGGAAAAAACACTGAATCGCGAGGAAAAAAGGGGGATTTTCCACGACCGGCTGTTACACCGCCCACCAAAATCCTCCTGGATCCTTGGCAAAGTCAAAGGTTCGGTATAAAGGTACTGATTCTTCCTACCTGCCTAGGCCCTGCTGTCAGTGCGCGCGTCTAATGCTCGTCGTCGACGTTCTACTACTGGTCGCACCTAACCCATTGGCTACATAGACGTGAGGCTAGTCTACATCTTCCACAAGACCAAATGACCGATGGCGGGCGTGAATGGTCACATAGACGTTGTCCTCGTAAGGGGCCGTCCGGTCCTGGATGTACGTGCTTGTGTGTGTGTGTGTGTGTGCGTGTGTGTGTGTGCCGGGGTTACAATGAAATCATAGGTATGACTACACATCAAAGGAGGACTTTCTGCAATGTCAACAAAAGACCGGGTGGCAAGTAAACGAGTAAATGTAGCATGTATGTGTGACCTGAGCTCCGCTACTTCCACATATGCAAGGGACATTCGGTAGCGTCAACAAAAGGCAAACAAAGAACACTGTCACATTTATTATGGGTTTACGGGATGTAGAGTGCGTCGTGCCTGCGTTTATGTATCGGGATGTATAATGGAATCGCACTCATCGCCACATATCGGAAAGAACCTTCTGTAATGTCAACGAAAGGACCGCGAGCACCTTAACGTGTTTGACGGAGATTGTGTGGTATATATGGTGTTTCTTTATCCACCTCGATTACTGGTGTGAAAAAGGTTTACTAGGCCTCAGGGTTATCAGCTTCTCCGTCTTCGCTCTCGAGTAGGTTAATACTGCGTATGTCACGAATGAGCACTCCGTTAGCTGTCTTCATCTTCACCGTTCTTATCATTTTGTCAGTGCTTTTGATGGTTTCCGTAACTACTCCCAAAGACCAAGCGCTGAAATGTGCGCGTTCGTCGGCGATCATAACCACGTCCCAAACTTTGAATGGTCTTGTTTTGGCCAGCCACTTCTGTCGAGTCTGCAAAGCCGGTAGGTACTCCCGTAGCCATCGCCTCCAGAAGACCTTGGCCAGATAGTTCGCTTGCTTCCACCCGTGGAGGTAGCTCCCACGAAGGTTTACCGGCCCTTGGAAACCCTCGTTCGACCTTAACGTCAATAAGTCGTTTGGGGTGAGCGCCAGGTGGGTGGGGTCGCCGTTCAATACTGGAACCAGGGGGCGGTTATTCAGGATTCGCTCCACCTCAGTCATGACGGTGTTCAGCGTCTAGTCGTCGGGCGGCTGCTGCTCCATGATTGACAGCAATATCCGTCTGGCGGACCGGATCATGCGTTCCCATATGCCGCCTCGGTGGCTGGCCTGTGGGGGGTTGAAATGCCATCGTATGCCGTAGGCCACGGTTCGATTCTGCAGTTCGTCCCTGTTTATGTTCTTGTGCCAACGCTGCAATTCCCGTTGAGCGCCCACAAAGTTCGATCCATTATCTGAGTATATATCGGCCAGTACGCCTCTTCGGTTGATAAATCTTTGCAAGGCCCGTAGAAACGAATCGGTCGTCATCGAATGTGCGACTTCTAGGTGCACCGCACGTGATTTCATGCACGTCATGATACATCCGTACCGCTTTTCTAATCTTTTCCCGCACTTGATCCACAAGGGCCCGAAATAGTCCAACCCGGTGGCACTGAACGGCCACCAGCCCGTAGTCACCCTGCATTCTGGTAGTGGGGCCATGAGTTGTTTGCCTGCTGTGGCATTGCGTCTCCTGCATTGCACACACCGTCGGATTACGCGTTTTACAGTCTCTCGTCCTCTCAACAACCAAAGACGCTTCCGGATGCCGCTCGTCACGTGACTTTCCCCGGCATATCCCTCCGTGGCGTGGACGTGTTGAATCATTAGCTCTACTACAGGTTGTCTCGCAGGCAGCAGTATAGGATACTTTGTGTCGAAGTTCAGGTGGGCGTTGGTCAGCCTACCATCCACCCGCAGCAGTCCGTTGATGAGTTTGGGGTTTAAACGCTTCAGCTCGCCTCTTGGAGATGGCATGTCTTCATTGGTCGGCCCCACTTCTTCCGCCCTCTTGAGTTCTTGGGCGAAAGCCTCGCGTTGTATCATTCTGAAAATATCGTACTCTGCCACTTGTAGCTCATCGGGACCTATCGGGCCGACCCGTATCCGACCTGAGGGCCGTAGCCCTTTCATGACTAGTAAATTTCTCTTGAACCTGGTTAACCAAACTAGCGAACGAAGCGTCTTCATCCAGGAAGAAAACCTGACCAGTCGCGATAGAATGGACGACGCTTCGACGACGTTGGTTGCTATCACTACGCCTTTGATCTCCAGTTCCAATTCCGTAGGGGGTTTTAATTCGAACACGGGCCAGTCCTGTTTGGGCAATTGCAGGAAGTTTGGCCCTCTCGTCCACGTGTCCAGTTGCCTGAAGTTGTTCGCACCTCGGGAGCACAGGTCGGCCGGATTATCGCCAGACCTGACATGACTCCACTGGTGCGTGGCTGATTCATCGTGGATAATCGTGAGCCGGTTAGCAACGAAAGTACTAAACCGGCTCCGTACGTTGTTAATGTAGTAAAGTACTATCGTTGAATCCGTCCAGAAGCTCACCGACCAAATGTAGAGATCGAAACATCTCTTTACAGCTTGCACCACCCTGACTGCCAACACGGCTGCGCTGAGTTCAAGGCGTGTGATTGAGACCGACTTCAGTGGGGCAACGCGGGCTTTGGCGAACAGGATCCTCGTGGTATATTGTCCATCTCCTGCGCACCATCGTCCGTACACCACAGCTCCATAATCGACTTCGGATGCATCGGAAAAGGCATGTAGTTCTCCAGTCCGTATCGTATGGCCAGGAGTCAAACATCGTGGGATTCTTATGTCCCCTAATTTCTTCAAGGTGTTCAGAAATTCTTCCCAGTCCAGCCGGTCCCCTCGGTCCAGTGCCTGGTCCCAATCAACTTTCTTACGGCACAGCCGCTGCAGCAAGATCTTTCCGGGTAGCAGCCACGGTGAGACGAAACCGAGCGGGTCGAACAAACTTGAGACGGCAGATAGTATGCCACGACGGGTTATTGGCAGCTCGGGAACGTTCAGTTCGAAAACAAAATCGTCCGTTTCCGCGTCCCATTGTATCCCTAAAGTGCGCTCGATAGGAAGTGGAGAGCCGTCCAAATCTCTTACCCTTTCGGCCTTTTCGTGATACGGGATGACCTTCAGCACTTCTGAAGCGTTCGACATCCATTTAGTTAGATGGAAGCCGCCCTCTTCCAGCAATCTCGTCAGACCCCTGAACTGCTCTAGAGCTGATTCCACATCATCGAATGACCCAAGGTAGTCGTCGACGTAGAAGTTCCTGCTGACGCTTTCTACCACCGTCCGATGTACTAGATCGCCATGTTTGTTCGCTGATTCTCGGAGGGCGTAGTTGGCACAAAATGGTGACGATATGGCTCCGAAGGGGTGGACGGTCATCCTATAATTCACCACTGCGTTGTCCCGGTCGCTCCCTTCCAACCACAGGAAACGCAAAGCATCTCGTTCTCCTACCGGAATCTTCACCTGATGGAACATTTCCCTAATGTCAGCAGACAAAGCCACTTTACCCACTCTGAAACGGCACAGAACATCGATCAGTGGTGTGGTCCAGTCAGGCCCCTGTAGTAGGCGATCGTTTAACGACTTGCCCTGGAACTTGGCCGCACGGTCGAAAACCACCCGCAGTTTATTGGGTTTCTTGGGGTTGATAACCGGATGGTGAGGCAGATACCAGATACCCCTTCTGCTGTCGGTGTTAACAGGCACCTTTTCAACGTAACCGAGGGCCTCGTTTCGCTTCATTAAATCCGCGTATCGTTCCCACAGATTCTGGTTCCGAATGAAGCGTTCTTTTAGTCGTAGTAATCTTTGAAGAACATAATTTCTGTTGTCAGTCCACGGGTCGACCGGTGTGCGCCATGGGAGGGAAGCCTTGAACTGCTTTTTGAGGCCTCTAGTGCCTTGCCGCACCGTTTGTAGAGCGAAGTGATCCTCTTGAGACAACGTTGGTCTTTCGTCTCCAATGTCATGAAACTCCTTTTCATACAGCCGTTGCAGATGATACTCTATGCGGTCCTTTTCGGCGGATAAGTAATTCACGGAACCGCGTACCCCTACTGGACCGTATAACATCCATCCCAGAGCCGTGCGTACGGCATAAGGTGCCTGGCGGTCGCCCACTCTTTGGTCAAGCACCCAATGCGCCTCTGGCACGTCGCATTCGATGAGGAGATCCACCTCATCATCTTCCCAGTCTACGACGGTTACATCCTGCAGGTGGGGCCACCGAGTCAAGATTGCGTTCACCGACCTTGGTGCTCGCATGGGGAGATCCGCTAACGTGAATGCCTCCGTTGGTTCAATTTCCTCGTTAGTGTCTAGAGAGATGAGTTGCAGCCTTAATCTACCGGCAGTCATTACCTGTGTTCCGCCCACCGTGCTCACTGCTAACGACGTCGCACCTTTAGCCAGTTGGTGTTTGTCGGCAAACCGCTCTTTCACTAAAGTGGTGTCGGATCCACTTTCAACGAAAGCCAACGCCTTGACTATCCCAGTCGGAGTCACTACTCCCACGGCCACTACGCCTAAACGTACCGGTTTACTGGCAGATTGTGAAGTTGAACAAATCACGCTGGGCTTGGAAATCGCCTCGGATATGGTTATTCTCGCCTGATGCAGCAGCCGATGGTGTCTGCCCGTGCAGCCCTCGTAACCACATCGATTCCTTGTTCTACAGGCTGCTGCCCGGTGCGTGGTGTTGAGACAGATAAAACATGCTCCTGCCATTCTCGCCATTCCCCACCGTTCGTCTATTGTGGCGTTGCCGAACTTGGGGCATTCTGGTAGGCCATGGCTAGTACCACAGGATCTGCAATTTGCTTTCGCCGCAGCATCTCGTGAAATTACGTGTGTATTGGTCCAAGGCTGGTACTTTGGATATTCCCGTACAGGGGTTTGGGCTTGGCTAGTACCGGGCTTGTTTGCTCGGTTGCTGTCCCGGATGAGTCGGCCGAATCTGCTGTCAGCTATCTTCGTTTGCCTGTCTGAGTATTCAATCAGGTCTTCGAAGTTGGCTTCTCTGTCGCCTCGGCTTATCCGTTCAGCTTCTTCCGCCCACCGACCCTGTAGTTCGGGAGAGAGGTGACGGACTATGCCTTCCAAAGTGTGCATGGCGTCTAGGTCAGCCCTGTAACCTAAATGGTCGAGGGCTATTGAGCAGTTCTGCATCTTGATCACCAGATCGGCCATGGTGTAGACGTCGCCCTTGGTTCTCTTTGCCTCTGCCATCACGCCCTCTATTAGGTTACGGGCTGCTTTGAAAGGTTGGCCAAACAAGTCCCTCAGAATCTTTCTTGCCCTTGTGTAGCCTTGTTCTGGATCGAGCATGGTGCACCCGTCGATAGCTTCTCGCGCTCGGCCTCGGCAGTAGTGAGTAAGGTAAAGAAGCCTCTGCCCAGGGTCGGTCACCTTGTTTTCAACGAACATCTCGAACTGTTTGACAAACTTGCAGTATTGCTCAGCTCGCCCGTCGAAAACCGTTAACTCCACACTAGGCAGATCGATCGATGGTGGTTTGTATTCGGCGACCGGCGTGGGGTTCCCTACCTTATTGCACTCTAACCTATCGGAAGTGTCGAAGTCACTGGTCTCATGCTCTCGCTGTTTCTGTGTACACTTCTCTGCTTCATGCGCCTGTAGTCTAGCCGAACGTAACTGTTGCTCTAGTTCTAGTATTCTCAGCTTATATAAATCGACATCCTTACGATCAATATTGCTTTCAATAACACATGAGCTAGCACTGACAGGACTAGGCGATCTAGCATTAACTAAAGAATCATATGTACCCAAAACCTCCCCATAGACTTGCCGTATTACTTCCTGTCCGGATTCGATTGCTTTTGATCCTTTTCTTGGCATTTTGCGTGATTTTTCCTCGTTCCAAATAGATCTATTGAGTATTGTTACGAACGTTTGAGCAATGCGTAGCCAAATTTGCAACGGATCTCGAAATCAGAAGGCGATTATCCGTGATAATTCTACGATACTAGATTATTAAAATAAACAATGACATAAACAATATACAAACCTCAATAATACGATCACAAAGACTCAACAACGAGAAACCGAATAGCAGCGTGTGAGCAGACAGCACGTGCGTCACGCATGTCCTGAGCAAGGATGTGCCAAAATAGCGCTCTGGGCGCGAACAAACAACAATTGGTCCAGAAAAACAACCAGTTCGTAAAGACAAGTCAATAGTGTATGGAAATGAGTGATGTTGGGAAAAAACACTGAATCGCGAGGGAAAAAGGGGGATTTTCCACGACCGGCTGTTACATCAGGGCCCATGCTTTACTGGATTGAGGATTTCTTGGTCGGGAGAACCGTTTCCGTGAGAGTTGCACAGTCCCAGTCCGCGTGGTATCCAGTTGGCAGTGGCGTGCCGCAAGGCTCGGTGCTATGACCCCTGTTGTTTCTAGTGTTTGTAAACGACCTACCACAGACCATTCGATCCAAATGCCTTATCTACGCCGATGATCTCAAGATCTGGCGCACCATTCGATCGGCAGAGGATCGCGAGATACTACAGGAGGATCTGCAGGCCCTCGTCAACTGGTCGACCACCTGGGGTCTACCGATAAACGTGGACAAGTACGCGAGCATGAGGATAGGTGGCCCCAACGATACTTCCGGCTACTGCCTTGGGAGTATCATGCCCCGTCACACGCAGGAGGAAAAGGATCTCGGAGTTGTTGTCTCAAACCATCTGAAGACAAGAGCACACACCGAGAGAGCGTGCTCCTCAGCGTGGAAGATACTTGGTCCCATCCGCCGTTCATTTGGGCCTCTACCCCGGGACACTTTCCGACTGCTTTATGTCTCACATGTACGTCCTCGTTTGGAATATGGCGGTCCAGCTGTCTACCCGTGCACGGCGGCGGAAGTAGCCAAACTGGAACGGGTGCAACGTGCAACCACACAACTCGTGGCCGGACTGCGTGGGTCCAGCTATGAGGAACGCCTAAAAGTCACCGAGTTGTTTCCCATTGCCTATCGACGGCTTCGAGGCGACCTCATCTATGCCAGGCGCATAATCCGCGGTGAGTTGGGCCGGGAACTACAGGCGGAATTCCCGCTCAGGAATAATGATCGTACCAGAGGACCCCCCTTCCCCGCGAAGCTTCGTAAGGTGCATTCCACCGGCTTACCGGCCATCTATCGATTGTCAAGGAGGGTGACCAACCTCTGGAACGCTCTACCGAGCGAAGTGGTGGAAGAGGAAACCGAGACACTATTCAAGAGGAAATTGGACCAGACCTTGAAGGTTTATTGGCGGAGCACCGACATCCAGCCGAGTCAATAGAGTACGATGTGATAGGGCTCATACGGGATGACTTCCCACTGCCCTTTACCTGAAGACTGAAGACTGAAGACTGAGGACTGAACTGAACTGAACTGGTGTAAGTGTCGCGTGGTTTGAATTCGTAGTGCTCTCGTCTTGAATTGAGTCTTTGAATAGTTTTGTGAATTAACCCAGTTTAATTCACAATACTGAGCGTATCATAATTGCATTTAAGGTGCGCTTTATCCGGAGAATATTTTTATTCTCCTTGTAGTATAGCCGAGTAGTGTTCGGTGTTTTTTTGAAGCGATCTTTCCTTGCTTCTAATCTTGCTTTTTGTTTTTGTTTTTTGTGTTAGCGGGAGTTACCTGCTATTGTCAGAGTGTGTATTTTGTGTTTGAGTAAAGAGTACTTGAGTTGTTTTCGCCCGCGTTTTTGGGGTTTTTCGGTATGACCCGCGTTTCCGACCCGTGTCTAGCACCCAAGTGCGGAAAACGTGTGGTAAATGGTATAGAGTGCGAGATATGCAGGAAGTGGGCTCATCCAAGGTGTTCAGGGATAGCAAAGGACATCTATGTCCTTTATAAACAGAAATCATGGGCTGAATGGGTCTGTGCCCCCTGCAAGGAGGTGGCCACTCTGGCCTTTAAACTGCAGGCCCAAGGGCAGGATCAACGTCCACCAAGTAGTACCTCGGTTGTAAGCCCCAAACCACCGCAAGCAGGTTGTAGTAAGTCGTTTGCGGAAGTAGTATCAACACCCAAGAGGACAATCATCCGAGCGAATGGACCAGTTCCGAGAGCTTGCCAGGCGGTCGTTGCCTCAACTCCTTTGAAGCAGACCGACGAGGGCCAGTGGACGGAGCAGAAGCCGAGAAGGGCGAGGCAGGTCAACAAGAAGGGCGTCCGTCATAGAGCGAAAGATGGGTTGGCTAGGGTGGATGACCCTGCACTTCTGGTACTAGAAAACAAGGTGAGGGACCTGCAGAGGCAGATCTTGTCGATGGGCAGGGTCTCAAGCCACAGGCTTCTTATCCTAAACCAGGAAGAACCCGTTATAAGGGAATCGAAGGCCAGGAGAGACATTGACAGGAGGAGGGTCTGTGACATACTGCGAATCGCAGGTGTTCCGTACCCTACTACTCTAAGAAGGGTGCACACAGTGAGGACATGGCAGTCACCACTGGGGAACAAAGGCGAACTTCGTGCGAGACCAATCTTAGTGGAGTTCGCTGATGAGTCCACCCGGGATAAACTGCTGGCAAGGGCAGCAATAGTGGCTCACATTACCAAGGGCAGATACCAGATTGTGCCGGACGAGCATAGAGTAAGGCCTGGCGGTCTAGCCCCGGGAGGTAACCTTGCTCGACCAGCCAGGGCGCCGGTGAGAAACCTAAAAGTTCAGCGGAATGCCGTACTCGGCTCTCAGGCCCCGACCCCGACAATAGTGAAGAAGCCACGTGCGGGGTCGCAAATAGTTGTAATTGAAGATGCGCTGGAAGACGAGAATTGGCATTACTGTCCGAACACCATCCATGCACGTGCACAAGGTTACACAAACGTTCACCACGCCACACATGTCCTATCCTTTTCCAATTCCCTTCCGATCAAATAGCAAGAGAATTTATCAAAAGGCAATCGTCGCTTGCCCTCAACACAGCTTATAAATCGGTCAGGATTACGGCAGACAAGACTCCTCTCCAAAGAGAGGCGTCAAGGACAGCAGTAACTCCCATTAGTACCTCACAAACCGGCCCTCGGCTGAGGCTAGCCTCAGCCGTGCGATCACCTCCCCTCAACCCGGCACGCTCCGTACCAATTCAGGTGCCGGTCGACCTTGACAGCTCACCCTTGTCGGACCCCCAGGTAACATCCAGTGGACGACAGGTACTTCTAGATGCAGCTTCGACCCCTACCCGCAGCGTATCTACATCACCTGCCCCTAACAACGGCACGGTTGATCGGGCATTAGGGGCCTCTCCATCACCGGCCATCCCTCCACCAAGTAAGCGGGTTCGTAGGATGCAGGCTACCTCTACTCCCACTACTCCATCCGGTTGGGCCCATCCGCCTGTCCCTCCTGCCCTTACTAGATCTCTCAATTCCTCCACGAACCTTTCCGGACCAACAAAACGTGCAAGCGCGAGGCCCATTCCGGCCCATCATCACGCACAAACAGATAGAGTGGGGCCTCACTGCCAGGGCCATCCTACCATGCAATCCGAAGTAAAACCGGAAGGCGGTTGTCAAATATTTGTGGGCTCTCGGAGGCGACCGCACCGATCCACCCACAAACCTGAACCTAACCGTGCAGACTCTAGGCCTACAGAGGGCACTAGCTCAAAGATACAAGCATCCAGCCCACTCGAGCTGCGCTCGAATTGTCAGACAACTCACAATAGGGTCCGACCCACGCACAATCCCACTCAATATAAAGCCTTCCCAGAGACCCAGTGGCCGGCTCTCGACCCGTGTTCAACACCATCACGTATGCCTCCACGGATAATACAGTTTGCCCCGATACCAAATATGATGCCGGGCGGACCTTTCTTTCCACCACTGGCCCAACATGCCTTCGCTTCCGTGCCCTATACCTCTCGAAACGGGGTATTCGATTCTACCTCTCCGGGGGTCCTCCAAGACCCATATCACCACCAGGTTCAACCCTCCCTGTCGAATATTCCTATACTCCCATTTCCTCCTTCAGTGGACTACCTCAGTGCAGTCCGCAACCTTGGCACAAGCTTCAACTTCCACCCCGCCCCCGGACCGCTCCCGTTTTTTCGTCCTTATCCCTCACTCAACCAAAATCCACGTATAGCATCAAGCCCCGGGCTAATGCACCAAATGTCCATAAGTCCTTACCACCTCTATCCCCCCCTAGCTCCTTCCGCGCCTCATTTACCCCCTCCAGGATTCCGCCGTTTCAATTGAAACCCCCTAACCGCTCTTCAGATTACGCCCAATTTGAAAGCCCAGCGGCGCATTTAGTCACAGGCACAAACTCTTCATCTGAAACGCGGTTAAAATGGGTCGAGCTTCGACTGCCCATCGTAAGCCACGCCTTATTTGACGATCCTTCATCACCTCACCACAACGAAATTACGGCTCTATCTACTGAGAACCTATCCAAAAACACCTTGTCTCTCTTACTACTTAACGTCCGCTCTCTCCTCCCAAAATTGCCCCTGCTTAGAGAGCTTGCATTAGACCTACACCCTGACATCTTACTAGTTACCGAGACGTGGCTGACGGATCACACCCCATTAAACCACGTATCCATACCCGGCTATCAGGCCACTGCCAACAGTAGATCTGACCAAAGAGGAGGCGGCTGCATCATTTACACCAAACACATATTCACGGCGAGTAGGTTCCATCATCCTATTCTAGACAACATTCCAGACTCGGTCTGGCTCACTATCAAAGAAGATCAACAACAACTTCTCGTTGGATGTCTCTACCGTCCTCCAAATCAGGGCAGGCACGAGTTGACAGCAATAATAGACGCATTCAACTATGTCTCTAACCTCCCCGTAACTGCTAAAATTCTAGCTGGTGATTTCAACGTGCCTGAAATATGCTGGCATTCCATGACATCACCCCCAAAACTCCATGATTTCCTTTCGTGTATCCATGTGGGTAATTGGGTACAGCATGTTTTATCCCCCACTCGAGGGAGAAATACATTAGACCTTATCTTCTCCATTGGTATCAAGAATTTAGATACCCAAATCTTAAGTCGCTTCACCGGTAGTGACCTGTGTTTTTACTGCACCTTGGCCTCACACTGATAAGTCAGCCGAAACACACCTTCCGACCACCAATAAGCAATACCATAAAGCTTGCTGGAATAGTCTACCCTCTTTTATCCGTTCCTTTAACTGGGACGAATCGTTTTTATCTAATGACCTAGAGATAGCAGCTGCCCAACTGTATACTAATCTTCACTACTGCCTCGACAAAATCAATCCAGCCTCGGGGCCTATCATACGCAAACAGCGGAACTCTCTAGATCGTCTTAACGGTAACCTAGCCAAACTCCAACGAGGATTCACTAAGACGAGGGACTTCCCGTCGTATCTTCAAATAATACGTATATCCCGTACGATTAAATTGCGCTTGGATTCTTCGAAGAAGAAACAGGAACGAGATGCCTTAAGCCACCCAAACAAGGTGGAAGCACTGGCCAGGCTAATGAAGGTCAGAAACAAGCAACCTAACCAAGACATCCCATATTTGAACTATAATAATAAATGCTTGCGTGACCCTCTTTTGATTACGGAGGCTTTCAGCGCCCATTTTGCCTCCTCTTTAACGACGGATGACGCCACATCCTTCCCCGTTCTAGATCCGGTGACATCAGTAACTTTCTCGACGGTAGTGTTCTACCCTGAGGAGGTTTCAGTCCATGTTGCAAGAACAAGACCGTCCTGCAGGCCAGGTCCAGATGCATTACCACCGGCCATTTTTAGTCGAGGTGGCGAAGATGTTCCAATGTTGCTGACAAACATATTCAATTTGTCACTCAGGTGCAGTGTTTTCCCTTCCCAATGGAAAACTTCAACTATCATACCGATGCACAAAAAAGGATCACGTCTAGATCCAGTTAACTATCGGCCGGTGAACCACACCCCGGTCGTGTCCAGGATCATGGAGAGAATGATCAAGGAAAGGCTGACACGTCACCTTCTTAACAATAATCTAATCAACGCTGGTCAGCATGGTTTTCTGAAAAACAGATCATGTGCGACATGCATGACCGATTTCCTCAATCTGGTCACAGAGGCTGTCAATATTGGTAAATCGGCAATCGTGATCTTTTTGGACATGACCAAGGCGTTTGACCGGGTATCCCACGTCCGGTTACTACAGAAGATTAAAACTTATGGAATCGTGGATCCAATGCTCGCTTGGTTTGCGTCCTATTTAACATCCCGAGACCAGGTTGTAAGTATAGGTGGAAATTTGTCCGAACCCCGTCCCGTAACCAGTGGGGTGATACAAGGTAGTGTACTGGGCCCATTACTGTTCCTAATGTACGTTAACGATATATTTACCATTTTCCAACGGGGAGTTCCCCTCCTGTTTGCAGATGATATCAAAATCGTGTACACTTTTGATCCCGCGGCGTTAGCCTCCACCGTAGATGACATTACAAGGGAACTGCTCGCTCTCAGCTCCTGGAGTAATGATTGGAAAATGAGTTTTTCCGCCGAAAAAAGTAATATTATTACGTATAAATGTCACGTCCCCACTGGAAGATTTAGTATAAACGGCAAATTCATCCCCAATAACTCTCAGGTACGTGACTTGGGTCTACACCACTCATGTACGTTTGACTTTTCGGAACACGCAGCCATCCAGGTGGCTAAAGCACGCCGTACGATCGGGCTAATTCATCAAACATTTATTTTGCCAGAAAGTAAACTCAACATTTTTAAGTCCCATGTTAGACCTCTTCTGGAATACGGCTCAATCATTTGTTCCAACATGCGACAAAGGGACCGCATAGCGTTTGAGAATGTACAACGGGCATTCACGAAACAGCTCATAGGTTTTTCTACGCCCTCTAATTAAATGGAACGTTGTGAGCCGCTGAAAATCGATCCCTTATGGCTACGCCGCATAAGAAATAACCTGCTATTCTTTCACAATATCTTGAAGAATAGATCATGTAGTTCAGCACCGCAGGTAAGAACCCTTTCTACGTATCCCTTACGTAACAATGAGTTCTTGGTGTCTGTCCCTTTGCCGAAGCTTGCTCTTCGGTCAAACTTCTTCATTAACAAGTACGCTTCATTGTGGAATAAGCTACCACAACGAATTCGGGCGTTATCACAAACATCGGTGGCTTTCAAACAGGAAATAAGCATAGCCCTAACGGTGGACACGCTGACTATGTTATACAATCCGTATATTTCAAGGGCTCAGGCCTTTGAGGTAGGTATAGGGTACTAATAAGTCGAATAACCGCTCTGAGCAACCTAGGCTCAATTAGACCCGCATAGGGTTGGCCCCACCGCTGCAGCAATTACGAAACTCAGCGGTTCATCCATACGATCTAGGACAGCAAAACAGTCCCAACTTTTTACCATCAACTTCTTCCTCCTGAAATATGCAACCCTGTGGAATAAACTCCCAGCTGAAGTCCGTTCCGTAGATTCCCTAATTATGTTTAAGTCCGGACTACACGTAGCTCTGGACATCCAAAAACTGATCGCTCTTACGAATCCTTATATGTCTTTTGATAGAGCTTATGAGGAAAACGCTGGATACTAACCTGAACCCTTGAGAATCTAGGATGTGCCACACCATACGCCGCAGTTGCCATCACCTAAGCGTAAACCTAACAGTTTACAATGCCTAAACAGAATAATTACCTCTAATCTATAACCACTGTCACCCCAATAGTTCCTTCTACTTGGACTCCTCAGAAACTACTCAGTATAGAACAACCACTATACCGAAAGAGACAGTAACAGCGTAGCGCCACGCAAACAGTATGATAGTCCTACTCGCTCTGTCTGTTATTTCAAACCTATCTTATCGCCTCGTGCCAAACTGCGTTCTGCGTAAGCAAACGGTATTGAAGGTTATCATTACTAACCACGGGCAAATCATAAATCCTTTGAAATGCATACAGCTACCAAGCCTGTGTACGCAACTTCATCAGCCTGCAGCAGTATAGCTCAAATCCACTGCGAGCCTATTTTACCCATGCCCCACTCACATGGACCTAACCAATCCATTGTTTATTGTCTTCACATATTATCATAACCCACAGCTGGAACCACGTCCAGACTGCAATCTCCCTTAATTTCAGGTCGTTGTCTCCCACTATCTCAGTCGCCAAATTGGCTAACCAAGGAGGCCGCTTTGACTCGTACGGACAGAGACTCAAGTGGAACCTACCATGGCAACTGGGACAGAAATCCAACCATACAACAGGAGATACCCCTAATTGCTTATCAGATCGTTCAGCGTTTTCTAACACAACCAACACGAATTTCAGTTCACGCGCATGCCGCTAACATACAGCCACACTCGGCTGATTGACTGACACATACTTTGCCCTGCCAGATGAAACTTACGCATTCGATGTAGTACGTTACCAGAATAACACTGAAGGCAAATGCGTCATCACATACATATATATTTGTCATTGAAGCAGCATAACGCTGAAGTCCATGCGAAGATTTTCCCACTTTATTATCCGTTAACACAGGTTATCTTTTCTCCGAACCGTAGCCGGCTGGAATTTGACTCTCCATTTCTCGAAGACCCTCCAGTTGCCCCTTCTCATTTCTGAATAGTACATGTTACTGGCCCTGAATCTAAACTCACCTTTTTATGGACTGCTGTTTCTCCCACATCCACCGGTGTTCACTTTCACGAAACTGGCCTCAGGTCCCCCTGCTTCAAATCTCATTCCGTTTACAGAACTCCGGTAAATCCGTCATTCAGGGTCTGCATTGTCTTCATGGATCGCTATCCTCTTCGCATGCGTCGATTTCCCACCCTTTTTTTCTTGTTCAAAATTTATTCCATCTGCAGAACCTCAGTTGGCCTCTGGTTTCCTGGGCTTGCATCATTCTTGTTAATAATGCCTCCTTAGCACTGCGTTAACGATTTCTTCGACATCTCCACCGCGCACCACTGCCTGATCCGGATTCGAAACCGGTTTAAAACTGCCGCGCAAACGATTATCAGAATGGTCCATTCAAACTTTTCCTGTCATTGTTTTTTCATCTCTAATACTCTCGACTTTCATACTTAGAATATGTGAACATTTCATCTTATTGAGTAACGTGTACACCATGATCATGCTTTAACGCGTGCGTCTCGACCATGGCCGAGAAATATACCAATATTAATATTATTAAGATAGATGACAGCGCGACCCCTGCCAGTCTGGATGTTGTGGCCACTCCTATAGAGATGGATTGGGAGTCGTCGGAAATTCTGGACCATCAGCTGGCTTCATGCACCCCAGTGGGGACATCCGAAGCAAAAACGGGTCATCATCTCAGGCGTTGCGCCTGAGAAACAGGCAGGAATGAATAACAAAAGACACCTAGGCGACAGAGCAAACGCGGTGGTCTTATATACTAACGCGTGTAGTATTAGAAGCAAATGGGCGGAACTCGCCAAAACCGCTGACGAGCAGAAAGCGTCAATAGTGGCCGTCACGGAAACGTGGCTTTCTAACGAAGACCATGTGTCAGGCCTAATACGTAACAGTTTTCAGTCTACAGGCAGGATCGGGAACAAGATCGCCTTGGTGGTGGAGTAGCCATCCTCGTTAGGTCAGGTTCAAACCACCTTGAGTCTCAGATCAAGATGTGCACTCGCAATATCCAGTTATGTGCCGTTACGATCATCCTTCCAGGCAGAAGGGTTAACGTTGTCTGTGTCTACAGGGCACCGAGTGTAAGTCAAATCTCGCAAATCGAGCAACGCGTAGCCAATTCAAACGAATCCCAAAACCAGAACAAGATTGATTCGTAGTTTCTACGGTACTAAATTGAAATGCACAAAGGATACAAATATATACGAACCTCAAGTATGCGGCCAAATAGACTTCACAGTAAAACCCAAAGGTCCAAAGCCCCGTGGCTCAAGCACGACAGTCAGAAACGGTTCAAGGCCAAATTCAAATGTCTCACATGGATAAACAAACGTGAAAATGTGTGGTGTATGAGCGAGCTTTCCAAGATAATGTTAAATATAGTCAAATTCACAAAGCACGTTGAACATTTAGAAGGATTTTCAGTATTCGTTCGTTACACCGAGCACTAACCACGAAGAGGACGATTGTTTACTGCGGACTTTGACTGAACTAGTAAAGGACGCACAAAAGACCCTCATAGTGGGTGACTTCAATCTCCCGCACATCGACTGGGTGGCTGAGGTCTGCGTGCCGGGATCGGAGGAGCAAACGTACTTAGAATGGCTGCATGCCAATGCTTTGCACCAGCATATTAGGGAAAATACCAGATATAGGACTGGATGTGTTCCATCCTTGCTGGATCTAGCTATAACGAACTTCCCCAACGATGTGTCTGGACTGCATTTTTGTGCACCGCTGGGAAAGAGTGACCACGTGTGTGTCAAAATAGTTCTATGCGTGCGGCAGCCGAAGGTACCTTCAAGGCTGATTAGGAATTTCGGTAGTATGGACATAGATAGGCTTCGTAATAGGGCGATGGGCTTGACCTGGGACGCGCCAGAGGAGGCTACTGTGGAGGAGCGCTGGCAGACCATAAGGGGATTTCTGACAGCCCTACAGGAAGAGTTCGCACCTTTAAAGCGAAGGAGTGGGGAGGGCAAACCCATGTGGTGGAAGGCTGCAATAGCCAAGCCCATCAGATGTAGAAACCGCTCTTGGAACCAGTACAAAGCTTCCGGCAGTCAGCTAGCCTGGAACCGCTATACAAAGCTGAGAAACGAGACTGTAAGCCTTTTGAGAACTTCCAACGGAAATTTGAGCTCAGATTGGCCCAGTCTGTAAGACAGCAGCCGAAAAAAATTCTACAGCTATGTACAGTCTAAAGGCTCAACAAGAAATGCCGTAGGTCGGCTATCCACTAGAGACTATGGTATTGTCACTGATGACCAGGGCAAAGCAGACTCCCTAGGGGAATACTTTGGTAGTGTACATAGGATGGATAGTGGGGTACGAGTAGATCTGGCTCTGGTGCATCCTCCTCAGCTAAACGAGCTAGACCTCTCAGAGGAAAGCGTGCGTAAGTACCTACAGGAGTTAAACAGCCACAAGTCAGCGGGCCCAGATGGCATTCATCCAGCTATCATCAAGCCGTTGGCGGATATCATAGCTCCATCGGTATGCAGGCTGTACAGATCCACGTTGGACCAGGGTAAGCTGCCTCAGGACTGGAAAGTCGCGGCAGTCGTGGCAATACATAAGAGTGGGCCCAAGTCGGCTGCGCAGAACTACAGGCCGGTAAGCCTAACTAGCATCCTATGTAAAGTCCTGGAGAAGATCATCCGTGCCCATATCTGCCAGCACTTACTGGAGCACTTCATGTTAAGTCCGGCGCAGCATGGATTCCTGAAAAAGAGATCTTGTCTGACCAATCTCCTGTGCTTCTTAGATGAAGTAACTCGACGACTGGACGAAGGTAAGGAGGTTGAGGTATGGTACCTCGACTTTGGCAAGGCGTCCGACTCCGTTAATCATCGTCTCTTGCTATGCAAGATGGAGACTTTCGGTATAGATGGGCCAGTATATAGGTGGCTGGAGGACTTCCTCTCCCGCAGGACGCTTTACGTCAAAGTGGGGGACAGGTGCTCCAGTTTGGTGAACGTCACCAGTGGTGTACCTCAGGGATCCGTCCTAGGCCCGGTCCTATTCTCGTTATTTAACAATGACCTAGCATCCACTCTTCAATCGCCCAGCTTTATTTTTGCGGATGATGTGAAGATTGTTGGATCTAAGGGTAGGGCGGACTTGGGCAGGGAAATAGGTACCGTCCTGAACTGGGCATACAAATGGGACTTACCTCTGAACGCTGAAAAAAGCCATTTGTTGTCAAGGGCAACAGAGAGCCTAACTGTCGCTCATGATCAAGGGCTGTTCACCGTAGAGGCAGCCAGTAGGGTTAAAGACCTGGGGGTCATCATGAACAGTGACTCCAAATGGTCGGAGCAATGCAATGCTGCTGCGCATAAGGCTCGTGGGGAGCTCTTTAGGCTGCGATCAGCTTTGTCTTGCCGGAAGCCGGAGGTATTTGTACGTATTTACATGGCTATAGTACGACCTCACTTAGAAGGTAGCGTGCAGGCTTGGTCACCCTTCTACAAAAAGGACGCCGCCTGCCTAGAGAAAGTCCTACGTCTCGCCACGCGAATGGTTGAAGGGCAGAGGGGTAAAACTTACGAGCAGAGACTCTGTGACCTGAATCTTTTCTCGTTGGAAAGGAGGAGACGTCGAGGGGATCTCATAGAAACGTTCAAGGTAATGAAGGGCTTTTCTGGCCTTAGACCAGATAGTCTATTCCAAGTCGCCGTAGACTCCAGAACAAGGGGACATGAAAAGAAGTTGATAAAAGCCCGATCTAGGTTGATGGCCAGATCGCACTTCTTCAGCAATAGGGTTGTGAACAGTTGGAACGGTCTGCCTGGTGAAATGGTAGATCTGCAGACCGTCCAATCCTTCAAATGTGCCCTAGATCGCAAGTGGTACGAGATCTTTCCTTGTAGTGAGCCTTGAGTATATCAACTAGATGGATGACGGGTAGCACTGTGGTCCTTCTGGTTGAAAATCTCCCTCCACTTGGAAGCAGTGACCATATGGTGCTAGAAATTCACTGGCGCACTGGTTCCTGTCCATCCCCTAGACCACATATCGGACGTAATGTTTGGCGCACTCCATTTGAAGATGTCCGGAGAGCGGCGTTAGACGTCAACTGGTTTCCCACGGATTCAGATGTCCACCGCGATGTGAACGAAGCTTGGGCGTTTATTCGTGACGGTATCTTGTACCTTATGAATACCTACTGCCCCCTCAACCGGCGTAGACCTCGGGTTAAGGGACCGCCGTGGTTTGATCTGGAGCTCAGACGCCTGCTGAAACGACGAAATCGGGCCTGGCTGCGGTTCCGATCCACAGGTGAGGGTTACGAATAAAGCGGATGGCATTCGATGAGGCCCTTGCGGTCGATGCGGTGCGAGCACCCAAGCGCCTGTTTGCATACTTAAAGCGCCGCACCAGAGCGAAGGTGGGTATCCCGGCGCTGATGAACAACGACGAAATGGTTGCAACAGATGACGGAAAGGCTGAGACACTAGCCGAACATTATCTGTCAGTTTATTCTGTGGAGGAAGGTGCGCCAATCCCGATGGTGAATAGCTCGCCGCTGTTCATTATGTATGATTTTGGGGAGCCGGAAGTGAACAAGATGCTCAAGTCCATCAAAACCCATAAGCCACCGGGACCGGACGACGTGCATCCGCTGATGTTGAAGGAGTTGGCGGACCAACTAACTACACCACTAACGCGGTTGTTCAATTTCTCGTTGGCCACTGGAAGTCTACCTCAGGAGTGGAAAAAAGCAGTTGTTGTTCCGCTGTTCAAGGGTGGGACAAAATCCACCTCGGCCAACTACCGCCCAGTTAGCCTCACTTCCGTAGTTGGAAAGGTCATGGAAAGGCTGGTGGCTGTTCGTATACGTGAACATCTGGAGCGCTGTCAACTGCTATGCGCAGAGCAACACGGTTTTTGGCGGAACAGATCATGTCTGTCAAACCTGTTGACCGCCCGTGAAAGTTTGTCGAACTCCAAGGCCGAGGGATATGTCACGGACGTCATCTTCGTGGACTTTAGTAAGGCGTTTGACAAAGTTCCTCACAATGGGCTGTTGCTGAAACTCCGAACCATGGGCATCTCAGGGCCCATGCTTCACTTGATTGAGGATTTCTTGGTCGGGAGAACCTTTTCCGTGAGAGTTGCACAGTCCCAGTCCGCGTGGTATCCAGTTGGCAGTGGCGTGCCGCAAGGCTCGGTGCTAGGACCCCTGTTGTTTCTAGTGTTTGTAAACGACCTACCACAGACCATTCGATCCAAATGCCTTATCTACGCCGATGATCTCAAGATCTGGCGCACCATTCGATCGGCAGAGGATCGCGAGATACTACAGGAGGATCTGCAGGCCCTCGTCAACTGGTCGACCACCTGGGGTCTACCGATAAACGTGGACAAGTACGCGAGCATGAGGATAGGTGGCCCCAACGATACTTCCGGCTACTGCCTTGGGAGTATCGTACTCCGTCACACGCAGGAGGAAAAGGATCTCGGAGTTGTTGTCACCAGCAATCTGAAGACAAGAGCACACACTGAGAGAGCGTGCTCCTCAGCGTGGAAGATACTTGGTCCCATCCGCCGTTCATTTGGGCCTCTACCCCGGGACACTTTCCGACTGCTTTATGTCTCACATGTACGTCCTCGTTTGGAATATGGCGGTCCAGCTGTCTACCCGTGCACGGCGGCGGAAGTAGCCAAACTGGAACGGGTGCAACGTGCAACCACACAACTCGTGGCCGGACTGCGTGGGTCCAGCTATGAGGAACGCCTAAAAGTCACCGAGTTGTTTCCCATTGCCTATCGACGGCTTCGAGGCGACCTCATCTATGCCAGGCGCATAATCCGCGGTGAGTTGGGCCGGGAACTACAGGCGGAATTCCCGCTCAGGAATAATGATCGTACCAGAGGACCCCCCTTCCCCGCGAAGCTTCGTAAGGTGCATTCCACCGGCTTACCGGCCATCTATCGATTGTCAAGGAGGGTGACCAACCTCTGGAACGCTCTACCGAGCGAAGTGGTGGAAGAGGAAACCGAGACACTATTCAAGAGGAAATTGGACCAGACCTTGAAGGTTTATTGGCGGAGCACCGACATCCAGCCGAGTCAATAGAGTACGATGTGATGGGGCTCATACGGGATGACTTCCATTGCATACTGTCTCAGTGAACGCTCACGATGCATAATGTCTCTCGCAGTTGATGTGCGATGAGGTTTTCCGTTTCCCTCTCATTTTTAGCGGGCATTCGACGAAATACACTCGGCAGTGGTGGGTGCATAACTGGTGTGCATACCATCGAAGGAATTCTGGACGCTCGATTGGCCGTGGCCATTACCTGTCCTGTGCAGACTGAACTGAACTGAACTGAAGACTGAAGACTGAACTGAACTAAGGTAACTGAAAGACTGCGGCACGCCAATTTGCTTCGTCCGGGTTGTGGTGTCAATTTTCCTGGATGTTCTTTGCCAGCTGCCAAGCTTTCGCATGCCAGTGGTCCACGTTTTTAGCATTTGCAAACGTCCACAGGGCAATTCTCAGCCGAACAGAATGGATTTGTTTCGTAGTTTCCAAAATAGTACTTTGGTTTTCTGTTCTTTTTTTGTCCCAACGATCACGACAAGCAACCATTGTTGTCTAGAGATAGTTCTCTTTCGTTCTATTGAAATTCGGGTTCACGTCCTCTCCACGTACCGTTTTAATAACATGTTGTGAAGATCAACGGCAACGTGCATCGAATTCGACTCGCGAGCCTCCTGACGATTGGCTGGCTGCCCAGTCGGCTTAGGGTGCGCATTTAGTCCCGAAGAAGTCCCGCAAGGGACTGTTTTTTCAGTATATAGTTTGAGAAGAGGTCTTGTCATTTGGTTAGATTCTGGAAGATCTCAATTATGAAGAAGTAGTTTTACTTCATTGGATAACACCACCTTTGTAGCAAAACTGCTACGAAGCCGATCGGTTTTTCGTCGATTTGCTTACTAGACACTTTACACAAATCAACAATGAATTGATACGAAGGAAATCGACGATCGGAGTACTGTGCAATGCTTTGTTGGCGTGTTATTCAAATATATCGGAATAATTAATCGAAATGCCGTGAAATACCTCGATGTAGATCGGTTCATTTTATTCCCTCGAAATGGGTAAAATAAGGACAGTTATTCGGGAAATCAAATTAGGGGATAGAAATGAGCATCGTAATTCGTAATTTGGGAAGTGACAGAAGCAAATCACGTACTTCAAACGATTGGCACAAACCGTTCAGAAATCACTCAAAAACCGATCGACGTAATAACTAAAACTCTCGAGAACCGGCCGAAATCCGATCGGTTTCGGAGTGGTTCCCGTGCGGTTTGTGCCAATCGTTTGAAATACGTGATATGCTTCTTTTGTTTCTGTCACTTCCCAAATTAGGAATTACGATGCTCATTTCTATCTTCTTATTTGATTTCCCGAATAATTGTCCTAATTTTATACATTTCAAGGAAGTGAAGTTGAGCGATCTATGTCGAGGTTTTCCATGGCATTTTGGTGAATTAAACCGATATATTTGAATAAAACGCCAACAAAGCATTGCACATTACTCCGGTCGTCGATTTCCTTTGTATCAATTCATTGTTGACCCGTATAAAATGGCTACTAAAGAAACCGACCGAAAACCGATGTTACGAACGGGCTGGGTGCTGATTTACCAACGTGGTTAGCACACAAAGTGAGCATTTCGTCCCCAAAAAGTCCCCCAAGGAACTGTTTAGAGTCTGTTTTAATGACGTGGTATGATTTGGAGAGTTTTCCCCCTTTAGTTCAAGTACGGCCCTTTACATGGAACTACACCTTGACTTCTTTGTGATATGCTGCGTTTTATAGGGATATTGGGCTCCAGAAAAAACCGGGCTACGCCAAATGATTTTTGAAGTTCACAGATCATTTTATTTTCCCGAATGTAAATTAATAATAGTTCATGAACTGGTACTGCAAGGTGAAATAATGTAACACAGCTCATTGAAATTAAAAGTAAAGCACGTTAACCGCTGCATCCTCGGTGTGTTCAAAAATAGTCCCAAAAATGTCCCTGGGGTGTTTCAAACGGGACTAGTTTGGGACGAATTTAGGACTATTTTGTTGAGTGGGTGGATATTTCGCTTAACAATATCGTTCACAGATCAGTGCATTAATGGCCAGTTTTTGTTAACAGAAAACCTATATATCAGTTCCACAGAAGTTTACACGAATATTCATGTCCGTTTTATTCAAAATGAACTGCGTGTCTATGAGAACGTTTTACGTCCCAGTGTACGATTTCTAAATGCGATAGACCAACTAATCGGGTAGTAAGTCTCAGCGATCCATATAACAAAGCGTCATTGTATAAGGCATTCCGTTGGCCCAGGTTGGTGTGTTGTATCCAATAAATTTACATCCAGTGCTTTGGCGGTTCTTTGCCATTGTGAAAAATCACAAGTCTTGAATGTGTCGGGCGTAATTTCTCTAGATAGCTTTGCGATTTCGAAAGCTTTGGGAATGAGTGAGGCGTCAACAGACGGGAGCTTTTTTTCTGGAAAAAACAAGCCTTGAAGTAGTCAAAGAGCTTCCTTGGCAGAGAGAAAAATGAAATGGGACCACACAGACTCCACCAGCGTGAAAACCCCACCAAATTACAAGTAACACAGTAGATCGCCATTATAATGGCAAGTAATTGAAGGAAACTGGAAAAGAAGATCGACAAAACGTCTGTGTCAGCAATCAGGTGTTGGTTTTGCGAGATTTTAAGGTAATTTCACTGGCTGGGGTAGAATTGGGACGGCGGTTCTCCAATCTAGGTCTCCAGGTCAGGTTGCCAAATATAGCTAAATGCTTAGTGGGTCTAAACGACTCGCCCACTACATGTAATAAAAAAGGATGTCAACTCAGCGCCACAAGTGACAGCTTTCCAAAAACCGATCGTGACATTGGCTTACACGATGATATTTAACTCGAGGTTCGACCTCCCGGGGAAGTGCAGCTGATGCGATAACAGCTTAATATCCTCGTTTCATGTCTCCCCGGATAACGAAGGTTTGGTACTGAACCAACTTGCAGCGGTATCCTGCAGTCTGAAGATGTAAAACGCATCCGGAACATTGTGAAGCAGTTTTTCAAACATACTCTTACAATAACGCGACTATCTACTGCTAGAGGGCAAGTCAACTCTATAAATATCACGTATCATAGCTGACCATGCGCGCCGATTGGAAGTGAGTTCGGCCCAGATCGCGACCCACTTTTTCTTCCCTTGGCGAGCACCATAGACCGACCGCAAGCATAGGCGTTCTACATCCTTCTCAACAGTACTAATCCAAGGTTCCAGCTAAGCACCGCGAAGGCAAAACCATCCAGGGAAGGGTTACGGATGGAGTGTTTGTTTGGTTATTTCCGTCTCTGGTCTCCGTGAGATATGGCCCAGCCACCGCAGTCAATGGCATTGGAGGAGGACGGAGAGTTCGTCGATTTTGCAACATCGTTTCTCAGTCCCGTTGTTGGATACTATGTCGCATCAACATACTTTTGAGATACGCCACGCACCAGTAGTCAAACACCTACATTTTAGTATTTTCAATTCTCGTTGGCCAGGCCTCGCAGCCGTAGCTTTGTACGGTGGGTACAGCGGCACAGTAAGTACTGACCTTAGTCCGAGGGCTGGTCTCACTGCAGGTCTGTAACACTCGTCGAAACTGAAGAAGTACTTTCCTGGCATTATCGGGCCGCAGTTTTATTTCATTGTTAGCCCAACCGCTCGGAAGCAATATAGAGTCTAGGTACTTTAGTAATGGAACGCACTCGATCCGCTTGACATTAACGGACAACTGTTGAGCTGACAGAGCTGGACACGTTGACAGGGCTTGAATTTTCGCTGTACTCTTCTAGCTCAGTGGACTTTGCGAAAAAATCTGTTAGATCAAGGACTGGTTGAAGCGTGGCAGGAGAGTCCCCTCGACAGTTCTTACACTGATTTGTTCCATTCCTTGGGGATGGGCGGCATGATAGACGTGCGCCAATCAGTCAGGAAGACTTCGTCTCGGAATATGGAGCCAAATAGAAGGTACAACCTGACGATCAATGAAGACGAAGACTGGTTGTTGCGAACCATCTGCTTCTAACCGTTTTGCCCCTGGGGAGGACAATACAGCGAGTAAACACAAAGAAAAGCAATTTACCGGTCTAAAAACTCCCACTAGGTGGACGTAGGAGTGGAAGTCATCGCAATTCATTGGGCAGCTATCAAACCAACGAAGCTGGACAGCCCCCAGCCCAAAGGATGCTGCCTCGTCCGCGTTCCGCATGCTCCACTGGGTGCATGGGGCTAAAGACTGAATCCGAAAGGCGGATCGATAACAAAGCACCAACGAAGACAGGATGGGATGCTTGCAACAATCAGGTCTCACGTGACTTATCAGAAAAAAGTTCCCTCACGGGTTCTTCGGTCACGTTCCCATGCTGGCTTCACGTCCCACTACCTTGTGTATCCGACTGTTGAGTCAAAGGATCCGAGTATTCATCAACGATAGTCAGCATATATCGATTACGAGTTGTCGAACGCAGAGGACCTTTGAAGTCAATGCTCACTCTTTCGAACGGTTGTGTTGCCTTGGTAAGACGACCGATGGGGGGCTTATAGAATCGCGGCTTTATTTCCGCACAAACGCTGCATCGCGAGATCATGTTTAATCTCTTCAGTCGAATAGAACAGATTTTTAGATCGTACAAAGTGGGCCATTCGGGAAACTCCGGGGTGGCACAGTGAATCGTGCAGTTCTCTTAACTTGGCCGCACCAAAAAGAGTACCACATATGTTGCGAGATAGCATATTGGCAACTGCATTGTATTTCCCGGGCCTGTAAATTGTCATAACAATACGCGGATAGTTCGAATCTCCATCGTTGAATCTTATCATTTTTGATCTTGCTTGTTTGTCTTCCGTCGTACTTAAAGGCCACAGACCGCTGGTCAGTAATAAGCTTAAAGTGGCGTCCTAGGAGATAATGTCGCCACTTGCAAAGGACCTCGACAATTGCACCTGCTTATTTTTCGATAGCAGAGTGATGCCTTTCGCTGGCTGTTAGGGTACGAGAGGAGGCTACAGGGCGACTATTCTGGCTCAGTGAGGCGGCTATTGCGACGTCCGAAGCATCCGTTTCAACCACTAACGGGGTACTTTGGTCCACTGTCACAACCATAGCGCTTTCTATTGTCTTTTTGAGGAGTTCGAAGGCACGTTTCACATTTTCTGGCAGAGGAAAAGTTGTGTTTTTCACAAGTGGATTGATTTTATCAGGGAACGATGGTAGTGGGAAAACATGCCGATGACACGACACAGACTTCATATCGTTTAGTGGTGGGGTCTAGCGCAAGGGTTTTATCCGGTCAGGATCAGGTCTTACTTCTCCTTGCGATATCAGGTAACCCAAAAGTTGGATTTTGTTTGTGGCAGTCACAGTTTTGGCCGTATTGAATGTTATGCCGTGTTTTGCGGCGGCCTTCAGGAAACGCTCAAGGTTTCGATCGTGGTCTTCCTTGGTCACGCCTCATACTGTCACGTTGTCTATGTAGGCGAATATATGTATATCACCTTCAGCCTTCAATATTTCGTCAGTGGTGCGTTGAAAGCAGGCAACTCCGTTAGTAACCGCAAACGGTATACGCCTACATTGATGGAGAGCGCCACATACTTCAAATGCAGTTATGGCCTCTCGTGCTCCGCGATAGGAATCTGGTGATATGCATTTTTTACATCCAGGGTGCTGTATATTGAATAACGAGATGTAGCCCCAACCATTTTGTCGATTCGAGGTAGCGGATAGGCATCTAAGTGAAGCGATTTGTAGTTTGGCTGTAATCCACAACCATTCTTTTCCTGTGCGTCGCGGCCTTAGTTACAAGAAATTGCGCTCCAACAGGAGTTAGACGGCTCGATGATGCCATCATTCAGGAGAAGCCGGACCTCGGCCCGTATGAGGTATTCGTCCTCAGCATCATCATCATCATCGTA
Organism: Fasciola hepatica; assembly: GCA_948099385.1. Lineage (NCBI taxonomy): Eukaryota > Metazoa > Platyhelminthes > Trematoda > Plagiorchiida > Fasciolidae > Fasciola > Fasciola hepatica. The sequence goes on from CANUEZ040000106.1 coordinate 3,888,550, forward strand.
CAGCGTTAAACAGTAGGACAAGCCCCACCAATCACTGCCTTTCTCACCATGTTGCATGTAGAAATAGAATGAATGAATATACAAGCTGGACAGGGAGTGGACCCACAGGGGTGGGAAAAGGAAAGAATGCCCTAGTAACCAACACACGGAATACACAGTCTAACTGTACAAATGCACATCGATCAATCATTCTGATTCGATAGAAAGTGACAACACGATCTCCACTGTTCGCGGTTCGCTGTCATATCCTTCGGTGTCTCCAGCCAACTGGTTGAGGAGCCTTTCGGACCCGAACCACAATAAAAGTGAAACACCTACTCTTCCTAAATCCGCTGTACATTTTCTCGTTCCTCGTTGCCACATCATCTGTTGACCTTTACGTGGTCTCTTCCACTCCCTAGGGAGAACGGAGGATAGGACACGGTATGGTAGACGTGTGTTTGTCATACGTAACGTACCCCAACCAACGAAGTCTACTAAGTTGGATACGCTGTGACAAAATGTTCTCCGAAATAATACCCAATACTCGATTTCTGACCTCATCATTGCTCAGACCTCAGCAGAATGTCTGCGGGACTTTGTGGCGATGGGTCTGCAATCAGACGATAGGTGGTCAAATAAAGGAGGGGCTGTACCTTGGCGGCATCCAGACCGCACAGGAAAAACGTACCGTGTTTGCCGTCGAATGTTATTTCCACCTTGTCATGTAACCCTAGAAAGTCATGGCCAAGTAGAATATCAGCGCAGAGGTTACTCGTGACAGAGAGTCTGAAATTGCCATACGAAACGTTTTGGCAGCGGATATTTGCCAAGCAGTGTTCTGTAATGGCACACGATAGAGACGTAGAGGCCGTTGTTATTCGAGAGTCGCATGGTCGGACCTCCCACCGATGGGAGTCTACAACAGACTGCGAAATGTAACTGTCAGAACTACCAGTGTTTGTGAGTGCTTGAAGTTCAACGTTGTTCACGTAGACTCATGTGGTTGCGCGAGACAGACAAGGAGGTGCGCCAGCCGTCAAAACAAAGGACAGTAGTGGACGGACAGCCGAGGTAACGGATGAGTTAATCGGTTTTGAACGAGATACACGCTTGAAATGACCTGTTTTCCCACAGGCCTTGCAGATGGCATCTTTGGCAGGGCACTTAATACGAGGATACTTATAATAATCACAAAAGTAGTAGTTATCTTTGTTAACAGCAAACACAATTTGTTCGGTTTCAATCGTTGTATTGACTGGATTTGTCGCTGGTGCAGAGCACATTTGAGACGAAGAAACACAGGGAGCATTCTCAGTTGCATAGGACTGAGATTGTTTCTGAGCAGCCTCTAATGATCTAGCCGTATCATAGGCCGTTTGAAAATTTTGAGTAGACTGTTCTAGCAGTCTTGTTCGAATGGAGTTGGATTGAAGACCGGTAATGAATGCATCACGCATGGCATCGTTACGATATTCTTCAGCAGATACAGGACGAAAGTCACCGTTCTTTGCGAGTGTTTTGATGTTCTGGACGAACTGGTTTATGCTCTGCCCAATCTCTTGTTTGCATGTAGTAAGAAGATAACGGGCAAAAACCACATTTCTCGGGCGGACATACACGGACTGGAGGGTTAAAATAGCACTGTCGACAGTCTGGCATTCAAAAACATGCTCATAAACGTTTGGAGAAAGAAAATTAACGAGAATGTCAAGTTTGTCGGCTTCTTTGGATTGCACTCGTTTCGGAAACGCATTGAAGGTCCGCAGCCAGTGTGTTCACTGTTTGGGTGCATCGGGAGCGTTCACGTCAGTGTCAAAATTATCCAGGAGCAGATAACGGTCCGTTTGCTTGTTTCTTTTACTAGTTGAGTAAGTTGTAACGTCAGTCACCGACTACGTACGTACGGAATGCAAAAGACTTCGGGACACTGATTTAAAATGTAACGCTTTACTCAACTAGTAAGAAGCGTACATGGGCTGAAACGCAAAAAAACAGCTACGTAATTACAACACATAAAATGAAACCATAGAACGAAAGGAGAATTCGCATGGAACACAGGTAACTGCAGCTCCGAAGAAGGCAATAGACTAGGAGTCCGGCATAAATCAAACGCATTCCGTAAGCCTACATGTTCACTTCACTTGCTGCTTTCAACATCCGCACACTATATTATGTAGAGCAACGGGCTGCCCTGGATAGAACTCTCGGCACTTTTAAAATAAATGTATGTTGTGTCCGAAACGCGCATACAAGACCCCAATTCTGTAATCACACTTCACAGCCCAGATACAACCTTAGTCTCTTGCTTTACTCTTCTTGTGTCGGGTTATCAGGTGTCTAGTGCTCGTAATCATATCGGCGTTGGAATTTCTTTGAACATGAGAGCTCAGCGGGCACTACTAAAATGGATTTCAGTCAACGGTCGCTTGTGTGCAGTTCGGTCGGACGGTTCTGTGCGCGTCAACAATAACAGACTAAAGGGCCGGTGCTCATTCATCGTGTTTGTGTACGCGCCCACTGACTGCAGTTCCTCTGAGACCAAGGACCACGATTTGTCTCAACTGCTTCAAAGCGCACGTTCAACGGACGTGGTGGTCATTCTCGGAGATTCCACTTCCCAAGTTGGCCGTTTGGGGGATTTTGAAAAGCACATTGGAGGTCCGTTTGCTAACCCAGCCGATCGCACTGCCAAATTACCGTTTCATCCAGCTGCGCTTCGACCACAGGTTGTCTCTGACGAGTACGAACTTCTGTCATAAGAAGCAGCATAAGCTAACATGACGTTCTCCTACGTCTTCACAACGTTCGGCTCAGATTGGTCATGTTGTCATTGGTCACTGCTAGTGTGATTCAGTTGAAGATTGTCGTTTACTTCCGTCTACGCATGTGAACTCAGATTACTTCTTGGTACGTGCTCACTTTTGCTTACGTTTCGTCCGTGGTCGCGCCAACGCAGCCGGACTTCCAGGACCCAGATGAACGTTAGCAACAGCTCAAGGAAGCCTTGTGTGCTACAGAAGACTCTAGTTCAAGTAGGTCTCACAAACGATAGATATCTTCGACGTCAGTAGTTATTGGATGCTCGCAGATCCGTTCCTTCGGATGCCACTTCAGTGAAGTCCGCAAATCTTTGGGGTGCCAGCAGACTGGGATCCTGAACAATGATGGATTTTCATAATCATCGTGCGGCATGATTTGGATACGCTCGGGTTAGTGTTAGGTAATGGGTTGTGAAACAGAGGTTATCAGTCAATACGAACAGCGATAATTTTGCACAGTAAGAAGGATTCATTCCTGCCTCCAAAAGTAATTACCGACATTTTTTTGTAAACGCAAGAAATTGTGATCTTTAAGCCCATCGGCACAGTGGTTGAGCTGAATAGAAGGCCTAAATTGAAAGTAGTTGGAATTTCCGTAATATAATGTCACAGCAACGTTCATGTGTGTAAATTGTACGACCAGTGGATGCCATGATGATGGGGCCTTGTGACCCTCTAATCTTCGAACATTGTTTCAGAACGACAGAACTGGAGATATGACTATCTGAGCTGCTCTTGTTCTCCAGAACTTGCAGAGGTACTTCGTTGAAAACACTTTGTACCAATGCAGTGGAAAGACAATAGAGGATAACAAAGGACTCGTGATAGACGTAACTCTGGTGCGTGGAGCTAGCCGGAAGCCATTTGGTAATGCCCTTTTGTCACAGGAATAACACATTATCTATAGCAAGCCACTTAAACGAGGTTGTTTGACATCCACCTGTATTTTTTATTTTATGCTTCCGCATAAGCACACTCATCATCGTACAGCGTTAAGCAGCAGAGCGAGCCCCACTGACCACTGCCTTTTTCACCATGTTGCATGTAGAAATAGAATGAATGAATATACAAGCTGGACAGGGAGTGGACCCACAGGGGTGGGAAAAGGAAAGAATGCCCTAGTAACCAACACACGGAATACACAGTCTAACTGTACAAATGCACATCGATCAATCATTCTGATTCGATTGAAAGTGACAACACGATCTCCACTGTTCGCGGTTCGCTGTCATATCCTTCGGTGTCTCCAGCCAACTGGTTGAGGGGTCTTTCGGACCCGAACCACAAAAAAAGTGAGACACCTACTCTTCCTAAATCCGCTGTACATTTTTTCATTCCTCGTTGCCACGTCATCGGTTAACTCCCGCGAGCCTTCTTCCATTCCCGAGAAGGGACTGAAAACAGGGCACAGTATGGTATACGTGTGTTCACCATACGTAACATATAAGCCCACCAACGGAGTCTACCAAGCTGGTTACGATATGATAGAAAACTCCATGAATTGTTACCCAATACCCGATTTCTGACTTCATCATTGCTCACTCGGTCATCCCATCCAATCTTGGCGATACTATACAAACATCGATGGTCGAAAACTTCAAGGCGACGGGCATCTTTTGCACGCAGACTCCGTGTCTCGGAATTGGGCACACCGCGGCGCGGTACACACAAACTTTCAACTTCAGCGAAATATCAGGTCGGCGCCACAAGTGCTTCAGTCCAGCGTACGCTGCTCGAGCCTGTTGACGTCCGGTCTTACAACATCACTTTACACTTTGAAGATGCAAAGACCATGCTGAATGAAGTTACAGCTCTTGTGAGTCTACCTAGTGCACGTTGCGCATGTTCCGTACATTCCAACAAGCAGATAAGTTACCGGTCTACAGAATCCCGGTGTAAGTGAGTTAATCAAGGAATCCGACGGCCTACCTATTCACTCGCAGGGACGTCGCGTGAACCGTTAAGCGGAGCTTTTTAGGGGACAGTTCAGTTGGCCCACTTCCGCAGCGAACCTATCAAATACCTGGAAGAGAAACAATTCAGGTTGATATCACTCGTCAGTCAGAAATAGAGGTTATCCGTAGATGAGTTATTCGAAAAAGTGCGAATCAGCCGGAACGGATAGCTTGTCTCCAATATTTTTCAAGGATAAAGGCGAAGCTTTGGTTTCGGAGGTACCAAAAATTCTCCGGGTTGTCTGGGCCAGTGAGAAGATTCTCATGGAATGGTTTGAATCCGTGATTGTGCCGATTTCCTTGAAAGGTGACAGAACCGCATCTGGAAACCTCAGAGGAATTAGTTTGGCACGTATCGCATCCAAACTGCACACCGGGAGAATGCTTCACGGATTGTGCAACCTCCGTAAAAGTTGTGCGCTTGTGAATCAAGCCGATTTTAGACCCAGTTGAGATTGTACAGATGGCATCTTTATTCTCCGTCAAATTTTAGAGCACAGACACATCTTCTTTGACCCACAGTCTATCTTTCTCGATCTGAAAGCAGCGTTCTATTCTGTCGACCGCACAGTTAGCTGGCGCTGCCTCTCATTGAAGGATGTGTCAGAGAAGTTTATTCCTCTTTTCCAATGCTTGTATGCAAACAGCCGGGGCCGAGTTTGTGCTTACGGCGGAAAGTGGTGCGCATTCGGGTTGCTCTCTTTCGTCCTTCCTCTTCAATTTTGTGACTGAATTAATTCTTGAGATAGCCCTATCCTCCTCCTCCTCATCATCATCATCGTACAGCGTTAAACAGTAGGACAAGCCCCACTGACCACTGCCTTTCTTACCATGTTGCACGTTGAATTAAAAAGTATGAATATACAAGATGGACAGGGAGTGGACCTACATGGGTGGGAAAAGAAAAGAATGCCCTAGCAGCCAACACACGGAATACACAGTCTAACTGTACAAATGCACATCGATCAATCATTCTGATTCGATAGAAAGTGACAACACGATCTCCACTGTTCGCGGTTCGCTGTCATATCCTTCGGTGTCTCCAGCCAACTGGTAGACGGATCTTTTGGACCCCAACCATGAAGACGTGAAGCACCTACTTTTCCTAAGTCTGCTGTACATTTTCTCATTCCTCGCTGCCACGTCATCTGTTGACCTCCACGTGGTCTCTTCCACTCCCTGGGAGGGGCGGAGAATAGGACACGGTATGGTAGACGTGTGTTTGCCATACGTAACACGTGTCCCAACCAACGAAGTCTACTAAGTTGGATACGCTGTGACAAAACGTTCTCTGAATTAGTACCCAATACTCGCTTTCTGACCTCATCGTTGCTTACTCGGCTATTCCACCCAATCCTAGCGATACTACGTAAACATCGATGGTCGAAAACCTCAAGACGACGAATATCTTCAGCACGCAGACTCCAAGTTTCGCAACCATACAACAAAACTGAACGCACAGTGGCACAGTATACACGACCTTTCAACTTCAGTGAAATATCGGATCGGCGCCACAAGTGCTTCAGTCCAGCGTACGCCGCTCGAGCTTTGGATATCCGCGTACTCACCTCTACTACTGTGCTCCCATCCGTCGTCACGCAGCTACCGAGGTATGTGAAGTGATCGACAACTGACAGCACCTCCCCATCGAGCATCAAGCTCGGAATCGTTGACGTCCAGTCTTGTAACATCACCTTGCACTTTGAAGGTGCAAAACGCATGCCGAATGGAGCTACAGCTCTTGCGAGATTATCTAGTGCACGCTGAGCATGTTCCGTGGATTCGTAATCTAGGTCACATAGCTTTTCACTATCTCCTAGTTCGACGCCTACATCCTGAAGATTTTACAAAGCACTCTCCATTATTTCGTCCGTGACGAAGTTAAAAAGGAATGGAGACAAAGGGCATCCCTGACGAACATCACTGGTCGTTTCGAACCGACCGGATAGTTCACCGTAAACCCCTACGCGGCCAGAAGTATGAGAATACAATGATCTCATTAGGTTCACGAACTTCTGGGGCATACCTTTTCGATGAAGAGTACTGAAAAGCGATGTTCGATCAACTGAATCGAAGGCGCCTTTCAGGTCTAAGAAAAGCATTATTGTTGGTCGGCGGTGCGTGTGACGCGTTTCAAGTAGTCGGCGAAAAGTAAAAATCTGGTCGATGCATCCTCAACCTGGGCGGAATCCAGCCTGCTGTTCGCGGGCATTCCTCTCGCGAGCCGGTGTAAGACGGTGCAGCAAAATCGAAGCTAATACTTTGGTGACTATCGGGATTAAGCTAATCCCACGATGATTACTGCAGTCATTGCGTATTCCCTTCTTGAAGATGGGAACAATCAATGACTCGCTCCATATTAACGGAATACGCTCCGCGTTCCAAATGTCACGGAGCAAGGCGGTTAGTGATTTTATCAACGCCTCACCACCCAGTTTGAAAAGAACTGGAGGAAGTTCGTCGGGACCTGTCGCTTTCCCCCGCCTTAGTAATCGAATATATGACTCTACTTCTACTTCTGATGGGGGCTCAAGTGATATCACCCAGGAAGTCACAGTTGTTGACACGGGAGTAACTACACTAGCGTGCAGCCAGCTAAACTGTTCCTTGAAGTACTCGGCCCATCGGTCAAGCCTTTGCTGTTTGTTATGGATGGGTTCTCCATTCCTATTGCAAATCGTTTCACTGACCTGAGTTCGCCGTCCACCGGTGTCACGAATAAGTTTGAACAGTCTTTGACTGTTACCTGAAGCAGCTGCCACTTCCATTTCTTCGGCTACATTGACCCACCAATTTTCGCGATCCTTCTTAAGGCTTCGCGTAGCTTATCTTTGCAGCTTTCTCCGCATCTTATTCATCTCTTTACGGTTCGAAAGCTGACGCTTTTGCTCCATTATACTCAGCGACTCTTGCGAGATCCAGTGTCTCTGATGGACAACGGATCGAGGACCACAGGCGAAACCTGCTGCAAAGTGCATCGCTTGTTTGATATGAGCCAAATGCTTATCTACATTACTGTTCTCCGTGGATTCTAGCTCATGTGCTAACTTCTGCTCATACCGGGTGCAAACGTCTGGATCACACAAACGTTGCACGGCTAATACGGTTTGCGGTTTGCGACGATGGCCATGGAGCTGGAGAGATAATCGCATCAAAACTAAGGCATGGTCCGACTCTACGTACGTGGACCAGTAAGATCTACAGTTCTGAACAGAACTGCGCCATCGGTAGCTTACGGCGATATGGTCAATTTGACTCAAAGTACCTGTAGAGTTAGAGCGCCATGTCGCTGTGCGACGCGAGCTGTGTCGGAAATTTGTGCTAGACAAGAACAATCGATTGTCTGCACAAAATTGGAGAAGCCTATCCCCGTTATCTGTACGCTCAGCGGGTAAAGCACAACGCCCACCTAAACAGGCTTCTGACACACTGAGTTTGCCAACTTGCGCATTGAAGTCACCAGCTAGCATTACAATGTCGGAACTTTTACTGCTGCGAACGAGAGTGGCGAGGGCATCATAGAACTCATCTTTCTGCAAGTCTGAGCTGCAGTCCGCTGGGGCGTACGCCGAGATCACGAACAAATTGCGTTTAACACAACTATCCTTTCGAACGCCGACTGACCCTTGGAGTCTCACAGCACATAAACGACTGTTAACAGGGATCCAGTCTAATAGGGCAGCCTCAGCCTTGTCAGTCAAGACAATTCCTACACCACGTTGACCCACAGCTCTAGCTGCTTCGTCTCCTGAGGTGCGCAGAATATACCTCGATGAGATACCAGGAGCAGTTAGTTGAATTACATTGCTCGAATCCTGGATACGCGTTTCGCTTAAGCAGCAAACATCAATCTTCAGAGAGTTCATTGTGAGGGCTAGGCACGCCTGCTGACCGGCCTGCATGAGTGTACGCACGTTGAAGGAGCCGAGATTCAGAGGCTGACGGGGCCTGAGAAAATGTGGGTAACCAGTCAGAGGATTATTCCCGACACTATTAGACAGTGAATCGTTGCGAGTATCGACCGTGGGAGAATTATGGGTGGATAGATGGGGCAAAGAGGGATGGTTAGGGACAGAAGACAAAGGTTGAATAACAGAGAGGGAACTCTGAGCAGTAGCACACTTATCACTACCCACCCCGCTCGATGCAATGGGCAGCGCGGTCCTGATTAGCCTGCGCGACGACCGATGCAGTATGGAATTCTTTGTATTCGTGCAGTTCATGGGAGATGTTGGACGGGTACTGCTAGGGTGTCCAGCCACAAAGCAGGAGAACGATTAGGGTCCTCATCCAAAGCCTTTAGTTCTGACAAGAACCTATCCGCAAGGCAGCGGAATGGCTTAGTGGAAGCCCATTTGCTTGGATCAATTATTCTTCCACTGGTTTTTCCGACTGAGTTGCCAGCTCAAATCAACCCCCAACCTGGAGGACCAGGAGACTGGACTTTGTCTGACCTCTACCCATTGACCTGTCAGGTATGATTGCATCTCCGGCTTAAGGAAGCCATCCTGTATAGCTCTTTGGGTCATAGAGGCGCGCAAGCCATCACACCACGTCAAGGTGCAGTCTCGTCGTGAGAATAGTGGCATTCGTCATTGTTCAAGCGGCAAACTGTCTGACTTGGAGTGCGCGGACGATATTGTTCTTCTGAGTGAAGATCCAAGTAAGTTACAAGCTCTTTTAGATAGCCTAAGCAAGAGTGTAGCAGTGTTTGGGATGCGTTTTACACCCTCAAAGTGTCAGGACTGGGTTGGCTCAACATCAAATCTTGTACTGGCAGGGGAAGCTGTAGCTGAAGTAGATAAGTTTTGTTACGTGGGAAGTTACATCTCACCAGGTGGACAGATGTCGTATGAAGTGTCATCGCGCGTACAGGCTTTTACCAACCTCCGTCATCTGTGGCGCAGGCGTGACATCCGATTGTCTGTCAAGAGTCGAGTGTACAATGCGATGGTTAGGTCCGTTTTTATATACGACTCAGAAACATGGCCGTTAAGGGTATAAGATAGGCGAAGACTGTCGGTGTTCGAGCACTGATGTCTGCGTAGTATTTCCCGAATACGGTGGGAACACCGTATCAGCAATGCCGAGGTGAGCCGTGGTGTTGGGAACCAGAGGTCAGTCTCTGGATAGGAGCGCGGCCACCAAACCGGTGCTTGGTCTTGAATAAAACAGGCTTCGATTCATCGAATAAGCGACCGTGGACCAACAGCGACAGTGCCTGAGGACCTGGTGCGTCTTCTAATGGCTAGCATTTTCCTTTCTCAAACACTACACAGGTCTGTTGACTGCACTGTGACGTGGCGCATGTGGCCCACCACTAAATAGGGCTGTTGTCCATGCTGCCCTTCAGGTTACCCTTGAATGTGCAAAGCTAAAGAGAGGTGCATCCTCCAACAAAAAAGGCCGGCCTGGGCTACCGAATATCACTAACGTCCCGAACGGTACTGTGGATAACGCTTCGTACCACAGTCCTCAAGACTGTTCATGCTTTACTGTGAACTTAAGCACTTTCATCATGCTCCGGCGCCCCCGGTAAGCGACGCGCCTCGTGTCCCAGCGGTCGAGGTGACAAGACAATAATCTGGAACCTTCTTTTATAGAAAACAGGTATACATAGCCCGTTGAAATGTCAGGACGTTACTAGATGTATGTAGCCAGAGTATCACTATGCAAACACTGCATGATTACCACGCAGACATTGCCCGCCTTTCGGATGTCCGACTACTTTGCTCCGACACTCGATGTGTTAGGGTACCAGGAGTAGATACAGTTTGTTCGCTCTATCACAGTGGGCCTGTGGACAACTCCGGACATCATGGCGTCGCATTCGCCCTGACCTCCTAAAAGCCGATTTCTTCGAGGTTGGCCCTGACACGCGTCAAAGGTTCTCCCCAAAACCTGTTGGTGGTTTTTATCTATGCACCGACAAATGCAGCTTAAAACAATAGAAGGTGACTCTCACGAAAAATTACAAGGTATAATCAATCGTGTTTCAAGAAGTGACATGCTCTCCGTCGCCGATGACTGGAACGCACGAACAGACTCCTCAGGTAAGTCCATTCGCCGCGTCCTAGGAAAGTTTGGATTTAGCCAACTTTGCGATAATGGAAACCGCCTAGTGAATTTGGCCGATGCTGACAGGTAAATCATCTGCAACACGCGCTTCCAACACCACATTTGCTAACCTGGTACTCAAATGATAGTCGCACAGCGTATCAAACTGACCATATTCTAGTGCGATCCCGTTGGGCTTCACCGGCAGAGGACTGCCGAGCGTACCGCGGCGCAGTAACGAGAAACACGAATAGTACAGACCATGTACTTGTACGTGCGCGCTTCAAAACCCATCTGTTTGCGCTCTTCAAAGTCTCACCACCAAGCCCAACCAATGTCGTAGCCCTGGAAATACCAAAAAAGGCAACGCTATCGCAGCCTGACTGTCTGCTGTAATTAGCGCAAAAACGGATGGATCCTCCGTGGAAGAACAGTACAAGGTGATCGAATCGAATGTGAAGGAGGCTGCTTGGAAGGAGCTGCGGTGAATTGGGAAACACCTGAAACACTGGATCTCAGTGAGCACCTTGTTGCAATCAGCGAAGCATCGAACGCCAATCGACGAGACTGCACCTTGACGTGGTGTGATGGCTTGCGCGCCTCTATGACCCAAAGAGCTATACAGGATGGCTTCCTTAAGCCGGAGATGCAATCATACCTGACAGGTCAATGGGTAGAGGTCAGACAAAGTCCAGTCTCCTGGTCCTCCAGGTTGGGGGTTGATTTGAGCTGGCAACTCAGTCGGAAAAACCAGTGGAAGAATAATTGATCCAAGCAAATGGGCTTCCACTAAGCCATTCCGCTGCCTTGCGGATAGGTTCTTGTCAGAACTAAAGGCTTTGGATGAGGACCCTAATCGTTCTCCTGCTTTGTGGCTGGACACCCTAGCAGTACCCGTCCAACATCTCCCATGAACTGCACGAATACAAAGAATTCCATACTGCATCGGTCGTCGCGCAGGCTAATCAGGACCGCGCTGCCCATTGCATCGAGCGGGGTGGGTAGTGATAAGTGTGCTACTGCTCAGAGTTCCCTCTCTGTTATTCAACCTTTGTCTTCTGTCCCTAACCATCCCTCTTTGCCCCATCTATCCACCCATAATTCTCCCACGGTCGATACTCGCAACGATTCACTGTCTAATAGTGTCGGGAATAATCCTCTGACTGGTTACCCACATTTTCTCAGGCCCCGTCAGCCTCTGAATCTCGGCTCCTTCAACGTGCGTACACTCATGCAGGCCGGTCAGCAGGCGTGCCTAGCCCTCACAATGAACTCTCTGAAGATTGATGTTTGCTGCTTAAGCGAAACGCGTATCCAGGATTCGAGCAATGTAATTCAACTAACTGCTCCTGGTATCTCATCGAGGTATATTCTGCGCACCTCAGGAGACGAAGCAGCTAGAGCTGTGGGTCAACGTGGTGTAGGAATTGTCTTGACTGACAAGGCTGAGGCTGCCCTATTAGACTGGATCCCTGTTAACAGTCGTTTATGTGCTGTGAGACTCCAAGGGTCAGTCGGCGTTCGAAAGGATAGTTGTGTTAAACGCAATTTGTTCGTGATCTCGGCGTACGCCCCAGCGGACTGCAGCTCAGACTTGCAGAAAGATGAGTTCTATGATGCCCTCGCCACTCTCGTTCGCAGCAGTAAAAGTTCCGACATTGTAATGCTAGCTGGTGACTTCAATGCGCAAGTTGGCAAACTCAGTGTGTCAGAAGCCTGTTTAGGTGGGCGTTGTGCTTTACCCGCTGAGCGTACAGATAACGGGGATAGGCTTCTCCAATTTTGTGCAGACAATCGATTGTTCTTGTCTAGCACAAATTTCCGACACAGCTCGCGTCGCACAGCGACATGGCGCTCTAACTCTACAGGTACTTTGAGTCAAATTGACCATATCGCCGTAAGCTACCGATGGCGCAGTTCTGTTCAGAACTGTAGATCTTACTGGTCCACGTACGTAGAGTCGGACCATGCCTTAGTTTTGATGCGATTATCTCTCCAGCTCCATGGCCATCGTCGCAAACCGCAAACCGTATTAGCCGTGCAACGTTTGTGTGATCCAGACGTTTGCACCCGGTATGAGCAGAAGTTAGCACATGAGCTAGAATCCACGGAGAACAGTAATGTAGATAAGCATTTGGCTCATATCAAACAAGCGATGCACTTTGCAGCAGGTTTCGCCTGTGGTCCTCGATCCGTTGTCCATCAGAGACACTGGATCTCGCAAGAGTCGCTGAGTATAATGGAGCAAAAGCGTCAGCTTTCGAACCGTAAAGAGATGAATAAGATGCGGAGAAAGCTGCAAAGATAAGCTACGCGAAGCCTTAAGAAGGATCGCGAAAATTGGTGGGTCAATGTAGCCGAAGAAATGGAAGTGGCAGCTGCTTCAGGTAACAGTCAAAGACTGTTCAAACTTATTCGTGACACCGGTGGACGGCGAACTCAGGTCAGTGAAACGATTTGCAATAGGAATGGAGAACCCATCCATAACAAACAGCAAAGGCTTGACCGATGGGCCGAGTACTTCAAGGAACAGTTTAGCTGGCTGCACGCTAGTGTAGTTACTCCCGTGTCAACAACTGTGACTTCTTGGGTGATATCACTTGAGCCCCCATCAGAAGTAGAAGTAGAGTCATATATTCGATTACTAAGGCGGGGGAAAGCGACAGGTCCCGACGAACTTCCTCCAGTTCTTTTCAAACTGGGTGGTGAGGCGTTGATAAAATCACTAACCGCCTTGCTCCGTGACATTTGGAACGCGGAGCGTATTCCGTTAATATGGAGCGAGTCATTGATTGTTCCCATCTTCAAGAAGGGAATACGCAATGACTGCAGTAATCATCGTGGGATTAGCTTAATCCCGATAGTCACCAAAGTATTAGCTTCGATTTTGCTGCACCGTCTTACACCGGCTCGCGAGAGGAATGCCCGCGAACAGCAGGCTGGATTCCGCCCAGGTTGAGGATGCATCGACCAGATTTTTACTTTTCGCCGACTACTTGAAACGCGTCACACGCACCGCCGACCAACAATAATGCTTTTCTTAGACCTGAAAGGCGCCTTCGATTCAGTTGATCGAACATCGCTTTTCAGTACTCTTCATCGAAAAGGTATGCCCCAGAAGTTCGTGAATCTAATGAGATCATTGTATTCTCATACTTCTGGCCGCGTAGGGGTTTACGGTGAACTATCCGGTCGGTTCGAAACGACCAGTGATGTTCGTCAGGGATGCCCTTTGTCTCCATTCCTTTTTAACTTCGTCACGGACGAAATAATGGAGAGTGCTTTGTAAAATCTTCAGGATGTAGGCGTCGAACTAGGAGATAGTGAAAAGCTATGTGACCTAGATTACGAATCCACGGAACACGCTCAGCGTGCACTAGATAATCTCGCAAGAGCTGTAGCTCCATTCGGCATGCGTTTTGCACCTTCAAAGTGCAAGGTGATGTTACAAGACTGGACGTCAACGATTCCGAGCTTGATGCTCGATGGGGAGGTGCTGTCAGTTGTCGATCACTTCACATACCTCGGTAGCTGCGTGACGACGGATGGGAGCACAGTAGTAGAGGTGAGTACGCGGATATCCAAAGCTCGAGCGGCGTACGCTGGACTGAAGCACTTGTGGCGCCGATCCGATATTTCACTGAAGTTGAAAGGTCGTGTATACTGTGCCACTGTGCGTTCAGTTTTGTTGTATGGTTGCGAAACTTGGAGTCTGCGTGCTGAAGATATTCGTCGTCTTGAGGTTTTCGACCATCGATGTTTACGTAGTATCGCTAGGATTGGGTGGAATAGCCGAGTAAGCAACGATGAGGTCAGAAAGCGAGTATTGGGTACTAATTCAGAGAACGTTTTGTCACAGCGTATCCAACTTAGTAGACTTCGTTGGTTGGGACACGTGTTACGTATGGCAAACACACGTCTACCATACCGTGTCCTATTCTCCGCCCCTCCCAGGGAGTGGAAGAGACCACGTGGAGGTCAACAGATGACGTGGCAGCGAGGAATGAGAAAATGTACAGCAGACTTAGGAAAAGTAGGTGCTTCACGTCTTCATGGTTGGGGTCCAAAAGATCCGTCTACCAGTTGGCTGGAGACACCGAAGGATATGACAGCGAACCGCGAACAGTGGAGATCGTGTTGTCACTTTCTATCGAATCAGAATGATTGATCGATGTGCATTTGTACAGTTAGACTGTGTATTCCGTGTGTTGGCTGCTAGGGCATTCTTTTCTTTTCCCACCCATGTAGGTCCACTCCCTGTCCATCTTGTATATTCATACTTTTTAATTCAACGTGCAACATGGTAAGAAAGGCAGTGGTCAGTGGGACTTGTCCTACTGTTTAACGCTGTACGATGATGATGATGATGGGGGGAAGTGATGGAGAAGATGGAAACAGCTTCCGGTACTGGTTACTTCAGCAAATTATTTCGATTCATTCTCAACGCTTCGAGTGGTCAATGCAGGCCTGAATCTGTCCTACGGGATGTAGCAAATCAGATTATCCCGGTACAGAAGTGAAAAACATGACATCAGTGTTCAAATACCGACAATCTTCGTACGTCCTCCACCCTCAGTGGCCATGCCTCCGAACCATACAAAAGCACGGGCCTGACTACTGCAGTGTACACTCGGCCTTCAATAGGTTAACGGATGTCATGTCGACACCACAGATAACTCAGGTTGGCAAATGCCAAACGAGCCTTCTGTATACACAGAAACACCTCATCTGATATCCAACCTCCGGGTGAGATGCAGCTGCCCAGGTAACAGAACTTGTCTACCACGTCTATAGTCTCCCCAGACACTGAAAGGTTTGGCGTTGGATTAACCCAGTCCTGCAACAGCATCTTGCACTTTGAAGGTGCAAAACACATACCGGACATTGTTACGCAATTCGTCAAGCTGTCTAGGAAAGCTTGCAACTTACCTGGATCTTCACTTAAAAGAACTATGTCGTCAGCATACTCAAGGACTGATACCTTTCCACCCCGAAAAGTTCGATGCCGCTATCCCCACCCGAAAAAAGTGTGGTCTTCAGGACCATATGAATCACAAAATTGAAGAGAAAAGGAGAGAGGAGGCAACCCTGACGTACACCACTTTTTGTGGTGAACTCGGGTGAAAGATCACCGTAAGCCCGAACTCGGCTTCGGCTAATAGATTTAAAGCGATTTACAATGGAAATGAATTTCTCTGGTAAACCCTTCAACGAGAGGCAGCGCCAGAGAATTGTGCGGTCAACTGAGTCGAAGATCAAGGAAAATGGACATAGTAGGCCAACGGAAGATGTGTCTATGTTCTAAAATTTGTCGAAGAGTGAAGATATGGTCAATACAACCTCGACCAGGTCAAACCCAGCTTGATTATCGCGCAAACACTGTTCGCGACCGGTAGATAAGCGGTGGAGAACAATACCACCAAGCAGTTTGGATGCGATGCTAACCAGACTTATTCCCCTGTGGTTTTCACAGGAAGACCTGTCACTTTCCATATAATTCGGTACAATAACCGATTCACACGGACTTTTTGGAATTTGTTCCTCCTTCCATATCAAACCGAGGAGTTTTGTCAACTTCAGTAAAAGTGCTGTGCCACCGTCTTCGAAAATAGATGGAGGCAACCCACCGATCCGGCAACCTTATGTCGTTAAAGATAGCTTATCTCACGGAGAACCTCCGTTTCTAACGGAGGACTGGTATCTACAACAAGAGCTGAACCCATTGTGCTAGTCAGAAAACCTGACGAGGATAAGGGTCAAATAAAATGAATCTCGAAGTGCTACGCCCAACGAACCAGACGACGCCCCTGAGTGTGGATTGTTGGGCCGTTCGCCTCTTTAATCAATTCGCTAACGTCTGTTTTACGTGGACCGGTTTGTCTAATCAGACGGAAAAGGTTGCGGCTTTTGCCAATGGCCGCAGCTTCTTCCATCTCCTTACACTTCCCAATCCACCGCTGCTCACGGTCATTTCCCGTGCTTTGAATCAGTTGGCGTTTAGGGCATCTCCGTGCCTCATTGTATCTGGAATCCGGAGGAATCGATCTGCGCACATCTCACGGTGCAACTGAGGATAAAGACATTCATCGTTTCTGTGTGTGTGTGTATATAGTTTTTGGACCTTGGGTAGCATCAGCAGCCGCACGGAGAGCCTATTTGATATCTATCCATCGCTCTTCTGGATCCTGGGTATTTGACTGTATCGATAACCTGGTGGGTAATTCTGTTCAGAAAAGAGATCGTTGATTATCATCCAGTAGCAGCTGCGAGGGACGGTTCGCTTTGGCGTTGTTTCGGCCACCGACGCGGCGCAAGCTGAAGCGCGCGCAGACAAGAGCGTAATCAGTGTCTACAGACGTGGGCCAAGCTGATCATTAGTCTTGAATTAATCGGCGCCAGCGGTAACCCACAGCAATATGGTCGGTCTGAGTCGAACGCTGTAAAGCCGCAGGAGGTTGCCAGGTTAGCCGGTATCGCCTTTTGCGCGAAAAATTTGTACTCATTAGGGATAGTCCATGTTCGGAATGTAGTTGAATGAGTCGATCGCCGTTATCAGTTCGATCGACTGGAACGCAATATCGGTCTCCCATGTTCCTCTCCGTCTCGTCTAGGCTTCCGACTTGAGCATTGAAATCAGCAACGACCAATATATCCGTAAGGCGCACGCTGTGTAGCAGTTGGAATAAATCTTGGTAGAATTCGTCTTTAGCCTCAGGTGAGGCACACACAGAAACGACAAACGTGCATCGGCGCTTTAGTCTAGTGCTGTTGACTTGCACAGAACCATTCAACCGAATTGCACACAGACGGCTGCTGACTGGGAACCAGTCGAGCAGTACACGCTCAGCCTTCACGCTCAGAGCGATGCCAACATCAGCCCGACCACGAGCACTAGACACCGAATCACCCGACACGCCAAGAGTGAAACGAGAAGTCCAGCTTATATGTGGGGGGGGGGGACGAAGTGTTAACACCGAGGTTGGGTCTTGTATGTGTGTTTCGGAGACACAACACACGTCTATGTTAAAGGTTTCAACAATCCTAGCTAGGCAACCTGTTACGTGGTTTGGCGAAGTGTGCGGACGTTGAAAGCAACAAAGTAAAGAGAACGCTTAGGTCGGAGAATCGTTTCTCTTTTTTCACCTGTCTCTAATTTGCAACCATTTCTGCGAGCTACAAGTTCGCAGTCACAACTCATTGTGGCTACTCGTACGCACTTAGGATTGGAACGTAGAGGATGAAGAGCAGAGAGGTAAGGAATGTTTCCCGATTGACCGCTGGAGATTTCTGGGCACATCATACTTCGTGGTTGCCCACACCGTGGTGGGGAGGGGGGGGGTCTCTTTGGGAACCCTAACCGAAGCCTTTGACTCAAAAGTCTCACTCACAAGGCAATGGAGTGTCAATCCAGCACGGGAACGTGACCGAAGAACCCGTCTGTCATGGGAGACCTGATTGTTGCAAGAATTCCGTCGTGTCTTCGTTGGTGCTTTTTTATCGATCCGCTTTTCGGATTCAGTCCTTAGCCCCGTGCACTCAGTGGAGCATACGGAACGTGGACGAGATAGCGTTCTTTGGGCTGAGGGCTGCCCATCTTAGTCGGGTTGATGGCTGTCCAATGAAGTACGATGACTTCTTCTACCGTCGAGAGAAACCCCAGGTACTCCACTCCTACGTCCATCTAGTGGAGGTTTTTAGACCGGTAAACTGTTTCTCTCCGTGTTTATTCAATGGAGGGTTCTCTCATGAGGCATAGTGGTTAGAACCAGATGTTGCCCATCAACTGAGACTGGACTTCGGCCGGCCTCTACTCATTGACCTCTCAGGCATGATTGCATCTCCGGCTTAAGAAAGCCATCCTGCATAGCTCTTCGGGTCATGGAGGCACGTAAGCGATCACACCATGCCGAGGTGCAGTCTCGTCTTCGCGGCTGTGTGGACAAAGCGTTCACATTATGCCGAGTACTGAAACACCGCTACAAGTCCCAGTAGCCTGCTTCACTGCTTTCCGGGCTGTCTTTGACTCGATTAATCGTGAATGCATGTGGGTATACTAGAATCCCATGGTATTCCTGCTAAACTCTCAAGGATCCTGAGGGCTTACTATGCCTCAACTAGCGTACGTGTTCGAATGTATGGCGAAGAATGTTCGGCGATCTCAATTAATTCCGGAGTTGGACAGGGCTACCCTCTCTCATCGATGTTGTTCAATTATGCAGTCCGCTGGACAATGAACAAAGCCTTGGCTCATTACCCCTGCGTCCGATCGATTCCAACGATGCACATCTCGTACGTGGAGTTTGCGAACGGTGGTTTCGTGCTAGGAGATCCTCCCGTCACACTCAGCCAGTCCTGGACCAGCTCGACTGCTTTTCGAAGATTATCGGTCTCGAAGTCAATTCAACCCCTGGGCCATCCGCTCAGCAGTTGTCCATCCGATCGAGTATGTACCATCGTTCAAACATCTGCGGTTAACTCTGCTTCAGGATAGTCAGGCAGAGGACAAAGTAATGTCAATGTCTGAAAGTGCACAGCTCCGGCGTGTGCTACGGTCAGGAAGCGAAATTAGCCTTCGGAAGAAGATTCGCGTCTTCTGCACTGCTATTCGACTCGTGCTCACATACGGGGGTGAAATACGGCCACTGCGAGCTAACAATATCAGGAGACTGGAGGTATTCGACCACTGGTGTTTGCACCAAATTCCTCGTACAAACTGGCAAGGAATTCTGCCAAACGACGAAATAAGTAGGCGATGCTGCGACACTGATCAACTCTCCGTATTTCTTCAATGCCGTCACCTGCAGTGGTTCGGCCATACTCCGGCTACCCGACACAGAACTGTCCAAAAATACGCTCTGCCCTGGGCCATGTACAGGATAGTGTGTCGCCTTGGTGTTCAACTGGAAACGTGGTTGAGCACAGTCGAGAAAAACACGAAGCGCTTCGGGCAGTATGATCTTCAGTCTGCGATAGTGCGAGAAAAACCGAATGAGGATTTGCGCTGATCTCGCATCCAACCGCTACGCATAATTTGTGAAGATCTGCGATATCCATGGGGCTGGCTTATCCTCTGACAGGAGATAGTCGTGTAAAAGTAAATTAAGTGCTAATCAGTGCTCTCCATCGAAAAGTTACGCCACAGGAAATCGTGAATTTACTCAGACCATTGCGCTCTCATTCTTCTGGTCGCCCAAGGGTTTACGGTGAACTCTCCGGTCCATTCAAAACGCCCTGCGGTGTTCGACAGGGATAGCTCAGTTCGCCATTCCTGTCAAACTTCGTCGTAGACGAGATAACAGAGAATGCCTTGCGTAATCTTCAGGATGTGGGCACTGAACTAGACAAAAATGAAAAGCTGTGACTTAGATAACTCAGACGACCTCATCTGCTTGTTGGAATGTACGGAACATGCGCAACGTGCACTAGGTAGACTCACAAGAGCTGTAACTCCATTCAGCATGATCTTTGCATCTTCAAAGTGTAAAGTGATGTTGTAAGACCGGACGTCAACAGGCTCGAGCAGCGTACGCTGGACTGAAGCACTTGTGGCGCCGACCTGATATTTCGCTGAAGTTGAAAGGTTGTGTGTACCGCGCCGCGGTGTGCCCAATTCCGAGACACGGAGTCTGCGTGCAAAAGATGCCCGTCGCCT
This sequence comes from Fasciola hepatica, assembly GCA_948099385.1. Classification (NCBI taxonomy): domain Eukaryota; kingdom Metazoa; phylum Platyhelminthes; class Trematoda; order Plagiorchiida; family Fasciolidae; genus Fasciola; species Fasciola hepatica. The sequence continues at coordinate 3,909,015 of CANUEZ040000106.1, forward strand.
TGAAGTTTTCGACCATCGATGTTTGTATAGTATCGCCAAGATTGGATGGGATGACCGAGTGAGCAATGATGAAGTCAGAAATCGGGTATTGGGTAACAATTCATGGAGTTTTCTATCATATCGTAACCAGCTTGGTAGACTCCGTTGGTGGGCTTATATGTTACGTATGATGAACACACGTATACCATACCGTGCCCTGTTTTCAGTCCCTTCTCGGGAATGGAAGAAGGCTCGCGGGAGTTAACCGATGACGTGGAAACGAGGAATATGACAGTATACAAAAGTGGGGTCTTGTGTACGCCTTTGGGAGAATAATAAAGACCCAGAATATAGGCTTTATTCGTTTTACAGATCCAGCATGGACTACGTAATAGAATATTATATATATATATATATATATATATATATATATATATATATATATATATTGTAGCAGCACGTTATAGTCGGAAGGTAATGAGAATAAGTATGTACGCCACAAAATTTGTTTTATCTGCGTAAAGTGATGGGAAGTTTCGCATCACACGCTTCATTTGATGAAAACCGACTTATTTCAGCATTTATATCTGGTGATATAGCCAGAATATTAGCCCGGTTCGTTTTGCACAGGAGCTGCTACAGATTTTAGTAGGAACTATTTGAATGCTTGAGGGTTGCAGTTGCCGAGTGTATGAGCCGAAATGAGAATCACGTTGTGTGCGCTTTCCTCGGGCCTCCATGTTTCACCCGTTAAATTTAGTTCTCACTGCACATAACCGGCTTCTGGCTAGGATTCACAGTAGCACCACAGGTTTGGCTTGTGCTGTCAGTTACGCCAACGCCCATCTAACTAAATGTTTCATCCACCGGGTCTCCCTAAGGTTGCAATTAAAACATCACGGTGGCACTTAAAGGAGACGTCGGTAAAACTGTAAAAGAAGTTCTGAATGCGGGTTTTTTGGATCCAGAGCACATTGGTGTCATGGCTTTCAAACGCACGGACCATATTCACTTTTTCGTCGGGTTTTCTGTGTTATGCTACTCGCTCTCCTATTTTAGAGTGGGAGTTAAACCCATCAGTTCGAATATGCACTCGCTTGATTCTTCTTCATCAGATGGTAAATAGGGACCTGCTGAGATCACATTCATCACGGAGACGTACGATACAGCCTCTCTTCTTTATGAAGTTCCCATCGATGTGTTGGTCACGGAAGCGCTTGTCAAGAAAATACGAATTTAGCTACCAGAGATGAAGTTATTTTATTATTTCATACTTTTTGTTTTATGTTATTCGTTTAAGACTAATGCGAGTATACGAAAGAGATTCCTTTCGTAGCGTCTTTCTTTTGTCTTGTTTATTCAACTGTATTTCGGTAATATTTTTGCTTCGTTTTTTATGATTTTGCTGAGTAATGTCCGATTATTGAATTAGTCTGCTTAATTTGTACCGCTTTTGAAATTCTCACCGTTATCAGGTTCTTCCGTGTGCATTGTAGATTTTCTAAGTTCAATTACTTGTAACGACGACCCACACGGTGTTCGTCTATATGAAGTGGAACAAAGGGCCCACGAAAAAGCTCTTACGAATCAAAGTTACCTCTCACGAATCTGAACTGGAGTTCAATATATCGGTTGGTGATGTTAAATGGGATTAATATTTTTCTTTCAGCCTAAAAGTACCGGGAAATATTTGTTCGATCTAGTTTGCAGCACGATTGGTTTGCGAGAGACATGGTATTTCGGACTCCAAAGCTATAGTTTATTACCGAACGGAAGAATGCGTTTAGCACAGTGGTTGAAACTAGATAAAAAAGTAAGTATCGTGTATCTTGTCACGGACTTTTATTTCCTCCTTCCTACAGATTGTTTCGCAACGTGCTAATGCCACCCAAAAACAGTTGTGCTTCTTTTTCCACACAAAATTCTTCCCAGAAGATATCGAACAAGAACTGATTCAAGCAACCACCCGACATTTATTCTACCTTAGTGTGAAAGCAACCATTTTGAACAGGAACGAAACAGACTTCAATGGTACTTTTTCGGGTAAGTCATTCACTATCAGCATAGTAAAGTTCTTCTTGGTATCGGAAGTCTCCGAGGCTCGAAACTACCTCAAATTACATCTATTCGCAAGGTTGTTCTGTTAGGCCTTTGACTGGAATACTTCTCTGTTGATTAAGTATTACACATTTTTGGAAGGATCTCTACACGTATGCGGTAGTTAAGTTTGACATTATCTATTTTGTTTCTTTATAAATAAGTGGTAGTTCAAATTTCGTTCGACAAAATTTCTCATTTCGGTCTCTTGACGCGCGTACGTATGGATGGACACCGAAAAATCGGGAATTATTATATATTTCACACTCACCTGATTTCAGGCTGTGTGCCAAACAAAACAATACAACGAGAGAAGAAGAGGTGCACGATGTGAGATCCCATGCTTTGTTTTGTTTGTAGGCGCAATACTGCCAGGTTGTTCACACACCCTTCGGACGGGGCCAGATATCCCGGGCGCCCAGTACACTTCTGCACCACAGATGCCGGTGAGCATACCGTTGTACGCCGCATACGCCACTTGTGGTTGGTTTGGAATCAAGGCTTATCCATCTCCTGGTGGAAAGCGCCGGGCATTCGCTTTCGTCCCCTCACTTTAGTGGGAACACCTCCACCACGAGAAGGCAATGAATAGGGCTTCCTCAGCAGAGGCTGTTTCAGGCACGAGGTCATTTGGGAGCATTTCGAGAGGCGTTCAGGAGGAGTAGCCATCTGGGAGCCTGAGACACCCACCCCCGACCATACTGAGGCATGCTCACGTGTCATATTGAAAATAATGCCCTAATAGGTCGAACGGATTTACATCAATGAATAATGGACAGATTATGGCCAAACAACTGTTAGATTTTGCTTTGACTTTATTTCCTACACTTATCACGCAACAATTGCATAATATTTTAGGAAGAGTGGTAGTGCATTTTCTAAAATCTTGCCGAATGGGTAAGTGAACCGACTTAGGCGAGGTCCGAACTATGGATGGTCATGGTCGTTCCACCTCCACTAGTGTATTCTCTTTCGCTCTCCCAGATCGTACGTTGACTCCCTTGTATCGTTTACCAGTGGCCGTCAATTTTGGACACGATGGATGGTGTCCACCACAGCTTAAATTTTTGTTCTTTGTAACGGTCGAGCCATTTCATCGCCTGTTTTGTTAGCGCAATTGCATTTCCACCGAAACTTTTTTCTGAGGCTATATCATACACCACCTAGGGTAAATAAATTGTGCTTCCCGTACACGGCTGCATAGCGGCTGTTTTCTGTTTGTTTCCCACGCTCGCTGACTATCTTATTTTAGCAATATAACACTTCATGATGGATTGTTCCACTGGTTGCTGACGCTGATCTGTGAAGGCTTTACACTACTCGCTAAATTTGTTGTTATCCTTACTCCGATGCAATTTAATGGACCAGTGTGGTCAATTCTTGACGCGAGAGGAATCTAACCTGTTGCAGCACATACGAAGCTTTCGATGTGGGATTGAAATACTAGAATTTTTAGTGGGAAAATCTGTTTTGTGCTGTTCCACCACTTTTCTCAACGAAGAATATATCGGTTGGTTGCATATAAAAAACCTTTGGGTGATACTTGAAGACCAGTCTTGTGATGAATACCTGTCACTGTTTTCATGGGTTCCCAGTCACTGCCATGGACGCTTAAGTCGCAAGCATCTCATCACTACCGGGACTGATATAGTCACTACATACTGATGATTATACCCATCTGGGAAATTTCTGTCGTCACGCCGTGTGGCTCATTGTCTAAAAGAGTTACTCATGCGGTAACCGAACCCAGTTTCTCAGGCTTTGCCAACCACGGAATCTGGAATCCTCGGACCTAAGGTCCCAAATATATCTCCTACTCGTCGTACTCAAAATACTTGCGTGATACTTGGCCTCGGACGTCAGTTCGTGCGTTGTCGCCGGACTCACTCTAAGAGGGCATGCACTTCCTGTTTGAATCAGTTCTTCATTGCTAGTGAACTTAATAAGTGGGGAACAAGAAACAGTTTTAATGTGTCAGAATCCGGATCAGTTCGGATTGTGTCGAAAAAATGATGCACCATATGATGTTATAGGTAAGTGTTTATTGTTTGGTAACACCGCGTTGCCGAAAAAGGTGGTAGTCAGTCTATGTTTCGGTTACCGCGTGTAACCTTTTTCAGGACTTGCTTACAATTGGATCGACTTTGTTCTTCAGTACGAGTTCTCTAGATGTAACACGATTCTTGGGCGCATGAACCTAGCTCTCTTGTTCTCCAGTGCAAATCCATGTTCACACGTGACTAGCTTTGGTGGAATGAAGGCGGGTAACTGAGATTTTGTTGATTTATAGATTTTCGGTTATCACTCCCTATAGGAAAAACCAAATCTGAGCCAGAACATTTGCGTGTAACATCACTGCGAGTACGAGCGGGAAGAACTCCCACATTATAGTAAAAAATTTGTATGAAGAAGAAGGGAGACAATAAATCACTAGAGAAACTTGCGTGCAGTGTACGATCGTTTGTATAGAATAGCGGGGAGTCACTCAGAGACGATATGGTATCTATGGTTACCTTTTGCAACACACATTAACGTACTCCTTCGCAGTCTTATCATACCCTTTTGTTATCCTTTCTATTCCAGGTGATCTTTGTCCCAGCTTAGATGTGGCGATTGTTCTGGCATCACTGGCTGCTCAAGTACGTTTACACAATTCGTTTGTTGTCTCGCTGTAATTCCTTACAGTCAGGATTCTCCTCTGAAACATGTAAATGTGCCATTCAAAACAACCTTCCTAGTTGAAAGAGTATGGCACTTCGTTCATTTCTCTCGTAAAGAACGTTCTGTGTCATTCTGTTCGGTTCTTTCAACCGTTAACCTAGCACTGCTGTGCTCTGGTTTTGTTTGTTACCTCTGAGCATAGTCTAATAAAGAGCAAAACGAATGGAAGTATAGAGTGCGAACAGACAAACAAAATAATGTTATGAGTGGAAGTCATGGAGAAGAGCTAGAATGGAACTACGCCACCTATTGCGGCACCTGGGTATGTAAAGGAGAATGCTGTAGCGACAGAATGATACGTGTATTGAACCGATCGGACCAATCAATCGAGAACCACAGACCAAAGAAGAGATGATGGATATGTCGGATGCATCCCACAGCAAACAAAAAGAGGCACACGGACTCAACGGGATCTCAGCCAACCAGTAAGTCCGTCTGTGTAAGGGGCCACCGATCAAGCTGTCAATCGGAACAATTGGGCCAATGGAACGGAAATAGTGCGCGAAAGAATCAAGCTAATGGCCACAGACACCTGGCTCGAACGAGGCGGAAATACTCAGGCAACCGGAAGATCGATGTTGCTACTGCGCGGTCTGGAAGAATGATTGTATAAGGGGTTGCACATGTTTTACCGACTCATTTTGTCTGGCCTCTCAAATACAGGTATTCCTCACCCGTCTTGTTTTCTTTGTTACAATGTCACCTAGTGTCTCAAACCATCTGCCGGGCGGGCCCTACGGACCCTACCAAGTCCATGTCATAAACCGAACATATTGACCCACTCTCCAACCTCGAATTGCCTCGGAGGACAGTGTACGGTCTGTCCAAAAAACTTGGGACCATCTCAGTTCGCTACGCTCAGTGGCCAGTGGACGCTATCGGTTAGCGAGAGAGAGTAGTATCAGTTGTATAAATCGTAATTCGACCGTATGTCAGGATTTCGACCGAACTGGGGTGATCCCAAGTTTTTCGGACGGACTGTATATGGAGTAGGTGTATCGTTGAGCATGCATAAGACGTGTCAGCCATCTTCACCTGTCAAAGTTCAACGCTTGTTCCAGTGACTGACTTGTGACTCCAAAAACCCACGCCTCATCTTAGCATCGCTGATTCAGTGTTCCAACCATGTTCGAGCAATACTGTGAAGATATCGATGCTCAGACATTGAGGGCCTTCGTGTAAATTCCATCCTTAGTGCCATGTTTCTAAGTCAATGTAAGACGGATCTGACTGCCGCAGTATGCATTCGACCATTGGTGGATATCCAGATGCCATGCAGGCGGCACATGTGGCCAAGGTTAGCAAATGTCAAGCGAGCCTTCTGTATGCGCGACGACACTTCACCCGATATCCGACCACCTGATAAGATGTAACTGCTCGGATGACAAAACCATGTCTACTGCAGCCAACGTTCCCGTTGCAAAACGAGGTTTGGTGTAGGGCCAACCCAGTCCTGTAGCCGAGTTTTACACTTCGAAGGTGCGAAACTCATCTCAGACATTGCTTCACTATTGTTTAGACCATATAGAAAGGCTCACAACTTACTTGGATCTTCACTCAGAAGCACAGCGTCGTCCGTGCATTCTAAGCTAAACAGTTTACTGCACGAACGAAGATCGATGCCGCTATTCTCACACGAGGATAGTGCCATCTCATGAACCACTTCATTTGCAAAGTTGGAAGGAAAGAGTGATAGAGGCAACCCTGACGAACACCACTTCTCGTGATCACCTCTGTTGGAAGAACACCGTAAGCACGAAATCGGCTCCGATTTTTCAAGTACAATGACTTGAAGAGAAAAGCAAATTTTTGTGGTGCACCTTTCAATCACAGATAGCACTAGAGAATTGTGCAGAAATTCCAGTTTTCTGAAAATCTGGAATGTTCTAGCTATCCCACTTACTTACTTGATTGGTTGAAGAACATTTTCGGGAAGCAATGTACCAAATTTGGCGGAAAAGTTTGTACATCGTCAGTCTTGTATTTGGTGTAGCCTTAAGAGACCGTTGGCTTATGTAGGAATCATATAACAACAGTCATCGCATTTGCAGAAAAGATCATTACTGAATCTCCACACACATACACACGCACGCAAGCACACTGTATTGTGACCTCTCAACCAGTCCCACCCACCGACCCTTCCGTGTTTCGATTTCTTCCTTCTAGATTATTGTTGTACAGAAACCCAATAGTTCCGTTCCTTACCCTGATTCCAAAGCAACCGCAGCACTATGCTAACCGGAAAGGTGTACTGAGCACCCAGATTGTCTGGCCCTGTCCGAGGAGCGTATGAACTGAACAATCAGTCACCGGCTCTAGTGGGTTACGGACCCCACGCTTCCTTCAGCTGCCTTGCGGGTTAAGCTTTGGATGGCTGAGGGCTCCAAATGCGAAGCAGGCTTTTAAATGAAGGTGCGTTGGCCCCATCCTGTAGAGAAGATCTGACTTGGTGGGAGGCACCCGCTTACAGTTAACGGGAAAGGTACAGTGTCTCCATTCGAAGCTACCGGACATTCCTGGCTTTCATGTAGGATGACACTGAACAAGCTTACCTTGGTGATTCGGATCAGCCCGGACGGGAGTGGGGTGGCGCAGTAGTAACGCACACGCCTTCGGGGTGAAAGGGCCCGGGTTCAAACCCTGAGTGTGGCGGAGGATATGCACCACTGATGGGCTCTAATAAGAGCGAAACTTGAGTCTGGTGCTTCCGAGTGCAAGGTTGTTCGGATGGCCTGGGGTTAGTGTGTGAAACATGGAGTACAAAGGACAGTCAGCCGAACCAAAAGACTACGTCCATACGTTTGAACCTTGTCAAGTAACCCAGGAAATTATGCCTTAATAACAGAACGGATCATGGGAACCAGTACTTACATTCCAAAACGGGGAAGGAAAATTACGGAAACGATCAAATCTCTTTGGAACCATAGTTCACTACGAACTGATAAGAACAACAACTAGACAATTGACTGCTAAGGTCAATCGACATATGTCTTAGTAACGGGCTAAAATTTGTTTGACGCAGTGGGACCGGACAAGCACACTACCACGCGGGCGTGGTGGTCGGCGTGGAAACAGGTTGTCAAGGCGTATGGGAAGCAAACGAACTGTTTAGTAAATACAAGACAAAATTGTGGTAGAAAGCTTGATATCTTGAGTAGACCAGTTTAACGGAGTTTCCTGATACGGCGCCTGAATTTCCACGTCCAGTTTCACTAAATCTTTACACCCATTTTACCATGTTTTGTTTGGCACACATTCAGAAATCAGGCGGATGTGAAAATAACGGGTGAAGTTTTATCTGAACCACGAATTCGTTCTAACATGTAGAGTTTTTTCGACGTCTGAAAACACCACGAAATCACATTCAGTTCAGTGTAGTTATAATAATAATTGTCTGTTTCGTCACGTCTACATTTAAATTATGAATTCTAATAGTTACCCATGTCTCGACGGGTAAATCTGAGGATCATGAGTTCACAAGTTCGGCTATTGCATTTAATTGTTTCTCTAAACAAGCGCTTACATCATAATTCCAGAGAATCGCTAAGAGGAAGCGATTACAATCAACGCCAACATTTTTATAAAAGTCGACGTGATTCTTCCTTTGTAAATGAACATACAAATTCGAGAACGAATTAGCCGGAAGCTTCATCGAATGAACCACTGGGGGATAAGTCAGTGAGTGGGGCATGTGTGGGGGACTTCGCGACTCTCCATGATGTGAACTTATCGTAAGTACGTAGTTTAGTTTCACAAAATTTATTTAAAAAGTGGTTCAAAAAATCCTCTACTGAGGAAAGAGTCCACCACGGGATTCATTCACTTAGATTGATGAATTCGTAATGTACAAAACCAGTACCGGATGGCCGCCACAGAGTGTAGTATCGACACGAAACTACTGATTGGCAATCAGCAAACAGAAGAGAAAATAAACGTATATACATACCAAAGGAGGTCGTCATGTTGGTGTCGGAGCAGAAGACCGGTGTGTGGTGTGTCTGTGTGTGTGTATACGTTTATCATAATGATACTCCGCACCAGGACCAATCAGATGAAAAGTTCAAATCGATTTCAGAATTAACACGTCGAAAGAAACTGCTTTGTATGGCAATATCACCCGCACTTATCGTTATTCCGTTGTTTTTCTTCATTTACTTGGGAAAATGTAAGCATGCGGGCAAAAAAGCTATTGAATAAGCGCAGTAAATGACAGACTTACAGACACATGCTGCAATTACTATGTAAATCTAATAAGACGGTGTGTGGGAGAGTGTAGACGTTAGTTTCCCGTGTTGGGACCACCGGCAAGACCCGCTTTCTCAACAATCAGATAACTAGGCAGACTGCTGAAGTATCACATTTAACAGCCTACTTGTATCAAAACTTCCTCTCGCGTATGTAATACTTGATGTATCCATTCTCATCTTTTTGGTTCAATAACCCTATGGGATTCATTGACCTCTTAGTGCGACGCAGTACGGCGTAGTAAATTTGTTTTTATCCCACACCACGTCCACCATGTCGCAGTGCTATCAAGAAATTATGTACGCCTAACAAGCGGATAAACCGCGACACACCCGCGCACTTCGCTGATCCTTAATAATCGCTTATTCAGTGGGCTGAAAACATATTTAGTGTCAGTTAACCAACGTAATAATGTCCGCTTACGTATCAGCGACATGCGACTCCAGTGTTACGAAAAAAATCTTAATATGTAATGCATTTGAAAAAAATGAAAATTGAAACACATTAATGCAGTAAGGGGAATGTTTTTGCATTCAGGAGATGTTCCTGATGCTCGTCCGACTTTTAACCGTACCTTGCTCAGTTTTGGAATTTTTTCGGATGAATGACCTCCGATCTCTGAATAATTAAGCATTAGAATTACCTGTCGTACACGATAACAGCCAGGAGATCTTAACAGGGTTTTTTTATTACACGCTTCCACATGAGGGCAGTGGAAAGGGCATGTACTCCATAACCGCGAAAGCCCACTTCACCGTTACGGATAACCGGCCACCAGACCCTGCGACTGGCAGCGGAGAACCACATAGGGTCCAAATAGATCAGGTATGCTTACGAGCCGGACGACAGTGGATTACTGTCTACCACCAAAGTAACCGGTGGTGGCGGGGATTCGAACCCCAGACTTCCGAAGTGGAAATCAAACGCTTCAAACCACTCGACCATCACCGGTATGAAGTGGTACAGTGTAACTTTGTCTGCCAGTAATTTCATCCAGAACTTCTCGTGTCGCATCATTTGTATAAACCGGATCGAATCGTATCCCCTTATGTAGGTATTGATTCCTCATGCCCCCCCCCCCCTTCTTCCCTACGTATGCGTATGTGTTTAAGGCGGAATATGGCGATCTGTGCGAGGACGAGCTGGACGACAAAGACGATCCAAACTTTCTGCCCACTCGATTACTGCGTCTGATCCCCGTCCAATTAGTTCAACACGTTCAAACAAATCAAGTTCTAGCACAAAAATTACGCGAATGCTACAAATCATACAAAGGTATCAATCGGTAAGTTATCACCTCTCTGTGAAATTAAATTGCCTTTCAAAACACTGCAACCGTCCATGTCGCTGACCATTCCTTCGTCCTCCAACCCTCGTGAGAACGTAGGTGGTTTGATTCGGCATCACGGTTCTTAGCATTTGGCAATCTGCGATGCCTAACTGTTTGATGAATAAAATGGAAGTGAAAAATTACCACCAATTCTATGTGATCTAATTAATTAACGCTCCCTCATGTAAATGGGTTTTCTTTCGTCTGGATTTGGATGCTTAACAAAAGAAACCTCTGTATAAGGTTAACACCTGTTTAAACCAAAAGCATTAAGCTGGGTTCCGTTTTGAAGAAGCGGACCATATCGTTGATGGTGGTGGTAGTCACAGTTGGCAATCCAAACCTATATTCCAAGTTCGTCTTGCATGTTCCACTCTTTATCACGGATGAGTTACCATTTTGTGCTGCGAACATTTAATACTTCAACGATTCATCATATTTGTGAACGAGGTATACTGTAATCCATCGTGCTGCCGCTCCTCACACTCCCGCCATCACTTGTGGATTGCATTCCTCTCTTTCGTAACGGATGTTATTTCTAACACACGTGCTTCATTCCAGCCTTTTGTGTCTAATCAAGTGATATCGTCCACCTGTTCATTCACGTGTGCTGTCGTTCCTGTTGACTCAGTGATTCGGATTCGATTCATTTGTGTACCTTATATGTGACCCCCCCCCCCTCTCCCTCCATTCATACCAGCGATAAAGCCGAATTGCAATATCTGAAATTAGCACAAACGCACCATTTATTCGGTGTGGATTTCTTCCCGATCGTTGTAAGTGATTGTCAGGTAGAGTATGAAGAGGAAAAGCCTGGTGGATGCGCACTGTGTTCTATGTACTGCTCAATGTGTGACCGTACCCGATCCTCAAATACCGGCAGAACGTTCTTTGTATTATCATATGCATGAGGCCACTACTGCATGGCATTGTTTTGCTCTGTGTCTGCCGTGGGATTTCTGTGCTCCTCGTCAAGCGGCATGGTTCATGATTTTATCCCTAGCACATTACGGTGGCCGACCGGTGTAAACTTGTGACTACTAAGTACAAGGGTTAAAACACCATACAACAGTCCAGCAGATAGGGTTTTATTGGTGGACGACTGCACCGTTTTACTTTTGGGGCTACGTTTGACCTCGTTGGATTTTATCTAGCGCACTGCAGTTCTCAGGCCCGTCTCAGTAACACGTCGGACCTTCCTGGTCATGGAGTCTGTTTCCCATCCGGTTGTATGTTACCGTAAACTAAAAAAGTCTAAGATTACTGAAGAAGCAAATCAGTATACTCACAGTTAATATCCCTGATGTCTTGGCTATGCGATTAGCGACACTAAACCGTAAAGCTCTTATATTGCTCGAATTGTGAAAAAAACTTTCTTGGTATATGTGGTGCTAGTAGAAACACGTTCACAGATTCAGCAGATACGATAACGGCTGGGAAGGAATTGCCGTGTTAGTTACACCTTGTTCATCTGAAAGTGAAGTACACGCTAAAACGTAAAAACAAGTCAGTTGATTCATCAAACGAAAACAATTCGAAACGAAATCTGCGAACCGGAAATGCTCATAGCAGCAAAATAGCCTGATTTTGATTTCGATTTTAACTCTTATTGGAAAGTACTAGGGTCACAGATGGTTGACCACCGACAGGAATGACGTTTTCACTAGATCGTTATATATATATATATATATATATATATATATATATATATATATATATATATAATTACATGCTTGCGCATGAGTGCAGTTGAAAGGGTATATATCCCATAGCCACGAAGGCCGACAGGACTGTCAGGTATAACCGGCAACCAGACCTTGAGACTTGGAGTGGAGAACCACATAAGGCCCCCAATAGGCCCTTTTAATGTTTATTATACAACAATTCAGGTAGGAGGCCGCAGCCAATGAAAGGCTGCCAGGTCGTTATTGTTCAAAGTCCACGACAAAAGCCGTTTTACCACCGCCGGACTATACGTGTGGGATGATTGACGCTTGGCATTGTACACTTGAGTGTTGACTCGGTACACCACTGGAGGCGGGCCCGGTTGACACTCGGTGTCTGTGCATTATTGATGAGTCCTGACAAGGCAGATGAGGTGACAATATCAGTGGCTTCGATGGTGAATGAGAAATCGGCATTTCATATCTAATTATTCGTATTCGGTGTTTCCTATCAGCTGGAGTGCTTAATATGAGTTTGTAATAATTACGATAAGGAAAACGAGACACCATTGTGTAAGTGCATTTTTTATAGCATGCTTGAGTACGAGTGCAGCGGAAGGGGTATGTACCCCATAGCCACAAGGTGCACTGCACTATTGGAGGTAACCGGCAGTCAGACCTTGAGACTTGGATTGGAGAGCCACATCTGGTCCCAACAGGTCAGGTATGGTAACGGGCCAACGACAGTGGATTATTGTCTGTCAATAAAGTACCCGGTGATGGCAGGTATCCCAACCTCGGACTTCCCAGGTGGTAAGGGAGCGCTCTAAATAACTCGACAGTCACCGGTCGACATTGCCTTTAGATTCGTCCTTTTATGTCTCAGAAATGGCGCTACAAGTGGAAGTTACACGAAGATTCTCAGTGTCTGAGTATCGATATCTTCGCAGTATTGCTCGAATATGGTGTGAACACCGAATCAGCAATGCTGAGGTTGGGTGTAGGATGTTCGGAACCAGAAGTCAGTTACTGGAGCAAGCGCTGAATTTAAACAGGTAAAGATGGCTGGGCACGTCTTACGCATATCCAGCGATAGACTTACTGAATAAATCTGTGGACTGTAATCGAGGGATTGGAGGAATAACCGGTGCCACTCGATTTCAGACGTAGGGCATTTCCCTGAAGAAAGACCCAATCAAAGAATAACAGTATGAATTCATGATAAGAGATTATTATTTTCCGAGCCTGCGTGTATCCCTATCTTTAAAGAACAAAATATTCCGGTAGTTTGTATCATTTAATCTGTATATATGATGCAGCTGGATTCAACAGACGACATACTTTTGGGAAATTTATTAAATTCACATTTTGGTAGCAAGGCACTAGAAGACTCCAGGATGTTATTCAACCATTGTGCGAATTATATGCGACGTAGATGTTACTCTGATTGCACAAAAAGGTATCAATATAGGAAGATGGGAATGCCGGCTATTAAATGACTGTTTCAATTGTGTATTTTGTGGGATGGTTGAAAGGCAGAAATGCATATTTTCAACAAACTCGGCAGTTTAAATAATACTACTTGTGAGACTACTTCCTTTTGACCATGTCGCCCTCTGGATGCAATACCTCACAGCAAGAAATAGTTTGAGCGATACAGACTAGTGTCTGTTGCCCGAGGCGATTACTGTGTATCCTTTTCCCCTTGGAGATCTGAATGCACATTTTGTCTTTTAACCGGAGTGCGGTTTTAAGAAATGATACTGTTTCGTTGACGAATTGTTGATATTCCATTGAAATTGTTTGTGTTTAGTAGATTCATCGGAAGATTTAGTGTCGAATACTGTATGAACTAATTCTCTGTGTTCGTTCGCCTTTCTGTCTATGACTGAGAGGCTTGTCCACTAAGAGTTCTTTGTAAAAACAAGTTGGTCTTATCGACGTTTCGATGGCGCCACCCCTAGTCGCCTGTTACTTATGTGTGGACGAATTCGTCTGTAGTAAATGCAATGTCTTTGAATGCCAGTGATGTTTGCAGCTCAAGTGGATTTCAGAAGCTCCCGTCCATCGAATTTAGCGTTAGGGTTCGATTGAAAACGTGTTTGTAAACACTTCCGTTAATGTGGGTTGAGGTGAGTTGGCCTCTCAACTTACAAATGACTTGTCGCGTGGCACGTCTTTTTTCGATAAACGCCGAATCGCCTCAGTTCCGATATCCTAAGACTGCAAGCTTTTCATCACCAGTCGAGGTTGTTTATTGCGTGAAATTTCATCTGTCCTAATCCGGGATGACTGGGATAGAAATTTGTGTCAACCCCATGGCTGCGAATTCAGGGAACTGCGATGAAATTAGCCACATATCTAACTTAAAGTCATAGAATCCCTACTTCTCCCGTCATCTACGGTTGCACGCGCGGGTGGACCTCGTGTTCTGTCGACAACCTCTTTCCCGGCTTGTTTTTAGCACATTTCTGGGGTGTGTGCTCATTAACATCACATTCCAATGATGTTCACGGCCTAACTCACATTTGCTCTAGCTTACACGTCTCGCATTCCAAACTACGCCCCCGGTGCAGTTTCGCATTGCGCAGGCGTTCGGCAGTGAACCGCGGTCATGTATTTCTCGGGTCTGTGGCTAAATGGCCGATCATTCGATTCCGACTACCCCCGTCTGTTTACTTCATGTTCAGTCGTGAAGCTTGTCTGAAATCGACGCGTCGGTGCACAGCGGGGACGTCCCATCGCTCATCTGTGAACACACCTACTGGGGCGTGTGTGTGTGTCCCGTTTTGGCCCGTCCGGTCTGGCTTGTTTATTTCCCGCATGCCTAACTGACGGCATGGTAGCCCTGGCCTGGTTATGCATGCCTGTTTGTTGCACATGTTCCGAACTGCTGATGCTTGTTCGCTCGCTCAGTCGGACGACTGGACTAGGTTGTATGTTTGCTTTCGTGTACACGTGCTTACGTTTTACGCATCCGCGCATGAGTCAGTGCGTTTGTATGGTCTTGTGTGTCTGCACGCACCTAGTGGTCCGTTTTCCATTATAATCCATTTTACCTCAATCATAGGCTAACTATCACCTTGGTTATAAGCAAGCACGCAGGGCATGTCCCATTCGCATACCTCGCGACCGGATCGATATATCGTGGCTGGAGAACGAGGCACGGTCAGTCGGAGAGATTGGTCTTGTCTCGGAAGTTAATTTCTCTCTAAGTGTGAAAGCTGATCGGATTAAGTCAAACTTGACCCTTCAGTGCGTCATTTTTCTGCATGGTCGATGATACCGGAAGGTAGCAGCCAAAAGCAAAGCACAAAAGTGCGACGTTAGTGCTTCAATGAACTGAACTGAACTGATGGGGGTCGGGTACATTTCGCTTTGCGACCGAGTTATGGTGGTGTCTCCCTCTCATTACCAGAGAATCTGCTATGAAAGTAAGCCAGAACGTTGGTAGATCTTCTACTGAAATTTTGGGATCGAAGATGGAAGCGTTGCACGCTGATAATTATCATATTTGCTCACTATCCTCGATAGGAAATTAATGGTGAATCTCGGTTTCTGAAGACATCTCTTTAGTGGGATAATGTACTTGCAAGGGACTTGTAACCACAATAGGCAGCGGAATGCATGAGCAATATCAAAGAAGTTGTATTAGTGCAAAGTGAAGTGAATGTCCAACATGGTTGTTGTGTTCGTAATTAGTCTTAATAAAACTAAAAAGTTTGTATTCCATTTATTTGCAAGGACGTAAACCCAACCTGGCCGTAGTCGGTCAGCAAGCAAACAATCACGTAAGTTAGGGAGTAAGTCAACGGAATTCCATGTGGTTTGACGAGCAAGCATGATCAATTAAGGCGGAGCAGGATCGATCAGTCAGCACCGTTCGGACTAAAGCGTGACTAGGTATCAACATTGAGCAGGCGTATGTAGGATATTGATTGATTGCCAGCGTAGCATGCGGGGCTGTTTCGTAAATTCTAGCCAGGGACCACCGAGTGTGGTTTTCAATCCGGCCGTCGGTTTGGTATCATTCTAACTGATTGTTTTACCGAGAGCATGTTACAAATTACCCTATGACCGAATCTCAACCATTGCTCCTCAGTGCTCTGAAAGACTCGACACGAAAAACCCATGATATTGCTTCTTGTTTTCACATAGTCCCGAAGAGATGGTTATGCGTGATTCCAAATAAAATCAGGATTGAAACAGTTTGCTTCGCTGATAAATGTGACGAATCAAGATAGACCGCTAACACTGTTAGTGAATTTTTTCTTCTTCTGCTGCTCCGATCGTTTGCGAATGTATAACGTCAGCCAACTAAATAAGACAGAATAGATGGAAATACTTCTTAACGCACGGGTTTAGACGTTCATGGATGGCTACGCGGATACGCACGCCGGGCTTGAGCCTCAGCTCAGGCTCGCTGAGTACGTCCTGCTGGTGATTCTCACCAGTCCAAATGAAACAGTTTTTTTATTATTACAGAATGTATTGTTGGCACGAGGGAGCCTGAATCTCATGTAGTGGAAAATCCACTTACATTTTTCACATCGAGAGATCGAACGCCGCGAGCCGGAATCGTACTGAAGACACTCCGTATACCGGTTGGTAGAGCATCTGCCCGGTATGCGGAGTGTCGCCGGTTCGATTCCGGCTCGCGGCGTTCGGCTCTTCGGTATGAAAAGTGCAAATGGATTTTCCATTACATAAGTTTTTTTTTATTAATTCACAATGGTAACTTGAGTGTTGATACTGCCTCACAGAACCTAGCATAAATGGATTGACCGCTGTCTTCCTATGAGGTCAGCGGAATCGGGTAGACGTAAATCAAACACAATTACTTCTATGGCAGTTCTCAATTAATCATGCGTTCACCTAACAGCTGCCTTTCTTTCCCCGTTAACACATACACGTTTCAGTGCGTGCGCATGAAATGTCCAAGAGCCCTGAGCTTGGCTCGATACCTGACCCGCAACGAACTGACCGCGTGGCATGGCTGGGTAAGTCTCACATTTGTTCAGCCTGCGATTCATTATTTTCTATACCCCGTTCCCGAGCCCCAGTGACATTCATATTTAAGAAATCGTTGAAACGATTAATAATATTGCCACACAGTTGTTATGGATTTGGAATACAAATTATGTTACATATTGAAACACGAGTTGTGGATGAATATATGTTTTCCGCGATTTCATTCTCAAGCCATTACAATCACAATCATATTCATATGCAAATGAAATAATAGAAAGAGTTGGAAAAAATATCACTTAGTCGGTTTGGAGAAATAAGGGTGAGGGGAACGGAAATAAGTGCGGGTGACCGGATTATGTAAACGGTGATAATTTGCTCACGTAACCGCTACGCCCTACTGTGTGACACAGTTGAGTGTTGGGCATGAGAGTTGGAGGGCTTGTACTTATTTTCGCTGAACGCAAAGCTCGGGCTTCGAGAGGCAAACGATAATTGGCTCGGCAGTTGCTGGTATCCGAAGTCTAATTGCCCTTGACTTGTGTTGTGGGACCCGAACTGATTACTGTCATTTGAGAAAGCCCGTTCAACCGTCGACGCTCATGCGAAGTTCGTCTGTGACTTTCATCTTATCAACCAGAAAATGCGCTAAGACACGGGAGTGGATAAGTTTAAACACGGAATGTGTAGAGGGACGTGAACGGAATGCGTATAAGTCTTGATACTGGGGATGTCGTTCGCAAGATTTTTCATGGCGAATTTTTCATAGGCTGTAACCCCCAGATCACATATTTTGGTGATAAAATAACCTAACATGATCAAACAAATACGACTGATAATAACCAAACCGCTTTTTAATGTGAGAAATTCTTTCTCCTCTGGACCAGGAAGGATTAGAGAAGAATATTAAAATTGGGAGAACACGCTAGTGTAGAAAAAAAAATAATAGCCGGTCTGGCTCGAAACTGCATTACTGTGCTAATTTGAAAAGACAGTCCGAGTAGTTATTTTACACACAATGCAAAGACCACGGTAGATTGGCGCTGACTGCAGCCCCTAAGTATTTGACTGAAGTGGCTTAGGAAACGGGGGCAGAGTTGATGGCCGATCGCTTATTGAGTTGAAAAGAACAAGAAAGGGAGAAAGTACACTGAAGGCTTCGATACATGGGCCAGAATGGGACGAAAAGCTATGAATATAGCATAAATTCTCGGGAAAAGAGGTAAATTCTGGTTTATTGAAGATAGACTGAGAGAGCACCACGTCATCGACGCATTTAAAGAGTCGTACAGGCCGTTCAGCGGCCAAGTCGCTGATTTGTGTACTGAATAGATTTGGAGGAATGGCGATACTCTGAAGAACACTGGGATTGTTTACTGAGAGACTCGATAAACTTGTACCAGTGCGTTGAGTTCTAATGTAAAAGTAGTCTTCCAACCATAAAAGTAAAGAATTGGAATCACCAAAAGAATTCAGCTTTTGGTGGAGTAAATAACGGGGACCCGGATTAAAAACAGACGAATAGCAACGAACTGATTTCACGCAACTGTATAAGCTCTTTGAAATGAAATATCAAACTGAAACAACTGCGTCCAAACTTTATCTGTTGGGTTTGTATGAAAATTGATAGGAGTCACTGGGAATAACAAAGAATGAACGCAGTCGACTAAGGATGGCGCGCTCTGTCATCATGAGCGTAGATGGAGTGATGGTGATAGGGTGGAAACACCGACAAAATGTTAGAAATTGAATGTTTGGGAATAGGTACCACTGTCACGTGTTTCCATGAGGCAGGAATAGCACCGGTATCAACGGATTCATTGATAAGGGAAATCATTATTCCGGATAGTGGACTGTCTCCAAATTTGAGTGGAAGATAGACCATGTGGACCCACAGCAGAGGCTGTTCTTAGGTTCAAGCTAACCTGTAGACCTCTTCTGAGGAGAGTGGCTCTTTTCTGAGGGAACAGAAAGGTTTTAAGATGGTATGGCATCTGTGGAGGAGCGAACAAACTCGGTGTTCAGGTTGTCGCATCTATTTTGTGGTTTATTGACCGAACCCGTTGTCCGCATACGAGTCGGATTCCGTGCTAACGAAGTTTACTGTTTGCGATACAGAAGAACTGGTGAGCAAATGACTTATTCAACCGTTGCATCTCTTGTTTGATCAAGATAGAGTGACGTTTCACAGAAGCCTGGTCGCGTAGTTTGTAATCATATTCCGTGTGCCTTCTCAGAAGTTTCAGCGATGGAGAAGCCATTCTGCCGTTGTTAGAAAAATATTCTCCATAAGAAAACACAAATCAAACCGCATTCAGTTTCTTCCTAAATAAGCCTATCGGGAAAGGAGAGTATTCAAGTTAAAACCAAGAATAAACAACGAAAAGTGATCTTTTGAGAAGGGTTTTGTTGACGAGTGACAATTTTCTAGGGGTGAACTTTTATTCGTTTTGTCGTGACGGGTGATCGGCGTGCTAAGAGTGAATAAATCTAGGATGTGACGGTAATAAGAGCGTGGTCAGTCGTTCAAACAGGGCTTTAAGTTGTAAGCGCAAATGTTCAGTGTGGCTTGTGAGAGTGCTGTCTAAATATCACTTCCCCTAGTTAGGATAAGACAAATAAGGGAAACGTAGGCGCATGATTAAAATCACCGACAACAGTCAGATAGTAGTGGAATCAAAACGGGCATGAAAGCGTCAGCAAATAAGTTGATGTCTTTCTTGGAGAAAAAGGGGGCAATATACAGATTAATTGTCACAATGCCTTAAAAAAGCAATAGTTTAGGATGATATTTAACAACCATGCAGTCAATTTGCGAGACTGCTCGAAAGTGATGTAAACGGCCACACCATTGTCTGTCCTGTTCTCCTGTTGTTTTATGTCTTGACAAAAGTACTCTAATTTTTCAAGTGGAATAAAATCATCTTCACTACTTTCATTTAACCAAGGGTCTTGGAAACGGACCACACAGGTGCTCATATAAATCCGAAGATTGGTTAGAAACGGCATGTTTTGCAAACATTGACCGGATGTTATTACTGACCAACGCGGGAACGGGAACTGTCGTCTCGGCGTTGTTCGACTGGGGGCAGTCTGCCAGCCAGCCAGCGCGCTCGTGTTTCCCAGTCCAGCTTGGTTTCGGTCAGAAACGAGTTGTAGATGATGAAACACAATATGGCTTATCTGTAATCCGAGTAAAAGTTTCCTTCGAGTAGCGAATTCTGGATGACATGCAGTGACAATGAGAATAATTTCAAAGTGATAGCCGTTCGTGGGACGCGCGCGCAAGGCACAGTTATCTATCCCTATATATATACATATATATATATATATATATATATATATATATATATATATATATATACATATATATATATATATATATATATATATATATATATATATATATATATATATATATATATATATATATATAGACATCGCAGTGTGCGTATCAGTGGTCGAGAAAACGATATTATGATAAAGACAGTTCAACGGAGGATCAGAAAAAACACTAGTTCATTGAATACAATCGATATAAGGAAACAGTTTTCCGTATTTTTGTGCGTTTGTACTGTCTCAAATCTTCGTGCATGTTATGACTTCTCATTGTTATGAACGGTTGTGTTCCACCCGTCGTCAGGACAAGCATCATACGAACGCATGGCTCGGGGTCACAGCTGCCGGTATTCAGTTGTACGGAAAAAACCGACGCGAACGCCCCAGGTACACATTTCAGTGGAATATCATCAAAAACGTTTCTTATAGAGAAAGAAAGGTTAGTCCCTCCATTCCACTTCACTCCCTTATTGGTAAATGCGTTACGGCCTAATCGCTTGCTTTGGTAAATGGTTTACCTTCTCGGAGTATTTAAAAAAATATTTTAACTTTGTTCTTCAGTTCACGGTGAAATTGATTGCCGGTTGGCGATTTCCGCACAAATCGTGCCAGCCCCCAGTAGCAGTTACCTCGACAACTCTAGGCGCCTCATGTGTCGAGACGTTTCCGTCCGGAAGTCGTCCGCGTCAGTCCAGCCGAAGTACGGGTGGTCGAAGTCCACTAGTAAGTGCCACTGGACCCACGCTGACCGTGGGACTGGGTGCAGGTGGAAGCAATCTATCCGCTACCAGTTTGCCCAGTACTCCACTGTCAGCTCGATTGGCTCTGCCTGCCTCCTCGCCGATGGGCAATAGTGGATTGGGCTCACCGAGTAATTTGGCTGCATCGTCCTGGACACAACGGGATATGAGCTACGAACGTGTAGCACGACGCAGTGGTCAATCTCCGACCACAATGAAAAGTTCAGGACGAAGTAAGCAGCTTATGCGCAATTTGATAAATGTATATGATGTGATAATCGTTTTCACTTGTTATTTTCAGGCAAACAATCCGTCATCACTTTTCTATCCCGTCAGTTTGTAATTTTAAGTATAACAAAATTTGGTGTAAGCTCTGCTTGATCTCTTATGGTATTACGTTTTCTCGCAATTTCATATGCCCGTTAAATTTACAACTATAAACAAGCAGCTTCACCAAACGGTAGTTATTTCTCCAAATTAACTATTCCCGCAGTTTTTGGTCACAAAGTCTTCGTCTACTCTTGTTGTATGGCTGTTCTCAGAGAAAGCATTTATTTCTGATCCATCCCTTCCTCTTTGTCTTTCTATGGGTTCGAAAAAAAAACGGAGCAGTTGTACGACAGACTTTTTATCCATTGTCCTCACTCACAAACGGCTAACGTGTTACTTTGTAAATTGTGTAAGACACGGAAATATCAACCAGCTTTGCCTTCAAACAAGTGATGAACAAACGGCTGAGATGCAACCAACGGATCATTTGTCACCGATACTTCAGTTGAAGTTAATAAAGTACGGGAAGCCTCCCGATGCTTATGTCGGATTTGTCTTACGAGATCTCCGACACTTTCCTTTATTTCCTTGTCCACGGAGGTACCGCCTCCAGTTGCTGGAATGCACCATTTTGAAACGGAAATAAAATTTATATCGAAAAGCCTGCTTCTGTTCTCGTGGCGGTAAGTTAACACGATGAAGCACCTAAGCATCTCTTAAGTATCCGTTACTGAATTTCGTGATAAGCTAGCATTGCTGCCTATTCATTCGCGGTCACTGTAAGAGATAGCCGCGGATTCTCACACGAGCGAACACAAGTATGATCCAAGTCAAGTAGATGGTTCATGCATCCCGAGGGGTTACTACTACAGGAACACTCCGAGTACGTTTTCCTTTCCCACTGATGGTAGATTTAGGTCCAGCTGTGAAGGAGTTAGGGACCAAATGTTGGACGGCCGCTTAGACTGTACTGGGACACGATTGAATCGGTTCTCGAAAATGCCAGTGTCTCTTCGGATATAGTAGCGATAATGTATACCGTTTCTTTAGCTGTGCTTTGTTCTTCGTAGAACCCGTTCAAACGATTGCAGTCCACAACGTCGGAGAATTGTCGATGATCGTATCTGTAATCCAATCAGCAAAAACTAAAATGAGTTTAACCGGTAGCGGTCCAGTAGTTTAGACCATTTGCTTACCACTTCGGAGGTCCGAGGTTTGAACCCACTCCATCACCGGTTACTTAGGTGGTAGATAGTAATCTACTGTCGTCCGGATCGATACCAAACTTGGTTTGTTGGGACCTCATGTGTTTCTTCACCACTCCAAGTCTCAGAGCCTGGTTGCCGATTATCCCTAATAGTGCAGTGGACTTTTGTGGTTATGGGGTATATGCCCCTTCCACTGCACGCATACGCAATTATGTAATAAAAAAGGCAACAGCTTTTTTGTCTTCCTTCGGTTATTACTTTGTGGCATGCGGTACAGACAGTTGTTAACTAGTTTCCATAGAAATACAATCATAGCCAGTTGCTCTGCAACAGAATGCCGACAGATCTAATGATTAAGTGAACCTATATATGAGAAAGGTATTTATGTGGCCCTTTTTGACATAAGGTGATCCTAATTTCCGGATGAACTGGTGTTTAGATTTGCCAGACTCACCAATCCAGACTGGTATCACACTTCGGTTATCTAGGGCACTTTTTCTCATTCTTTCATCTATGTTGTAATTTATGTGTCATTTGTTTACCACCCTTATACCGAATCAGTGTTGGATTTCGATTCGGGTTGCATTCCTAGTCTGACCCCTATATCAACTCGGTGTTCTGCCAATGAGCTACCGATTATCGGTGGCGTTGGGTGTCTAGCCGCCCCGCGTATCCAAACCACAGACAGTAGTGGTGCAGCTTCATCTTCTCTGTCTTCCAAGAGCTCGTTCACTCCACTTCATCATCGTCCATCAAACGAATTGTTGATCAATGTGGTCGAAGTATGGTTAGCGGACCCGACACAAGCCAAAACGGTGATGACTATGTGCGCTGGTAATCATGCTTTGTTCATGCGTCGTCGTCAGCCAGACAGTGTGGAAGTTCAACAGATGCGTGCCCAGGCACGTGAGGAACGAGCACGGCGTGAGGTAAGTCAGTTTCTCATCAGGTGGTCAATGCGACGTGCCTCCGTTAATCGTGGTCGCGTAAATCACCTTGCTTAATTCGGGTGCAGTTGTATTTAGTAAAGATTGGTACCATTTGGGTTTTGTAGAAGTTTGGTCCTGATTGTCACATGCGAAAACTGTTTTATTCGAATGGTCTAGTTGTCTTAGCAAGTTCGCCCGACTACAGCTGTTAGTAGTGTGTAATTTGTGCGTGTATAGAAGCGATACGTACTTGGCCGATGTGGGTTTTCATTTCATCCTTGCGCATGAATGCTGTGGATGGGGCACACCCTATGGTCTCACATTCTCACTGCATCGTCAATGATATTCGATTACCATGACCCCGAAACTTGGAATCGAGAACCGCAATTCTTTCGGTGTGATAACGAGGCGGGTGGCAGCGGATTGCTGCCTGCCACTACTCAGCTTCTGTTGGTTTGTTAACTGAATAAGATGAACTTTCCTTCCATTTTTGACGCCCCTGTTAACTTTTATAATGAGAAACCGGATAGATTCATTACTGGGAAGTGCTGTAGAACTGTTATTGGGTATCAACGATAACAGTATGTTTTTTCGGTCAAGCAAACTCGGGATGTGAGCAGCGAGGGCTGAACGCGTTTGCGTTCCAACGACCAAGCTATTTCGCTTGATGCGTACCAATAGACTTATGAATCTCTGTGGAGAGAGGGGAAAACGTTAACGGTACAGATTTTGGGATTCCTTTCACACACAAAGTGCGAATTACTGTCTGGAAACCGAGTCGATTCAACAACGAGCTTTGTTTTGCAGAAAAGGGTTCTTTTATATATATATATATATATATATATATATATATATATATATATATATATATATATATATATATATATAATGAAGGAGCGCAACAGAGTATAAAAAGTAGTTGGCAAAGTAATGTGTTGTGACTTTTTGCTTTTCTACGGCACCTTTTTAATGTTTTTGTCATATCGTTTTACTGAGTGGTATTTCTGTGTTTATGGGGCACACAAACGGACCGTGCAGCATTCGCATCGCTGACTTTTGTTCTGACTCTTGTCCTTCAACGTCTCTAACCGACGACAATCCTCATCTCGTGGGTCCTCACCAAGAAGGCGGGAAGCACCAACCAAGGTCAATGCTGATGTTAGTTTCTTCTTGCTTGTGCGCCAAGTGATAGCCTGACCGCTGTGTCGCTTCTTCCAGCCTCGCCCATCACGTGTGAATAGAGCACGGAGGGACAGACGATGGGCAGGCATACACAAAACATCCAAACCACTGGAGGTGGTGCAGAGCCTTCACCTCAGTCAGAAGGCGGCTATCCGTGCCCAACACACAACGGCACACCTTGTCATCGCTCACCTGATGTTCTCACTAGAGGCAAGCAATGCTGCGGAGACATTTGTTGTCAAACATAGAAAGACGCGAAGTGGCCGGATCTCTTAGCCGTAGAGTAAGATGCAACGGACCGATGAAGAGATATATCTTATCATGTGTTCAAGCATGGGATAACTTGTTGGTCTACTTCTTTCGCCGTTGATATCGCAGCCACATCTGTCTCGTTGCTTGCTAAATGTGCGTCTCATCAGTTGTTCAGCCTTACTGCAAAACTAAGGCTGGGTTAAATGAAGATCTGTAGGTAATCGAGGTGGGTCAGCTCATTATGCGTTCGACCTTAACTGGTTACAGATCAGTTCAGTTCACTCAGCTATTGGCTTTGAAGCTCGCCACCTCAGTTACTACTTTACAGTATCGCTCAACCGGAAATGTAATAAATCGAAGCGCAAGGAGTAAATAAATACGGCTGCTAATACCAATGGAGAAAATAGCGCAGTCGAATTGGGAGTTCGAGTGCTTGTATTCCACTGTACGCGGCATTTGATTACATTGCTTAGAGGCTTCAGTTACCGATAGGCAGATTTTGTACATCCTGAAACATGATAAATAGTCAAGCATTGCAACCAGTGTTTTAGCATCTTTTGGAAATGTCATGGATTGGTCACTTTGATCAATCCTCCAGACGCCTTGGATGACAATTTACCCTAATTGTGTCCATCTATGAAAAACATTCGTTCAGGTGATGTGGAAAAATGTACACCTTATTTGGATTATCATTGTTTCGAACGTGTTATTTTAAGTAGATGTTGTGCGTAAAGCTGATGGAGTTATACGCGTTTCATGACTTAACAGGAGGGTAAAGAAATTTTTCAATTGAACTTGGTCGTTTTGGGCACTTCCTTTGTATACGTTACATAACATTAACCTTTTCGATGAATGATATCGAGGCGACAGCGACTAAGTATATCGGTTAGATCCCTGTTTGTTCCACGTCTGCTCTACCACATGCACTCAACTTTCTGTTTGTCCGCTACACCTTCACTATGGTTAATTCCGTTTTGATCATCGGTTTAATTTAGTTCTTTCAATCATTGATCTGTTACTTTTGTGCTCTGGTTTTTGTATTTACATTGTAGTGTCGGCCAGTCAAAAGTAAAACGAACAGAAGCATAGTAAGCAAACAAACAAAATAAATTTATTAGGCGAAGAAAGTTCTAATGCAACTGCGGCACTCACTTCAGCACCCAGCCATGTCGCCTAATGTCTCAAACCAGCCGGTAAGCGAATCTTGCGAATCCCAACTCGTAAGCCCAACAGATCCTGCTCGACCAAGTTCCCTGGTTTGAGTTTTTATTTCCTCTTTCCACCTGGGCTCACCCTCCAACTACAGCCTGCCTCGGAGAGTGATGTACATCGAGGAAGTTCCTCAGTAGGTATGCGAAACATTTTTCAACCTGTTCAAATTGAGCGCTCGCTCCAGGAACCGACGTCTGAGTCCCACTACCTTACGCCTAAGATCATCACTATTGACGCGGTGTTCCCATCACATTCAAACAGTATTAAATGTCAGTGCTCAGATACGAGTAGTCTTCGCCTATCTTCCAGTCAAAACGACCGCGTCTCTGAGCTGTTTAAAAAAAACGGACCTAACTGTCC
Organism: Fasciola hepatica; assembly: GCA_948099385.1. Lineage (NCBI taxonomy): Eukaryota > Metazoa > Platyhelminthes > Trematoda > Plagiorchiida > Fasciolidae > Fasciola > Fasciola hepatica. Next base: position 3,935,511 of record CANUEZ040000106.1, read on the forward strand.
TAAAATGTACTTGACTTTTAATGGATTTCAGACTGACGCCATCGGGGTCTAGGTAAAAGCCAAGCAGTCTTCCTGTAGGCGTGAAGACACGACGATATCCGGCCACCTGCACAAATGTAACTGTCATGGTAACAGATCTTTTCTATATCAGCTGGGGCTTCCTCTCCATAAACAAGATTTGGTGTGGGACTAACCCAGTCGTGCAGCAACATTTTACACTTCTAAGGTGCAAAATACATCCAAAGCATTGCTGCTTTGTTGTTTAGACTATTCAGAAAAGGTTGCAATTTAACTGGATCTTCATTTAATAGCACAGCGTCGTGTGCGTATTCTAAGTCAGACAAATTTTTTCTCGAACAAAGATTGCTGCCACTTTTTCCACAAGACGATAGGCCGTTTTTTATAATCATTAGATCTGGAAATTGAAGCTTCATGGTGATAAGGGGCACATTTGACACACACACACACACACACACACCGCTTATTGTAGCAAAATGGGGTGAGTGGTTTCGGGCAGCGGTCCGAATTCGATTATTACCAAGCTAATTTCTCCGTGTATCTCCGCGCATTTGACTGCGTCGATTTCTGCGTAGAAAGCTCCGCATAGAAAACAGATCGTCGGTTATCGTCAAAAACAGCTGCGCGGGACTGGTAATTTAAGTGTTTGTGCGACCATAGACGAGTTGTAAACAACAGTGAGCACGCGTCAATGAGTAATCTGAGTCCATACCTGTGGGCTCACCAGCAGTAACCAATGCTAATATGGCCTATATATATATATATATATATATATATATATATATATATATATATATATATATATATATATAATCCGAGTAGGACTTCTTCAGCAGAGACTGTGGCAGATGCACGGTCATTGGAGAGCATTTCGAGAGGCGTTCAAGGCGAGTAGTCATTTCGGAGCCTGAGACATCCAACTCCGACCAGACTGGGGCATTTGACCATTCTGGATCCCACGTGAGTCTATGCTGATTTTTATTGCAGAATATCGTAGTCGCCAGGTCCAGTCTGTTACTAGAATACTAGTAAGTGGAACGATCGTCGTTAGCGGTTCGATCGGCTGGGATAGCAAATGGGCCTCGTGTGTCCTACTTTTTCCCCTAAACGGCCATGTCGTGCAATAAAATCGCTAGCAATGACCGCAGCATCCGTTGAATACACGCTTTGAAGCAGTTGGGACAACTCCCCGTAACCTTCTGTTCATCTTCGGCCTCAGAATCACCGTCTTTAATCATTACGACATCGCTTCAGTTTATTGCTGTTGACATCTACAGAACCGTTCGACCAAACTGCACACAAACTACCTCTGATAGGAGTTCTGTCTAACAAGTGAAACTCGTTTGTCTTGCTCAAAGCTTTCCCAACACAAGCCTGACCACAAAAATACCGAACCAAAGAGTGAGGCGGTAAGATGAGATTATATCTGCAGTGTGAAGCGATTTCAAACCAGCGGGCTCTTGTATACGCGTTTCGGAGGCAGTATACGTCTATTTTGATAGTTTCAAAAGTTCCAACCGGGGCAACCTGCTGCCCTATCTGACTCAGTGTGTGAACGTTGGGGACGGACAGCTGAAGTGAACATTTTGGCTTTAGGGATGAGTTTAATTGATGCCCTACTTCTAGACTTATTATTCACCAGACACGTCCCCTAAGCCTGAGTTATCCGTAGCATCCAACATCAATAGTGAATCGGAAGAAAAAATTATAAAAGTGTTTTCCAGGAATGGTGCTGGAGGTTACTGGAAGAGCGATACTTCATGGCTTTCCACATTAGAGAAGAAGTTTTCCTTTGGGAACCCTATCTCAAGTATTTACTCAACAGTCTAACCCACGAGGTAGTGGGGCGTTAACCCAGAGCGGCAACGTGATTAAAGTACTCGCGACCTTTCAAGCGAGACCTGGTTTTTTCCCCCTCTTCTATTCTGTCTCCGATGGTGCAGCAATTGTCGGTCCGCTATTGTACGCAGTCATTTACCCTATGCACCCAGTGGAACCCACGGAACGAGGATGGAGTACCACAGTTTGTTCTGAGGTCTGCTCAGTGAAGTGCAATGGCTTCTCTCACCGTCGAGAGAAACTCCTGATGCTCCATCCGCTCTACTGTGCATCTAGTGGAGGATTATGATTAGTGAAGTGATTCTCTTCCTGTTTATCCGCTTGAGTGTCCTTTCCCGGAGCATTGCAGTTAGTTGTATAGACCCAGGTATCACCCATCAACTGGTTCAGCGAGACTACGTTGTCAGACCTCTACCCATTGGCCTGTTAGGCATGATCGCATCTCTGGTTTAACGAAGCCATCCTGCGGTAACTCTTCGGGTCGTGGCGGCATCCAAGCCATCACTACTTCAAGGTTCAGTTTCAAATCGAGATAAACTTCTATCACCGCGCATTTGGATCCCACAAGTGCTAATTCTACTCGCCTGCCAAATCTGATAGTTTACTTTATTGAAGATGTGCTGTGGAGTGAAAAGTCACCGGAAGACTAGAACCGTATCCACAGTTTCCGACCTCAACGGATGGGTTATTTTGTTTATGAGAAAAATTCAGCAGTAGTAGTTGTAGTACTAGGAATTTTCAGTCTCTTGTCGTATCACTGGGCTCGTGCCAGGTTATCTTTGTAACTTCCTGTTTTTATTCAACACGGACGGTCACCGTAATGCACAGCATGACCGGTTGAAAAGAACCGACACCGGCTTTTTGAAATGGCTGATGGCCAGACCGTTGCTTTATTTACTATCTAAAATTGCTGTCGCAGAGTTTTATATGACAACTAAAAAGTTATACACTCTGTCAGTGCATCCCACGTAGCGGGTCTATCATGCATTGTCTCAAAGGCAAACGTGCATACGGGGAACCAAGCAAATTGTGAGACAGTTTGAGATAAACAAATTCCATAATTTGTTCCCGTAACTTTATTCGATCTTGGTAATGTGCGTCCGTGTGTATCCGTGCGTGCGTGCTTCCTTGCCAGTACGGACCCATAGGTTTTGTTTTTGCCTCTGTTCTCGGTCAGGCAGTGAACCATTGGGTTTTTATTTTGATCGAATTACACACACACACACACACACACACACACACACACACACAGATTCCCCTAATCTCCCGTTATCCCACCTAGTTGTTCCAGTCGCAGGAGCATTCTTCCTTTCGAACCGTAGGCAAAGTGCATGCTTTGTACATGTGCGCTGTTACTCGTGCCGTTTTTGAGATTTATTGCGATCTATTTAAAGGTCGTTCAGACGGACAAATCGCTTTGAATAAGCACGGTAAATATATATATATATATATATATATATATATATATATATATATATATATATATATATATATATATATATATATATATATATATATATATATATCTTCATACTTGTACACTCCGATGCTGTATCTTTACGAGGATATAACATCGGAGTGAACAAGTATGAAGATGAGTGGGCAGAGGAGTATCGGGTACGCATACCTGATGAGCGACAACAACCGCGAAACCGGTAGTGTGCCTTCGGGGAAATTGTGTCCACACGTTCACATACTACTCGCTATCAATATATACATATATACCATAATTCCACAGTTCCAGGAAGGAATGAAGAACTGCAGTGCTCTGTGCGACAGGTTGCGACACACTGTACTAGTGGCTTGCTGTTTGTACACCAGACAGTTGGCTGAAAACGAGGGTAATTGAAACACACGAGCAAATCCCCGTATTAGCGTTGTTGAAGAGAAAATGGAGCTGTATAGGATTTCGGCCCCGTAATTGAGTGACTCGCAGATAAACGAACCCCAAATTCCAAGACAGAACACCGGCTCGCTTTACTATGTGTACGAGAGGACAGATTGTCAAACAATAACGATAACATACCTCAAATTGTGGACAAACCGACCACAGAATCAATACAGTCAAGAAAGGCTTCGAGACACCCACGGCAACAATAGATGGGAAACGTTCGAGACAGCAATACGAGAACGATTCAAGTAGCTTAAGAAATAGGTCTTTATTTATGGGAGCCTTTTGGCCAAGCACGAACAGAAGAGAGATAATAATTGGAGGTAACGCACATACAAAAGCGGGTAAAGAACAAGCGGGTTAACGTGGTTATCAGAAAGAGCGAGATCAGCGAGAGACGGCTAAGTCCAGCCGTTCGCACGGGTAAGAGACGGGAGGAGGAGGGAAGGTTACGTAAACGATGAACTCAAACAGATAAGAACAACCGTTAGGCGCATGGGGATTGGGGTCCATCAACACTTGTTATGGAGACAAAACTAAAAGGAACTGCGTGACGCAGCATGACTGAACAACAATAGCTACGCGGTTGAGGAGGCCGAGTATGATCGACATGGAATTTAGTAGTGACAGTGCATGAAAGGGAAGCAAATAGTTTGGTCAGTACGAGATAAATATATGATAGGGAGCATGGGATCTTGACTGAACCAATTTAACGCGGGTCCTCGATATGACGAGCTGAATTTCTCTGTCTAGGTTCAATAAATCTTTACAGGAGCAACTGCCCAGAGTTAGACTAGCGAGCGCAAAGTGGTGCTTGAGCTGGGGTAACCGTTGCAACGGACGGCTTTGCGGTGGACGCAGTCCATAGAAGGAACAATGAGAAGAAAGTGGTCATGACCCAAACGGTTTTTCAATATTCGGAGGTTCGACGAATTTGAGCCTTGTATGAATTAAGCGTTGTGGTTGTAAAACGAAGTTTAACACGAAAAAGTAAACCATTTTTTACGCTTTCAAGGCGGGAGTGGTTATAAATAAAAGACCAAGTAGAATCGAGGGATATTTGCACTGATGAGTAATGGCGTTGAAGACTACAATTAACGTCTCGCTTTAAGGAAACGGAAAAATAGCAGATCTTGCGGTATCGAAGGGTACGATGGCTTGATCTCCAAGCAACGATATGATCGAGTTCGGAATACAGTGGCAAGTAAAGAATGGAACGGTCTTGAGATTGCTTCAATAATGGAGCGTGGTGAGACGAGTAGATCAAGCATCAATGGAGGTTTCATCGTCGACAAATAAAACACGAATAATATTGAAGCTCTCTGATGGACAACGGAAATTGTGGGAGTAGCACCAAACCTTGGGGGACATCGGACGTCGCTTGACGTACACTTAAGGGGACCCGTCAGCTCAAATTTTCACTGTGCGTTCGCTGAGAAAAACTCGAATCCAAATCAGCATTTCAGGTGAGGGTCCGAATTCAGTCAGTTTCGATAACAGATCACAATATAGCGTTTGATCGATGTTGTTTTTGGATAATCAGAAATACAAAATGCGATTTGTCACGTTTCTTGCTCTCAGATGTCCGGATGAGCAAAAGGCAGTGCTAGCAAATCAGTGGATCTGTGGTGGTCATCCATAATTGCATGGTACTCCAGATGCGAGAGAATTTGCGTCGCAACTACAGTTTCTGTGACTTGGAGAAAAACTGATTTGACACAAAAGAGTTACCGGTTATTAGGCTTAGAAGGATAGTCAAGCTCGTGAAGTTGGAAAGCAGGTTCAGTCTGCAAAGATGAGGGTGACGTTGTAATGTGTGGTCAGATTTAATATACGAGGCAGAACGGGCGTAGCTTGTTAGCAAGGTTGGTAGAATGTCCTCTGAATTGTAAGGTTTGATGTTGAATGAAAACAGAACTTGGTGTGTTTTCGATGATAATTTGGATGATTATGACAGGCTCAAACAATGTGCGATGAAGAAAGCACGGAAATGGTGTGTGATAGAATGGGATCCGAAGCAAATATGGTTCACTTTTTCGGGTGGTCCGGATACCGAGAACGGTCCGTGTTGTTAGTGGAACGATAGAAGAGGTTGAAGTATTGATTGAAACTGGAAATTTAAGTTTTATCCACACTAACCAAAACTCACGATTAGAAATAACAAAATTGATTGGCGAGATTTCACGCTCGATTCGTGCGAAGATTTGGCTTTTAATGAAAATCAGTTTTCGAGAAAAAATGGGGTGGGTTTTGTTGTATAAGTTAGAATCTTGAGTTTCGGAAAAGTTGTCCTAGAAGACGGAATGGCTCATGAAATTTTGCACAACCGTTGTTGATGTTCAAGATGCCAACGTCTGGGAAAGCAGTACATCAATTAAGAGAGCGTTATTAGGAGTGAGCGAGCATGTGGCTTTTTGATCGGTGATGCGTTTTTCGTATAAGCGTAGTGACAGAAACGGGCAATCGAGCTAGAAAGACGGAACTGATGACCCCTGCATAGGGCTTTTGGATTGGTCGGCAGTGCTTCTCCGATCGAAATCCGGATCTATCCACTGCATGTGGGGCTTATCTCGTTTTGTTTCACCTTGTGACTTCTTCAAAATACATCTGTGAATATGTTGCACCATCTCTTGAGTGAATGATATTTCTCGGTTATTCCCTTTTATTCCATCCTAAATCACTATTGCTTATTAGATTTGGTTTAATACAGTTCCGTTTTTCCCCCTCTCTTACTATCAAACCGATGTCCGGTTTCTCTACTTTTTTCGGCGTCAACTTCTTTTCTCATCGTGCACATGCTTTGGATGAAAATGAAACCGTTGAATAGTGTTTGATTATCGAAGATGGAGAAGATAAAATCCAACAAGTGTTCTTCCAAGTATAAGAATGTTTCGTAGTTTCGACATGCTCGAGGAGAATTCGGGATCATAAATCTCTGTCTACCGACACACGGAAACAGGAGTGTTCACGCGTTCTCCGAAAAGATGACGTCGCGATGCATCTGTCGTTTCTTCCATCCCGTCTGACACAAGTTGCTCTGTGGAATGCAATCAGATTTACTGAAATTTATGCATCCGCGATAATTCTTGACCGTTAATTGCCGTTATTTTCCTTCATTTAAAAATACCACCTACAAATGTCCCTACGACAATGTGTGATGCTCCTGCCTGCAGGTGAACCATTTTTATTTGTTGGGCAGTGGAGCTGCAGTTTAAGAAGGGTTCAGGTCAATAGTCTCATCCTGTTCTGAATTCACTGTTTACCTCTTGTCTTAGGTGATACTGATTCAATCGAATGACTCAACTGGGATTGGATAACTTGTTTTGGTGTGATTGTTTATGGTATATCGTTTTTGTTCAAGAGGCATTTTCAAAGTTGCAGAACTCACAGCTAACTCACTAAGTGTACTCATCGATCAGGGCAACATTTTTTGAGTAAACTAAAAAGGAATCTGCATCAAAAATAAACCTTGAACCAGGTAATCCTCACTCACAGTGAAAGATTAAACTGATGTTCACTTTGACTTCTTGTTCCCAAACGCATGCGCTACTAGTCGATCACTCTTCACTGTGATCAACTTCACACGCACGCTGACAGACAGGTTTGGATCATCGTTCTCCTCTGTTGTTTTTAGGTTTATTTAATGTTATATATTGGTATGAGTACGAATGACTCAAAACGAGCTTGTTCGCCACGTTGTCTTGTTCTTAATGTGTTCTGTAGGATTTTTCGTACATAGAATATTATTATTTTTACTAGTATTGTGAAAGATTTTAAGAAGTTCCCCTTGATCATGTAAACTAACTACAGTAGTCTGCCCCACTGTGCTGTGCAAGAAAACTTTCTTCATAGGAAGCCGCTCACCATGTAAAAAACCCAGAACCGAACGAGAAACATTTTCATTGGGATTTTATCCTCCAAAGAAGTAACATTTTCGGGTCAAATATATCTGAGAATTTCGTTTGCCGAACAAGATTGGTCATGTTCTTTTGTCCAGCGATATTATATCAGTTTTCTGGCTCGTTACCACGTCTGACTTATTTGTACCTTACGTGGTTCTCCAATCAAAATCTCAGAGTCAGATTGCCGGCTGGGCTTTTAACCTACTGCACTGGTAGACAGTCGCGTAGTAAGTTAGAATCACCAGGCCATTGGGTTTGGTGAGGTCTAATCATGTCGACCAAGTTTTTTGGGTCAGTCAGCAGTAATATTAAAGACTAGTTGCTTTAGGGTGGATGGGTTTCCGTCTCATCACAAGACGTCGATATTGTTCGCCTGTCAGTATGACCCAGACACCGATATGATGAACAGTAACCCTGATGCTAGTGAGCCATCTTTACATCAGATTTTCATGAACATGGCATATCGCAACATCACGAATCATACTCAGTTGTTCTCGGGGTTATCATGTCGACACAAGACATTTTCTGGTTAAATTACCATTTGGATAAAATTTCCTTTCTGTCTCACACCTGCAGATTGAACGAAGCCGGCTCGCCCGGGCCCGTGCGGAAAAAGCCGAGGCAATCGACGCCAAGCAAGCCCTGGAAACTAGATGCGCACAACTGGAACAAGCATTGCGACATCAACAGGAACTTCAGCGTGCCTATTTGTCCGGTGGTCTTGACAGTTCACGTGAAGTTCATCAACCCCGAATTCGTAGTCAACAAGGTACGGAACATGAAGGGATCGAGCATGATGCACTGAAGTTACGCACTCCTCAACCGCCACGAATTACACGGCGTTCACTTCGTCTTTCAACAACTTCTGGTGTTCCACCTGACCAGTCTAAGTCTCCGAATACAGATGCTTTCCTGTCCAGTCAGGCTGAAGTTGATTGTAGTGAACAACAGCTTAACGCTCCAGTGGAGAATGACCCGAAATCAGACGACGAGCACAACCCGGAACTTGATAATGCACCGGGGTCATCTGATATTCAGTTCGGTGATTGCATTTTTTACCCACCGGACCATGATGATGTGGACGAGTTGGACTACTCGGAATATGTGCGATGGGACGGCGGAGATGGTGGGATAAATCACGGAGACCAGTTTCCTTTAGTCTATCCCAGTGCCTCGACTTATGACTCCAGACATTTTGGCACGCAGCAGCTGCGGAGCACATTTCATCGAGCCACATCTGGGACGTACCGTGGAGGTGGTGGTGGAGTAGGGATTGGAGGATCAGCATCCACGCCGGCCACTCCGTTTGTTCGGAGAGCTTTGTTTTCGATGGACGATTCAGCAGCAGTTAAACAAAACAGCTTTGTTACTCCTCAGATGTCTCGCAGACGATTAACGATCACTAATCCCTACACCGCAGAGGTGACCGAACTAAACGCCACACCCAAAATACCGTATTCCGCCCATTTTGCAGGTTATGTAAGTGCGTTTTCTCAGGTCATCGAAAATACTGGTGTTTTTTTGTCCACTACTTCAGTATACATATTTGAGCAGATTTTCGGAGTATCGTCGGCACTACTGTGTCACTTGTCATGCGTTAGCAGAGTTAAGACACCCGTTTCTTGACTTCATTTTCGTATTCTCTAGCTCAGTGGGATGACCATCCCCAACGCCAGCAGGTGAGATTTTTTATTGTGCCTTCTGAGTCTTATTCACAGGAACGATAGGATGGTGACGAGACTCTCAGATATCGTTCAATCCATGGAATATTCCAATTCGATAGAAATTCCTTCTTAGTTTCCGAAACCTTCGAGTAGAAAAGATCACATGTTGCTATGCTCTACTGAGGCACTATTTATGGGCATTACGATCCCTTCGAGACGCTCCCTGGTGTCACCATAGTTCACACGGTCGTTTTCCTACTCTTGTCTTTAGGTGACTGCATTAATGTGCTCTGTGATATTTCAGAGTAAATTACACTGCAACCCAGAAGCCAACGACGAATATAAAAATCAAAACTGGCAACGAAGTAATCACGGGTAACAGATATTTTATGGTTCATTATGATCTTGTTGAGATGCTCACACACGAACCAGGATTGCGTACCTCAGAGAGACATTTGACTGGAATCTATGAACTATTTACTGCAGATTCGAAAAACCGTTGAGTCCTGGTCGCGTTGTGTTCGACTTCTTGTTTTTTTTTCTCCGGTTCGAGCGGGTGAATAGTTTCGTGCCCAAACATCTAATACAGAATGTCCATTTGTACACCGACTGATATCTTCCGCTTCACGATTTTTTTTCTCACACACAAGCTTTGACCAATTGCGTCCTCCTGCATTAAATAACCATGGCCACCGTTACACATAATTCCGTTGATAACGTTGTTTTGTTCTATCCACGGGTTGCAGTTGATGAAGGTAACAAATGTGAATTCGGGGCTCTCTCTAGAAGTGTAGGTGGTCCACTCGAACAGTCATCAAATTATTGCATGTCAGAGTAGGAGGGTGACGAACGGGACTTCATCCGACCTTCTTTTTTCTTGCGGTTGCATCCTCAAACTTTGCACAACCAAACGTAACCTACAAGACAATAGAATTCCACGGGAAGCGGTTATGCCGTGGATCGTAGAAGACCAAGTTCATGTACTCTGATATTTTATAAAAGCATTATATTCATGATCAGTGAATTTTAACATGCATCTGTGACCATTTCACTGAAGTTTGAGTCATCTGATCGAGCAACACTACTGTCTCGTCGAAATTCAAATACCTCTGTTATCCTTTTCTTGGGTCTGATCGTCAATCAAGCGGTCCACTGGAGACTCTTTGAGTCACAATTCAGAGCTGAGTGCCAGGTAATGAACACTGTGAGGATGGCACGGCTCGAAAAACCCCCAGTAAGAGGTTCTACTTTGACACTTCGTCATATGCTCCCCATGATAGTTATATTTGATATTCAGACCCCGTTTCACTTCCTTAACTGCATTGTGAGACACAGAGCTACTAATAAAGCCCCGAAACTCATGGGTCGGTGTCTTCGTGATTATGTTTAATAGTTTGTTTTCGGCTCTTTTTCAGTGTATGCTTCTATTCATTCTGCTCTCAGCTCGACAATGCTGCAAAGTGGCAACCAAAACTAGAACACCAGTGCGAGTTTGATGGTTGAATGAACTGAACTGCAACTTTTGGAAGCGCTGTACAACCCAGTATCAGTCTGAGTTCAGGGATATAAGTCATTGTCGTTTTTCTTCACAATCACAAACAATACGTGCCCCGTCCCCTGGTTTAGCGTTAGGGCATCTCAGTGCCCCTTTATATATTCAATCTGAAAGAATCGGTCTGTGCGCATCTAACACTGCAGCTGAGGATGCATACATTCATTCTTTCTGTGTGCCTGGTTCTTCGACCTTCGGCAGTATTAACAGTCTCAAACAGGACCTCATTTATCTCCGCCCATCGTTCATCTGGATCCTGGGCACGTGACTCCAACGACAACCTGGTGGATAATTCCATTATGGCTTTGTTCGTCATCCTAATCCATATCAATCATGCGGAGTTAGCTCTTGAGAGTTCTTATCTGCCATGTTTTCTGAAAATTTCCAGTTCACACTTCGCGTAGCGTCATACCCACTGTTCCTTACGAATGGATTAATTTATACCCACTTTTTATACAGAGACCTTTTGTTTCGAATCACATAATTGTACTACATTGTTTTGCTTCTATGTAATTGTCAGGTTGACTATTTTTTCACAGCCATCCCTCTTGGCTCTTGGTGAACTGATTCCACGGGCATACGGTACCATCTCCAAATGAGGAAATGGCCAACTCGTATGACTCATTCACCTCATCGAGTGGTAGCAGTTCTTGATTTAAAAAACAGATGTTTTTCTCAGAGCGCTTACTGAATTGGTTTCCTAATCTGAACTTTTGTGTTTTATGTCGTTCGCTTTTCCGCAGTTCGCATCCCACCCATCATACTACCACTCAGCCATGTGGACTCCGTGTTGTCCAGATCAGCAATCATCCGGTCGTGTGAAAGTCTGTCATAACGATCCGGGCTACGGTTGGGATCCAAATGTGGATAAACGCTCACATCCTTATATTGCCTCTCGATATCCCCAGTTTCCAACACATGCATGTCCGACCACCGTCGGGAGCATGCCTGCTATGCTTAACGAGACTCATTTGACATCTGACTCGAACGCCTATCTTTTTGACGAAATGTGGCCCGCATATCCTATCCGATCCGGTCATCCGATCCCACTGGCGCGAGCAACTCAACCCGGCCTTCTTGCATGTGGTTCATGTTACACCTGTGGCCCGAACCCGTCTTTGAGTGTACCGACTACGGACTACTGTACCGAATCCCAAAGGCGTCCGATTGCTCCCGGTTTTGATACTCCGGAGCGTTGGTGCAATCAGCCGGGTGCATTGGTTCATCCATCCATGTTTAGCACTTGTGGCACTCGTAATGATCATTTGAGCTCCTCATTGTCTGCCATTTTATCACCAGTTGCTGGTTCACGTTGGCAGCACTTACAACAACAACAACAAAGAGCCAAGCATACAAGAAACAATATCACCAACCTGCTAGATTCGGGGCTTTCACACGCGGATCGATACCCACATCATCATTTATCCCGACACATGAGTTGTCGGTCTGTGCGACCAGCACCACCAGTCCAAAGCGTTGCAACCGGTCCGATGCTGTCCACAGCTGTGCCTCTCACCCGTTCCACGAGCCAAATCTTCCCGCTAACCGAATCGTTTCCATCTGGCTTTCACAATCCACCTGCCTGTTCATTTCTACGACCGTCAATGCACTCATGTGTACGACCAACTGGAACAGTAGGTTCTCGACGTCAGTCTCTGCAGCAATTGATTAATCCTGCGCATGCAGACCTATCCCCACCTGAATGTAAGATACAGTGGTTAATGAAACCAGTTTCGTTACATGCTCGTCCCACCGTTTATGTGTGTTTCTAAACCAATTGATGGGCAGAATCGTTTTATCCCACTGTTCGTTCGTTTTTTGCACACTTTGATGGAGGCATCCGATAACCAGGTCTGTGAGAATTTGTTTTCTGACGTTTATCAACGTGAAAAGCCGAAAGTCAGTTGATTTTACGTCTAAACGTGTTTCTTGTTTGTATAACCCCTACTTCCGAATGCGTTGCAAATCATTGGTGCCGTTCCTCGAAATATTTTAATATTTGTGGTAAAAAAAGTTATGATCTGTTTATCACACCGTAATTCATGCAATGTACTGTGTAGTATGTACAGGGTATTCACTGGTAACCGGCGATGGCCAAACAGTTATCATCGTGAGCCTTAAACCTCGACGTTCGGGGTTCGATTTCTGCCACCGCCGATCGCTCCCTCATTTGGTAGCCTTTGACCGACTGCGTTCCCCTCCCATGAGTATTGTACTTTGTCGTATAGTAAATAACTGCAGTTTAATGATTGTTTATCATTGTTTTAGCTTGAAGCAACACTAGGGGTAGACCACAATAAACGGTATGCTTAGTTTGGCCTCGCAGCTTCGGTGAGCTGTCTGTGGACGGTTTTTTAATGTGATAAACTCTTTCTTTAGTGTGAGGTGGAACACTTTATTTCATCTTTATTTTGCAACAAGAACGGGTCATTCAGTGATCTCGTTCATTGGGATCTTTTTGTTTGCGTTTCACGGGGTTTAATCTACAAACCACCAATCTTCCTGTCTTATGACCAGCGCTATATATATATATATATATATATATATATATATATATATATATATATATATATTATATATATATATATATATATATATATATATATATATATTCACTAGAATCTAATTTGGAGCGTCTGGAGTGTGAATGGATACTCTTCATTGAAGAGCCCAACAATGAATCACAACTGTGATTTCTCATAGTTATTCGTGTCTGGGTCACTGCTAACCCAACGAACAACGAGGCTGCATGTGCAAGCGCTCATATTGATAGTAAGTAGTATGTTAACGTGTGGACAAACGAGTGTACAAGTATGAAGACGAGTGGGCAGAGGAGTATCGGGTACGCATACCTGATGAGCGGTAACAACCGCGAAACCGGTCGTGTGCTTCCGGGGAAATTTTGTCCACACGTTAACATACTTACTATCAATATGAGCGCTTGCACATGCAGCCTCGTTGTTCGTTGGGTTAGCAGTGACCCAGACACGAATAACTATGAGAAATCACAGTTGTGATTCATTTGTGGGCTCTTCAATGAAGAGCATCCATTCACACTCCAGACGCTTCAAATTAGATTCTAGTGAACGTATAACATCGGAGTGTACAAGTATGAAGACGAGTGGGCAGAGGAGTACCGGGTACGCATACCTGATGAGCGGCAACAACCGCGAAACCGGTCGTGTGCTTCCGGGGAAATTTTGTCCACGCGTTAACATACTACTTACTATCAATATATATATATATATATATTATATATATATATATATATATATATATATATATATATATATATATATATATATATATATAGTACAACGACTTTAGATCAAGCATGGTACCAGCGCAACAACAACAACAATTACAAAAATGCGAGAAATGTGCAGCGGTCATTGGGTTGGTTGTTTCTTCCATGGTCGAATGCGTTGCGGGCCGTTGAACTACTCCATCGCCCAGTCCAGAGTAGGCCTTTTTATTCGAGGACGCACCTCTAGCCTTTACGCGGCTAAGCGCGTCTGCCAAAGCACCAGCTTTGGTCCATATGAGCCTGTGACCAACTGCACGGTTCATTCGCCTCTTCCGGAAACCTTATGGGTTAGGTAGGACATCACTAGTAACCGTGATTTTGAAGCTGAGTGGAAAACCACATCGGTTCAAACGGGACAACAAGCGGGTGACAGAGGAGTGCTGTTTGACACCAATGTTGACCAGGGGTGGCGGGTTACGAACATTTTTCCTTTGGTTTAGTAGTGGTTAGCATGCCCGTCGCCGGTCAGCCGTTCATAATTTTCATGGGTTTATTTACCCGTGATCGCAGTCATTCGTCATTCAGTCCCTTTTTCGTCTTGGCAGAACAGCGGTTCCGGTTTAATCTGTACTGATTCCCCACATCTGTAATGCTGAGACGGTATAAAAATTATTTCTCTCCTCATGCACAACCTTCTATCTTGACTAGATATTCCAAATCATCCCGGTTACTGCATGCCAACAACCCCCGTTCAATCACTGCCACAATTACCATTGCGTCGTGCCGCCAGTATTGGAGAATCAGCCTGGGCTGGTGATATGATGGGTTATACTGTGTACGCACCACCACCCCCCATTCCTCCACCATCCTTGCCGTGCCACTATCAAAGCCAAGTGCCTTTCACATCCGAACTGTCTTATCATCCAAATACTCAACTGAATCCGGCTCAGCGCGGTTATCTGTCCAGTCGGTTACAAGAGGAACGGGCTAGATTTGCCATGCTGCAAGCTCAATTTTCCAAACAGTTGTCGGATACATGGGCTTGTCTGCAAGTCACTCGTTCCCCAGGAGGTATCAAACCACCACCACCGAACCTATATAGTGGTTCCCCATTACACAACACTTCCTCCTTGAATAAGTAAGTGGTTTCCTGAACGCATTCCATAATCGTGCATCGCTTTATTTGTTAATGGTCTTTGGAGGGAAGTAATCTGGGTCGCTAATTTTATTGCATCTGTGTTTCCAAATGCGGTCTGTTACGAACTGTTATGTATACAGAATAAGAGCGATTGATTTGTTCTTGTTAAACTCTTCTTTCATCGCGCTATTTCTGGTCGTACGCTGTTTCCAGTTTTGCCTAGTTCCCGTTATCTTTTGCTAAGAACAGCCTTTTGTCCGAGTTCACTGCACAGTTCTGTGTCGTTCTTTTTCTGGTAATGAAATGCAATTCGTTTATCTCGCGAAGGGTGTGGTTTAGCACATTACCAACTGACGGCTTGGTTCAGTAACAGACAGCATCCCATTCCCCGCGCAGAATCAAGGCCAAGGTCGTGGACAGCGAAGCAGACATCACGTGATCGGCTGTTCAGGATCGCAGGCAAGTGTGGAGCCAGTCAGGCGATCAGTGGACCAAACACCGGCCAATATTTGTCTCAACCGACCAAATCCGAATCATTAGAACAGAGAGAAGACATAAGTCGTGACATGCAAGCATATCGTTTAGTCTTGTCGACCGCAGACGTAAAACATATCAGTATATATACTTGGTACGGTAGGGGGGTAAATGCAACAATGAAGTAGGCACGAACGAAAGTCCTTACAGTACGTACGTTGAGGAGAGTGAAGTCTGTCGTGTTAACGTGTAACGTGTAAACAAACACTTTGGGTCAATCGCTTTTGTGCACTGAGTACTGGCTGATGCATCATGAATAGAATCGCTTCATTGAACGCTAATAGTTTCGGTGTTGGATAGTACAACAATGCTTTGAAACACTGGGTCGGGTCAACTTTGTGACCTGATACAATCAAGTGTCGTGCAATCGAAGAAGCTGGCGATTTCACATCATTGCGTATTGCTCCAGTGGGTTTCGTCATCAAGTCTGACAGCCATTTGGGTGTGTTCTGACACTCGTTGAGTCAGGCAGCGATCCGTCCTGGCAATGTATACGTCACCGCAATTGCAAGTGAACTGATAGACAATGTGAGACATTGGGATCAGCAGGACTGTTTGAGTGACTTTGAAAACAACCTTTTGGTCGTTTGCAGCAAACGCAACTGCGCCGCTGTGTATGTGTGCCTTAGAGCTGACTTGAGATTACAATTTATTTAATTAAATAAATGATCTCCTTTAGAAGGCAAAGTGATGAAAGCTTGCTTCTCGTATTTCATTGTTTTCTCGCGCACAAGTGTCAGCTTCTGATGTTGTTTGATAAAGTTTTCTGGATAACTGTTGGCCAGTAGCGTTCTTTTCCTGAACTCCTCTTCGTTTCGTACTTGATCTTCTGTAAGGATTTTCTGGGCTCTGCTGAGGAGAGTTTTGACCAATCCACGTTTGTAAGCCACTGGAGCAAAGCTGGAGAATTGTAAATAACGTCCGCCCCACGTTGATTTTCGGTGGATTCTGCGCTGTAGAGTCCCATCCTGACGCCTGGTTAATAAAATATCTAGAAGGGGCAAACTGTTATCTCATTCTTCGTGAGATACACTAAAGTTTCGATGAATAAGGTTGAGAACGTTAACGTAAAGGTCAAGGTAGCCGAAGAAATGGAAGTATCAGCTGCTTCAGGTAATAGTCAAAGACTGTTCAAACTCATTCGTGACACCGGTGGACGGCGAAACGGTATGCGATAGAAATGGGGGCCCATTCATGGGAAAGATCAAAGGCCGGACCGTTGGGCCGAATACTTCAAGGAGCAGTTTAGCTGGTCGCACGCTAGTGTAGTTACTCTTGTGTCAACAACTGCGATTCACCTGAGCCCTCATCGGAAGTGGAAGTGGCGTCATGTATTCGATTACTAAAACGTGGGAAAGCGGCCGGTCCCGACGAACTGCCTCCGGTTCTTTTGAAAGTGGGTGGTGGTGCGTTGATAAAATCACTTACCTCCTTGATCCGTGACGTTTGGAAAGATGAATGTATACTGTTAACGTGGAGCGAGTCATTGATTGTACCCATTTTTAGGAACGAAATACGCATTAACTGTAGTAACTATCGTGGGATCAGCCTAAGTCTGGCAGTGTTCAAGGTATTAGCCTCAGTGCTCTTCAGCGAAAAGGTGTGCCACAGACGTTTCTGAACCTACTAAGATCGTTGTACTCTCATACTTCTGGTTGCCTAAGGGTTTACGGTGAACTATCCAGTCTGTTCGATAAAGATGTCCCGTTTCACCATTCCTGGTAAACTTCGTCGTGGACGAGATAATGGAGGATGCCTTGCGAAATCTTTAGGATGCGGGCATCGAACTAACAAAAAAAGAAAATCTGTGACCTAGGTTACTCAAACGACCTTGTCTGCTTGTTGGAATGCACGAAACATGCGCAACGTGCACTAGATAGACTCACAAGAGCTGTAGCTCCATTCAGCACGAGCTTTGCACCTTCAAAGTGTAAAGTGATGTTGCAAGACTAGATGTCAACACTTCCGAGGTTGATGCTCGATTGGGAGGTGCTGGCAATTGTCGACCGCTTCACTTGCCTTGAAAGCAGTGTGACGATGGGTGGGCGCACAGTAGTAGTGATGAACAGGCGCATATCTAAGGCCCGAGTGGCGTACAGTGAACTGAAGCACTTGTGACAGCGACCTGATATTTCGCTGAAGCTGAAGGGTCGTGTATACTGTGCCGCAGTACGTTCAGTTTTGTTGTATGATTGCGAGACACGGAGTCTGCGTGCAGGAGATATTCGTCGTCCTGACGATCTCGACCACCGATGTTTACGTAGTATCACTAGGATTGGGTGGAATAATCGAATGAGCAACGCTGAAGTAAGAAATCGAGTATTGGGTACCAGTTTAAGGGGTTTCTGTCACAGCGTATCGAGCCTAGTAGACTTCGTTGGTTGGGGCACGTGTTACGTAGGGCAAACGCGTCTGCTATATCGTGCCCTGTTTTCAGTTGCTCCTAAGGGATGGATGAAGGCACGTGGAAGTCAATAGTTGATGTGGTACTGGAGCGTGCGAAAATGTACGTCGACTTAGGAAAAGTAGGTGTTTTCTCCGTCCCACTTACTCCGGTGGGAACTCAGATCGGCCTCAGAATCATTTTCCGTTTATTAGCCCAAAACAAAGAATATGTACGTTGATCTCACATTCGGCCATTCGTTGCGCACATAGCATTGGTCCGGTTGGTGTGGCTGACCACGCCTTGAGGCTTAAACAACGCTGACAAAACTCATCTCTCATTTATCGATCCACTCCAGCGATCGGCTGTCTTGTCACTCGTGATTCCGTTGTCTCACGCCTTGGACTTCGTACCGCACCAGTGTTGACTGCCGACGCGACTTGGCTGTTCGCCACCAATGGCTTGACACATTCCCGCACAGCAGGCGCTTCACATCTTCGGGGTTAGGAACTATAAGATCCGTCAACCAGTTGGTCGGAGACACCGAGGGATGTGGCAGCGAATCGTGAACGGTGGTGATTGTTGTCTCTTTTATATCAGAATGATTGATCAGTGTGCGTTTGTACAATTAGGCTGTATTCCGTGTTGGCTGCTAGAGCGTTCCTTCCTTTTACCACCCCTGTGGGCTCGCCCCCTGTCCACCTTGCATATTCATTCTTTCTATTTCTACATGCAACGTGGTCAGTGGGGCTCGCCCTGCTGTTTAACGCTGTATGATGATGGTGATGATAGATATAGTCACACATTTCCATTGCGTCTTGTCCCTGAAACGTGGTGTGACGAAAAACATAACACTCCAATAAATCTATCCTGGCAGTTAGCCAAATAACATTGGAGCTATTTCTCATCAAATTTCATGACAGTGTTGCACCTCATAGGCTTTATGAAATATACAAGACGTTTTGATGCGATTCACCATCATCGTTGTCACTGGATGAGGCTAGTCGAAAATTATCGTGTATTCTGGTTTGCACTTGCCAACACTGTTCACTTCTTGTTTGTTTTACATTTTTTATCTGCGCTCGCACTCGTGCCAAATGCTCCCTCTCCTCTTTCTGCTTCTTGCGGTTTGGAATCTGTCCTGTCTCTGAGTTTTAATTTGTACGCAGTTGTTGATGCAATCAGGTAACTGTAACGGATGATTTCCCTTGTCCGGTTCCATTTAGTTTGATATTTTCCACTTCATTCGCATTTTGCGGCAGACTCTTGTGACAGTGTTGCTACACCGCGCGATAAAAGTTTGGGACCTTCCCCATATTTTCGCTTCTGTATTGGCCAACGAAACCATATCTAGTCAGAACGACCGAACGCACAATACTGTACGACATACCAATTTTCAGGACGGAACTTCGTACTATATGCTAACTAGAGTAGAAAACGTAAAAATCGAAGATGAGAAAAGCACAGGACACCCAATCCCGGTGCACTACCGCATGGGAAATTTCGCAGAACTAGACGGATCATTGGGCCTAGCAGCAAGCTGATTGGTTCGTCCCGTGGATTTGGCGACTGACAAATCCATGAAAACCGGAAATACTTGATTCATGTTCACTGGAGTACGTGATGCACCCTAGTGACCTAGATGACCTTTACTGCACGCATACACCTTACAAAACTCATACAGAATTTCGTCTACGCAATCCCTTACGGAAATAAACTAGCAGATATCCGCGTTCTACCAAATGGGAGTCAGCTTGTATGAAAACTCCAGACAATGCAAGAGTTCGAGAAACGTCGTACGACGGTATCTGGGATGTAACGAGCACTATGCACCTAAAAAGCGAATGGGTCGTCGAAAACTAAGGAAATCTGACGGACGCCTAGCCTGCAATAACACATGTTGCATGTCGACTCTAAAACATTTGATCGGATTTAGTGTTTCGAAACGAACGTTACAAAGAACACTCAAAGCTGTGCCGTGGATGAACTACGACAGAGGAGAAGATATATTGCTCTCACATCGCTGCATAGTGAACAACGCTTATTGTGGGCTGAAGCACAGTTAGCATGATCGAACAAGTGGGAGAAAGTCTACTTTAGTGACAAAAACAATTTGGACGAACCGAATGCTTGGAATTATTACCAGCATAATATCAGAAGAGCGGAAAGAATTTCCAGTCAGTGAAGCAACGACAAGAGTTCAGTGGTAGTTTAGGAGCCTCCTCAGCCAACTGTTGAGTATATTCATACGTTGAAACAATCTTGTTCCCTCTATTGACCAACAGAATACAAGATGACGCCATATTCCAATATGATAATGCTCCTGTCCATTGCTCATACACTACAAAATGTTAGCTATTGTTCTGTGGGACCAAGGTCATACAGTGGCCCGCCTGCAGCCCAGAAATAAACCCCATTGATAATCTGTGGAGCATACTTGTTCCCCGATTGTAAAGGGATTTCATGTTTCACTAGTCAAAGAGTTCATTGGTAACCGCCCTTAAGTGGGAATTGGGGAATAATGACCAAGGGATAATCACAGGTCTTGTAAGAAATACGCCGAGAGGATGTGTCGAGGTCTTCAAGTAGAATGGCGGTTGCACAAGATTTTAGGTACTAACTACTGAGACCCAACTGAGGGGAGTCCTATACTTTTTTCGCGCAGTGCATATCTCTCCCATTGTGCATGTGCAAGAAGAGCAGAGAACCAAGCATCCCAAGAGAAGCCTTGACTGAAGTAGAAGCTTGTTTTACCTTGGGATCCACATTTCACCTGGTCGTCGAATATCAGGTGAAGAGGTGCCGTTGTGTAAACAAACGAAGTGTTTGACTTTTGCTGGTCTAGGTCAGTTTTGGTGTCAACGTGACATCCGGTCGTCCATCGGAGATCGAATGTACGCTGCATCATTTAGGTCCGTCCTTTTATGCGGCTCAGATGCGTGGTCATTTTGGGTGGTGGACACAGAAAGACTATAGGTGTCTTCGAAGCATTACTCGAATGCAATGATTACACTGTATTAGCAATACTGTAACTAAGCCTAATGTGTTGGGACTTAGAGGTCAGTCTCTGGGGTACATTCCTAATCTAGATAGGTTATAGTGATCCGGACATGTGTTACATTTGTCCACAGATCGGCTTCGAGAAGTTGGTGGTTAGAGGATAGGACGAGGTGGTCAGCATATGACATGGCGAAAAGAACTTTCGATTTTGTGATACTGCCAGATAGCAATGAAAGCAGAACAAAAAACGTGTGTAGTCGATGGCTGGAAGAACTGAATGGAATTGAACGAGGAGTATCATTTGCGCTGTATCATGTACCCATATCCATGCCTCTGGATGTATTGGGGTTTGCGAAGAGTCAGCTGACTGGAGGCTCGAGCAATATCCGCAAGTGACGGTGAATTACGAAGTCTAAGATGATAATTCGACCGGCGGAGCTTCGAAGTAGCTTCCTACTTGGATATAGATATAGGCTAACTGAAACTCGTCGCATATAGGGTAATCAGAAAATCCGATTGATCAGTGGCGCACTTCCTAAAGCTTCAAGCGAAACAAATTCAGTTGTTGTATATGCGTAGTAGGAGATTTTGCATAACATGTTCCATCATGCAGTATCAGTGCTCAACTCACTGTTGGAAACCATGAAAGTTGTTTCATCCTTGTCAAGAATCATCGGCAGTGCACATTCACCGGGCCCTAGCTGGGACTTGAACCCCGGATGAACGACTGCTAGTCGAATACTTAACCACCAGACTATCCGGCTTGGCTCTCAACGGTTTATTGGACATATACACTGCACTTTATAGAACCCTTCCGTCAATGACTTCGAATGGTAACTGCCCGTTTACCGCACAGCGATCGGCTCCCGTGATGATTTTTTTAGAGGCTTAAGTGCAACGAAATCATTCCGTCGTAAGCAACCTGCAGAGCTTGGGTACTAAGTGTATATGAGTAGTAGACTAGGTTTTGCATAGTGCGTTGCTGTACAGCTCTTCCATGGTTTTCAGTGATGAGTTGGGCAGTGATACTGTATGATGAATTATGTTATGCGAATTCATTTGGCCCGCATTCACAGTGGACCTTCCGATAATAGCCATAGATAAGGTGATCAAGGTGTACATCAGTTCCCGTTCGTTGTGGAGATTGTCTAGAAGATGGGCTATTCGAAACAATACATCGCTACTAGACTAACAGCTTATTTCCGTCCATTTTATAGAGTGTGAGTCCAAGTACATGATTTTTGTCCGAAGCGAAAATACTTACCCATTTTATCCACCTAAGTAAACAAATCGATAAGATGGCGATAATCGGATAGTATGCTTGTCTGCAGCAAAGGTGAAAGTCATAATAATCAGCTGCCTTCCTGCGTGATTTGATTTTCTTAAGCCGTCGATTTGTGTGTGCATGAGAATCAAGCTGAATTCAGACCTGGTCACAGTTGTAAACCGGAATTCGTACGTATGTAAATCCTTTATCCGACTGTCCCTTTTAATTTTCTCATTTCCAAGCCTAAATTACGCTGTCCTTTTCGAGACTGTCTTCATAGGTAGTGGTGATAACGCTCAGCTTCTGCATGAACACTCGCGTAATTGCAAGCTTTTCTGAACAGTCTGCACCCTAGTTTTTGGGTTGTGTTTTTCAACTTCGACACATGATAGCTGTTGTAGAACATTCTCTTTTGGCACATGATCTAATTTTACTAAGAGATACAACTATGGTGGATAGGCTTAGCTACTTTGAATTCTACACTTCATTTATTCGTTGGATATCTGATGAAATGTTACGGTGTAAAAATCAGGCTTGCTTGAATTTTGCTGATTTTAGCCATATGAAGGGTTGACTCCAAATCCGTTTGTTGGTCTAGAAGTAACTGCCCGCTTCAGAAATTAGGCCAATCGGACTACGACGCAGAAAGGAGGACATATTAATGGCGTTCGTCCATTGATGTGTTTGTTTCATTGATCTAGTTGAGCTAGATAACCGAATCAGTCATGCTTGGATTGTGCGTAGACTATTTGTGCTAGCAGTCTGTCGATACCTTATTGACTAAATGTGAACAGATAACGTTGTCTCGACATGTATTGCGCATGTCTTCGATTAGTCCTACTCATTGTGCTTTGTTCACAAAGATGGCTAACGCTGGTATGAAATGCCAGTCTGCGACGTGATATAATAGCATAAAGCCCATGGAGTTAACCGCAGGGGTTTTGTTGAGCTTCCTAGATGGGTTGTACGAGATGCGCCTGGTGGATCATTCGAAGCACTGGATCACTTAGTCAGCTGTCGTGATCAACAGGGCATCTGCGTTCAGAGTCCCCTGTTTACTTGATTTTCATTAAAATCACTGAGATTCGCCTAGTTCTTTTCTACGTTTCACTCTGCATTAACTGAGCTATGCTAAAAATGACAACGAAACTCGGAGCATTCAATTTTCTGATCGGTAGTTGACACAACTGACATCCACACTGCAACTCTTTTTTGATGAGGATGAATTCAGGCTAGACTGTTTTAATATTCGCTTCAAAAGATATCGAAACTGGTTTTGCTCTCATCACTGACTTGTTCGGTTCCGGTAGTATCCCAGGTAAACGTTTACACGGAATAAGTGTAGAAAATCGGCCAGTTGGTAGACTCGTCATGAAGGTATTGTTCCGCTTTTGACGTTCTTGCGAATGTTGGCATCAGATCACTTTAATTGCTGTGGAACTCTGAATCGCAAATGGAATGAGAATGTTCCTCAATGCCGCTATGGTAATTAAAAAATGCAATCACTAATCGACAAGATTAAAACATGCTTGTTAGGTGAGCTTTCGATTTATTTTCGCCCTCCCCTCTCCTTCGGGTTGTTTGCCAGTTTTGTTTTGTTGTAAATCCAGTGCAGTGCACAACGCGGCCGGTGATGGTTATTTACTTTTGGTCTCCTATCGGTCGTGCTCCCATGTATGTGTGCCTATGGAATCTGGAGATGCTGGTTGCTACACCAGGTACACAAAAACCCACACACTGCATTTCCATACTTTGTGTGGATCTAGCTTTTCATTTGGAATAAGCGACGCTCCATTCCGAGATAAAATCCACGTCAAGGTCGTTGTCTTCTTTTGGCTAGTGGGTAACTTGTCGGGGGTTGATAATCACCATTGGCCAATATTGATATGGTTCAAGTAAGTCCTAAAGGTCCTACTGGAACACGTGCCTTATGTCTGACTATGCTCTGGTGTGTGATTAACGTATAATGCGTTTTTCTAACAAACTGAAAGTTTGGCATCAACTTTTGGACGTAGTACCAGACTGCAGTCCATGAAAGATTTTAGGAGCGTCCGCGTGTATGTACAGATCATTAACGCACTCGCGCTCGAATCCTGATGTCCTGTGAATAGCAATGCAGTCTTAGTATAATAAGAGGCCATAGTTTCATGTATTGTGGCCTAGTCGTAGACCAGATTACCACCTGCTTTGTCACTGATGACTGGTTGACGCCCGACCGCCATATGAGTGTATCGTTTTTCACCTCGGATAGCTCTTTTGGAAATCAACCACCACCAGTCATCTTTGGTGGCAGACAGCTCCGCTGTTTCCCCGCTTACTATCTCGGCTGAACTGTAAGTGCTTTTTGCGAGTTACCATTCCAGATCTCAGGGTCACGGGTTCCAGCTCTCCTTCGTAGTGCACCAAACTCTGATAGTCATAAACTCGACTCTTCCACTGCACTTGGGATAATGTGAACCTGTCGTCAGGTCCCGTCGTATTATTGTTTTCACGAGTCAACTGCTTCAGTGTTCTTAATGGCCTACAACTCTACCTGGTTTTTCATCTTTTGTTGTCCTGTTCACCCATTTCAGTGAGCTCCGGTTAGACCCCGCTGGGGCCTCAGATGGCGCATCCACTGGAGGTGGAGTCGCTGCCGGTGGAACAAACGGTGGCAGTATCGGTGTTGGTGTTAGTGGTGGTGGTGGCAGCAGCAGTGGTGCTCCATCTGGCTATCTTGGATGCGACTCGTTGTGTGGTGTTCCTGACACTGGTACTGGAATGCATCATCCCGGTCCGGAGCAAGCGATCCTGGCAGGCAGTACCGCCTGTGACCATTCAGATTCCACGGGGTCCATAGACGGACTGGCGCGTGGTTCCGCCGTCTATGCGAACCAGAGCCAGTTGCATCTGATCGAATGCCCTCCAACAAGTGCATCGGCCATTTGTGATCAGCATGGTCCAGGTAAACGTTATTCTTTCAATTTGTAGGCTCTCATGACCTTGAGGTTGAGCGAATGTAATAAAAACACGCGTGCAACGGAGGTGAAAGTGCTTTCTTGGTAATGTGAACGTTTTTTTTTTTGTTATAAGTTTAAAAATAGAGCTCAGTTACTGTAAGTATGTATATACCAGAGAACGGTAGCATGCAGATGCTAGTTTTTCTTAGATTTGGTCCTACTTGTGTTCAAGGGAATTGTATGAGAACCTCTGCAAACGCTTTTTGGTAATCACCGCGGTGTAAGATGATGCCCGATTCATGTAGTTCGTGAACCTTTGAGATAAATATTCCTAATCGTACACCACCGGTGTTCCGGTTCACCAATATGCCCCATCTGGTTCATCCTGGCAACCATCAAGGTCATGGTCGTTGGTTCTCCCTATTAGTTTGAAAAGTTCTCCTGCTGAATAAGTGTGCACCTTTCCCGGTGCTTTCATGTGTATGCTTGGAATATAATTCGAGTGAACTTATTTTACTCTGTCCTGAGCGCAGGCAATGCACATAGCGTTGATTGTACTACTTCATCTTCCAAATAAGATCAGGAGTCTACCTGTCAGAACCGTATATAAAGCCGTTGGCCTGAGTTTTCACCAGAAGGGTGGAGTATGATCCTCTTTCCAGTTTAGGGGGAGCATACTGTTCTGTAACCGTTCACTAGCTCTTGAACAAATTTCACACACTCAGGATTCCCCTATAAACCTTGTTTCTTAATGGAACAGACGCTCATACTCTAGGTTATTTAAATGTGGATCTAACCAGCTTCTTTAAATGGGTTGCTAATCGACCACCTCAGTTATAGTCCGGAACGTCGGTTCTTGGTCCTACTGTCCAAAAGGAAGCATCACCTCACTAGAAGGTGGTGAATAAAGCTTTCGCACTTCGCTTTATTGGAGGTGCACCACAGAAGGATGCTTGCCGAAGTAAAGACGGATCTCGTTCACTGTCGCCAACCCTCGGGATGTGCTGGAGTTTTCGGGCGCCCTAATGTTAGCATTCACTACCCATGTACTGCGATGGGTAATTTTTGTACGATGTCTTCCTAATGGGAAACTAAATACATTTGTTTACTAGGATAGCATGAATGCGCGGACATCAAAGCACCCAGTAGACGGAGTTAAAGTGTTTACAGATGTAACCACTAATCAGCGCATGTGGAATGTGCGGTCATTGATTGGATTAGTCCCGCAAGTCCCGCTCAGGCAGCTCCACACGACTGTTTACTCTTCATGGCTTCAGTAACTTTATTTAGCGTTTAATAATGCACGCTCGAATATGATATTGCTCATCACGAGCTTGCTAGTTTGTTGTGCGTTCTGCTCTTTCCTTTTGGAGTTGACGTGAACTGTCAGTTTCTGTCTTTGTTAGAATCCAGTTCGTTGTGAAGAGTGTGCCAACTTGTCACGTTCTACTTTGCAAGTGATAGCAATCTAATGTCGCGTTCTCAACCGATAATTGTGGTGACTAAGATGCTGTTGCATAAATCATCAGCAAGAAAGAAACTGTAGATTCTAACTGTTGAGTTATATTTTTGCCTTGCATATTCCTCTTAACTTTTATTTGGTACCGGCAACCAAGAATTCACATCGGAGTGGGCTTGCCGTCGACATATCGATGTCCCCGTAGCATTGCTCGAATATGATGGTCGCACCGCATCAGCAGTATTGAGGTTGGACGTAGTGTTGGGAACCAGAGGTCAGTCTCTGGATCAGGTATTGAATCTAAACAGGTTGAGATGGCTGGGACACGTGTTACGCATGCTCACCGATAGACTTCTTCGGCGTACGCTGTTCTCCGCGGCAGGTAGTGTTTGGAAGGTAGGTCGAGGTGGTGAGTCCATGACGTAGCAGAAGGCTGTGATGTCCTTCGCCAAGTAGGATGTGTTAGACCGAGTTGGGGATCACGAGACATGCCTACCAAATGGTTGGAGACATCTAGTGTTACGGTTAGGCGTAGTGGCATTCGATCTCGTTCTCTCTATGATTTTCGATTATTACTTTGTCTTCGGCTCTTTCTCACCTTATGCTTCTATTTTTTTTGAGCGTGATTCGACGATGTTGCGAGATGGTAACCAAAACCATAGCACAAGTACGAAGTTAATGGTTGAATGGACGGAACTGTCGCCAAAATGCTTGTTTTGACAAATCAACCGAGTTCCCATTTTCGTTTCGTAATTGTCTTGAAGGCGAGGTAGTACAAAGGTCCGATGCCTAAGCCCAAAAGTTTCTGGATTTTGATAGTATCTTTTCTCTGGCGTAGTTCAACGCTAACGTTTATCGCATCTCAAAAGGTTGGCCTATGTGTCGAGAATGAATAACTGTACGTGGCTTCCACCATTTTTAGGGAAGAACTCTGTTTTCGTCCAACCTCATGTGTATAGCCCAAAATGAATCTACAACGGCAACTGGTGACCTTGTTTTATCCCTCCCCCTACATCTTAAACCACTCATTACATTTCCCGGAGCCTGAATAACATTTTAGCATCCTAACATTCACTAATGCTCCAGTTTCATCCTTGACTCTTTTGGATCGCAGCACTAACGCACTATGGTTCACCTTGGTGTCCTGACGTATCATCTACCAACTGTCTGGACTCTGGTCGGCACTTGCACCACACTTGTCCTTACTGTGTGCCGGGAAACGCTCTTCTACAATCCAGTCAGGCTTTGATTGATTAGAGCAATCGGGAAATCAGTTTTGAGAATCTTTTATATTTAACCCGGACGAACGAATCAGACAGTTGTGAAGATTGCCCCCAGTTTTACAAGGTCTTGATGCATTTCTCTCGATCAGTTTTCCTGCCGCAGTTTCGTATCGACCACCGCAACCCCGCGGTGTCGAAATTTCGGTCAAATTGTTGATTTCGCCGGCATCATCTTAACCACATTACGGAGGAATCTATTTACTTTTCGGCCTCCAACTCGGACTTCGGGGACTGCTGCAATCTCTTTTCTTTTGTTTACGCAATCGGCATTTTTGAAATTCCTTGTACGGTGATATTAAACTGCTGATTAAAATCTTCCGTAAATCACTCTTAACTGAATTTTTCACTCCCAGTCTACTTGGTCCCGCCGGTAGGGTTGCTAGTATTTAGTATGCAAGCCCAGGGATTTCGCGCCGGGGTTGCACGTGTTCGATCTCAAATAACATTTCATGAGCCCAAAGCCCGGTAAGTGTCTCATTGGGTTCTCACAATAATCGAACACGAATATGGAGACTTATCAGCTGGCTGTTACGTCAAATCAAGTTATAGAAGGGCACACTCTCAGTTTCTGCGGTTACGTTCGTCAAAGATATCAACGAGAAAAGACCGTGGAGTACCGACCGCGCGTATTCTCACTAGGCTCAAGTACGAAGAACGCACGCTGGCCTAAACCGGGGAAGTGTGTGTGCGCGCGCTAGCGGTTGCCACGGACGTGAAATGCACAGTCAAAGAAGTGGTAGATGGGGGGGTTGGTCGGCCGATCACTGCGAAGTATTGTACCAATATGTGCCTAATACAAGTATATCTAATAGTAAGCAGTAAAACTATGAAAAAACGTTTATTCGCATCCTAACTGATTGATTTTTATCTCCATTTCATATGCGACCGAAATTTAGAACATTATTTCCCAACTTCACCTTACATTTTCCTGGCAAAAATCGACTTCTGTTTTGAAAACCTGTCCGATTCATTAATCAATGAGAATTCTTTTCATCACATTGCCATTTCCTTCCGACCATACCCAACGGGTCACTCACGTGATGGTTGAGTGTTCCCTTGGGCTTCTGCGAACGGTCAACGCTGGGGCATGCATAAAACAACTTTCCAAGCTTCCTCATATTAATCCGAGTCAGGGAATGCTAGCAGCTCAATTGCGCCCGCCTACAAGTCAGTTGGCGGGAGGCTTGTATGGTTACTTTCGTTCATACGATTAGAGCTGCCGCAAGATCGACAGCTATCTTCAGTTCGTGGCCACAACGGCGACTTTGCTAAATAAGTAACTTCGCTGCTACCATCAAGTTGGCTGGCACGACTGTGCTGGGTGTGGTCAGCGATGGTATGGAATATGGTTGGGTCCGAACAGTTAGCTATGCTGCGCAAGAAAAACCAGGTACGTTGATAGCTGTGGGCAGCGGTTTTGGTTCCTCTTGGCCGGCTAGATTGAAAACAAAATTGTTCGCATCACTTTCTGTCGCGTTAAACTGACCCATGTATCGTGGATCAGAAATTCTATGAGATTCGTTCTAACACAGTAATCGTGTGTTAGACACACGATTGGATATTGTGGCCGCATCAAGGAAGATGATGTTAATTGACTTATTTTTGTCAGCGTTGGACGTGGCTATGTTCAGGAAGTCAGGCTGGCATGTGAGGCACGAGCATGACTTTAAAAACCCATGTTCAGCAGTGCTGATAATATTTCGGTAGGTCAAGAAGCTTGCTAGCTAATTCTTCTCGAGTCTAGAGAACATTGATGTGTTTCGTAGGGCGGTAACTTCCCGGATCATACAATGGACTATTTTGTGGTGCGGGATTTCGGTGGGTGTTTTCTGCTGAGTTGGGAGAACCGCGGACGAAATTAGGATAGCAACCACGT
This sequence comes from Fasciola hepatica, assembly GCA_948099385.1. Lineage (NCBI taxonomy): Eukaryota > Metazoa > Platyhelminthes > Trematoda > Plagiorchiida > Fasciolidae > Fasciola > Fasciola hepatica. The sequence continues at coordinate 3,965,503 of CANUEZ040000106.1, forward strand.
TAAGTAACGAAACTTTTAGGTTGGACCCGCCAAACCGAAATAAATAGGGTGCAGCTACTGATCGGCGCCGATCGAATTTTTACCGAACTCTCGCGAGATGTTCTTGTCTATTCCAGTCAAGTAGTTGATTGCCCGTTTGACGGCAAAGAAAGTCCGGATTATAATTCCTAGAAAACTTCGAACTTTTCTGGTATTTTTTTAACAACTTCGATTTTATACACCACGGCTGTCATCTGAGTGTCCCCTTTGAAACAAAAAGGGCACTCAGGTGACGGTCGCCGAAACTGATTCAAACGGACCTCCATACTCCCAATAATTCTCAGTACAATTTTCGACTAAGGACGCCCAGACATGGTTACAAACCAATGGCGAACGGCGTAGAATCGCTACACGTGTACTATTACGAATAATGTACAATAAACCTAACCGAAACTCCGCATATAGCACTTAGCGGCATTAATCCCCGGAGTTCGAAAATGCATGTTCGACAAGTCACAATTATATACTTTAGAATTGATGCATCTATGTGCACTACGACCTCCAAAGAACGATTGTTATCCGCACATACGTTCTTCCGGTGTGTTCGGCAGATTCTTTAACAAAGGAAATAATAAAAGTATTTTTTGAGTCATAGCAGTACAAGTCGTTATGATTTTTCACGTTACGAATGGACTTATTAGACGGTTAAGCAGTCAATGGGACAGTAACACCGATGAAATCGTAACTGGCCTCAACATCTTTAGTTTGTGCCGGGATGTCCCGAAATAATGATTCAGTGCCCGTAACCTTATTCGGTCTGCACCGTTGTGTCCAACGTTGTATTATTTTGTTTATATTTAGCTATCGCCTCTTCAAATGCAGAATAAGATAACACAAAACCAGTGAATATTCTTCGTCTCATTTGATTTTCCGGTCATTCCTAATGTTGAGATGTGCATTTTCCTCATCCATTCTTGTACGATTCGACATTCGCGGCACTACATCTTGTTTTGAGTAGTATAAAAGAGCAGGCGTTCCATGAGCTCAACGTTCAGTAGGGATCTTAACGAGGTCGAGTACTTACATCCAATTCAATTTGCACAGGACTTTACCTTGGTAAAGCCAGTCGTGTGTCCAGATAGTTGTGTTGTTGGTGCGTTTCCGTAGCTCCCAACACTGCGCTTTCGAGACGGGAGCAAGTGCCCGCCCATCCAGATATAGACACGTGTAGTTTTTGAGCGTCTGATACGTCAAGATTTCGTTTAGCTGAAACCATTTTGTATCGGGAATTCCGTTGAGTTTTAACTGCGTGCGTGGTCCGAAGGCCACGCGAGCGCGGCCTAGGTGCGAAAAGTTCGGACGTCATTATGGCTGCCAACAGCCTGACCCATACGTAACATACAAATGTATTATTCTAGGATCAGTGTTCCTCCGAAGGGGGTTGTGCGTGCCCGATCTGCAAAATACGGAAAAGAATAGCTACATGAGCACAGGCTCAGAAACGGTGTCAACCGGATCCCACACTTACGTCAACCGGACACCAACGTGATTCCTAACAGCCTGCTCACTAGATGAGGATCAGCGATCTTTTGCCGAGGGGCTGCACGTCATCATAATCGTGCAGCGTTACGAATTAGGGTAAGCCCCACTGACCACTACCTTTCTCACCATGTTGCACGTTCAATTAGAAAGTATGAATATACTAGATGGACAGGGAGGGAAAAAGAAAAAACGCCCTAACAGCCTACACACGGAATACACAGTCTAACTGTACAAACGCACATCGATCAGTCATTCTGATTCGATAGAAAGTGACAACACAATCGCCACTGTTCGCGGTTCGCTGTCATATCCTTCAGTGTCTCCAGCCAGCTGGTTGAAGGGGCCTTTTCGATCCCAACCACGAAGAAGCGAAGCACCTACTTTTCCTAAGTTCGATGTACATCTTCTCATTCCCCACTACCACGTCAGCTATTGGCTTCCACGTGCCTTCATCCATCCCTTAGGAGCAACTGAAAACAGGGCACGATATAGCAGACGCGTTTGCCCTACGTAACACGTGCCCCAACCAACGAAGTCTACTAGGCTCGATACGCTGTGACAGAAACCCCTAAACTGGTACCCAATACTCGATTTCTTACTTCAGCGTTGCTCATTCGATTATTCCACCCAATCCTAGTGATACTACGTAAACATCGGTGGTCGAGATCGTCAGGACGACGAATATCTCCTGCGCGCAGACTCCGTGTCTCGCAATCATACAACAAAACTGAACGTACTGCGGCACAGTATACACGACCCTTCAGCTTCAGCGAAATATCAGGTCGCTGTCACAAGTGCTTCAGTTCACTGTACGCCACTCGGGCCTTAGATATGCGCCTGTTCATCACTACTACTGTGCGCCCACCCATCGTCACACTGCTTTCAAGGCAAGTGAAGCGGTCGACAATTGCCAGCACCTCCCAATCGAGCATCAACCTCGGAAGTGTTGACATCTAGTCTTGCAACATCACTTTACACTTTGAAGGTGCAAAGCTCGTGCTGAATGGAGCTACAGCTCTTGTGAGTCTATCTAGTGCACGTTGCGCATGTTTCGTGCATTCCAACAAGCAGACAAGGTCGTTTGAGTAACCTAGGTCACAGATTTTCTTTTTTTGTTAGTTCGATGCCCGCATCCTAAAGATTTCGCAAGGCATCCTCCATTATCTCGTCCACGACGAAGTTTACCAGGAATGGTGAAACGGGACATCTTTATCGAACAGACTGGATAGTTCACCGTAAACCCTTAGGCAACCAGAAGTATGAGAGTACAACGATCTTAGTAGGTTCAGAAACGTCTGTGGCACACCTTTTCGCTGAAGAGCACTGAGGCTAATACCTTGAACACTGCCAGACTTAGGCTGATCCCACGATAGTTACTACAGTTAATGCGTATTTCGTTCCTAAAAATGGGTACAATCAATGACTCGCTCCACGTTAACAGTATACATTCATCTTTCCAAACGTCACGGATCAAGGAGGTAAGTGATTTTATCAACGCACCACCACCCACTTTCAAAAGAACCGGAGGCAGTTCGTCGGGACCGGCCGCTTTCCCACGTTTTAGTAATCGAATACATGACGCCACTTCCACTTCCGATGAGGGCTCAGGTGAATCGCAGTTGTTGACACAAGAGTAACTACACTAGCGTGCGACCAGCTAAACTGCTCCTTGAAGTATTCGGCCCAACGGTCCGGCCTTTGATCTTTCCCATGAATGGGCCCCCATTTCTATCGCATACCGTTTCGCCGTCCACCGGTGTCACGAATGAGTTTGAACAGTCTTTGACTATTACCTGAAGCAGCTGATACTTCCATTTCTTCGGCTACCTTGACCCACCGATTTTCGCGGTCATTCTTAAGGCTTTTCGTAACTTGATTCTGTAGATGTCTTCGTATCTTATCCATCCCCTTACAGTTCGAGAGCTGACGGTTTTGCCCCATTATACTCAACGACTCTTGAGAAATCCAGTGTCTCTGATGGACATCGAATCTAGGACCACCGGCGAAACCTGATTCAATGTGTATCGTCTGCTGGATATGGGCCCAGCGCTCATCTATATGGTATCTGAGAGGAGTAGCGCTTCTAAGTTAGTTGACTGCCGTGTCCTTTGGGTATCTTCCATCTGCTTGGTCTCTATCGTTCACCCAGCTCTCACCTGTGGTTCCACGAAGTTGAAGCATGTATCAGCCGCCACATTCTTGCAAACCGCTCGACAGGTGGGCTAAACCAGATTGAGGGTTACCGAGGTTTAAAAAACTTCGGAAAGTCGGTGTTCGGCATGTGAAGGCGGATTCTTCTAAATGGGCAGACGAGATCTGCTGATCCAACGGCTACAAAAAAAACCGTTCAATGCCTGATCTGGCATTCCAGAGACGGACGAACCGTACAACAGGCCACCGGCTCCTCTGGAAGCGCCCTGCTGCCTTGCAGTCTGCACTTGGGTGTGCAAGGGCTAGAGGTGCAACCTCGAACAAAAAGGCCGAACGGTGTTGGGGACGCTGCTTCGCACCCTACTCCCGCGACTCTCTATGATTATTCACGGAACCTCAAGCGCTCATCATGCTAGGGCGTCCTCGGTAAGTGACGCGCCTCGTGTCCCCGCGGTCGAGGTGATAAGACAACAAGCTAGGATTATTCGCTGCAGGAAAAGAGCACACATGGCCTGTCGGAATGTCAGGACGTTCCTAGACATCGACAGTCAGTGCATCACAATGCGGATTCTACATGACTATGACGTATGTATTGCTTGCCTCCCAGAAGTCCGCCTGCCCAACTCAGGTAGCCGACAAATAAAGGCCCCGGGAGTGGATACAACTTATTGGTCCTATCACAGTGGCCTGAAAGACAACTCCGGTCTCTGCGGTGTTGCGTTTGCCTTGAACAAACCAGCTAAAGACGCAATGATCTCTTGGGAACCAGTCTCATCCAGACTCGTTTTGGCACGTTTTAGGGCTCCTCGCATGACCTAACGGTGATTGCGATCTACGCTCCAATCAACTCGGCTTATGACGAAACCAAAGACGAATTCTACAATAACTTGCAGGAGGTAGTCAACCGGGTTTCGAGACACGACGTACCTTTCATCGCAGGAGACTGAAACGCTCGCACAGGTACGGCCGATGAATTCAATCGCCATATTCTCGGGAAATTCGGTCTCAGTCAGCGCCAACTGGTTGGTTTGGCCAACGTCAACAGAATGGTTATCTGCAGTACTCGATTTCAACACCCCAAGAACCACCTACTCACATAGTTTTCCAATGATGGTCACGCTGCACACCAACTCGACCACATCCTGGTGAGAGCTCGGTGATGGAAAAAGGACCGGATCAGGATCTGTACGGAGCTCGCCTCCGACCGCCGCGCGTGGTCAGGCAATGGTGCGTGTTATCCATGGAGCCGACTTATCCTCTCGCAAGAGATAGTCGCGTAAAAGTAAAAGTAAATCATCTATATTTCCGTTTGTCGTAGATCCTAGCTCATGTACTAACCTGTTCATAACGGGTGCAGACTTCTCGACCAGACAAACGTCGCACAGCTAACCGGGTTTCCGGTTTGCGTCGACGACCATGGAGCTGGAATGATAATCGCATTAAAACTAATGCATGGTCCGACTCTACGTACTTGGACCAGAAAGATCTACAGTTCTGAACAGAACTGCACCACCGATAGCTTACAGCAATTTGATCAATCTGGCTTATAGTGCCTGTAGGGTTAGAGCGCCATGTCGCTGTGCGACGCGAGCTGTCGGAAATTGGTACTAGACAAGAACAACCGGTTGTCTGCACAAAACTGGAGAAGCCTACCCCCGTTATCTGTACGCCGAGCGATTAAAGCACAACAATGACCTAAACAAGCTTCTGACACATTAATTCCGCCAACTTGTACATTAAAATCACCTGCTAGCACTACAATGTCAGAGCCTTTGCTCCTGCGAATGAGAGTGGCGAGTTCATCGTAGAACTCATCCTTCTGCGCGTCAGAGCTGCAGTCTGTGGGGGCATACGCTGAGATCACAAACAAATTGCGCTTAACACAGCTGTTCTTTCGAACGCCGACTAACCGCTGCAGTCTTACAGTACACAAACGTCCGTTAACAGGGGTCCAGTCTAAAAAGGCAGCCTCAGCCTTGACAGTCAAGACTATCTCTTCACCACGTTGACCCACAGTTCTAGCTGTTTCCTGAAATGTGCAGGAAATACCTCGATGAGATGCCAGGAGCCGTCAATTGAATCACACTGCTCGAATTCTGGATACGCGTTTCACTTAAGCAGCAGACATCAATCTCCAGAGTTCATTGTGAGGGCTAGGCACGCCTGTTGACCGGCCTGCATGAGTGTACGCACGTTGAAGGAGCCGAGGTTCAGAGGCTGACGAGGTTTGAGAAAATGTGAGTTACAAGACAGAATTATTTATGACACTGTTCGACCGTGTTATCAATGGGAGCATTATGGTTGGGTAGAAGGGGGAAACAAAAGTGGTTGGGGACGGAAGACAAAAACTGAATAAGAGAGAGGCTGCACGTGTTCAGTCTGCAAAGGCACAGCAAGGAAAATTTCATGAACAGAGGTTCAGTAGGTGCATCAACAGGTACCAGCACATTAGTCTACCAACGATATGGTGCCTTGCAGCCTGGCCATTACACTGCTCCTCCTCGACGAAAGAACGCTGTCCACAGTGTTACGTACTTCTACATCACACCACAGGGGTACTTGATTCCCTGGGGCCACACCTCGGGTAGGCCGTTTTATGGTGATCACTTGGTTGACTGTGCGTTTCACTCACGCGGCAACCGCTAGCACTACCTCACACACACTCCCTCGGTTCAAGCCAGCGTGCGCTCTTTGTACTAAGGCCCAGTGAGGATCCGCGCGGTTGGCATTCCACGGCCATTCTTTCGTTGATTTCTTTGACGAACATGATCCTGGAAGTATGATAATTACGGATTAGATTAGAGTACTCGAGTTATTTGCAATGAACCCAATATAGCTCCTGCCCGAACTGCGCGCAATTGAGGATCAAGAACACCAGCTGAATGCGCACACATTCGAACTCGTATTTTGCGCAATCGTAATGTATACAAACATACAGATACAATAAAACAACATGAAGTACTGTTAATAACAATCGTCACATCCGCTGCAGCATGAATGTTGAGTTTTTGTAATCACTGTGTTCTTTGTTCTGTAAACGTTCCGATCTTCGAATTGTTCCCGTTGAACTGGAATTCGGGCTGAGATCATTTACATCTGGAAAAGACTTAGAAACACCAGCATTTGTATCAATTGGATTGCAATCAGAAACAGAATTAAAGACAATCTGATCAACCTGTCTTTGATGAATGGAACCATCAGTAAGATCCAAAATCTGGCAGTCTGTTCTCAAGTTGCCTAATGACAACGCCTGTTGAAGGTCTCAAATCATTCCCTCTGTGGTAAACAACTTCAGGAGACTTGAGCTGGAGTAAACTGGGGCGCAGTGTACGGCTCTTGAACAGCCTCGCCGGACTGCTACCCGTGGTTGAATGGACAGAATGACGATAATGCATGAAAAAAATGCCCACAGTTCTCTTGAGTTCACTGAATTTGTGGGTTTGGTAGCATTCTTCAATGTTCGCACAAAATTTTCAGCAATACCATTCGACTACGGATGACGCGGAGGAGGTAACACGTGATAGCAACCCATGGGCTTTAATCAATCCGCCGGTTTCTGAGCAGTGAAATGACTCCCGTTATCAGTAACCAATGCATATGGTACTCCTCGGCTAAATGTCTTGCGAAGTGCAGTGATAATACAATCAGATCTCGATGAGGTAGTGAAATAAACCTCTGGCCACTTGGAATATGAACTGATGATAACGAGAGTGTGGTACTTGTTCAGGAATGGTCCGTAGTAGTCAGCATGAACACGCTGCCTGGCCTCGCATGGTATGGGCCACGGGGTCCACTTGGAAGGTTGAGAATGAATTTTATGCATACAGTCAGTACAAAGTTTAACAAATTGATATAAATCATTATTCAGTTCAGGCCACCAACAGGTAGGTCGGGCCACTGATTTTATCTTTTCGATACCAAGATGTCCAGAATGCAAATCAGTCAGAACAGCTGACCATAATGTAGTCGATATAACAATGCGACCATCGAAACACAAAACACCTTTAAACGTCACAGAAATGTCTTTCTGATGCTTGTAAAACTCCGGGAATTGATGTTTGATATCCGCTTTCCAATCATATCGAACGCAAGACGAAATAGCATGGTAATACTTCCGAGGTTCACGAACCGGATCGGATCGATTTAGAGGAAGCGGTTGGGTCAGCAAACAGTCAGATGAGGTTTCCTCAGAAGTAGCGTAACGAGATAAATAGTTTGCATGAGGGAAAGTTTCTGCATTACGATGTTGAATATCATAAGAATATGCACTAAGAGCAACATTCTGCCGCTGAACCATGGCTGCGGAGGATTTCGCTAATGAAGTGCGTGGATCGTAAATGAACTTCAGTGCTTCATGATCAGCCACTAACGTGAAGTGTGACCCAAACAAGCGTTTGTGTAATCCAGCGACTGCCCAAAACACAGCTAGAGCCCCACGCCGTGTCGGTGAATATCCACGTTCTGCAGGACTAAATTCACGCAGAATGCACAGCTCTGGATGATCATCCTGTTCGAGCACAACTCCGATGCCAGTGGGAGAAGCATCCGTGATGACAGTAGATGGTAACTTGGGTGAAATGGCATGTAAAATGGCATTGGTGGAAAGGAAACTGAGCAACTGTCGAAGCGCTCGCTCATGAACAGACGACCACTTAAATGAGTTTTGTGAACAAAGGTTAAACAATGGTTCTGCTTTAGAAGAAAACTCTGGAATGATTCTGGAATAATACTGCAGTGAACCAAATAAAGAACGAAGTTTGCATGCGATAAAGAAGAAAAACGGTCAGGACCGGGTCGGAAATTATGTTCGTCTACCAGATAACCTAAACAGGTGAAATAAGTGGTTGGAAGAACATGTGCTGGGATAAATAGCAACACTGTGTATACGAAACCGCTCAAGTGTCAAATACAAACGCTCGTCATGTAATTTCCTGGTTGGTGCGTGAACAATGATATCGTCTTGATAAGCGACGACACCTTGCAACCCAGAAATAAGAGGATCAATGACATTTTGGAACATTCTGGGTGGCAGAAGGTAAAGTTATGCTGAAATAATCCGGAAGGTGTAATGATTGTTGTGAACTCAAGGGGGTTTTCGTCAAGTGTTATTTGTAGAAATGCAACCTTAAGATCCAACTTGGAATAGAATTTCGAACCATGAAGCTAATGCAGAATGTCTTCCAGTTTCGTCGTCGAACAACCGGTTTCCTTCAGAAATTTATTCGCAGTAATACGATAATCTCAGCAAATTCTCGGAGTTTTCCCGTCCCTCTTCGATGGGGTCACAATTGGTGTAGCCCGAGATGACTCACTCACGGGTGTTAGGACACCTTTCGCGACCAACCGGTCGACTGCCTTATTCACTGGTTCACGCAATCCCAAAGGTAATATCCGACGTTTAGGAAATTCTAGAGACCCCGATACCTCGAGAACAACGGGTGCCATCTGGATGCCACGTGAAACCCTGGAACACTCGAAAATCAATTTTCAAGGGTGGTAATGAAAAGAACGACAAAGAGATTTGTTTTTCATGGAATTAAGACCCATAATTAAGAAATGAGAGTCAATGACAAAGAATGAACATTGAGAAGTAGTGGAGTCGGTAAGAAATAGTTAACATGCCCCTAATACAAACAAATCATGACCAGTAATACATTCCACGGAAATGTTAACAGGTTTAATATTTACAGAGGGTTGCAGACGCTAGATAACAGAATTAGAAATAATTGACTCTATACTGCTGGCATCCAATATGAATGAATGTTTAGCGAATTGGTTAACAACACAGGTTCCAGTAACATGGCAAGATGAATACGAACTGTTAGCAGCTAAGGATAGAGACTGAAAATCAGGAGACGAACGAGACTGAGTGCTGGAACTGTCAGTTATACAAATCCTAAAACTTTGGCAAACTGATTGAATGTGGCTAATTTTGCCGCATTTATAACATGCAGCGTTACGAAAGCGACAAGTCAAACGTGAAATGAGTAGACAGCAAGAGAATTCTACAAGAAACTTGGTTACAATGTCTATTGCTTTCACAACAATGTAGTGGTAATAGACGAGTTGTAACCAAGTATCTTGTGAAGTTCTCTTGCTGTTTACGCATCACATTTCCTGTTTCCCCCTATTACTTTCAGATGTCAATGAAACACAATCGAACACCGCTGAACATGTCTGGGAACCAATATGAGACTTCGAACATATCATCCCTTTCCCCGAACACTTGAGACCCACGTGTACGACGATACGATACCTTTTTGCCGAATATATGTGCCTGCCTGGTGTCTGTCTTCTTGCTTTACCTGATAGCTGTCAGTGAATCGTGTGTGGGACGTTGGGCCGGCGTTTGTTTATCAAGTACCAATCGAGTCTATCTCGGGCCCATTTTAGACCAATCGTCACCGTGACTATTCGCCTATACCCACCTTGTCTTCCACAAATGGGCTGCCACACGAATCGTCAATCTGCAGCACTGATGACACTGTGCCACAAACACTGTTTGGCCAGCGCTATTCAGTTCGCAGGAGGTAGGAAGGATTATGAGTTAACACTGTTCAAAGGGTACTAACACAGTTAACGTCGGATGACAGTTTTGAAGAGGCACGCGCGTTGGTATCTCGTGAACCCAATGACTCTTTCGAAATGCCATCGTCTCCGCCACCAATTTTGGAGAGAGCACCTGAGGTTCCATCGTAAGACAACTATTTTATTCCTATAAAACTTGTGCATTTCGTTTATCTGACACGATGCCGCATATCCCGTCAACCCCAACTGCGGCACGGGAATCTCAAGTGACTGGAATTCACCGGAGTCCATTGAAAGACTATGGGTAACCGTATTTATCAAATGTCATGAACAACTTATCCTTTAGTGACGTTTCTGATTCTGCGGCAAGCGAAGCGCCAATGGAGAGATTTGGCAAAGATTTGCACGAAAATATGCGTGTGTGACTATTACACATACTCATGCATGAATACAGGTACGATATGCGCGACCGTTTGGGCAAAGTCGAACGTGCCCTTGATGGGCTAACTGTCGCGCTGGGTGCCACGCACGCATCAGCTGTGCCGCCCAAGGCGCGAAGAGCCGAGACGTGGGGGGAATTTCAGAAACTCCCCGAGGCTCTGAGCTCGCCCAGCATGGTGAGTATATATATTCTAACTGAACCTTTATATATATATAAAGTGTATCATACTATACACCATCGTTTTTACGGATAACGTGGGTACCTGGCATACGCATGTTTAATGTTTACGAATGTTTGTTTTTAATCATCATTTTCGGATTTCAAATGGAGGAAAATGTGGTTTAGTGTTTACCACTTTTCTGTGTTTACAATGGACAGCTAACTCACGTGGACCGTCCAAGCAAGTGGCAAAGTTACCGTCGGCGTAAGCGGGCGTTGAGCACTCTACCGTGTTACTGAGTGCGGCGAGGCGTCCATGTGGGCCCATCGATATCGATGTCCGAAGATGACGTCAACGGATACTTAAATATTTGCAGCATAAACTTCGTTATATCCAGAGCCTACGGTAAATGTGTCATCTAGTGATGAGGTTTCGGGTGCACATGAATCACAACTTCCGTACTCATCAACAATGAATGTGCAAGCGTCAACAACAGACTTGACCGCTGGTGTCGGTGAGTATATTTTTTCTGTGACTTTATATAGAGTGTTATTCGCGGGTGTCGACATTGAACTGGGGAAAATTACGTCCGTGAAGATCAACATCGACGCGCTGTTACGTTCATTTGACGATATGTTTGTTAGCTGCAGACTTACGATGCAGCAACGCAGGAGTGTGCTGAGCGTTCGAAACCAATTTTTGCCCGGCGTACCGAAGGATCCGAGGACCCTGTCGCACACACCTCGTTCTTGTAAGAAGACGTTGCTATCACAAGGTGTGCATATTCATATTGGGCTCCTCGACGGTCTACGACGATCAATCAGTGGACTGGCGCTGATCCCGGAATCCGTCGACTTTCAGCTGAATATCGATGGGTCGTCTATTTATCACTCCTCTACTATACAATTGTGGCCCATTCTGACACGTGTGGTGCGTCCAACATGTCTGGCCGTGTTCCCGGTGGGCATTTATTGCGGGTCAGGGAAGCCGCACCCGATAAACATATTTCTGGAAGAGACGGTATTAGAATTGCGAGATGTAATTGATGGCGGCATCAACTATCGTGGGTCATCGGTAGCATGTAAACTTGTGTCAGTGATATGCGACACACCTGCCCGGGCTTACGTTCGTCAAGTTAAAAGTCCTACGGGCTACTTTGGGTGTGACAGATGCATGCAGCGTGGTCTGTATATCACTGGGAGAATAACTTTTCCATTGTTGGACGCTCGACCGCGTACGGATGCCGACTTTCGCCGCTCTAAACACAAACGTCACCATATTGGAGAAAGCCCATTCATATCAATTCCAGTTGATATGGTGGCGAATTTTTCATTGGATTATATGCACTTAGTCTGTTTGGGTGTCACGCAGAAGTTGTTAAATGCATGGCTAAAGGGCAGCCGTGCAGAACGTCTTCGCTTTAGCCCAGCGGCAGTCGCAGAACTCGGAAATCGTATTATTGGAAATCACTGCAACATCCCCTGTGACTTTCAGCGCCTATGCCGTCACACTCGGGATTTGGAACGATGGAAAGCTTCCGAGTATAGACAGTTCCTTTTGTATATAGGCCCCGTTTGTTTGTTACATTTGCTACCTGATGACTACTATAAACATTTCCTGCTGTTATTCATTGCTGTATACATATTTTCTCATCCCCTTTTACACATTGAGTATCTTGATTTTGCTCGTAGACTTTTAGTACTTTTCGTTCAACAAATGTCTGTATTATACGGTCCGGAGGATTTAGTCTATAATGTGCACTGCCTAACACTGTGGATGAACTTCACCATTCACACGACGTCCTCGGAACACCAGAAGCTTTCAACAAGATGGTAAGTCACTATACGTGTACGTGACAAATATAGGTCACAACACTGCGACGGTACACAACTGAAAATCTTCAGGATGCCGTAAAGCAAATGCTATCTGCTGTGGTCAGCGACGACGTCACAGTGAGGTGCTGCTGGCTCGGTAGCAGCAAGAGGATAGCCGTCTGCAATCATAGACTCATCAAAGCAATGAAAGGTATATCGGTTTATTAGTGGTCTCACCACCTACTAGACGCTATCAGATTCAGTCCGTTTTTTTGCTGAGGAACCAACTATCAACATCGACAAGCACACCAGAAATTGGTTCCACAACGCTCGTGATCGCGGAGCAGGTAGCAGATATAGTAGGTAAGTAGAATGAAACGGAGTTGCCTCATTTCTTCGCTACGGTTAACAGAAACATGTTTACCGTAAGACTAACATTTGAAGTGCATTATTCGTTTCTTGAATTACATCGGACTTCCGCATTTTTTCCCGTACGCCACTTTCGCTATCCGTATCATACATGTTATTTGTGAAAAGGTAGCAGTTATATGCAAGCTCATGTTGTTCGGTTTACATCGACAGACCGCTCCATTACGAAATATTAACATAGATTCATCTTTTTTCAACTTGCAAGCATCGTTGAAAAATACTATGCCGTTTGTTGAATATATTTATATCGGATGCCATTATCACTTGATACATAATGGTGGAGTGATTTACACTCCACCATTATGTATCAAGTGATAATGGCATCCGATATAAATATATTCAACAAACGGCATAGTATTTTTCAACGATGCTTGCAAGTTGAAAAAAGATGAATCTATGTTAATATTTCGTAATGGAGCGGTCTGTCGATGTAAACCGAACAACATGAGCTTGCATATAACTGCTACCTTTTCACAAATAACATGTATGATACGGATAGCGAAAGTGGCGTACGGGAAAAAATGCGGAAGTCCGATGTAATTCAAGAAACGAATAATGCACTTCAAATGTTAGTCTTACGGTAAACATGTTTCTGTTAACCGTAGCGAAGAAATGAGGCAACTCCGTTTCATTCTACTTACCTACTATATCTGCTACCTGCTCCGCGATCACGAGCGTTGTGGAACCAATTTCTGGTGTGCTTGTCGATGTTGATAGTTGGTTCCTCAGCAAAAAAACGGACTGAATCTGATAGCGTCTAGTAGGTGGTGAGACCACTAATAAACCGATATACCTTTCATTGCTTTGATGAGTCTATGATTGCAGACGGCTATCCTCTTGCTGCTACCGAGCCAGCAGCACCTCACTGTGACGTCGTCGCTGACCACAGCAGATAGCATTTGCTTTACGGCATCCTGAAGATTTTCAGTTGTGTACCGTCGCAGTGTTGTGACCTATATTTGTCACGTACACGTATAGTGACTTACCATCTTGTTGAAAGCTTCTGGTGTTCCGAGGACGTCGTGTGAATGGTGAAGTTCATCCACAGTGTTAGGCAGTGCACATTATAGACTAAATCCTCCGGACCGTATAATACAGACATTTGTTGAACGAAAAGTACTAAAAGTCTACGAGCAAAATCAAGATACTCAATGTGTAAAAGGGGATGAGAAAATATGTATACAGCAATGAATAACAGCAGGAAATGTTTATAGTAGTCATCAGGTAGCAAATGTAACAAACAAACGGGGCCTATATACAAAAGGAACTGTCTATACTCGGAAGCTTTCCATCGTTCCAAATCCCGAGTGTGACGGCATAGGCGCTGAAAGTCACAGGGGATGTTGCAGTGATTTCCAATAATACGATTTCCGAGTTCTGCGACTGCCGCTGGGCTAAAGCGAAGACGTTCTGCACGGCTGCCCTTTAGCCATGCATTTAACAACTTCTGCGTGACACCCAAACAGACTAAGTGCATATAATCCAATGAAAAATTCGCCACCATATCAACTGGAATTGATATGAATGGGCTTTCTCCAATATGGTGACGTTTGTGTTTAGAGCGGCGAAAGTCGGCATCCGTACGCGGTCGAGCGTCCAACAATGGAAAAGTTATTCTCCCAGTGATATACAGACCACGCTGCATGCATCTGTCACACCCAAAGTAGCCCGTAGGACTTTTAACTTGACGAACGTAAGCCCGGGCAGGTGTGTCGCATATCACTGACACAAGTTTACATGCTACCGATGACCCACGATAGTTGATGCCGCCATCAATTACATCTCGCAATTCTAATACCGTCTCTTCCAGAAATATGTTTATCGGGTGCGGCTTCCCTGACCCGCAATAAATGCCCACCGGGAACACGGCCAGACATGTTGGACGCACCACACGTGTCAGAATGGGCCACAATTGTATAGTAGAGGAGTGATAAATAGACGACCCATCGATATTCAGCTGAAAGTCGACGGATTCCGGGATCAGCGCCAGTCCACTGATTGATCGTCGTAGACCGTCGAGGAGCCCAATATGAATATGCACACCTTGTGATAGCAACGTCTTCTTACAAGAACGAGGTGTGTGCGACAGGGTCCTCGGATCCTTCGGTACGCCGGGCAAAAATTGGTTTCGAACGCTCAGCACACTCCTGCGTTGCTGCATCGTAAGTCTGCAGCTAACAAACATATCGTCAAATGAACGTAACAGCGCGTCGATGTTGATCTTCACGGACGTAATTTTCCCCAGTTCAATGTCGACACCCGCGAATAACACTCTATATAAAGTCACAGAAAAAATATACTCACCGACACCAGCGGTCAAGTCTGTTGTTGACGCTTGCACATTCATTGTTGATGAGTACGGAAGTTGTGATTCATGTGCACCCGAAACCTCATCACTAGATGACACATTTACCGTAGGCTCTGGATATAACGAAGTTTATGCTGCAAATATTTAAGTATCCGTTGACGTCATCTTCGGACATCGATATCGATGGGCCCACATGGACGCCTCGCCGCACTCAGTAACACGGTAGAGTGCTCAACGCCCGCTTACGCCGACGGTAACTTTGCCACTTGCTTGGACGGTCCACGTGAGTTAGCTGTCCATTGTAAACACAGAAAAGTGGTAAACACTAAACCACATTTTCCTCCATTTGAAATCCGAAAATGATGATTAAAAACAAACATTCGTAAACATTAAACATGCGTATGCCAGGTACCCACGTATATATATATATATATATATATATATATATATATATATATATATATATATATATATATTACAGCGAGTGTACGTTCGTTGAGCTAGAGTTCATCTATTTATGATGTCACTGGTTGGAGATTGATAAATCAGTCAACATAAGGAAAGCACATGAAAAGTGCTCCAAGGGGCCACAGTATTGGGGCTGACCCCATGTTTGCCCCAAGTGTACTTAATGGGGTTGCCCAAGCTTCGGGCAAACTTCAGGCATGCTGCTCAGTAAGAAAACAAACATGTATAGGTGATGTGTTGAACACGGTTTGTACGAATCTTATGACGAACTCGTGCGTCACGTGCCAAAGAAACCACACCACAGTCACGTGGAGGACAGAGCGACGACTGCACGGGACCGCGTTAAGGTCAGTTCAGTTCAGTTTGCACAGGACAGTTAATGGCCACGGCCAATCGAGCGTCCAGAATTCCTTCGATGGTATGCACCCACCACTGCCGAGTGTATTTGGTCGAATCCCCGCTAAAACTGAGAGAGAAACGGAAAACCTCATCGCACGTCAACTGCGAGAGACATTATGCATCGTGAGCGTTCACTGAGACAGTATGTAATGAAGGAAAAGTCTATTAAAACATACTCCAGAGGGACCACAGTGCTACCCGTCATCCATCTAGTTGATATACTCAAGGCTCACTACGAGGAAATATCTCGTACCACTTGCGATCTAGGGCACCTTTGAAGGATTGGACGGTCTGCAGATCTACCATTCCACCAGGCAGACCGTTCCAACTGTTCACAACCCCGTTGCTGAAGAAGTGCGATCTAGCCATCAACCTAGATCGGGCGGCGTCCTTTTTGTAGAAGGGTGACCAAGCCTACAAGCTACCTTCTAAGTGAGATCGTACTATAGCCATGTAAATAGGTACGAATATCTCCGGCTTCCGGCAAGACACAGCTGATCGCAGCCTAAAGAGCTCCCCACGAGCTTTATGCGCAGCAGCGTTGCACTGCTCTGACCATTTGGAGTCACTGTTCATGATGACCCCAAGGTCTTTAACCCTACTGACTGCCTCTACGGTGAATAGCCCTTGATCATGAGCGACAGTTAGGCTCTCTGTTGCCCTTGACAACAAATGGATTTTTTCAGCGTTCAGAGGTAAGTCCCATTTGTATGCCCAGTTCAGGACGGTAACTATTTCCCTGCCCAAGTCCGCCTACCTTTAGATCCAACAATCTTCACATCGTCCGCAAAAATAAAGCTGGGCGATTGAAGAGCGGATGCCAGGTCATTAATAAATAACAAGAATAGGACCGGGCCTAGGACGGATCCCTGAGGTACACCACTGGTGACGTTCACCAAACTGGAGCACCTGTCCCCCACTTTGACGTAAAACGTCCTGCGGGAGAGGAAGTCCTCCAGCCACCTAAATACTGACCCACCTATGCCGAACGTCTCCATCTTGCATAGCAAGAGACGATGATTAACGGAGTCGGACGCCTTGCCAAAGTCGAGGTACCATACCTCAACCTCCTTACCTTCGTCCAGTCGTCGAGTTACTTCATCTAAGAAGCACAGGAGATTGGTCAGACAAGATCTCTTTTTCAGGAATCCATGCTGCGCCGGACTTAACATGAAGTGCTCCAGTAAGTGCTGGCAGATATGGGCACGGATGATCTTCTCCAGGACTTTACATAGGATGCTAGTTAGGCTTACCGGCCTGTAGTTCTGCACATCCGACTTGGGCCCACTCTTATGTATTGCCACGACTGCCGCGACTTTCCAGTCCTGAGGCAGCTTACCCTGGTCCAACGTGGATCTGTACAGCCTGCATACCGATGGAGCTATGATATCCGCCAACGGCTTGATGATAGCTGGATGAATGCCATCTGGGCCCGCTGACTTGTGGCTGTTTAACTCCTGTAGGTACTTACGCACGCTTTCCTCTGAGAGGTCTAGCTCGTTTAACTGAGGAGAACGATGAACCAGAGTCAAATCTACTCGTACCCCACTATCCATTCTATGTACACTACCAAAGTATTCCCCTAGGGCGTCTGCTTTGCCCTGGTCATCAGTGACAATACCATAGCCTCTAGTGGATAGCCGACCTACGGCATTTCTTGTTGAGCCTTTAGACTGTACATAGCTGTAGAATTTTTTTCGGCTGCTGTCTTACAGACTGGGCCAATCTGAGCTCAAATTTCCGCTTGGAAGTTCTCAAAAGGCTTACAGTCTCGTTTCTCAGCTTTGTATAGCGGTTCCAGGCTAGCTGACTGCCGGAAGCTTTGTACTAGTTCCAGCAGTGGTTTCTACGTCTGATGGGCTTGGCTATTGCAGCCTTTCACCACATGGGTTTGCCCTCCCCACTCCTTCGCTTTAAAGGTGCGAACTCTTCCTGTAGGGCTGTCAGAAATCCCCTTATGGTCTGCCAGCGCTCCTCGACAGTAGCCTCCTCTGTCATGTCCCAGGTCAAGCCCATCGCCCTATTACGAAGCCTATCTATGTCCATACTACCGAAATGTCTGGCCAGCCTTGAAGGTACCTTGGGTTGCCGCATGCATAAGACTATTTTGACACACACGTGGTCACTCTTGCCCAGGGGTGCACAATAATGCAGTCCAGACACATCGTTGGGGAAGTTCGTTATAGCTAGATCCAGCAAGGATGGAACGCATCCAGTCCTATATCTGGTATTTTCCCTAATATGCTGGTGCAAAGCATTGGCATGCAGCCATTCTAAGTACGTTTGCTCCTCCGATCCCGGCACGCAGACCTCAGCCACCCAGTCGATGTGCGGGAGATTGAAGTCACCCACTATGAGGGTCTTTTGTGCGTCCTTTACTAGTTCAGTCAAAGTCCGCAGTAAACAATCGTCCTCTTCGTGGTTAGTGCTCGGTGCCCTGTAGACACAGACAACGTTAACCCTTCTGCCTGGAAGGATGATCGTAACGGCACATAACTGGATATTGCGAGTGCACATCTTGATCTGAGACTCAAGGTGGTTTGTACCCGACCTAACGAGGATGGCTACTTCTCCACCAAGGCGATCCTGTTCTCGATCCTGCCTATAGACTGCAAAACCGTTACGTATTAGGCCTGACGCAT
Source organism: Fasciola hepatica (assembly GCA_948099385.1). Lineage (NCBI taxonomy): Eukaryota > Metazoa > Platyhelminthes > Trematoda > Plagiorchiida > Fasciolidae > Fasciola > Fasciola hepatica. Next base: position 3,984,365 of record CANUEZ040000106.1, read on the forward strand.
GGTCTTAGAAAGCCACGTTTCCGTGACGGCCACTATTGACGCTTTCTGCTCGTCAGCGGTTTTGGCGAGTTCCGCCCATTTGTTTCTAATACTACACGCGTTAGTATATAAGACCACCGCGTTTGCTCTGTCGCCTAGGTGTCTCTTGTTATTCACTCCTGTCTGTTTCTCAGGCGCAACGCCTGAGATGATGACACGTTTTTTGCTTCGGATGTCCCCACTGGGGTGCATGAAGCCGGCTGGCGATCCAGAATTTCCGACGACTCCCAATCCATCTCTATAGGAGTTGCCACAACATCCAGACTGGCAGGGATCGCACTGTCATCTATCTGCGGACAGTACTGCCAATTCTCGTCTTCCAGCGCGTCTTCAATTACAACTATTTGCGACCCCGCACGTGGCTTCTTTACTATTGTCGGGGTCGGGGCCTGAGAGCCGAGTACGGCGTCCGCCGAACTTGTTGGTTTCTCACCAGCGCTCTGGCTGGTCGAGCAAGGTTACCTCCCGGGGCTAGACCGCCAGGCCTTACTCTATGCTCGTCCGGCACAATCTGGTATCTGCCCTTGGTAATGTGAGCCACTATTGCTGCCCTTGCCAGCAGTTTATCCCGGGTGGACTCATCAGCGAACTCCACTAAGATTGGTCTCGCACGAAGTTCGCCTTTGTTCCCCAGTGGTGACTGCCATGTCCTCACTGTGTGCACCCTTCTTAGAGTAGTAGGGTACGGAACACCTGCGATTCGCAGTGTCGCAGACCCTCCTCTTGTCTATGTCCGTCCTGGCTTTCGATTCTCTTATAAAGGGTTCTTCCTGGTTTAGGATCAGGAGCCTGTGGCTGGAGACCCTGTCCATCGACAAGATCTGCCTCTGCAGATCCTTCACCTTGTTTTCTAATACCACAAGAGCAGGGTCATCCACCCTAGCTAACCCATCCTTCGAGATATTACAATCACCCTTCTTTTTGACCTGCTTTGCCCTTCTCGGTTTCTGCCCAGTCCACTGGCCCTCGTCGGTCTGCTTCAAAGGAGTTGAGGCAACGACCGCCTGGCAAGCTCTCGGAACTGGTCCATTCGCTTTGATGACTGTCCTCTCAGGTGTGGATACTACTTCCGCAAACGACTTACTACAATAATAGTGACGTAATAAAACAAAACAGGCCACAATAAGCGTGCCTCAGGATGACAATATATGTACATAAGGATATAATCCCAGTAATTCCGTAACCAATTAGCATCTTTTCCACATGAAAATTAATCTTGGGGCAAGCTTGGGGCATGCCCCAGGTTTACCCCAAAGGTTGGGGCAACGTGCTACTTGGGTATATAGGGGTAATTTAGAGGTTATAACCTCTATAGGCTCGGAAGGAAGGAGAATACTATAATGATATATTGGGCGATTGAGCGAAATTGGGTTTATTGGCGACAGTAAATAGCCTTTTTCCGCGATTTTCTCGATGCCTCGGGCGTGCCCAACCCTACCCCAATTAGGCGCTGGTAGCTCTGCTCTACGCATTTCAATGGAGTTGTCCAACGTTGCAATGGGTTAGCCCAACGTTGCAATGGGTTAGCCCAACGTTTGCCCAACCCTAGCCCAAGTGGGCAAACGTTGGACAGTGCTGCTTGGGCAGTACGGCCATCTTCAGGTCAATCACTAAGGTCTCTCATAACATTCGGTCCCGGGTGGGTACACCAAATTTGTAACATGCAAGTAGCGGTGATCTTCCGCCAGAGGGGTTGAGCGTCTTTGATCTGCAAAAGCATGAGAGAAGGAAGGACTCCATAGGCCGAAGCTCAGTAAGTGTATCAACGGCACCAACACTTACATTAAACGAACAACAAGATGGCGGCCTCCAACCTAGCCGTTACACTGCTCCCCCTCCAACAAAAATCACTGCCCCCAGGGTTCCGTATTCCAACACCCACCACAGGAGTATTGAATCTTCAGGGTCCACACCTCGGGCAGGTCACACCACAAGACCTCTCCAGGGCCACTCCAAATCTGCGCCTTATATCGCTTCACAATTATCTCCTCGGCCCATATCAGGTCTATCTCCAGGGCCTCCCACTCCTCTCAGTGCGGTCCAGCCAAAAGTGTAACACGCAGAGGCAATGTCCTCCCGATGAGGGTAGCACGTATGTGATCTTCAAGGGCACAAAAGGAAAGACTATTTAAGCCGAGGCCCAGTAAGTATGTCAACGGCACCAACACACTAAACGAACAACAAAATGACGGCCTCCAACCTGGCCGCCACAGGAACTCGAGAGTGGATTAAGTTCCGACCTGGCTTGGTGTAATGCAGATATCAAACAGCTGACAGAAAGGCTTCTGAATTAAAATGGAACAAAAATGTCTTAAAAGTGTGCGTAATGAGGGTGAGTTTTATAAATTTATATTCTTCATTTTTGGTGAATCTTGTTTTTCTCGGTCAAGTCTCGGTACTTAGCTCTCCAATCCTTGGTTTAGCCGTTGCTGATTGTTGATTGGGTTAGTTGTCATATACAAGCTGTTACGCGAAGTTCGGTTCTCACTTGCCGTTAGCTGCGAAGCAGTGGCTGGTTGCTCGGTGTGCAATGGAGCGCCGCGGATGACTCAGCCCAGTTCCCGAATTTGCGTTCGATTTTTGGAAGTTCCTACCAACCAGTTTTACGTATACGATTGGCGAGCAAGGGGAATGTCACCATTCAGAACGGAAAGCAAACGTCCACTTGTGAATCCAACGGCTTCACCGATTCCGGAGGAATGCGTACACTGTCTGGCTCGATGACGAACGTGGAGAACTACGTGACTGGTAACATGGTCCGTATGGGGTCACCACATTTTGATTACCGTGTTCCTTCCGTGAAGCCATTTTTTGTTGCCTTTTGCGTCTTATTTCAAGTGCACCACGCCGGGTGTACCAGCTTAATGTAGGGGCGATCATATGCTTGAGTATTTTTCACGTGAAATGAATTGGTTGGGTATGGTACGAAGAAAACTTCGTGACTTGCTGAACACCTAGTGAAGTTCGGCAGCTTCACAAGATGGAAAGAAAATTGCTTCCCATTCCATCTGTTAGCCATTTATTGAAAGTTACAGTAATATATACAGAAAGGGCCAGAAAGGAGGATCAACTGGTTAGTTCGGTAACCGTTTGATGAGAGCTATAGCTTTCATTATAGCGAAGTCCAGGCATTCACTGTTATTGTGTAGGGTTTCTGGAACAGTTGCGGAAGGTGTTGTGACAGAAAACTTGTGGCAACCTGCGTCGACTGAGGGTCAGTCTACTAGCCTCAACACCGTGGGAACTACGGTCAAACATACTATATATATATATATATATATATATATATATATATATATATATATATATATATATATATGCAAAACTCAACGAGGTCGGTCATGTAACTAGACGTTGTTCTATGATAACTCGTAGAAACCTGCTCCCTTTTCACTGATGACATGAGTAACCACATATGCTAACTGCGTGCCGGCAGAAAACGAGACTGTAGCGGTTGCTATCTTCATTCACACTTTTACCACGTTTATTGCTTAACTGAACGCTGACTGCCATGCGCGGTGGCCATTTGACCGTTGCTCTTGCGCACGCTCTCACGCACGCTCCCAAATACACGCTAACCACTACCTCTCCCAATCGCCTTCTCGTTCTCACTGGTCGCGGAGAATACTGTTCTGGTTAACATATTCGTTCAGTGCCGCACATTAGAGTAACGTGCAGGTGGTCCACGCAGTAAAAAGGACCGAAGGACGCGTTTACTAAGGAAACCGTGAACTTCCGCTTACCTCCGCGCAACAGGTCGGTGAGAGGTTGCATCACTTCCGCGCAGTGAGGAATAAATCGGCGGTAGAAATTCACCAGGCCGGCAAACTGACGCAACTGGCGAAAAGACTGGGGTTCAGGGTAGTTGCGAATAGCGGAAACTTCATCTGGCAGAGGGCGGATACCCGAGGATGAAATAGAATTTCCTATGAAAGTGATATCAGACCGGCCTAATTCGCATTTCGTGATATTGATCATAACGCCGTGCTGGCTAAGGCGTTCGAAAAGTGCTCGTAAGTGTGCGGCATGCTCTTGCTCTGAAGAACTAGCCACTAAAATATCATCTAGGTATACGTAGACATTTTCCAAACCATGAGTTGCCTCATGCTTGAACCGTTGGAAGGTCTGGGCTGCATTGCTGAGTCCAAACGGCATTCGCAGAAACTCGAACAGCCCGAAAGGCGTAGTGATGGCAGTTTTAGGGATATCGGCCTCTGCTACCGGGATCTGGTTGTACGCACGAACTAAATCGATACGGCTGAAGACGGACCAACCTGATAAAGACGAAGTAAGGTCTTGTATATGGGGAATTGGATATCGGTAAGGGACGGTGACTTTGTTAAGTGCTCTCTAATCACCACAGGGTCGCCAGTCGCCGCTAGATTTAGGGACCATATGCAGAGGAGAAGCCCAAGGGCTACTAGAAGGGCGTATTATACCCAGTTCTAGCATGTGTTTGAATTCAGCCTGTGCGATACGAAGCTTGTCCGGTGCTAACCGACGCGGCCTACTGAACACTGGGGGTCCCTTAGTGTCGATATAGTGAGTGACTTTGGTGGTCACTGATGGGAGAGGCCCGGCCTGCCGAAACATGGCTGGGTAGGCGGGGATGAGTTCGCCATAAGGTTGGTGTGCCGGTGGTTGAACGTAAAAAGGCGTGACGTGATTCACTCGCAAATTATAACCCGCAACAGCGAGAGTGGTCTGGCGGTCCACCACTCTGCGGCGCCGTGCATCAACTAACAAGTCAAAGTGTTGCAGGAAGTCAATGCCTAGAATTGGGTACGGGACGTCGGCGATGATGAATACCCAACTAAAATTACGCTCTAAACCCAAGTTTAAGGTGAGCAACCGCTGCCCAAACGTTGGGATGGCCGTGCCATTGGCAGCGCGTAGTGTTTGGGCCTGCGGTGTGCTATTGTCGTCTTTCGCTCGGGGGAGGACGCTCACTTCGGCACCGGTATCTACAAGGAATAGGTTATTTGAAATGATGTCCCTTACGTTCAAAAGGCGACTGTTGGTCTGATACCCGGCTTCGTAGTTCGCCACCACGGGCCGGGGGTTTAGTTTCCCTGATGAGCACCGGGAAACGTACACCCTGGTTCGCATCGTTTGGCTCCCTCACCAAAGCGACTGTGGTATTTACAATACCCTTCTTTTGAAGAGCCGAAACGTCGTCTCAGTGACGGACTATGGAGCCTAGGTGAGCGTGCGCGGTGCCGCTCCTGTGATCCACTTCTTCTTACTGCTAGGTGTTGCAAGCTCGCGTCAATTCCAGACAAAACTGACGCGAGGTCGTTAGATGTTGGCAAGGCAGGCACCGTTGAGACGGAGGACCTGGTTACTCCAGCTGCAGCGAGGTTGTATCGTGACAATGTCATCAGCTATCGCTGCAGTTCCCTCCAGCGAGCATTTGCGCGTGGCATTTAGTAAAACTGGAATGTTATGAGGCAAACGCTGCAGCCAAAGTTCCCTTAAGAGCGTGTCCTCGCCTACCGTCGGTCCTATCATGAGCTGCATCTCACGCAGCGGTTCAGAGGGCTTCCTACTTCCAAACTCAACGTTTTGAAGTTGTTGCAAACGTTGGTCCTGCGTTGGGGTCGTGCGGGCAATGACGGCCTCCTTTAAAGCTTCATAGCTTCGGGAAGAGATTAATACGTTCCTTACTTGCATTGTGACCTCCGGCGGGAAGCGGCCTGCTACCCACCTGAAACGACTGGCGTCACTGGTTATACGGCAGTTGTCGAATTCTAACTCGACCAGCGTGAACCAGAGCTCTGGATCAGCAGGCGTGAATGCTGGTATGTGCAGCGCGACCGCCCCAAAGATGGGGTCTGAGCAGGGTTTCCGTTCAGCAGACATAGCGATTACTTTATCGAATACAGACGGGAAAAGAAATCAGCGACCAATGGGGCACTATAATCTTCGCGTGAAAAAAATCATGACGAACTAGACACCAAAAATACGTATGGACAACAAAAAATTATTTGAAAAACCGACCGAAAAAAATCAACAGATAGGGAAACAATAAGACACACCAAGACGTACGCAGACGGGGCCTGGAACGGTAAAAAACAAGTAAACTCACGTGACCTGGGGATCACGTAGGGCTCATCAATTGTACGGTTGATTAGACCTTACTTCGTGGTTTCCTTAGTAGACGCGTCCTTCGGTCCTTTTTACTGCGTGGACCACCTGCACGTTACTCTAATGTGCGGCACTGAACGAATATGTTAACCAGAACAGTATTCTCCGCGACCAGTGAGAACGAGAAGGCGATTGGGAGAGGTAGTGGTTAGCGTGTATTTGGGAGCGTGCGTGAGAGCGTGCGCAAGAGCAACGGTCAAATGGCCACCGCGCATGGCAGTCAGCGTTCAGTTAAGCAATAAACGTGGTAAAAGTATGAATGAAGATGACAACCGCTACAAGACTGCACCGTGTACTAGCAGTAATTGTTAACACTAAACTTCACGGGATGAGATCGTCTGCGTTGTTGCGTTCAAGTCAGGCCAAAGTAAAATCCTTGTCCCAAGGTTTACGTCACCCAGTTACCCTCCTCAAAGAGCATCACCGATAGTGTCTAAACATACGGGCTTAAATATAGCCCGCGCCAATTCAACCATCTCCGGATCGGAACTTACGGTGCCAAATTAGTTAATTCTTGGAAATTCTCGAGGGGATTTAATGTTTTCGAACTTCAATCAAAATTTTAGGTGACAGATTTGCCATCAAACTACTCTCAGCTGCATAAACCGCCCAAGTTAGGGTCTTTCTCAGTATCCTGGCGCGAAAACGGTCCAAACGCTAATGTGGTAGTTTCGCTCATCCCTACTCAGGAACTCCACTGGAAGTTGTGCTGTGCGCAATCGTTGTGTACAAGGACTCAGGGGTGTAATAAAACAACACAAAGGAATGTCATTGCCAGTCATCACACCAAATTGCCTGATGATAACTCCACGAGATGATCGAAGCTCGTTTCCGCAGAAGTATGTGACGTCGTTCGAGTCATTACACTTTTAGTGCGCACCTCAGTGAGTTGTACGGGCACACTGGGCTGAATCAAGTCGGATACTGGTTCTAGAATAAGGAACCCGCAGCTCCCGGTATCCACACTGAACTGATGTCTCAAGCCGCATCGGAATTGGACAGGGCCGAACAGGAATCGGTTTGATTCACTCGAAATCCCCAGCTCGCATGCCGGGCTATCTTCAGTTTTCGGATTTTTAGGGGTTGCACGCGTCACATTGTATTCGAATTGATGGGATATCTTGCAAATGTGACCGGGCTTTCCACAAGAATGGCATGCCGACCTTTTCGGAGCATTTACTTTGTGCAACCGTCATGTATAGACCGATATACAGAAGTGGCAGCCCACTGTTCCAGTATGGTTCTTGGTGCACGACTGTCGTGGTCTACTGTCTTTTTGTGCACGGCTGAACCGGGGTTCGGCCAATGCTAAACAAGGTTTGAAGCTTTCAACCAAGGTTTTCACAATTGGCCGGAACTTACATGTTTGCCATTCACGGACCAGTGAGAGAGCCGGAAAATGAGTTCGTCAAATACCGTTCCTTCACAGGTTTGACAAACTTGCGGTGTGATGTCCATGTTGCTCATATTCCTACACCCTATGACCAATTTTGGGCCGCCTTCTCTAACCTAATCCACGCTGATACTGTTTTGTGGTTGACAATTATTCTAGGCTTGGGGCACTTACTTTTTCTTTTTGTGGTTGTGCTTTATTACTGAGATTACTTTGAGGACAGTTGGCAAGGTAGTGAGAAGTACTGATTCGACAGTTTTGTTATATTACTCCTCGGTTTCACTTTCTCGCTCACGTCGACTGGCCGTAGACGTTCAGCTCGTTTACGCTGATTTTTGGCTGCCACGCTCAGGAAATTGTTCCTTGGGCCTGATTAAGCGTGGGGAACTTGATCTATTTGTTTGGACTTCAGGACAGGTATTTATTATTTACTCTTTTTGACCAACTATTCCGCTTTTTGCAGAATTCTGTCCTATTTTTGACCACCTTTTTGGTTGGATAATGACTGAGGCTCACTGTCAAAGGTATGATCTAGTTTGTCTTTATATTTTTATTCGCTAATAATACCGTAGAATTTGCAGAGCAATCGTGTTCTTCATTTGGTTTCTGCATCAATTTGGGCTGCGCTTTGCTTTGAGGCTCCAAGGTGCTATCCAGAACGAGTGAAGCTAATCAGTCGGTGAATCGATAATTGAATCCTTGGTCAGGCTTCACCCGGACCAGGTCTTGAGCGTTTTGGTCGTTACATGCGGTGCTATTTGAGGAAGACTACCTCTGCGTGCAGTTCTTGGCAAACCAGGGATGGGCGGTTGCGAAAACAGCCCCAGGGGCCCCTAATCTCTGATTAATATCAAGGTGTTCCCTCTTCTAGGGCGCTTTCATTATCCCTCGCTAAGAAATTTTGTACGCCGGTCTTCTTTTATCTGGGCAGCTACGGACCACTGGTGCTTAGCAATGTGATTTGGCATAAACACCGTGACGACTGATGAACGTAAAAGCAATGATGTGTTCACTTTTAAAACGGGTGATGTAGTGCACCGTTTGTGATGTATGCGCAGTCGGATTCGTCGTTCTAATGACAGCTATAGAGCCTCACTGGTTGCATTATCTCCCCAGTGAAATTGGCTGTTAGATGCTCCGCCAGCTAGAGACCCGCGGCCAAGTGTAAAGATATCAGTGCCCGGCTGGTGCGGTTACCAGTATATCACAGGTGGTGGAGTTGCCTAGTTGAGTGCGAAGTTGTTCGTCTTCGCACCCCTCTGTATGCTGTGTCACATCATTTGAGGCATATGCGCAATAAGTATGAATGGGAAACTAGCTGCATCTAACGAAGCGGTTATGTTTCCCTTTACGCTACCAGCAAGTTTATTACGGACCGGTATACGTGCCGCATTATAGAAGCAGAATTATGGAGTGCACAAGGGAATAACATATGTATATAAAGTGATGCAGTTTTCTGTCTTCATTTGGAAATCTGGGGCTTTTACGGGCGTGACGGACGCTGACAAATATGTTAAGGATAAGTCTGAGCGACCCACCCGTGGATACCAATGAGAGGGGATAGACACGAGGAATACGAACTCCACATAGAGATATGTCATTCCAAGTGCCAACAGATGAGGCAAAGGCTGAAGCCGGAATTGAATGCTTTCGGGAGGGGCTCGTATCATTCTGGTTTCACACCTAACCACTGGTCTACTTTACGAACGTGATCCTAGAGGCATGATACTTGCAAATTAGACTGGAGTACTCGGGCTATTCGCGATGAATCCAATGTAGCTCCCACCGGAACTGCGCATAAATGAGGATCAAGAACACCTGCTGAATGCGCACACATTCGAACTCGTATTCTGCGCAATCGTGATGTATACAAACGCGCAGATGCAATGGAACGACATGAATTACTGTCAAAACCAATCGCCACAAGAAGGTGCGAGATTGGGCCCCCTGCAAATGTTGAGCCCTTTCCACATATCTTTTCAGTTAGTTCCACCCAGGTGACCAGTCTACGGTAGCTTTTTCCTTCTTCGGCTAAGTATTCCTTCTAACATTGGCAAGGTTATTTCTATCGGCTATATATGTATTTCCGGATTAGAATCCTCCAGCTACATTTCACCGTGATGGCAGGTCCATGATTTTGAGTGCCTTCTGCTTTTGGAGTTTCATATCATCTGAGTATTTTGCCGACAGTATTTAGGTTATTGGAGTGGTTTAGCTATTTGCCTGAACTTTGCTCCAGAAATGGCGACTCAGGGGCTAGTGGAACCTTCTGTGTTCCTCTGAGGGATCAGTAGGTGCTGCAAAGTCGTGAACGGAGAGATTTGCCCTGATGTCTGCAATATGCGACACCTTGAAGAAGGCTGCCGAATACCTTGATGAAATTAAGCTTTAAGCACAGTACCTTAGTTTAGCGTGAGTCAGCACGAGCTGCATAACAGCCTATAAATCAGTGCTGCTGCGGGTCTAGAGGGAAAGAAATCATCTATCCGCTCTGAAATCGCAGTGATGCAAAGTGGCTTGCAAGACTTTGCTCCTCAACTTCACATTGCAGACGAGCCATGGCAGTCACTGTGTGCAAGTCAAAGAAGCTACTTGGTGGCAAGTCCACAAAAGACACCATATCAGTAGAAGAATAAAGCTATAAATCTTCAGAACCACCCCAAACAAGAGTGTTTTTGTCTGAACCTGATCTGACCCTTCTCAAGGGCCCGGCGCTGAAACCTCCGCTTGAAGTGGCTGCTGCAGAAAGGGCAGTGAAGGTCACAGACAAGATAGTGTTTCAGATAAAGATCGGTCCTGAAAAATCCTTCCGGTACACTATGACGCTGTGATTACTTGAAATTGCTCGCTTACGTACATCATTTGCGCGCTCCGTCCACCTCACTTTTCTGCGAACTAACCCTTATATAGTTGCGCCCAAAGCGCTACTCTGTCACATCCTATCTTGGGTCTGCTTAACTTACATGCTCGTTTCTCGCACGCCGTTAACCGGGCTCTCGTTTTCGAGTGTTTATGGTGGAACACTTGAGAGTTTTATTAACGTTGTGATGTTGTTCATTCAATAATTCAGTATCGTAGAAACTGTAACGACTGGTCGTGGAAAATCCTCCAGAAACCACTGCAGTTCCATGTTTCCTTAACATCACTCACTTACTTACACTATTGACTTGTTTTATGCACTGTTTGTTTTTACGGACCAACGCCTGTTTGTTCGCACCCACTGAGTCGCTCTGTCGTGTTCTTGTTCTGGACCTGCGCGACGCAAGTGCTCCTTTCTCGCACGCCGCAATTCGGTTCTCGTTTTTTGAGTCATTGTGATTGCATAATTGAGGTTTGTATCTGTTTCGTGTTATTGTTCATCTGGAAATCTAATATCGTAGAATTTCACGGATAATCGCCACTTGATTTCGGGATCCGTTGCGAACTTGGCTACGCATTGCTCAAACCTGCTTTACAATACTCAACTGATCGACTTGGAGTGAGAAAATACGTCACATGTCAAGAGAAGGATCGAGGCAATTAGAATCTGGACAGGGGGTAATACGGCAAGTCACTGGGGGGGAGAGGTTTGTGGGTACTTTGGGCTATTTATTTATCGCTAGGTCACCAATTCCTGTCAGTGCCAGCTCATATATTACTGAAGGTAATAGGTATTGTAAGAATGTCGATCTATTTAAGCTAAGGAAAAAAGGACTAGAACAACAACTGTTATCAGCTAGACAACAGGCCCAGGAAGCAGAACAGAAGTGTAGACAGAACGAGCGTGAGCAGGAGGTCAGCGGCTTAAACCTATCCGATAGGTCAGGACAAATTAAAATAAGAAACTCTGCGCTGGTCACCGAATTTAAACGCCACTAACGACCGATCTTCCAAGAGAAGAACCGACAGTTTTCGACGGGTTATCTGAACACTATTGCAAGTTCATCAGACAGCTCGCAACTTTCGTCGAAAACCACATAACCGACCCCGGGTAAAGGCTTCCCTACCTGACTCACTACAGTCTAGGCCGAGCAAGAGAAGCCATCGATGGGTGTACTTTGCTTGACCCAGAACAAGGCTACACACAAGCGAAGAAGATCTGGAGGGACCCGTTAGGCCAGCCGTTCAAGGTAGCCCGTACCCTAATAGAGGGCTTGATGGTAGAGGCCAAAACAACCAAGGGCGACGTCCATACCATAGCAGACCTGGTGATCAAAATGCAGAACTCTTCAATAGCCCTCGACCTTTTAGGTGACAGGGCTGACCTCGATACAATACCCACTTTGGAGGGCGTAGTCCGTCACCTCTTTCTCGAACCGCAGAGTCGGTGTACGGAAGAGGCGGAAAGTATAAGCCGAGGCGACCGTGAGGCTAACTTCGAAGAATTGAGCGAATACTTGGGCGGGCAAACCAAGGTGGCCGACAGTAGACTTAGCCTACTGATCCGGGACATCAGCCGAGTAAACAAATCTAATACCGGCCAGGCTCAAACCACTGCAAGGGAACATACGAAATACCAGCATTGGACCAATGCACAAGCCATTTCACGCGAGGCTGTAGCGCATCGAAGTTGCAGGTCCTGTGACTCTGGCCATGAGTCACAAGAACGCCCCAATTTCACCAGTGCCCCAATAGGCGAACTTTGGGCAATGGCGAGGACGACAGATGCGTGCTTTATATGCCTCAGCACCACGCACCGGGTGGCGGCTTGTTGAAAAATGACCATATGCGGCCACGGGGGTCGCGCGGGCAGACACCATGGATTGTCACACCAGGCGAGAGAAACCACACCAGAGGTGAACACCAGGCCCGGAGTAATTTGTTCAACGTCGCGGTCTACCATTAAACTGGCAAGGTTAGGAGTAGTTACCGTGGGAGTGATGACCCCTACTGGGGTGGTCAAAGCGTTGGCTTTCGTTGACAGTGGATCGGACACTACCCTGGTGGAGCAACAGTTTGCCGACAAACACAGGCTCGCTAAAAGTGCGACGTTTTTAGCGGTGAGCCCGGTGGGAGGAACACAAGTAATGACTGCCGGCTGGTTGAGGTTGCAGCTCGTCTCGTTAGACACTAACGAGCAAACCGAATCAACGGAGGCATATAAATTAGCTGACCTCCCCATGCGAGCGCCAAGGTCGGTGAAAGTAATCCTGGCTAGGTGGCTCCACCTGCAGGACGTAACCGTTGTAGACTGGGAAGACGACGAAGTGGACCTCCTCATGGGCTGTGACTTGCCAGAGGCACATTGGGTACTTGGCCAGAAAGTGGGCAACCGCCGGGCACCTTGGGCCGTGAGCACAGCTCTGGGATGGATGTTACATGGTCCAGTAGGGGGATGCGGTTCCGTGAATCACGGATCAGCCCAAATGAACCACACAGAGTACCAGTTGCAGCGGCTATATTAAAAGGAGTTTCACGACTTCGGAGACGAGAGACTGTCTTTGTCTCAAGAGGGCCACTTCGCTCTGCAAGTAGTGCGGCAAGGAACCAGGGGCCTTAAAAAGCATTTCAAGGTTCCCCCCATGGCGCACACCAGCTGACCCTTGGGTTGCTAATAGAAACTATGCTCTGCAAAGACCACTTCGACTGAAAAAAGCTTCGTTCCAGACAAAGATCTATGGGAAAGGTATGTAGAATTAATGAAGCGAAAGGAAGCTCGCGGCTATGTCAAAAAGATGCTTGCTAACCCCGCCAGCCGGGGGGCTCCGGTATCTATCTCACCATCCAGTTACCAACCCCACGATACCCGAAAAGTTGCGGGTGGTGTTCGACTGTGCAGCCAAGTTCAGGGGCAAGTCGTTTAACGATCGCCTACTGCAAGGACCTGCTTGGACCACGCCACTCATCGAATGTTTGTGCCGTTTCAGAGTGGGCAGAGTGGCCTGGTTAGCCGATATCGGGGCAATGTTTCGCTGGGTGAGAATGCCGGCAGAAGAACGAGATGCATTGCGTTTCTTGTGCTGGAAAAAAAACAACCGGGACAACGCAGTGATAAATTATAGGATGACCGTCCACCCCTTCGGACCCATATCATCACCGTTCTGTGCGGACTACCCCATTCGGGAACCTGCGAACAAACATGGAGATTTGGTCCACCGGTCGGTGGTAGAAAGCTTCAGCAGAAACTTCTACGTCGACGACTATCTTGGGTCATTCGATGATATAGACTCAGCCCTAGCGCAGTTTAGAGGCCTAACAGGATTGCTAGAATAGGGCGGCTTCCATCTAACAAAATGCATGTCGAACTCTTCAGAAGTGCTCGAAGTCTCCCCGTACCACGGGAGGGCCGATAGGGCTAGAGATTTGGACGGCTCTGCACTCCCTACCGAAAGCACTCTAGGAATGCAATGGAACGCGGAAACGGACGACTTTGTTTTCGAGCTAAACGTTCCCGAACTGCCAGTAACCCGTCGAGGTATACTATCCGCTGTCCCTAGTCTGTTCGACCCGCTCAGTTTCGTCTCACCCTGACTGTTACCCGGAAAGATCTTGCTGCTGCGGCTGTCCCGTAAGAAATTCGATTTGGACCAGTCACTGGACCGAGAAGACTGGCTGGACTGGGAAGAATTTCTGAACACCTTGAAGAAATTAAGGGACATAAGGATCCCACCATGTTTGGCTCCTGGTCATGCAGCACGGACAGGACAAATACATGCCTCTTCCGATGCATCCGAAGTCGGTTATGGAGCTGTGGTGTACGGACGATGGAGCGCGGGAGGCGGACAATATACTACGAAGATCCCTTTAGCCAGAGCCGGCGTCGTCCCACAGAGGATGTTTTCGATTCCGCGCCTTGAACCCAGCTCAGCCGTGTTAGCGGTCACAGCGGCACAAGTGGTGAAGGAATGTTTCGACTTCTACATTTAGTCGGCTAATTTCCGGACTGACTCGACGGCAGTACGGTACAACATTAACAACATCAGGAGCCGGTTTAGTACTTTCGTTGCTACCAGACTCACGTTCATCCACGACGAATCGGCCATGAACCAGTGGAACCATGTTGGGTCTTGCGATAACCCAGCCGATCTGTGCTCCCGAGGTGCGACCAACCTCCGGAAACTCGAGGCGTGGACGGAAGGACCGAAATTCCTGCAAATGCCCAAGCAGGACTGGCCTGTTTATGAATTAAAACCCCCTCTGGAATAGGAACTGGAGATCAGAGGCATGGTGATGACGGCCACATTCGTCGAAGCGTCATTCATTTTGTCACCATTGGTCAAGTTTTCTCCCCGGATGAAGACGGTCCTTTCATTAGTTTGGTTGGCCAGGTTCAAGAGAGATTTCCTAGTCATAAAAGGGGTCCGCCCTCCGGCCGAATACGGGTGGGTCCGATAAGTCCTGGTGAACTACGAGCCGTGGAACACGACATATTCAAGATGGTACAGCGGGAGGCTTACACCCGGGAAGTCGGGAGGGCGGAACAAGTGGGACCAATCGACAAAGGAACATCACCTCCGTAAGGCGACTTGAAACATTTAAGCCCCGGACTCATTAACGGGCTACTACGGGTAGAGGGCAGGCTGACCAAATCTCACCTGAGTCTAGACACGAAATACCCCATATCGCTGCCGGCTCGACCACCTGTGATAGAGCTAATGGTCCAACACGTCCACACCGTAGAGGGACTTGCCGAGGAAAGTCACGTGACGAGCTTCATCCGAAAGCGCCTTTGGTTGCTGAGGGGAACAGCGACTGTAAAACGCGTAATCCGATGTTGTGTACACTGTAGAAGCAATGCCGCAGCGGGCAAACAGCACATGGCCCCGCTGCCAGAATGTAGAGTGACTTCGGTCTGGTGGCCGGTCAGCGACACCGGGTTGGACTACTTCGGGCCCTTGTGGATAAAGTGTGGGAAGAGGCTGGAAAAACGATACGAGTGTATCATAACGTTCACGAAGCCGTGTGCCGTACGCTTAGAAGTTGATCATTCAATGGCAACCGACTCACACCTACGGGCCTTGCAGCGCTTTATCAACGGAAGAAGCATACCGGCAAATATATACTCCTACCATGGGTCAAACTTCGTGGGCACTCATCGGGAACTGTAGAGTTGGTACCAAAACATGAATAGAGAAGAAATGCAGAATCGAACCGTGGCCCACGGTATACGATGGCACTTCAACCCCAGCAGGCCAGTCATCGCGGCGGCCTACGCGAACGCCTGATCGGGTCCACCAGCCGAATATTGCTGTCGATCATTGAGCAACAGCCACCCGACGACGGAACATTGAGCACCGTCATAACTGAGGTCAGGAGAATTCTGAACAACCACCCCTGGTTCCAGTAACCAACGGTGACCCCTCCAATCTGGCACTCACCACGAGCGACCTATTGACGTTAAGGTCGAAAGAGGGTTTCCAAGGACCGACAAACCTTCGCGGGAGCTGCCTCCGTGGATGGAAGCAGTCAAACTATCTTGCCAGGGTTTTTTGGAGGCAATGGCTGCGGGAGTACCTACCGGCTCTGGAAGCTCGACAGAAGTGGCTGGTCAAAACAAAACCTTTGAAGGTTAGGATTGTAGTGATGATCGCAGATGAACACGCGCATTTCAGCACCTGGCATTTGGGCGTGGTTGTGGAAACCATCAAATGCTCTGACAAAATGATAGGAACTGTGAAGATGAAGACCGCCCACGGAACGCTAATCAGGTAGGTGCCCAGTATCAAACTCCTCGAGGGTGAAGACGGAGAAACCGATAACAGGGAAATCCAGCATACTATTCCTCATGCGTCTTCGAGGTGGGCAGAAAGAACCCCCATGTTTGGGGGCTTTTACGGCGTACTGACGTATTGATCTATCATACACCCTGACATACACACTTACACGGTACACGTTTGTACTTCAAGACCTCCGTCAAACAAGTTGCAGTGCTCGCCGCTTTTCCTCGACTTTACAGAAGGCCTTTGGTATATGTGGTATTAGCTTCGATTCTACCATATACCCGGGCACACACGAAGTACACTTAAATGATACACGTTTATACTTCATGACCTCCACCAAAACACGCCGCGAGGCCGATTGTTCCTCGTTTATCACTGACATTATAAAAGATATCTCCCGTACTTGATGGTTGCTACTATTTTTCCAGAGTTCAACCACAACCAAGACACCCACATCCACCCACCCACCCACCCACCCACAAGCACACACAAATACACGCGTCCGAGGGGCAACGGCACACCCGAGGACAGCACCTATGTTTCTCTTCCAAGCCAGCCATGGATCAGCCGTTTCCATGGACGACGTAGAGTAATCTCGCGTCGGTGTGGCCACCGGATCGAGTTCGGTGGTGACTAGAAAGTTGACGAGAAGTTATTAGGTACGCGCACTGGCAGCAGGGTCTAGGTAGGTAGGAGGAATCAGTACATTTATTCCAGAATTTCGATTCTGCTAAGATTCGGGAGGATTTTGGTGGGCGGTGTAACAACCGGTCGTGGAAAATCCTCCAGAAACCACTGCAGTTCCATGTTTCCTTAACATCACTCACTTACTTACACTATTGACTTGTTTTATGCACTGTTTGTTTTTACGGACCAACGCCTGTTTGTTCGCACCCACTGCGTCGCTCTGTCGTGTTCTTGTTCTGGACCTGCGCGACGC
The DNA here is from genome assembly GCA_948099385.1 of Fasciola hepatica. Lineage (NCBI taxonomy): Eukaryota > Metazoa > Platyhelminthes > Trematoda > Plagiorchiida > Fasciolidae > Fasciola > Fasciola hepatica. The sequence goes on from CANUEZ040000106.1 coordinate 4,001,523, forward strand.
AAGTGCTCCTTTCTCGCACGCCGCAATTCGGTTTTCGTTTTTTGAGTCATTGTGATTGCATAATTGAGGTTTGTATCTGTTTCGTGTTATTGTTTATCTGGTAATCTAATATCGTAGAATTTCACGGATAATCGCCACTTGATTTCGGGATCCGTTGCGAATTTGGCTACGCATTGCTCAAAGCATGTTGCACCAGGTGTGGCCCAGAAATTATAGGCAGATGCCTCGAGTTCGAGTCCAAAGTAATCCGTGGATGTTTCCAAATGATTTCAAAGCAAACGAGGGCCCTAACCTGCTTCTTAACCCCCTGTCTACCCCCGTGGTCCCAAGCCCCACAAAAGAGCCTTGGCATTCCTCTAAACTGAAGCACAGGACCCTAGGCTTCTTGATAGAGTCTAACACCAAAGTTCTTGTCAAGAGCTTCTTCGAGCTATCATTGAAAATTAGAAATCACGGCCAGTTAGTTAGAGGGACTTCCATAGATCGCTCTACCTGAGACAGAATCTCAAGGTCAGAAAAACAAACCTTCAGAAGGCGGTTCCGAGGATGAGTCAAGAGCTCTTGAAGTTGATGGAGGTTCATCCGACTAAATTATAAACGAGGAAGTTGAAGCCCATAGCCAGACCCCCAGGGGAACATGTGCTTCGTAACCTGGAGTCATCTGGCGTTACCGACCCCAATCATTAGCCGTCAACAGCTCTGAAGTAAGTGGGTAGAGAGAGTGCGGATCTCGGTAAGAGCAAACCACTTCGCCATCAGGAATTCAAAAAAGCCTCTCCAGTACTGAGAATTAAGAAGCTCGATATAAGCCTGCTTGGGAGCTCTAATACGTCTCCGCCACGCCATCTGACACCACACTCATTCTCTATCGTCTCCTCTCCTTCAGTTTTACACAGTCTGAAAGCCTTGTTATAGTTCGAGAAATATTCTGCACATTTTCGGCACGTGAGCAATATAGTCCGTCTCCCAGGGACACAAACGGAGAAAAACCTATTGAAGAGGCCGTCACAGAGGCCGGAACTGATACAAGACACCAGAAGCACTGGTACCATCAGAGCAGACCCTTATCCCACAGTCTCTTCCTACTCCTCTACCAAAGTTTCTCGTGACTGTGCCCCAAGATTTTTGGCCGCCATCTGCTTAATTATTCACACAAGATGCTAGAGCTTAAACAAAAAACAGACAATAGTCCCCACATAATCAGTATCACGAAAATCTGGCTTATCCAAGACAACCGAGATGGGGGAAGACGTTGGCGGGTACTTGGTGGCCCAAGGGGACTTCAAATGAGGTCGACCTGGCCGCGTTCTGCCCCACCCAAGGGAAACGCTACCCCCAGCGCCCATCACCTCTCAAACTCCGACCCATCCCATTGACCGTTTTTAGGTGAAAGCAGACCCAGTAATAAACAATGTTGGTGGGAGTAGTATACCGACTGCCCCACTGCCAACGGGTCTAAACGGCAGCCTTTATTGAACAGATGGAGGAGCTGCAGGATACCCATTAATTCACCCACCTACTTATAAAGGGAGACTTCGACTCGTCCTCAGTGGAATGCCAAGCTGTAGCTTCATGGGCTTGATGTTTGGCACCACGCACTGGGTATTCTTTTTCAGGCGTCCTGGGTGCAAATTATCTAGAGTCCAACCAGTTTTCTGCACGGCAAACTTCCTAACCTCCTCATCTTTTAATCGAAAAGGAGCCACGCCGGGTGGACACAACGGGCCACTTCTGTCTAGTATTGAGGGCAGATGAGGAAGTCCTGAGCGTTGACCTTGTCATCTAATGTTCCTACCGTAAGTCGTCGCTCGCAGCAGCGGGGTCTTTTAGAAGGACCAGTTTTTCCAGCTCATCTTTTATCGTGCATTCAAACTAGGACCCATTTCCTAGGGTGCCAACATAAATACACCTGGCCAACTGAATAAACAAAGAACTTCCAAAGCGGATACTTGTTTTTTGCTGAGAGGGTAGACAAAAAACTACACTAGGCGCATACTACAGCGTCCCAACCTTCCTCTGACAGAGTGGAGTGCACCTCTGTTCAGCACAACATGATGCACCCAATTAACAGCGGATGCGGACAGGTTCAAAAGGAATCAAAAAGGATGGAAGTCAGAGATCACTGAACACTATGAAAAGGTGAAAACGTGTTACCTCTCATGGGCTTGTTCCAGTAAACTGATTTTATTCAAGCATATTCGCTGCGCACAAAAGATCAAACCCCGTGCGCTGACCCTACCCCTTCCCGACGGCATTTTAGATATTTCGTCTGAGCAAATGACAAAACATTTTGCCCGTCAATTTTGCTCCATTTTAGAATACTCACCGAAGTTAACCTAAGCTGCGGAACGAAACCTGACACTACTCGCCCCTATGTTTCTAGAAGTTGGACCGCAGCTGAAACATGTCAATCCGTACAGCTCGGTGGTAGCGGACGAAATAGACCCCAGGATATCAAGAAGATACGGGAATATTCCAACTCCCTCGTACTTCATCCCGTTTCCATTTTGTCCAGACCGCGGTGGGTTTCCAAGCGACGTTAAGCCATTTGCAGATGGGCGTCTTCATCGTCCCTCTCCATCGTGGATCTCTACCAAGAACATCATGCATCACCAACAGGCCAACTGTTATGGATAGCTTGACGCAGGCCTGTAACCAGGGCAAAAACCCCCCAAGCTGCCGTCATAGATTTTGCGAAAGCCTTCTACAAAGTGCCACACTCTCCCTTGCTTCACAAGCCGAAAGTGCGCGATATCACCAGTAAACTCTTCGGCGTACACAAGAGCTTTTTTCAAGGGCACACCTCCACAATGAGTGCGGGCATCTTGTATTCCTCTCTATTGTCAGTCACCATAGGAATGCACCAGGGCTCCTTACTGGGGCCCACTTTGCCTCTCACTTACGTCAGCTATCTTTGAGAAACTTTGGAGTCCAACGTCGCCAAGTGGGCGGACGATGTGACCACGAGGGACTCCTCAATTACACAACTGCAATCGGATAGGGATGCAGCCGAGGGCTGGTCAGGGGGGTGAAGCCTACCGATAAATTGCAACAAATGATTCGATAAATACTTCGGTAGCTCTGTGGACCGATATTTTCGAACTGACGGGGCACTCTCGATTTGGGGATAGACCAAAAATATACGCCAGGTTTTCGGCTGACCATCAATCTCCCTTTTTCATCGCATCAACTGGAGGCTAGCAGGGCTGCCTTCCGAACCTAAAGCCCCAATGAGAAGACACTCCCTCATGCATCCAAAAAAGATTTTCGGATGCCTTACCGCACTTGCCTACATCCAACCCATCCTAAAATGCTGCGGCACACACGGGTCCCGTCAGTGACCGTAACTACCTCAAGGGGGTCCGGAGGAAATCCACGAGGGCTGTGCAGATGCTGACCAAATTTTCTAACACTTTAAGAGTGGCTCAGCTCAAATTCTACCCCTGTATATGAAGCTTATCAGGGGATGTGCCTTCTCAATTTTCTGCCATTTCTCTTCCGGACTAACTGTCCGATCCTTCACTCGGCCTCGCTCAGAGGCTTTTAGAGGATATTTTAAGAGTTTAGTCAACCATCGTCCAGGGACATTAGATGGGCAACACTTTTCAAGTGAAGGCTGATTCCTATTGGTAAAAGGCCTCCACAGATGACAGTGGGCTCCCCCAGAAAAGCGGCTTTCAAGCAAAAGCTAGACATACACATGGGGCCTTCTCGTTCCCCATCACCAAACTCCCAACCAAAATATTACGGCAACTGTTACCGACAATGATCTGCTGCACACAACACTCTCTGTACATGATGAATAATAGTAATAATGATGGTGTATTTCGGATACTCCCAAAGCATGCTAAAGTGCTCGATCAGATGTTTAAAATGATGTCAGAATGAGGGTACGTCACTTGCATACAGAGTATTGAAGAAGGTGCTACAGTGAACTGAAACGATAATATTGTCCGATGAAAGTGAAGGTTAGAGTCAAATGGTCGACCCGGCCGACGGTGTTTGGAGTCGGCTAAAAAAGCGAGCAAATGCACAAATAGTACCGCTAAAAAATCACAACATCAGAAATTCCAACTGAATCAAAGGATGTTTGTTGTAAAAAACGAGGAGAAAAGAAAGCGGTTCATCGAGGGGAATTCAAAGAGTTGTTTGCATGTGGCAGTGTGTAAAAAGTTCATGGATGGAAAACTCATGCATGTACGAGAATGGATCTTCAGATATAAAATGCCACGAATCAACGGCCACAGCGATGGATGAGTCCAAGGGTGAGATGCCGACGTAGCCAATCACCAGAAAAGAGACAAAAATATCCCGTGGATAGGGGAAAAGTTTTAAAAGCCGTGATGGAGGGAGTAGAAAGCGGTGTGCCAGTAAGATTTCAGCAGTTTATTTTCGCTGATATAAGTGTGCCATGAAGTAATAAGGAGGCTCGCAGCCAAACTTTTGCAAAACCGCTCCGAAACCGACCGGTTTTCGGCCGGTTTTTAATCAGTTTTTACTGTTACGCCTGTCGTTTTCCCATTGGTTTTCGGCCGGTTTGTTTATTAGCCATTTTACACAAATAATAATTGAATTTATACGAAGCAAATTGAAGACCAAAGCAATGTGCAATGCCTTGTTAGTGTTTTACCTAATTGCATCGCTTCATTTCATCGAAATGTCCTGAAAAACTCAGTATAGGTTGCTCTATTTTATTCCTTTGAAAGGAAGGAAATGAAGACAATTATTCAGGAAATCAAAAATTAGGAGATAGAAAAAAGCATCATAATACTTAACTTGAGTTAGTGAAATAAATCAACGGAGTATATGACGTACTTCAAAAGACCGACATAAACCGCTCGGAAACGGTTCAGACACCGTCCAGAAAATTGGAACCGCCCGAAAGCCGATCGGCGTAATGGTTAAAACCGATCCAAAACCAACCGGTTCCGAAGCGGTTTCTGGCTGGTTTTTGAGCCGCTCTCGCGAATCGTTTGAAATACGTGACAAGCTTCGCTAATTTCTTTCAACGACCCAAATTACGTATTACGACGCCCACTTTTACCTCCTAGTTTTTGATTTTCCGAATAATTTTTCTTATTTTACCTATTTCGAGAAAATAAAATAGAGCGATCTATACTGAGGTTTCCAGGACACTCGGATGAAATGAAGCAATACAATTAGGTAAAATACCAACGGAGAATTGCACACTGTCTCCGTCTTCAATTTTCTTCGTGTCAATTCATTGTTCATTCGTGTTTAACAGCTAATGAGCAAACCAATCGAAAGCCGATGGGAAACCAATCGGAAACGAAAGTTACAAACGGGCCGGGTGCTTCATGGGAGCTTACGACCTCACTGTGGGATGGCTCCAAGTAGGAGATGATCACCAAAAGAGTTGACTTGTCCAGAAATCGCTTAATTATCACGAATAGGCTCGCAAAGGGCTATCTGTAGTACTTATAGATCTAGATTTCTAAGTAAAGTGTTCCGTTGATTTTTCGCGGTAATGAATTGCGGACTCACAGTGGAGTGCCGCAGTTATTGACACGGACAATATGACGCTTCAGTGTGAATAAATAGAACTACTATGTGCTACACAAAAATCAAGCCCAAACGAAGGAAAATGAGAAATACGAGACAACCTGATTTACCGCTGCTACTCTATCCAGCGATTTTTTCAGAGCAAAAGATCTAGAAAGCCTCGGGATCCAGTAGGCTTAGGCATCGAACAAGAGTCCCACTTCAAGAGCTGCATAAACACTTGCTTATAGAAGGATCCGTAATTTTTACTCTTTTGCATTCACTATAGCACCAGTCAGTTTTTTTCTGTATTCTTTTAGGGGTTTTGCATAAAAGGAATGGCCAAAAGCCTTTGGAATCCGAACCTAGTTTATTTCTGCCGTGCACCTTGGCCATAACGGGCAAGGGCTTAAACCCTATTATGAACCAGCTCTGTGCAGATGACATCAAAAAGCTGGACTTTACGCCGAATGATACGGGGGTTTACATCGCTTTCACATAGTACTGTTTCCAGGCTGTTGGTTTGGCGGGCAGGGCTACAGAGAAGAGTTTTTACGGACACGGTAGATAGTAATATTATGAACGGTTTGTTTTGGGGGCACCCAAATCATGCCTGGCTGCATAATCATATGTTACAAGTGGGGTCACACTAGAGATCCATGGAGTCTCAACTGGATGCGCATTGCACGAAAGAACGTACAGGTTTTAATATTCTCATGAATGAATGCCCGGCAAAATTCACTTTGAAGTTGAGGTTGCCAAATCCATCAGTATTGATTGGAATGGATTTCGTGGTCAGGATACTTAATCCAGTAAAGCAGGGATGGAACAAAAGTGCGCGAGAATTCGCATAAAGTTCATACAAAGTTGCAAATAAAAGTATACTGACAAAAACAATCCAAAAAGAGCTAAAGAAGGATGGGAAAACCTTTTAGTGATGACGGATAGACCTATGAACCAATAGTTTCAATGACTCAGGACATAGCAGAAATGGTACACCGAAGGAGCTGCGGGGCAGTCCCCTTTGGAGAGGAAGTGCGCAAATAAAACAGAAATTGGATTTTAGACAACACGATTACTTATTATACAGCAACAGGTTTTGGAGAAAGCTCTCGAAGTGGTGTGTAGAGCAGATGCCCGACCATAGAAACTTGGCGGAGCAGAGTGACGAGGGCCGACATGTGAATGAAGTACCATTCAAATAGAGAACATTTTCAGGTTAATTAGTGACTGACAAGAGAGGAACGCGAGTGGATAAAGAAGTGGACGAGGGAGTTGATACACGGTGATCTTGTAATGATGTTGATGATGATAACGATGGCATATTTCAGATAAGCCTGGAGCGTGATTGGGTGCACGACCAAATGATTCAAGTGATATCAGAATCGGAATTTCCAAAAGAAAGCGAAGGCTGTGCACACAGTAATAATAATGGTATTGCAATGGACCGAAAAGTTATTAATTCCCGGCAAAGTTGAAGGCCAAGGTCAAACGGACGATTCGGTTAGTGGTGCTTGGAGTCGGTTAAAAGGGTGATATACGCGCAAGTAGTGCCGGAAACAATCGCAACATTAGAAATTCCAGCAAAATCAAAGGATATTTGTTAGAAGGGATGTAGAAGAGAAAAAGAATAGTTAATCAAGAGGAGTGCAACACAGTCGTTTGCAAGCTCAGGGTGTGAAAATTATATGGGTAGAAAATTCGACGACCTACAGGAATAAATATTAAGAGGTAAAATGCAATGAATCAACGGCGAGCATGGTAGTTGGGTTAGGTGTAGAGATGTCGACATAGTCAGACACTAGGAAAGAGACCAGCAAGTCCGATGGATAGAAGGAGAGGTTCCAAGAGCGACGAGGGAAGAAATAGCGAGAAATAGGCCGGTATGTGTTCAGCGGACTATTTTCATCAATATATGTACGTGAGGAAGTATCAGCAAGGATATGGAACTATTGCTGCAAGTCAACGCGAAATGCGTTACGGGGCGATTGTAGGGGCGAGTAGCGTGTAGAAGTTATAGAGAAGTAGGGAGTAGATGAGTGTCTTGAGATGGTAACAACGCGGAGCTGCATGATAAATATATCTGTGATTTACAAATGTCGTGGGGTCGTTGCACACTGCAAGATCAGAATGAAGCAATGAAAGGACTCTGTGTAAGGGAACCGTCGAACTGATGAAGAGATCAAATAATCGGTAACCACAATACTGACTGTTGGGGGACTGCAATATATTTCAACGGAGAGCATCGTTTGGTGATTGTGATGAGGAAACGAACAGGGGCAACGAACGTGCCAGTGGATGAGTGGTAGCAGCGAGTTCTGACATGTAGTGTGGACAAGTTTGCGGAAGGGACAGAAGAGTAATGAGACGTGAAAGGCAGGCAGAGTAGGCATTGGGGTCAATGGGTACTTACATGGGCAATCATAGTGTGCCAAGGAGAAGACAGGGTGGTAGGCGGGGTGAAAGCTACGCTCTATTTGGTGCACGAAAAAAGCGATAAACTTTGCCGGGCATGAAAATGTAATTTATTACGTCAGTATTGAGTGCTAGCTCGACGGGAGGGGAACAGCCTTTGGAGAACACAGAGAAACGGTATGCTAGTACCAGTAATACGGGCCCGAAAATGATGTTCTGTAATTAGCGGTCAGATGGGATTAGTGCGTAAGTGGAACTGTCGAAACCTGCCGATGAACACATGAAAGGAAATACTAACAAGATTCTGACATGGGGTTTTCGAGAAACAACTACCTGGCATACATGCAGCTCGTTTTAGCAAGGGATTACAGAAACTGTCTTCAAATTGGTGTCCGGCTTAGACGCTCAAACGTGAAAAATCGACGGAAGAAGTGGCAATAAGTAAAAGATGGGAGAAATAATGTGCAAATATAGGTTTATCTGAGGCTGCTTCAAGGGTGACAAGAAGAACACTGACTTACAACGAAGCTTATATAACAGCGGTAGGCTTGATGGATAGTCGAGGGGATCAACTGGAAGCAAGGTACTACTGAAGCCGTCAGGAAGCGCAGATGATCGAGTGACTGGTTATGTTGAGGCAAGTCCAACCTGAAACATTTGGGAAACAAACAGACTACCGGTGACACGGACCACTGGTGGTTTATTCCCAGTTGAAGATGTGGGAAAAGCGCCCCATGGATTGCGCAGCACATGTTTGATCATGATATTCTGGTAGAAAAACGACAGAAGCTGATAGGCGAGCGAAATGTGATTCAAACATGCATTTGTCTGGATTCAGTGGTGAGTAGGACGGGAGAATCAGTAGTTGGCACGAAAGTATACGTGGGAGGTGGAAATATAGAGAACAGACAGAATCATGTAAGAGTAGTTCACATAGGAAACAGCCAGGGTGCGCAGATGATTGCATGCCTGAATACGCTGAATAAAATCTGACATGGGACACTGGGAAAACAATCAAACGACCTTCATCCCGGATTGTAGATAGTTCATTACCAATGTGACTGTCAGGAATTGAAAACGACCGAGTGACTGTAGAGGCGGCTGAAAGATCGACGTCACACAAGAGAACAGAGAGCTGGTGCATCGTGGACAAGAAGCTGGAATAGGAACACTTCGTGCTTTGTGGTATTGTCGGTAGGTAAGAGGAATGGTATTCAGACGATGTTTTTGTCCAGACAAACTGAGTAGTATCATACAAATTGTGCGACAGATGAATGATCTCTTCAAGAGGTTATCAAGAACTCTGAAGTTCAAACTGTAGATATCTGAACAATGAGACCATTTTTTTCCGAGGTAGGGAGTCTGGCAACTGGATGAAGCACGGTGAAGTTATTAATGGATCATTTCAGATAGATGTAAGGCAATTCCGTGAAGACAAACATCGGTAATAGCAGTTATTAGAGTATATTCCTGAGCCGAACAAAAATGTGTGTATGTCGACTTGGGGCGTGGCCGGCCGTATGGTGAACCTTGTTCGGGAGCTTTAGAGGAGACCACCGGGGAAGCAGCACAATGCGGAGGATGGTGTTTTTTTTATCCGCAACTGGTGCTAGTGGTCAAGGCTGATCGAGCGCCGAAAGCTGAATCTGCAAACCACTTCTGGTGACAAGAGGTGCGATCCGCCTGCCTAGTTTCACCCTCACTACGTTGCAAACTACCCGCGTGCCAGATGTGCATCCGCCAATACGGTGGATATGACCAAGCTCCGTAACTTTTGGAGTGTTTCGAGTTTCCGTGATGAGGCCAAAAGGTCTTAAATATCAGATAGTACTAGAGGGGGCCGCCAGGCATCAGGGGTTCCCGGAAAGTAACCCGCGGAGCTCCATTTGGGTAATGCGTGAATAGCCTATTGACAGGCGGATGCATAGTCCAGATTAGCGACCAGTACTGTCTACAGAGTAATAAAAGTCATCAAAAGAAGGATACATGCAAAAGGGGGCTTGAAAGTAAATAAAAAGAGAGGAAAGACAGCTGGGAAAGCTCCCAGGTAAGGATCAAAGACCACGAGTATAAAGAGAAACGCTGAAAAACGGTGGATCTTCGGGATTAGTTTTTGATCGTAGAAGGCAGGCACAACATGAGAACTTTTACTCAGTTTCAGTTGTAGTAGACAGCCAGTTTTGGCACGATTCAAAAGTCTACGCCATTCTAGTAGGCTTAGTTATGGGGCATGTTTACGGTGAGAAGTGTTGAGGTCTGCGTAGCCGTGAGGAACTTATCCAGTGCGCTTCTGAACCGACTGCTGGAACTAAAACTGAATAGGTCTAGCGGCAGTTTACTCAATGGGTTAAAAAGCACTGTGATGATGTGTGGAGGTAGGCTAGTGTTCCTAATAGAGACTGAAAGGATGAGAGCACTGTAGCGTAGTGGATACGTGGGAACAGGCGCCAAGTGTACCGGAACAGAATTATTAGACCGGCTGAGGAGGATGTTATTCGGGGGAGGGGGCAAGGTCCAGTTTCAAAAGGGGAAGTCACGAAGGGTCTAGTTCAGAGGATAAGCATCGTTATTTATAACTGCGGGCTGGGCTCGTTGGACAGATTCTATGTCCATTCTGCCTGATTTGAGCCTACTAAAAAGGTCAACGGGTAGTAACCTGGTACAGGTCTGGCATTGGATTTATAGAAGGAAGGAGAGCGGTCTCTAAATTGAACGGAGCCCAAGCACTTTCTGGCCTAAGCAACATGGAGGGCCTAATATTCCGATAAATTAAATGTACGGGAATAGTCTAGGCTAAGGTCTCGAACAATTTGCATGCTAGCTACGGGCGAGCCACAAACGGCTGTAGACCCTGGCGGTGGGTTGATTTTATATACGGGTACCTCACTTTTGTCAGCAGGAAAATTCATCTGCCAGGTTTGGCACCATCTATCGAGAGTATATATGTCTTTGGAGATGTTTAGGTTAACGGAGGGGAGACAGTCAGGCTTGAGAGGTCAGAAAATCTTGATGTCGTCTGCAAAGGGAAAAGAGAATCCTGCACCCACTGGAGGGAGTTCGCCGCTCATCTACATGGGGAACAGCCGACGGCCAAGGACTCTACCCTATATAATACAGCTTGTAACCGGTTTGGGCCTACAGCTCTGTAGAATTATTGGACTACTTGAGAGCGATTAGATACGTAAGAAGTGGTCCAAGGTGGTAAGAAGTCAGTGAAGACAAACGATCTTGATTTTGGCCGAAAGATTAGGATGGAACGAGGTCAAACTCTTATGACACACTCCACTGCTTGCCATTTCGGTGGTAACTTAAGAACATACCCGGCATTTTGCTCAAGATCTTGATCGAAGAAAGCTGTGTTGCCGGGAAATAATGAGGCTAAATTCGAAAGGGTAATTCACGACGACCACTTGGACAATTTTTTCCATTAACCGAGAGAGGATGGCAGCATGGACAATGAGAAGGTAGTTTGTTACCACATGCAGTGGTTTGTGCCTACGGCACGGGATTATGACCAGGAATTTCCAGTTTGCCGGCACCTGACTGGAGTTCACTAAAGGAGACACCGAAGTGATCAGTAGGTAAGGTTAGTCCAGTCCGGAATGAAATATCGCGGTGGGAATTAAACAATCATCTACCGGGAAAGATGATGCCTTAAAAGTGGTAAGTAAATGGGTGGTAATTGAAACGTCAAAGTCCACTAAGGGCAGGTTTGAAGCCGTAAACCTAGAAAGAGGGGGAGGGCCAACCTTTAAATAGAGACCACAGATGGAGCAACGAATCAGATGAGGGCGTCGGCTATAGTCAGTGGAGCAGAGAAGGGCGCATAAGCTGTAGTAACCATGTACAGAGTACCTCTGTGATTATTGGAGGCTCCCGCGCTGTAGAGTTTTGACAGTCAAAAGGATCTATTTGGGTGTTGCAGAGCATTTAACTCTTGGTTAAGCAGTTTAGTTTCTTCAGGCTTCTGAACAGTGGAAGGGAGGCAAGTAAATTGAGCGAGAATCGCTAGGCCGTGTGCATTTTCAAAAACGCTTTAAAAATCGGCATGATATGTTTGCAGGCAGGTGAAAAGATACTTACCGCTGTTCCGTCACCGAGGAAGTCAGGTAACCTGAAAACTCTCGGGGAAATGAGCGTCAAATATGTCAGCACTCTCTTGTGGAGCATGTCAGAGGGAAGCTCACTTCAATGAGCTCGTTGACTGGTCGTAGGGAAAAGCTTTCGGCCAGGAGGGGGTAGGTGGGCCTGATGCAGCCTGATATCAGGGTAGGCTTGGGGTGAGTGGGAATGTCGCAGCTAACCTTATTGTGATCTTCGCCCGAGAAATCGTAGGAAATTGAGACAAAAATGTGAGGGATGCCAAGGGAAGAACGAGATATAAAATGGGAACTTTCCTCATAAGGGGGCGTACAGGCTATACCCGCCCTCCTACTTTATCACTTGTTACAACTGATAACAGGCTAGTGGATGCAGATGAAGATGGCCAAACTATCTTAGGTGGGTTCAAGCCACCAACACTAATCTTTGCACTTTGGGACAGTAAGGAGAAGTATTCTGGTGCATCAGTCGGGTTGAGGAGCCCAGAAATGTTTCCACTTGGTGCATGGTAAACATATCCATTTGAAGCTGAGAGTCGGAAACGTGGACATTAAGCCAGGCCGAGTCGGGATAGAGTCAAGTGGAGGGTGCTGATGTGTGGTTGCAGTAAAGATCTGCTTGACGGATGCCAAACAAACTCCACCACTCAGGGACTTCCTTTTTTCTCTGAAGACAGTATAGCCTACATGACCATTCTGGTCCGTTGGAGTTTAATCCGCTAACCACGTTTCAGTAATTAAGATTACATCCTAATTAGAGCCAGTTATGGTAAGTGCCGGCTTTTGTTTATGATGGGTCGACTATTAGAAGGTGTGAACCAGAAGCTGCTATTAGCATTTACTGCCGGGGAATTCGGCTGGTGAAGTAGGTTGCGTAGTGTGCGACAATTGATGTTCGCGGTCTGACTTGAAGATCCATACGCGGGTAGCTAATCAGCGTCGAGAACTGAACGGTTTGATCTGCAGGCTATTTGATAGTGTGGGGCTCTACAGTAAACAGAAGAGCCAGTAATGCCGTGATGTCGGACCGGGCTAAAGTGCGAAGTAAAAGGATCATATAGGATGCGAGGGATAGTAAGAAGTTGTGGGGTATCAAAGTTTCTATTGGTCCAAGGTGGGGGCATGATGGGAGATGCCACAGCACCGCAGTCCTTTGACAGACTCGAACTGGGACCTGTGACAAGGATATCCGTGGAGGCTGTGGTAAAAGGGCCGGAAATGATCAGCAGGTGGGCGAAGGGAAGAAAAATATAGGGTGCAAGACAAAACGGAGCTCGGGTCTGCAACTTCGAATCAGAATACAGATAACCACACGAAAAAAGGGTGATGACTGGGTACCCATCAATGTTGTCAGAAATGAGCTTGAGAGGGCGCAATAGGTGATGGAATATGCCCGAAAACCTTCGTTTTGCACCCCACTATCATAGGCATTCAGATGACTTGTCCATAGGAGGGGGTCAAAGGAACGGTGGGAACATGCCATACATTGTCCGGAAATGACTCGGCTTTAGTGGACTCAATCTGGGCTTCAACGAGAAGGGGGTTCGTGGGCTCATAAAGGGTGCAGGCTTGTTAGTCAGGTGAAGCTCAGGTGAGGCGCTCGTGCTGTGGCTGTAGAACCGATGCCCGTTCCAACCCCAGGACTGACGTCGGAAACGAGTGGCTCCTGAAGTTGTGTGATGGGTTGGTGACCAGCGTGAGAAGGGGGCGGTAATCATTGGTAGCATCTAGCGAAGAGGTAGGAGTTAGTTGGTTTTTTTGCAAAGTGAAATATGTTGGCGGGTTTTGTCACTACAGTTCCAAGTGTGTGCAGCGACTCCATTATCGTAGTGAAATCATGAGCCCTCCAGGTGATTGTGCTAGGCTGAAGAAATGATGATCATCCTGGACGTGTTGTCTGGCTGCTAAATTGGCAGGAATAGTTGCTTGGTAGAGTAGTCGGTGATCCTGAAATGAAACCACCAAGTGGTCGAAGAAAGGTGGATACATTTGGAAAACTAACGATGCTTCTGCAGTGACAAAGCTTTCAAATCTGGCAATCGCCGGATTAAGAGTTTCGCCCTAAAGCATTCGGTATAAAACGGCGGCTGCTTTGTCTTCGTGAGCACAGACTGCTGGTCGTCTCGCGCTTGCCAGCCATCCGCAATAAGCAGTCAAACTCCTAACACGGCTTCTGGGTGTCAGAAATGATATTGGGTGCGTTGTTTTGGGCCGTTGTAGACAAAGGGCTATTCCAAGAACCTAGAGGAGCAACGAAGGAGTTGGCCGTTGTCTCCCGAAATCAGTAATGAAAATGTTTGACACCCCTGTAAGAAAGAAAAAGCATCAGGTAGGAAAATAAGGCAAATGCAAGTACAGACAGGTAGGCGAAAAAGCAATCATGCAGGTGCGTGAAATTGGAGTTGTAGACCGGGTGTACCAGCGGATCGGACCACACAAAGTCGATCAGCACCGGATACGATCTGACTGGTCATCGCCGTTCGAGACAAAGCAAGACTCACTTCAGGTGAGTGAATTTGCGTACAACGGCAGGGGTGACCGTGAATGGAACATGTTTGGATCAGGTTTATGCAGTGCTTGTGTGTGCAAGTGTCCGGAAATGTCAGTCAAATAGAGGTGGTGCGGGAGGAATATCCCAAAGTCAGCTGTGACGGCACCCATCGGTCTTTCTTGGGCTTGTGCCGATGCTGCCTGGACCAAGAAAAGCCGTGCCAACTTTACAGTATATCATCTGCATGGCGTGCGGCAGCTTCGATTTCGCGTCAGTTTATCTTAACGAAATACTGCTCGCTAGGTCGTCCAAGAAAGAACATTTAACATATCTTTGCAAGTCTTTTAACCAAATTTATCAACAAGAAGTCACTGTTAATGAGAAAAGGTTTGTAACAGAGGTCGAGGCCGTCGAATTTCTAGGCTACAGGGTTACTTTCGCAAAGACCACCCCATGGGGACACCAATAACGCACATCAATAAGGCAACAACGGCACTTCGACAGGTTTGTTAACTCCTTTCGGCGTTTCGTTCTACAGTGAGCTTAATTAACGCGGCTGGTTTTTGCAGAAGATGCATGAGACGCTTTCGAAATGCTGAATTGGGCTGTCAGAATTACAGCTTCTTTGTCACACCTAAAAATGACGGCCTCCAGTGCCTTGGTCATCGACGCGTCAGTTAAAAGCCATAGGCTCGCAACTGCAACCATACTCAGCAGACAATTGGAAGCCCCGTTGCGCTTATTTCTAACGAACTACAACCAGCCGAATCCAAGCATAGCAAGTGTGGCAGCTAAATCCTTGCGATTCACCGAGGCATGTGAAACTTCAGGCTCATACAAGAGGGGAGCGAACTTGTGGTCTGCACCGGCCATGAACTGATCATACTGGGATTGCTTTCTACTACGAACAAATTCTTGTCTAGCTGGCCCAGACATTTGGTGCACTTTACTCACTACACGGGCGAGGATCTTTGTATCACAGGCGCCCACGATAATGTCGGGAATGTGCTATCTCGCCATCACAACTTGAACCTCAACCTCTCCGACTCGATCAACCCTGAACTTATTGCTTCCGTGCAAGCAGACGATTCCGAAGTCAGGCGCCTGCGGATCACCTCGCCGCAGCGTCACCAGCCTGTTCCCACTCCCCCAACCGAAAGTCACATAGTGTTCAACATGTCCAAAGGCCACCCAAGGCCAGTCGTGCCATCAGCTTTTGGTGCCAGGTTTTCAAAACTATGCACGGTTTCTCCCACCACGGTACAAAGACCTCTACTGAACTCATCAACGACCGTTACGTTTGGCACAACATGAACCATGATTTTACTGCATAAGCCCGCACCTGCAGCGAGTGCCAACTTTTGAAAGTGCATAGACACACAAAAGGCCTACTTTCCACAGTTCCAGCCGTAGGACTAACGTTTACAACACGTGCATGTTGGCCTAGTATTTCAGTTGCCTCCGTTAACAGGTTGGATCTAACCTAGTACATATGTAACTCCCTTCACTGGCGGCAGCGAGTCGTGGCTTTGAACAACGCAGGTGAGGGAGCGGTCTTGCACACCTACCCAGAACGCTGGGTCGCGATAATTATTTATCCAGCCGTGGTTACCAAAGACCGCGGCACACTTTCCGAGGAGGCCTGTGGTACAACCAATGAAACACCAAACCTTTAGTAGCCTGCGACATTCGGGCACTAAGAGCGTTCATACCGGGTCCTACCACTTGTCAGCAAACGGAATGGTGGAATGTCTCAAATAGCAACTCGAAAACCCTTAGCAGACCGCGGAAATCCGGACTTGAGTGAATCGTGGTCGCCGGTACTCCTAGGCTACCGAAAAGCCCCAAAGAGAGATTTCAAACACCATCGACTGAACTCACTTTGTGTTGCTCTCTTCGACTTCCCGGTGACGTGGAGGCTCAAAAGTACATTGTCACTTTCGGTGAAGTTGATTACGCGACCAGGCTTAAGCAATGGATGTGAAGAACAAATACTGGAAATCCTCCCAAATGTCCTACGCGCTTTGTAGATTCGACTATATTTGAAATTACTTTGGAAATCTCGCCCATACACCACACTTTCTTACGTTTCTTTATCCGTGTGAGACACTTGAATTTGGCCTTGAACCGTTTCCGACTGTCGTGCTTGAGCCACGGGGCCTGGACCTTTGGGTTTTACTGTGAAGTTTATTCGGCCGCATACTTGGGGTTTGTATATATTTATACCCTTTGCGAATTTCAATTTAGTACCGTTGAAACTGCGAATCAGTCTAGTCCTTGTTTTGGGATTCGTTTGAATTGGCCACGCGTCGCTCGATTTGCTAGAATTGACTTACACCGGATAAGTAGATTACACTCCTTCGAGGGGTGCAAACAAAGCACGGCAGGTTGTGCCCGCTCACACTTCTAAGAATTTGAGCACTTTTTTCTTAAGACAGAGACAAGTGCTATTCTGCGTCCCGTCTATCCCTCCCCACACTGGGTCTTGCGCCGTCCAGAGAAATCTGTCGCAGTAGGCCACAACAGCAGAGGGGATTCTATCACTGTAAATAGACTAAAGCCAGACTCTATGGTCAAACTCATTCCACCTAACATCACCCCGTCAAATTGTCCACGCCCAGCACTCACGATGCCGGCTTTCCATATGCTAAAATCACGGACGCAGGTGGCCCAATGGTTCGGCCTTCAAAAGAAAACCCTCAACACAGAGCTTCCTCAGCTGAATTCCAGTCTCGTCCGAGTGATTGAGGAGCCCTTCCGTCTCACAGATAGTGTGTCTCCTACTCTTTAACTAACATGAACCCTAGCGAGCATTGAACAACCTTCTTCTGTTTCGTAATTTTCCCCATGTTCCTCCTCTTCACGCTAGGGTTGCTTCAGCACTGTGACCATCTGCCATTTTGTACCGCTGTGCAACGTTCGCTTTTTACTATGCTCGCCCGCCCATTCCCGACGTCCTCACTAAACACCCGTAGTTTCGGAGAAAACCCACACCGCTATCAACACACACGTTCAACGAGGACACGGACAAGGCAGCCCCCAGGTAAGGTTTCGTCTTCGTGATACACCTCGCCTGCAAATGGCACCCATATGCGAGGCACATAAACTATCAGAAAGATCGGCCATCACATATCCTTAAAAAGCTCAAACTGTGGTAGATTAATCATTAGGGTCAGCAGAGAAAAGGCTCCATGAGAGCATCATCAGAGACACCGGAAAGTGCTACCGCCCTCGTCAAACTTCCAATAATTTTCGATTTCAGCAGCCAGCTACTGCGGCTCTACTCAGTGTTCTGCCCCAGATGCTAGCCACCACATCCTACTGTGTGCATCCATTTATTCTCCGCTTGACGTATCTCTAGCTTCCTACCTGATGATCCCATAATGTTCATTCACTTTTGGTGAACATAAGGTGAGTGTTACTGCAGCTGATGCGCTGAAGCCGGTTGCTTTTAGGAAACGCTCACGGGATTCAGTTAGTTCCGTCGGGAGTGGCCATCTCCTCTCCAGCACTAACCCTCGTTTTACTGCTTCAGTTTCTTACCCCTTCACAGACTGTTCGAACATTTGATTCTCGGTATTTCGGCAAATTTGTTACGAACAGCCCGGGAACGAGCACAACCAGGTACGACTTAAAAAGTCCTGATACATAATTATTTGATACTTAGATACCGTAATAATCATTAAAGAATTTCCATTTCCCAGTGGATTGGATTTGTTGAATTTCGTTAGTGAAGTGTTTGAAATATGTAAAATTTCGGTTGCAAAGGAGTTCCGGAAATTCTGGTCAATTCATAAGCATCTATGTTACTAACGAAGTTTTTCATTTGCATGAACCATCTCTGCCGGAATTCTCATCGTTTGTTTTATTGCTCCAAGTCCTTGTCACAAACCGGACTCCCACCGTTGCCTCAAGCGTGCGTCGCCCAGCTTAAGCTTCATTGTGACTGTATTCGGTAAACTCATCTTCCGTATCTAACCTTCTGCTGTAATTGAGCTGCAGTTGTTGATTTAATAATAATAATAATAGTAATAATAATAATAATAATGGTATATTTCTCGGCTATGGTCGAGACGCACGCGCAGGCGCATGATCATGGTGTACAGCTTTACTCAGTAAAATGGAATATACACAAACTTCAGGTATAAAAGTCAAAAGCGCTAGCGGTAGAAAATCACAGCCAGCGACAGTTTATACGGATCACTGTAATAATGGTTTGCGCGTCAACTTTGAACCGGTTTCGATTTAGCGCTGGTGTAACGGCCAGATTGGAGGCCGCCATCTTTTTGTTCGTTTAATGTAAGTGTTGGTGCCGTTGATACACTTACTGGGCCTCGGCTCATGAAGTTTTTCCCTTTTGTGCTTTTGCAGATCACACGTGCTACCCTCGTCGGAAGAGCATTGCCGCTGCCTGTTACACTGGGCGGTGATGCACCGCGAGGAAGCCGAATAGGTCGTTCATTCGTACTGCTAGAGGTGCATTATCAACGAAAATGATGCAAGCTACGAAAAACAGTGGTTTGCCGGGTATCTGCGGACAGCGAAGTTTTCAATAGTAAGAAAAAGAGATTGTATGGGAGTACACTCGGGGAAATTGATGCACGCCAATAGAACAGCAAACTCTGAAGCTGATGCAAACCCCGAATGTCGGTTCTACCGGGGTTCAGTAAAAGGAATGAGTTCTGAAACAGAGAGACGTGAAACCAATTTGGTGAATGTATATTTTTGCATTTCGGTGAGTGTGGAAGGAAAAAAGGTCCATGTGAGGATGAGTTAAATTTCAAGATCAGTAACCTGTATCACTCAGAAATGCGAAAGTTCAACTGGAGGGTCCTGGAAAAGTGGAGTATCAATTCCCAGCCGGACACGAATCGAGGGAAAGGAGGACTGTTGCAACGGATACTAAAGTGGAAGATCTCCGCGTTGATTGATCTGGGCATTGTTATGCTGTTTCACTGACAAGTACATATATATATATATATATATGCCTCAGTGTTATTCAGCGTCATTACTGGTAATGTTAGACATTCTATGGGTTGGTTCATCTGGCGGGGTGAAGGATATGTGTCAGTCAATCAGCCAAATGTGGCGAAATATGATAGATTTAAATGGCGACTGATATATTAGCAGGTTGCGCTTGAACTGGTACTTGTGTTGGATGTAATGTTGATATCCGCCGGAAAGATTTTTGTGTTAGAAAATCCTAATTAATGCGATAGGCAGTGGGGTTTTTTGTGCCGCTTGGCTTGATTGCAGTCGCAGATGCTGTGAAAGGTCCCACTTGGGTCCCGTCGGCTTGAGTCAAAGTGGCATCTTTGGTTATCCAGTTCGGCGGCAGTTAGTGGGAGGCAACGAACCTGAAATAAATAGGGAATGAAGTCTGGAAGTGGTTCCAGCTGTGGGTTAGGGTAAAATATGACGACAACAGTAATGACCTGGTTAGATTTACGTGAACGCTTACGCGGTCTGCAGTCCAGCACCGAGGCAGTAAGTTGAGTTTGAAGGAACAATGTGAGTTAATGGGACTGGTACCCTGCTAGCATAGCACTATATTCGTTACCGTCTCTTCCGGTATAGTGCTTACTATATTGAATGGTTCCTGAGGGACCCTAAAGTGGAAGAGACTATGATGGTGTGGGTGATGACGCACTAAAGAAAATTGGTCTTGTGCCGAGAAACAGCCGTTAGTTGGTTAATGCTAATACTCGATGATGGTAGTGTGCTGAGCCTACGCTTGATTAGGAGCAGGGATATCCGATATAGTGATGTTTGCCTGGTCACCGTGATATCTCCTCGTCGTCAGCATATTGCAAAACAGGAAAACACCTATGTGGGAACTGGTTTAGAGAGCCTTGAGAAGTGGGAACGGGAAGGGGTCAAACTTTCGTCAAGGAAGTGAACTCTAACGGTCTACATTCAGGGCCCACAGCAGGCGGCGCTAGGGCCTGCTTCAGTTAGAGAGGCAGCACGATACATATTCATTGGCATCCAGTTCGTGCCGCTCCAAGAGTGAACCACACATTTTAGACGTTATTATTATTATTTTTTAGTTTTATCACAGTCAGGTATCTGGCTGTCAGAGAAGGCGGAGCTACTTTTGGTGGGTGACCACGGCTCCCACGCCCCGGCCGAAACATGGACTGCATGTAACAAGCCGCGTCGGGAATAGGTCAACCACACCAGTCTATCAGTAGCAACACGGCAGCCTGGAGACATGGCTTACATGTGAAAAGGCTGGTACGCCTCGAAGACGAAGCAGTGGGGTATTTTTCCCTTTTTTATGCTAATCTCTTACTTTTTGAGGTTTGTGTCGTCTCATCGGTGGTCAGCTCTGTGCAGGGAGACAAACACGGCCAGGAATGCTCACAGATGTGCCGCGGTAACACTCGCCATATCTGTGAAGTCAGATCCCTAATGCGGTTTACGTAGGACAGAAAATGCGGGGGAAGGTAGAGTCAACCACAGCCTGTGATTATTTGATGGGGTTCAAGCTCATTGAAGCACCAGTTTGCACAAGGGTGGGGCACTGCTTTCAGCCCTAACAACGTGATGCCCTTATGCCTGAGTACGCCATTGGCCGCTATGTTGGCTTACCGCAAAGAAGGTATTTGATGGCAAAAACGGAATGTTTTGCCGTTTTAGATCGTATGAATGAACCGCTGAGTTCCCTAATTGCTGCAGCGAGAAGGCCAGCCCTATGCGGGTCTAAGTGAGACTAAGTTGCTCCAAGCGGTTATTTAATTTATTAGTACTCTATACCTACCTCAAAGGCATGAGCCCTTAAATTATAGGGGTTGTACATCCTGGTCAGCGTGTTCACCGTTAGGGCTATGCATATTTCCTGTTTGAAAGCCACCGATGTCGGTGATAGTGCCCGAATTCGTTGTGGTAGCTTGTTCCACAATGAAGCATACTTGTTGATGAAAAAGTTTAACCTGATTGCAAGCTTCGGCAAAGGGACTGAAACTAAGAACTCATTGTTGCGTAAGGGATAAGTAGAAAGGGTTCTCACCTGCGGTGCTGAGCTAAATGATCTATTCTTCAAGATATTGTAAAAGAACAAAAGGTTGTTTCTTATGCGGCGTAGCCATAAAGGATCGATTTTTAGCGGCTCACAACTTTCCACGTAATTAGAGGGCGAATAAAAACCCAGGAGCTGTTTCGTGAATGCCCGTTGTGCGCTCTCAAACCCCGTTTGGTCACTCTGTCTCATGTTGGAACAAATCAATGAGCAGTATTCCAGAAGATGTCTGACGTGGGACTTAAAGACGTTTAGTTTACTTTCTGGCAAAATAAATGTCTGATGAATTAGCCCGATCGTACGGCATGCTTTAGCCACCTGGATGGCTGCGTGTTCCGAAATGTCAAATGTGCATGAATAGTGTAGACCCAAGTCACGTACCTGAGAGTTATTGGGGATGAATTTGCCGTTTATACTAAATCTTCCAGTAGGGACGTGACATTTATACGTCATATTATTCCTTTTTTCGGCGGAGAAATTCATTTTCCAATCATCACTCCAGGAGCTGAAAGCGAGCAGTTCCCTTGTAATGTCATCTATCGTAGAGGCTAACGTCGCGGGCTCAAAAGTGTACAAGATTTTGATGTCATCTGCGAACAGGAAGGGAACTCCCCGTTAGAAAATGGTGAATATATCATTGACGTACATTAGGGACAGTAGTGGGCCCAGTACACTACCTTGTATCACACCACTAGTTACGGGACGGGGTTCGGACAAATTTCCGCCTATACTTACAACCAGGTCTCGGGCTGATAAATAGGATGCAAACCAAGCGAGCATCGAGTCCACGATTCCATATGTTTTGATCTTCTGTAGTAACCGGACATGGGATACTCGGTCGAATGCCTTGGTCATGTCCAAAAAGATCACGATTGCCGATTTACCAGTGTTGACAGCCTCTGTGACCAGGTTGAGGAAATCTGTCATGCATATCGCACATGATCTGTTCTTCGGAGAACCATGCTGACCAGCGTTGATTAGATTATGGTTAAGAAAGTGGCATGTCAGCCTTTCCTTGATCATTTTCTCCATGATTCTGGACACGACCGGGGTGTGGTTCTCCGGCCGATAGTTAACTGGATCTAGACGTCATCCTCTTTTATGCATAGGTGTGATAGTGGACGTTTTCCATTGAGAAGGGGGAACATTGCACCTGAGTGGCAAATTAAATAAGTTTGTCAGCAACATTGGAACGTCTTCGCCACCTTGACTGAAAGCGGCTGGCGGTAATGCGTACGGACCTGGCCTGCAGGACGGTCTTGTTCTTGCAACATGGACTGAAACCTCATCAGGGTAGAACACTACCGTCGAGAAAGTTACTGATGTCACCGGATTTAGAAAAGGAATGGATGTGACGTCATCCGTCGTTAAAGAAGAGGCAAAATAGGTGCTGAAAGCCTCCGCAATCAAAAGAGGGTCATGCAAATAATTATTGTTGTAGCTCAAATATGGGATGTTTTGATTAGTTTGCTTGTTTCTGACTTTCATTAGCCTGGCCAGTGCTTCCACCTTGTTTGGGTGGCTGGAGGCGTCTAGTTCCTGTTTTTTCTTCGACGAACCCAAAAGCAATTTAATCGTATGGGATAAATGTATTATTTGGAGATACGACGAGAAGTCCCTCGTCTTAGTGAATCTTCGCTAGAGTTTTGCTAGGTTACCGGTAAGACGATCTAGAGAGTTCCGCTGTTTGCGTATGATGGGTCCCGAAGCTGGATTGACTTCGTCGAAGCAGTATTGAAGATTAGAATACGGTTGGGCAGCCGCTATCTCTAGGTCATTAGATCAGAACGAATCGTCCCAGTTTAGGGAACGGATAAAGGAAAGTAGACTATTCCAGCAAGCTCTATGGTATTGCTCATCAGTGATCGGAAGGTGTGTTTCGACTGACTTATCAGTGTGAAGCCAGGGTGCAGTAAAAACACAGGATACCATCTTATGGTCACTACCGGTGAAGCGACTTAAGATTTGGGTATCTGAATTCTTGATACCAATGGTGAAGATAAGGTCTAATGTATTTCTCCCTCGAGTGAGGGATAAAATATGCTGTACCCAATTACCCACACGGACACACGAAAGGAAATCATGGAGTTTTGGGGGCGATGTCATGGAATGCCAGCATATTTCAGGCAAGTTGAAATCACCAGCTAGCATTTTAGCGGTTACGGGGAGGTTAGAGACACAGTTTATTGCGTCTATTATAGCTGTCAACTCGTGCATGCCCTTGTTAGGAGGACCGTAGAGACATCCTACAAGAAGTAGTTATTGATCTTCTTCGACAGTGAGCCAGACCGCGTCTGGAATGTTGTCTAGAATAGGATGGTGGAACCTACTCGCCGTGAATATGTGTCTAGTGTAAATGATGCAGCCGCCTCCTCTTTGGTCAGACCTACTGTTGGCGGTGGCTCGATAGCGGGGTATGGATACGTGGTTTAATGAGGTGAGATCCGTCAGCCACGTCTAGGTAACTAGTACGATATCACAGTGTAGGTCTAATGCAAGCTCTCTAAGCAGGGGCAATTTTGGGAGGAGAGAACGAACGTTGAGCAGTAAGAGCAACAAGGCTTTTTTGGTTAGGTTATCAGTAGATAGAGCCGTGATTTCATTGTGATTAGGTGATAAAGGACCGTCAAATAGGGCGTGGCTTAAGATGGGCAGTCGAAGCTCGGCCCATTTTTACGGCGTTTCAGATGAAGAGTTTGTGCCTGTGACTAAATGCGCTGCTGGGCTTTCAAGATGGGCGTAATTTGAAGAGCTGTTTGGGGGTTCTAATTGAAGTGGCCGAATCCCAGAGGGGGTAAGTGAGGCGCGGAAGGAGCGGGGGGTGGATAGTGGTGGTAAGGACTTGTGGATATTTGGTGCATTTGCCCGGGGCTTGATGCTATATGCGGATTGTGGTTGAGTGAGGGATAAGGACGAAAACACGGGAGCGGTCCAGGGGCAGGATGAAAGTTGAAGCCTGTGCTAAGGTTGGGGACTGCACCGAGGTAGTCTACGGAAAGAGGAAATGGGAGACTAGGAATGTTGTTCAATTTGGAGCGTAAGAGACCAGAAGGAACACTATTGATGTTTGATTATTGTAAAGTTACCTAATTTGTTGCATATGGTGCCGTGGCTATCTGGAATCGACTTTGTTTTGACTTGTGTCGAAGTTGGTTGCTACGCGTTGCTCGAACTTTCCAGTGGCTGGACTTACAATATTCAATACCATTGGAACCGCTGAACGTGTACTTACGCAGCAATTCGGCAAACCATTCTGAATCAAAGGCGATACCCTGCAGGTGAACCCAGCCCTCTTGCTCCGGCTCTAGTATACCAGATTGTTCTGGGGTTAGCTCGGTTTCCTGTGGAGCTAGAGCTGATCTGTTGTTAGCGGAGGTAAAAGAGAAGTAGGTTGCAGAACAGTTAGTTAGATAAGCAAAGTAAGCTGCTCGAGGTGGGAAATAAGACGGAAGTGAAGAAACTACGTTTGGCACCCGCTGGGGAAGAAGAAAGCCTAGTCATCAGAGATGAAGTCGAGGGTGAAGTAATGGTCAATAGACATCTGTCTCGCTACCTAGATGATTGCCAAGTACAGAACGATAAACTAAAAACAACGAGCTTGGTTCCAGTGGCGAAATATGCAGTGGATTATTGTTTGGATTTACCCACAGTGGAACCGGAGTTATTTGTGGGCTGCTCGTCAACGTACTGGAGGTTTGTGAAACAGTCGGAATAATACATCGAGGGTAGATTTTGAGACGATGGCCAGCGCTCACTTTTGTCGATGCAATACCGCAGGGGACAAGCAAGGGTACAACTGCCGGATGCGTTATTTTGCCTCTAACAATGGCATACATTAGGGCTAGGGAAGCTCTAAAGGATCTTTGTGGTCAAGATCATGTAGTAGCTAGTTCACTGATTGACGGCTTACTGCAAGGTTTTAAGCCTCTGGTGGAAAATTCGGATGCCCTGACCAAGTTGTAGTTGAGAAAGCTCAACTGTGAAGGTGCTTTCACACAGATGAACTGCATGCCATACCTCATCTCACTGCAGACCATGAAAAGGATTACTCGAGTGCTGCAAACGCATCTCCATGATTTGCGGGCTAGGGCCTTTGACGAAATCTTAAGAAGAGAAGATGAATTCAGGTTCCAAGATCTGCAGCGCTCAATTTTCCATGAGGCCCGGATTGCCCGGAGTAGGTTAGATAAGCTGGCTACCGATGGTAAGGCTCAAGGGCATTTGCGGTCACCCAAATGGGGAAATCATGCACGAAAACCGCATTCGGAAGCGACACGGTTCACGCCAAAACAGGATAGTACTTTGTTGGTCACAGCCAGTAGGCGCTCGGTATGTGACGGAATACTTGCACCTGAGGAATGTCAAAGCTTTCTATTTCGTGATATACCCGGTCGCTGGACATTCGGTCAAGAAATCAAAGCTTGTTTTTCGTGTCTCGTGGACATCTGTGTAGCAACTGTTCTATCTTCAGACCATGTTGAGCATCCAATTATCAGATACAACACAAGAGCTGCAGCTGGTACGGACGATGCAAAAAAGCCTGGCAGCGGACCGATGCCCGTGCGGCTCCTCTTAGGCTAGAATGTCGTGTCAGTTTAGGTGTGGTACCAGTACGAGTAAACGGACCGGAGGGCTCTGTGGAGACACGCACTGATGGACAGCGGGTCCGATGTGGATTTAATGCAAAATGACCTTATGGAGCTGGTGGGACTTGAGGATTTCTCGTACCTCACTCTTGGTTTCGGCCGTAAGTGAGACTACCACTTGGATTCGGGAATTACGGGGCTGTGACTGAACTCGTTGTTAGAGAATAGTTTCGTGAGTATAGAGCGAGCCTTCTGTGTTGGCAGGCAACTAATCCAAGCAGTCCAGTACTGCAAAAAAGCCGACATTTTATCCTGATCTCACCCATGTTGTGCCCAAAGACAGAACCTGAAAGATTCGAGGGTGCGAATCCCGGTAGGTGCCGACGTTCCAGAAGCACAACGGGCACTGAAGCAAAGTTGCGGTAAAAGGAAACAACCGTATGCCGTGCGGACCACTAAAGATGGATTGTTCTTGGACCAATAAACCGGGAGCCAGGCTTTTTGAGAACGGAAAATCAGGCTCAGATGGGAGTCGATCCCTTGGCAGAACAGATCGATCGATTATACAACGCCGATTTCAGCGATGGGGATGCATCGAAAACCCTTGTTCCTTAGTAGACAAACCAGCTGCGGATTTGGTTTCCGATGCCACAACCTTGTTGAACACACACTACGTAGTTGCGTTGCTATGGAGCAATCCTGTAATGGGACTTTCAAATAATTATACTGTGGCCAAACAGAGATTGAACGGCTTGAGGAAGATGTTTGCACGTGACCCTGAATTCATTTGTAAATACACCACAATAATAGAGGGGTATGTGCGTAAGGACCACGCACAGTTAGTGCCCGATATGCAGTCAGAAGAGGATTTTGAGCCTGAGCGGTATTCACCACACCATGCATTGACAAACCCCAAGAAGCCTAGCAATTTGGTGGTGGTATCGTATTATGCGGCTGCATTCCAGGGACTCTCCTTGAATGATTAGTGATACAGGGACCAGATACGACCGCAAGCCTAGTCAGAGCGTTGTCTCTTTTTCGAATAGAATCTGTCGGTTTGGCTGCGGATATTGAATAAATGTTTATGAAGGTTCGGGTGCCGGCGAGAGACAGGGGAGCACTGAGGTTCGTTTGGTGGGAAAATGGTCAACTGGGTGGTAATTCAGTTGAATATCAATTGAATGCTCATGCTTTGGGGCTACTTCCTCCCTATTTTGCCCAAATTTTGCGCTACTTTGCGCGGTAGACGACTGGGGAAGGCAGCGCGAGGATTACTTCTCTAGGACTGTGTACTTCAACTTCTGTGTGAACGGCTGCCTTGTTTCCTTGAGTAAGCCGAGGAATGCAAAATATTTGCTATCCAGAAGAGCGAATTTACATCACGAGGTGGATTCCGGCTTCACAAGTGGGTGTGTAGTCGTGAGAAGAAGCTGGATGTTTTGACGAAGTCCGAGCTGGCCCATCCCACTTTGGAAAATGATGATTGCGCGCCAGTGCCTTGGGGGGCCTTGGGATCGGAATGGAACGCGATAGAAGACACGTTCCAGTTTTCATTCATAATTGACGAAAAACCCCAAACAAAGCTTGGCTTGTTGTCTATGGTGTCGTCACTGTTCCACCCACTGGGGTTGGCTTCACCTTCCATTCTGCCACGCAAGGTGCTATTGCAATCCTTATGTCGCTCGAAGCTTGGTTGGGACGATCCAATTGGAGGAAAACCCTTACAATGCTGGAATGAGTGGTTAGGGATTATGGACAGCACCGCGCATTCAAAATTCAACGTTTCGTTGTTAGAGGTGACTCACTGGACCAAAGGGCACAGCTTCCTGTATTTTGTGACGCTTTTGAAGTTGGCTATATAGTGATGGCGTGTTCCAGGAAGGTTTCAAAGGACAAAGTCCTCCATTGTACCCCATTGTTCTCCAACTCAGGGGTAGCCCATTTGAGGACCATAACGATCCCATGATTGGAGTTAGCCCCTGCAAGACTGGCTGTTAGAGACTCTCAGATTCTTATAGAAGAAGCCGGAATCAACTCAGACGATACCTACTACTCTGATACAGTTTGGCACTACATAAACAACAATGAAGCGGGATTTAGTACGTACTTTGCGAACCGTTTGGCCGAAATTCATCGGTGGTCGGAACCCTGGCAGTGGTGCCATGTCAGATCGGAGGCTTACCCCACAGGCTTGGCATCAAGAGACACAACACTAACGGGCGATATCAACTGCTAGTTCGAAAGTCCTAACTTCTTGATGAACGACGAAACTTTGTGGCCGAACAGTCCTACGGTTGCTGAAACACCGCCGAACTTGCAGGTGAAGCAGCCTTCAAGTACAATCCTCACTATGTTGCAGGGTACATGGACGGGCTCACTTCTAGCCGGGCACTCCAGTTGGTTTCACTTGCTGAAGCCGGTAGCTTGACTAGCCCGTTTCGAAATATACATAGCAGTCATGAAAGGCGGTGGCACAGATCTAGGATTGGAAACCGGGCCGCTGAAGTTACTCAACATTGCTAAAGCGGAGGACAGTGTTATCTTGTATTGTACAAGCTTGAGTCTATGGTGAGGAGCTAAAACGGTCACGGGACCGGAATAATAACCTATGCGCTAAGAAATCTCCGACGAAAAGGACTCTAGTAAAACTCGATCCAGTTTTATTAAATAGAATTATTTGTGTTAAAGGACGAATGAACTAATCCAATCAGCTTCAGAGTGTGAGACATCCTGTGATGCTACCCAAGACTCATCCGATTACGGACTCAATAATCCGATGGTATCGCGTAATGGAAGGACACGCAGGACCGTCTCAGTTACTCGCTGGGCTTTGCAAAATATTTTGGGAGGAGCTGCCGCCAAGCGCGTACTTGGGGGATGTTGGAAATGTCGGAAACATTTGGCAGTCGTAGGCAAAACGATGGTGGTTCCTCTACCAGCCATTAGAGTCTGAGACTTTGGTTTCCGTTCGTGCACGTCGGAGTAGATTATTTCGGTTCATTTGCAGTTAAAACATGGGCGCAGCATAGAGACACGATATAAATGCACCTTCACCTGCCTCCAGATGGGCGCGGTACGTACTAAAGTTTCTCATTTGCTAAGCACGGATTCATTCATTATGACACTTCTGCTTTTCACGTCTTGGAGAGAAGCACCGTGTGAGACTTTTAGTGATAATGGTACGAAAGTTTTGGGGGCTGAAGTGGAACTGGATAACCTAGTGGGAAACTGGTCTGGTGATAAGATGGCTGATGGTTTGTTGCAGCGAAGCTTGCAGTGACACTTCAATCCCCGTCATACTAGTCACCGTGGTGGCATATGCGAGATCATGGTGCTCTCGGTTAGAAGATTACTTCTTTCAGTTTGTGACGAGTAGCCGATGACTGACGAAATATTGTCGAAATTTCTTGCTGAATGTGAATGGATAGTAAACGGACGACCTCCAGTATCTACAACCCCGGACTGTTATGATCTGCAAGAACTCACTCCCAATGACCCACTTATCCTGAGAGAGAACCCACGAGATATTCCGACAAATTCGTTTTGAGATAGGCTGATTCGTCAGAGAAGACAGGCAAAATATCTTAAATCCGTGTTTTAGGAGAGGCGGACCAGGGAATGTCTTCCACTATTACAAAAGCAGCGGAGGAGGCTCACTCGAGGAAGCGACTTAAGATCGGGCGGTGTAGTGCTACTATGTCAGGAGGCTTTGACGCGTGGCCAATGGCCACTGGGAGCTATCGAACTCAGCTCAGCTTCAGACGATGGCTTGGTACGAACGATAACAGAGCGATTTAATGAAGGGTTAGCGCTCCTTGACCTCAGAAAGATTTGTCATACTGGAGGTGAACTGGACACTGGAGGTATAAATTCAACAGCAAACCCTCCTCAAGAGGGAGGCGGGTCTTTGGAACTGCAGAGCCGGGAAGGACCACTGAGAGTTGATCCGCTTGTTCAACTGGAAGCTGCTGTTAACGATTATCAGTTTTGGGTATAGGGGAACCGTAGGGCGAGCCGACGCATGAGGCCGACCACACCTAGCGGAGCAAATGAAAAGTCCGGGTCGGTTTTTGGGGGCCAGTGTAAAGCAGTACGTCAGCGTCCATGTTACGAACGAAGTTTTTCATTTGCATGAACCATCTCTGCCAGAATTCTCATCGTTTGTTTTATTGGCCCAGCTTAAGCTTCATTGTGACTGTATTCGGTAAACTCATCTTCCGTATCTAACCTTCTGCTGTAATTGAGCTACAGTTGATGATTTGTTGTTCAATTTGGAGCGTAAAAGCCCAAAAGGAACACTTTTGATTTTTGATTATTGTAAAATTACCTAATTTGTTGTATATGATGCCCTAGCTATCTGGAATCGGCTTTGCTTTGAGTTGTGTCGAAGTTGGCTGCTACGCGTTGCTCGAACTTTCCAGCGGCCGGACTTTACTCGGATCTTCATTGAGCTTGAGGTCATTGCTTCAGCATCTTTGTGACATTTAGGCAACGGAAAAGTTCACGATGATTCCCCTACCCTCTGTTCTTCCAGGTTTCTAATTATTCCTCAGCAGTCTCTTCTATCGGAACCCGTCGATGGATGGCTGGAACCAAGTTATTTAAGAGCATCATAATGCAAACTGAGAAGTCTCCTTGGCAAATAGAAGTGATCCCCGTGCAGAAAAACAAATCGGCTTTTTTCATTGGACCTAAGCCGACAAAATACTTTGACATACCACCTGATTCTCCTATGAACAGGGCTGTAGCCAAACCAGTCGCGACCGTCGTGTCCTCTCCGGTCTCAGCCGACCTTGGTCAGTCCGGCCTCTGTGACCCCACGTATATGCGCTCTCCTACCGGTCGAAATGAGAAGTTCTCGCGAAGTGATCTCATAAAGTCAATGAGAGACAGGTTGGCCGTGCCAAAAATTAGACCAGCGAGTCTATGGTGAAAGACGCGTGGATATCACCATCAGCTCACATGACTTCGTCCGCTACCGTAGACCCTGGCATATCGCTGTAAGTGTCACCGAATCAACTTCGGGAAAAAGTCGGCTCTCTGCCTCTTAATCTATTGCATCTGCCAAAATAATGGCAAAAGCCAATTTGTTTCAACTACTTTTTCTACATTTTGAGGTTACCAATAGATTACACAGCAATGCTACCTATCCACTTAGCAACCAGAAGAATGATATTCGAAAGACATCATTAAAAAATAGTACAGTCTTCAGGAAGCCTCGTGAATTGACCGCGATTGTGGAATCGCTGTACATACCTGGAACCGTAGGGACAAAACCCGCCAACATATTTCACTTTGCAAAAAAACCAACTAACTCCTACCTCTTCGCTAGATGCTACCAATGACTACCGCCCCCTTCTCACGCTGGTCACCAACCTATCACACAACTTCAGGAGCCACTCGTTTCCGACGTCAGTCCTGGGGTTGGAACGGGCATCGGTTCTACAGCCACAGCACGAGCGCCTCACCTGAGCTTCACCTGACTAACAAGCCTGCACCCTTTATGAGCCCACGAACCCCCTTCTCGTTGAAGCCCAGATTGAGTCCACTAAAGCCAAGTCATTTCCGGACAATGTATGGCACGTTCCCGCCGTTCCTTTGACCCCCTCGTATGGACAAATCATCCGAATGCCTATGATAGTGGGGTGCAAAACGAAGGTTTTCGGGCATATTCCATCACCTATTGCGCCCTCTCAAGCTCATTTCTGACAACATTGATGGGTACCCAGTCATCACCCTTTTTTCGTGTGGTTATCTGTATTCTGATTCGAATTTGCAGAACCGAGCCCCCTTTAGGATTCTACCCGGCACTTATCCACCTCTGGAGTATTGTAAGGAACATTTATGGGAAATTCTGCTGGAAAAACGTAACATCGTGAGTCTGTGAAGTTCCTCACTGACGTGCATTTTTTGCATGTTTCATACAATTCACGTTTCTGTGAACTGACCCTTGTTTAGTTGCGAACAACGCTCTACTCTGTCATATTCCATCTTGGGTTTGCATGACTAACGTGCTTGGTTCTTACACGCCGATAACTGGGCAGTCGTTTTCGGGTCTTTATGGTCGAACATTTGGGAGTTGTATTTATTCTATGGCATTGTTCAATCAGATGTTTCTTCTGCAAGCAGACAAACAATGCACAGTTTTGTGGCATCGGACGACATACAAACCGTCTAAAGCTAAGTGCTAATTGCTGATGTTGTCTTGGGTAATTTTTGGTCATGAATTTGCACATTCAAACTTAGTCATCTCCGGGTCGCCGCATGGAGCCTATATGTTGGCCGCCGTTCAGTTACACCGTACTAACTTATTTCGAGCACTTATGGATCAGGTGCGGGAAAGACACGGGAAGGGGCTACTGACGCATCATGACTTGCTTGAAGTCCCAAGCAGTGAACTCGGAAGTGATGCTTTCGAAAACCAATGGCTGTTTCTTCCGAGCCCTGAAAAGATTTGCAGACAGAAAGCAGACAGACCGCGGGTCGAATTTCGTGGGTGCCCAACAAGAATTGCAGCGCTGGAACCAAAATATAAATGGAGATGAACTACAGAATCGAACTATAACATATGGCATCCGACGGCTCTCCAACTCCTGCGGGCCAGTCACCATAGTAGAGTGTGCGACCGCATGATCAGGTCCGCTAGAAGGAAGCTGTTGCCATTTACTGAGCAAAACCCTCCAGACTATGAGGCAATGAGCACCACGATGATGGAAGTCGAAAGATTCTTTGGTAATCGCCCTGTAGTTTCAATACATTGCAGCCACTTTACCTATCGGGAGTTTACCCCTGAGGATTTTCTGGCTTGAGGGTCAAACACTGGATTTCAAAGACCGGCCAGCCCCCGAGGTGGCTTCTTACACGGGCGGAAAGAGGTGAATTACTTGGCCAAGGTAATCTGAAATTGATGGCTAGGAGAGTATCTACCAATCCTGCCAACCCGGCACGAATGGCTCACCAAGAGAAGACTGTATAGAGTCGATGATTTGGTCATGATCTGCAACATACATGCCTTCTTTAGTACATGGCCTTTGGGTGTTGCCCGGGAAGCCACTGGCCGATAAGAACGGTGAAGGTAGGGTCCGCCGAGGGAACATTGACTCGCGACATTCTTAGCTTCAGTCTTCTAGAATCTGAAGACCGATCAATCGAAGCCACGTGTTAATTCGTCCAAAAGCGCCCAGCTGGAAGATCCAAACCAAAAAATAAATTTGAAACAATGAGTCCCGTTTATCCAATCCATTAAACAGAGGGAAGACATGAGTCGTGAGATGCAAGCATTTCTTTTACTCTTGTAAACCGCGGACGTAAAATGCTTCAGTATATACATGGTACAGTAGGGGGTAAATGCAACAGTAAAGTGGACACGATCGGAAGTTCTTGGTTTAGCATGAACTTTGCCTCACGGGCTACGACGCGAAGGTTGCATATCTGAGATAGGTGGTGTGCGAAGATCAAGCTAAGGAGCTTTTCCTGTTTGGCCCAATATGGCTGCGACTCTTTTATCTTGATCCATTTTTCGTAGTCTTTTACTTCATTGGCCTCAATGCCCTTCCTGAATTATTCTCCTTGGTGCACGAAAATAACGAACTAGGAGGAGTATTTATCTCATTTTTGCCTTCTGTTTTAGCTACACCGCAAATATGCCTTACGCTATCAGTCAGCGCAGTTTTGTATTCCGAGACGGAGACCAGCTCTTAGGTCTAACCTTTTTCAAAATCTTCTAGGCGATGAGTAAACCGCCCTTGAGCATCCGTTAAATCCTTGCAATCTTCAAGTCCAAAAGCTCAATGGAACGCCCATCAACTAATTTCAACAAGATCCCTCCCCTTGACCAAGGGGAAACAGGAGAGTTGTCCCATAAATCTGGTTCTATCAGAGGAATTTAAGCAGCATATCCTAACCTCCCCTTACTCGCCTGACGACAAACTCCGGGCTGATCAATTCACATTTCATTAAACAGCGCACACTGGGTAGCATTAAAATAAATTATTTTTTCTTTTGCCGCCACCACCAATAAAAGCATGTCGGTTCTTGCACTTTCAGACCCTTCTAATATTTCCCTGGCACGGCCTGGCCCTCACTTACCACTGCCAACTTGTCTAACTAATTAGACTTTGACATGACGACTGCAAAATTGATTCAGCCTTCCGGCAAGCTGGGCAGCCCTTGCTCCTTCTATCGTATATAACTAGCGCATTTTGATCTTCTACCAAAATTTTAGTCCTATCTACCCCTAATTTTGATCTCCCTCAGCACTTCCATTAACCGACCCAATGGTGTCGCTTTCGGATTTTTGGCATTTTTACATTTATCTCCACCGATTGCGAGTTTCGTTTAACGCTTCTATCTCAGCTGATTTAGCGCTTGCTTATGGTGCTTGACACTGCCGTCCAGTGGCTATAACCATTTTTCGACCTGGGTGGAGTAAACCTCCTCACTTTATAGATAAACTTCCCACACGTTTGCACTGTTTTGATTGCTTGCTGTCCTTAATAATCCTCGTATAATTTACAACACACATCAGCCTCAATATCTGGGCACCCGTCCAAGTGTCCCTTTGCGGCACATTTTGACTCACTCTCTGAATGTCGTGACCAGCTTATTTAGCTTCCAGTGTTCTTGAACTTCGGTCCTTGCTTGGTATTGTTGTAGCCGTACAATTGAGGTTTGGATATATTTTGGTTCATGCTTTGCTGATCCAGTGCCTTGAAATTTACAGATGAAGGTTTTTTTAAGTTTCGTGTTTCGTCATTTTGGCTACTCCTTAATAAAGATCAGAGTAGAGTCACAGCACCTAAAGTGGAATTTTGCTGAGAGAACAACCCGAAATGCCGGTTGGATAAAAATGTCAGGCCGAAGGCAGAAAGAAAGAAACTCGGAAATTGCATTGGGTATCTTGTGCTGATAGTGGCTCTGTAGATACTGCTGGGTTTACTAGTCCCATAATTCGCAAAATCATGCATATCTTCTAATGTTACAGACTTTAAAGTGATGACAAAAAGGTTGAGAATGGTAAAAGTGGAACACAAAATGGGGCCAATATCAGACGTGAGACGCGCATGGGATGATACGAGTCCCCAGCAGGACCCGGTGATCAAGGCGAAGTCCTCAGCAAACCCCTTTATCACCTCGACCACAAGTCGGGTCTTAGTTTCATGCACAACTTTGAGTGTATAGTTTGGCGTTTGTCCATCGAGCTTCAGATCAGTAGGTCAGAAGAATCAGAAATTTTAAATCGGCGTGGACGACAGAAGTCCTCCGATGAACTAACCGAGTTCTTTGATGGTCGGTCAAGGATTGCAGGTAGCAGGTCCATTCAGATTATTCGAGAAGAATGAAGAAATGGGTAAGCGACGGAAAAGGTGTAGCAAATTGGGCCGAGGAATTATCAAAGACATCCGCAATGGGAGCAAGCTCAGGCCAAATCTCACGAGGGCTACAGCACTAGGTAAAAAGCAAGCTGTTTTTCAGATCGGATTACACGTTGTCCAAGTCTGCAAGCGTTGACAGTGGCCGATATTTTCATCAAAGTAAAAAGGGCGATCGCATGTATCATATACTCACTTGAGTCCCGCCGGACGGCTGTATGTAGGCTACATCCCAAACCCAGCAAGAGCGGACGCAATGGAAAACGCCATCCATTGTAACCCACGAATAAAATTTCGCTACCGGAGGAGCAAGCCAGAGCGGGCATCGTATGCTTGTTTCACGCCTAATACTGAAACCCCTTTCTCCTAGGCGTGATGACATCCAGTGGGAGACTTTGATCAGGGTAGCGATAGCGCCAATGTTCGTAGACAATGGCTCGGCCGCCACCTTGGTTAGGAGGTGGTTTGTGAAAGGACGAGATTAAATAAGCTCGAGCTTCCTTAACAGTGACCAAAGTGGGCATTACCAGGTGATCCAGTCAAAAGAAATAGGCCAGTTGCTTGCCTACTTGGTCAACGATCATAGGGTGGAAAGGCCAGTAGCTTCGGTCATTGAAAATTTACTAATGCAAGCCTCTTTGTCACTACATTCATGCTTCACTCGTAGACTGTATGTGGGGGGGGGGTGGCAACCGAATAATAACAGGATAATCAAATAGACTTTTTGGTTGGTTGTGCTCCTGGGCTTTGGGTCAGAGAATAAGAGGCTGCAGAGCACAATCTACCGTAAGGACGATATTTAGATGAACCTCATACGTCACCACAAGTGGGACAGATGGAGTTCAGATTCAAGTCAAGGAAAACCGAAGTTGGCGGATACTTAACGGGCATTCGAGTGCTTGTCCGAGTGTACTTGACCCAGTGGCTCTATCCCGGAGGGTCTAGCTGCAATTAGCGACTGTGCCTGAGAATAACTGATATCAGGGCCATCGGTTTGAAGTCCCTAGCGGCAGAGACTGGTGGTAGGGGAAAAACCAGGCCTAAAAGAGTTAGTTCTCACGGGGTTGAGACCCCTCTGTGAAGGGCTTATGCGAGAACCACATCTGATGACGGGATATACACGAACCACGAGGCAGTGTATACTTGAATTACTTGAACAAAGCTGGGGTTTTAACAAGTAACACAAAGCCATTAAGGTATTCACCTGATCATCACCTCAGGGAAACCGGGAAAACTGAGGATTGCTCTTATCGGCTCCTCCAAATGTCTTAGGGTACTGCTAAAAGATCACATACCACAAAGTTCACAGTGGGCGATGATGATTCGAAGATTTGTCGCTGCTGGCCAGAGAAGGTGGCTTCTCCAGCTATTTTCCGCGAGAAGCCCCTTCAAGTTGCCCGTTAGTGACCGAAGTTCGTTCCGTGTGATGAGGTAACCAGACGGCAAAATAAATCAAACACTACGGAGTGTCGGCTGATCTTCCACTTCTTGGGCGCGATATTATCGCTCTTTTGCGCTAACTTCGTCCTGAGGGAAGTCTTCAGATGACTGAACCACGTGGATATCTCGCTAAGCCAGAGCAAAAACCACTACCTTGTGATATACATTTTGGACATCTACGATGAACTTCAGGTAGCTATACAATAAAAATCCGGATTGACTACTGCTCTAGAAGGGGTGGGCATAAGTTGAAAAATAAGCTTTGGGCTGGCGAGGTACTAAAGACAGTTCTCCAGCAGGGGAAAGTTAACGATAAGAGGGAATTTCTGTGGTCACCTTTTAGGGAGAAGCGTACACTAGGTTTTAGTGAAATGCAAAGGATGACGGTTTTGTGACCCCCCTCATCGCACCCAAATTTTCGTAACCGGGGGGGGGGGGTATGTCGACAGCCTCATGTTTCTATGATCCCTTGGAATAGTTTCAACGCGGCTACTGCCCAGAAGGTAAATGCTCCGCTCGCCATGCCGAAAAGAGGCGGACTTGGATGAGCAGCCTCAGAAATATGACAGTAGGCTATAGTGGGACTGGCTGAAAGGCCTAGACCACGTTGGCGAGATTACGATATCTAGGTGACCGACAGAAACCAAATGCACGCGCGATGCTCAGCTCCACCCGTTTTAAAGGAGTCAAAATTATATTATCGATTTTAGTTTTTGGCCG
Organism: Fasciola hepatica; assembly: GCA_948099385.1. Classification (NCBI taxonomy): domain Eukaryota; kingdom Metazoa; phylum Platyhelminthes; class Trematoda; order Plagiorchiida; family Fasciolidae; genus Fasciola; species Fasciola hepatica. The sequence continues at coordinate 4,039,169 of CANUEZ040000106.1, forward strand.
TCGGGTGGATGGAAACTGAAAACAGTGCAGTCAGGTAGCTTTCATGGGTGCAGAAATAGCCACAATAAATATGATATCCACTCAGAGAATATTACTCAATGCAGCAGTGTCGCGGTGAGAGCAGTCATGCTTATAAAGAGGTGGTTTCTAGCAACGGACCTGGAGTCGACCCTTTAGAAAGTTTTATCTATAGCTCTATTGTCACTAGCTCTAACCCTCTCTCGACCAATTGACTAGCAATGATTCTCGAGTAGGTTTAGGTAGAGCTAGCTGGTAACTTTTTCTGCTTGTGTTTAAAGGTTGCCTTGATGTCCTGATCTCTGAGCTTGCCGGTGTAACTTCAAGCTCAGCAATCTTAATATCATAACAACAAACAAACCGGGCGAAACCAGCATCTATAATGTATTTAGGCGGATTAGGAACACTAGACAAGCTTAAGATGTGAGCAACGGGGCTCGATCTCGTGGCCGTGCCTAAAGTGATGCGGCCGGTACTACTGGCAACCAAACTAGTAGATTTCGCCCCTGGAAGGAGTAGAATAATACTCTCCGCCAACTCTGCGAAGACCGAAACCTAAAAAAGAGACTATTTTATTTCTCAGACTGGACTAAAATGTCCGGAGCCGTGGTCTGGCGGACTGCATACAAAATACTTCTGACGAATACCAAGGGAGCACACCCTAGTACAAAGGCAGATGTGGAAGCAATACTGCCGCGCCATGTTAAAGAAGCCCAAAAAGACGATCTACGCATAACCCAACCACACCTCTCCCCATCTGAAGTTCGCGGGCTGCCAAAGACCAACCACAAAGCAAAGAGAAGCAAGCCGCTTCACAGTAGCATTTTCAACTGAACCCTGCACCAGCCAACCAGCTAGTGACCTCCGGGAAGGCGTTGATAAATTCAAACTTGTAGATCGAAAGGAGACATCATGTGATGGTCTCTAGCAACAGCAACCTCTCGATATATCTAATGGACCTTTTACATCTACAGAAACAACAAGATGGCTTGGAATGCCCAGTCAACAATATTCACCAACAATGGTTGGTTACCAGGGGGCCAGCAATAGCCAAGCAAATGATCAGTAATTGCCTGCTACCTCATCGCCGAAAACTCGTATCCGGGACAGTATTCATTCCTGAGGATTAGTGATATTCATTTTGGTCTTTTTTCGCGCGACAACAGAAAAGAACACCCATGAGGGACAACCGATTTGTGGCGTTTACTATCCATAGTATTTCACGAGGATTGACGGGTCTGGAAACGGTAGCTTCCGACTTGACCGGTTCTCGTCGTCGGGCTTACGGCCCATTTTTGGGCTAGTATCCTCAAAAGTTGCTACATGTTTTATCGCTAGTGCCGGCTTTGATACCAGCTGGTATCCAAGTTTGGCTGAGGCTTTTGCTTTTTATTCCATGTTCGCAGCAAACTGTAGGGGGGACGAGGCTAAAAAACCTAATAAGGACTAGCTTCCCGGCACACAGTGTTACAACCTTGACTTTGTGAACTGGGACTTCAGCCATTTCTGGCTGCATCCATGAGCGGGCATGCTACCTAGGTGCATATGTGGTGAGTTTATTCAGCTCGCTCGCCGCCAATAAGTCTCTCGCTAGCACTATCCTTACAGTTTACCTGGGAGGCCTTGCATCCTACGCTAAAGACTCAAACAACATCCGCGCCTAACCAGCCTGTGGAAGCCATTCAAAGAGGGGGAAGCAGGCCCTCCACCTCCCCAGCATCATATAGCTTGTCGTTTAATATGCATTCGGGAACCGTTGCTATCGGCCAGGAGGATAATCGCAGCTCCACTCTCAACAAACACTCAATGAAAAGAAGCTGAATACCTTACAGTGTGAAGTAGAGTGGGCATAAATTTTCCCGTATAGTAAAGGTCGGCAAGCTCTCAGTCTTGTGGACCTGGTACTGCTGAGATCACGCGTAAGAGCTGCAATGCCGAAAACACAACGCGGTACATACCTTATAGAATGAAAGAAAGTCAACTGATTGGCACAGGCGTTCTGAAAATGTTGGCTCAATAACTACTTGCATGGAGTTTAGCAGAAAAGAATGGCCAAAAAGAAATCTTTTCCACGTGTTGCCTTCGTCATTTCGGAGGGCAACTCACGCATAGACGGGTGACCAAATTGGGGTGGTAAGATGGTGCCTACGGGAAATCGGTAACCTTATACCCAATGTGATATGATAGAGAGATGCTCTTAAAGGGGTTTTCCTGAAGGTGATAGCGGCGAAAAGATGGTCGGCTCAATAGATTCAGCCTGACGCAAAAATTGGTGCGATTTTTCTGCGAACATTCGGACCCGACTAAAATTGTGTTTAATCCGTTTACTTCTCGTTTACCTCCTTGAAGGTTTGAAGTATTCAAAAGATCGTGACAAATAGTAAGCATCAAAGTTACCGTGTTGCCCGCCTACATTACGATTGGAAGGTTTGTGGAAACTCCAAGTGAGCTCACTACTTGAAGCTGCTTGGTGAAAATTTCCGTACTTTCAAACCGTCACTCACTGACGGTTTGTAGAAAGACTCACGTCTCCGGAGCTTCTTTCTTGTACTAATACCACTTCAGTATTTGTTCTAATGCTTGATGTATTAGGAATTCACCCTTGAAGTAATTTTATCGCCGGAAAACCAAATGTCCTGCATTCAGACATACCGGCGTTTTAGCAGGCAGGGCTTACGAGAAGAATGGTCTACGGACGAAGTTGATGACCATGGTCACAGATCTCATAACACTCCACCAACGGTCGGAAAATCAACGTCGCGAGCCACAGATACGTCTATGCAAACCTGCAGAGTAAAGAGTACAGGGAGAGAGACTATTTGGAGGACTTGCAGGATAGTGAGTCATGTTGGCGGTCGAACCAGAAATAGTCCGAATTGGACTGATGGAACAAAGTTTATACACGGAGTGACAGCGTGGACGATGATAGCTACAAATGATCGCAGTATTACTGCAGAATTAATTCTATTTTTCCGTCGAAAATTACGGTTTCTTTACTTTGGTTTTGTATGTTAGTGCTGCGATAAAGCCACTTGTTTTCATTATTCTGAATATTGTCCGTACTTTCCAAATCTCAGTGCAATTTTCCATGTAGCCATGATGAAAGATGTGAATGCTAGATTGAAGTTCGCACAAAAATATTTAGAAAGTGTGCTCAAGAAACTGTGGCGGAGGCGATCAAGATTACCGAGTAGTCTACTTGCCCAAGCATGGGGAATTTGGTACTGCCTTGTGGCCTAGGCAGATGAAGATGAACCTGCATCAGCATATTCCCCTTGGACGCTGTCCGTTCGTAGACTGATATGGTCGGCGGCGTAGAATGCAGTTGTAGAAATCTCCTCTGATGGCTTTTAGGTTTTATTATTCATACCATGCGACTTATCTAGTAATCCTCTTACATCTAACAACACGCCTCAGCAGTCACATTTGGAAACTTGCTTATGTCTTGTTTGTGTGTGTTGTGCTACTTTTTTGACCTAACCTCTGACTGCCTTGACCAGCTTATTTAGCTTCCAGTTTTCTTGAACTTCGGTCCTTGCTTGGTATTGTTGTAGCCGTACAATTGAGGTTTGGATATATTTTGGTTCATACTTTGCTGATCCAGTGCCGTGGAATTTACAGATGAATGTTTTTTCTAGTTCCGAGTTTAAACCTTTCGGCTAGGCTTAAATAAAATTCAGAATTATGTTAAGGGGATTGCCAGAGACCAGTATGGTACCCATAAATTGCGGGGGTGATCCTCACTGTTCTCCTGTGACCACCTTAATCGCACTTGTTTTGAAGGAAAGCATATTCCTCCAGTAAGTGCTGTTGAGCACTACGAGGATTGGTTGGGGCGGTGCTGGCTGTGTTCCACCATGATTTCATCCCATGGCACTTGAGAGTTGGTGTCAGCGGAAGCAAGTGAGCCATCTCAGGAACCCAAGTAACGTGCCCGACGGTCTTGATGCCCCCTGGCACCACTAAAATTTACGACATCCACCCAAAGTTTATGTGATCTCTGTGTTCTCTCCCTGTCCTCCATGGCTACGGTGTCAATATTATTGCGATACACTTCACGAGTAAACATCCTACCCAGCTTCGTGGATTGTTCTTCTGTTTCGAGGCTCCTTCCACTATTTTAGATCCTAGTGCTTCTTTGTCGTCTTTACCTCTGGATTAGGCTGAGTTCTCCGGAAGATTTTTGGTTTCACTGAAGAATTCTCCAAACTGAAATAGGCCAGCGATGGAACTAGTTCTCTCTGGCTCTAGCTTCGGTGCTATCCTCCATCACTGGCTCCCTCCGAGGTACGCGTGCGCCCATTTGCCCCCGCCAACTTCTGGGCGCATATCCATTTCATGGAGGCAAGCCTCTCTCCAAACCTGTCGCAACCCGTGGTTCATGAAATTTTCTAAGAAGAAAAGCTTACCCCTGCCTTACAAATTAAATGCACCGCCCGGTCCAGTTAACCTGGATGGCCTTTCCAACCGCACAAACCATGCTGTTATTGATCTTGGCATACGTCACTCCTGTTTCTTAAACTTTTCGGAACAGGCAAAATTCCAAATCGCATAGGCAAGTCGAACCGCGGGTCTGGTAAGTCGACTTTTCCTTCTACCCCCAGTCGCCTCCTCACAAATAAATCACACGTAAGACCACTTCTAGAAAGCTGTCCGTCTTTATCCAGCCACCGGCCACTTTCCCTTGTTGTTCCTCTCGAGAATGATGAGCTTTCGTTCACCAAAATGCTCTCAGGCCTATCCGTATTTCTAAATTACCGCCATCACTGCTGGCCGCTACACATTGAGCCTCCGTGGACTCACCATGTGAGGCTCAAATTAATGTCACTCATTAGGCTGATCTATAAACAAGTTTACACATTCTTTCGCATCTTATTTCTCTTCCCCTGCTCCTATCCACTTTGTCACGGCACCTTTTATCCCACTGTTCCTGAATTTGATCTCAGTCTGGGGTCCCAATTCCACCCGTTAGACTATTCCAAAACTTAGAATGGGCTTCCCCTCGGTATGCTCAGTGCCTCTTCACGGTACTATTTTAAGTGTGCATTCCTTATCTATTTAGCTGTCCGCAATGCTATATTGCTGGCCAGCGAGTGCGCCTCTAAAGATCTGGCCTTTGAAGGGGGCCTCAAACGGCAGCCTCACCACCTTTGCACCGCTTTCTTATCTCCGTTATCCGTTGATCCTCAGCAAAGGCGTACTCAGACTGGTTTTCTGTCTCCTTTCGCTTTTCAGTTATCCTCGATGACGTTTAGTCGCTTCGGGCTTTACACTGATCACTACTGTGGCAGACGCACCTGGTCATTAATCCTATATGGTCATCTACCAGTCACCGTTCCAGCTGGCTCTGCTGTTCAAGGATTCTCGCAGCCTAGCCAATCGATCCGTGTGGTACACGCAACGCAATGTTCAATAACAGCTGTGCAGTGATCTGTTATCTAATCTATCACCTCTGCTGCGAATTATCCACTTTTGTAATGGCTGTAGCTATGCGCACCCCATATTGATTTATCTTCCACTTTCCCTTCGATGTTCCGCGACCAACCCAATGTAAGCAAACAATTAGCTTTACGCTACCTGTTTTCCTCTGGCCTTCCCTTCATCATCATTCCGGTGGTTCCCTTATCCCTCCAGAGTTATCGCTCTTGTGCTTTTCAACTGACTACACTAAGATCCAACCATCAGTTTCTACTGCCTCATCCGCCGATTGTTTTATTTTATTCCAAATCCGACACCCCGTTCCCGTTTTTCGAATCAGGCTCACTGGTCCCGTAGCCGTCTCATTGCCGTTACAGTGTGATCAGTGTATCAAAAAGGTCAACAAGTCACTCACTTACCCTCCACTTCTTTATCACCTCTGCACTTTATTCGCCTTCATAATCGCCATTTAATGCACCTCGAACTGATTCACTGCCATTATTTCATGTCCCTGATTATACTTCGTGACATATCTATATTATTGTGGGTAATCCGCTGAGGACTTACCGGCCTTCCCCTGGATATTTTTCCATCACCGTCCGCATCTCGTCATCGAAATGTCACCAACATACTGGCCTTTGATTATCTGCTTTTTATCTACGAAGATCCATTGTTTCACAACTTCGAGTTTTCTTTCCGTATAATTTTCACACCCTGCAACGTATAAGTGACACTGAATTTCCTTTAGTGAACTCTTCTTTTTGGGAAAGCTTTACCAATGTACATTGATTTCGGTACTATTCATGCATATACTCCCCCCTTTAGCAGAATTTAACCACCATCAGCCGACCCGACCACTTGACCATGGCTATGAAACTTTTGGTCCTTTTACCGGCCTTCCTAATACTCCGTGCGCACATTTGGTGGTGCCAAAGAAACCTGCAGTCAAGCAGTATTTCTGGTCCCTGACGTAGTGAATGCTGTTCTTCTCTCCACTGCTAAGGTCCCGTTTGGCCGTAAGCACTGATAGCCTTATGCTATCTGGTGATGAAGTTCGAGGCTCGCTTGAGAAACAACCGTGACAACAATCACTGAGATTTCACACACCCGTGAAAACTGTACTCCAGGAAAATATAATAAATGATGCTGTCTGACACCAGTTGGCAATGATAGCTCGAAAAAGAAATGTAAAGAGATAAGAAGGAAGCATCGAGAGCTTTGAAAAGAATGACACTTGAAAATATACACACATTATAGGCGACTACAATACTTAGGTTACGTGAAATAATGTTTGGTATTTCACTGAAGAATGCGAGAACGTTTGCTCATGGTGGTTCAGAATTTTGATCAAAATTCAGCACGCAGCCAAATCAGCTCAGATCTTTTTGTTTATGACCGGTAGAAGCCAGGCCCACCTGGGGTTTGAAATGCTTCTAATAGTAAGCCTGGAGTTGGGTACTTCCAGTGCTACCTATGCGAAAGATACCCACATAGCTAAGGCGCGTTTATCTAAAAGAGTTCCAGATTTATTGGTGCTACTTGGTCAACCTGTATACGCTGTCCGTAAGCCTTTGCGCTCCTCCAGTACACACGCTGTACCTCTCCAGGGTTTCCGTTTCTTCTCCTTTAAGCTACACTGGCTACTTCTGTCACCGTGTCACTAACAGAGGACCATGGGCTGTAGGCTATATACGGAGCAGGGTTCTGACTTAAAAGGATCCGGTACTGATGAACCCGAGCAATAAATATGCTCCGTCAAAAACCCTCGTAAGTCGTCCAGCAAGACCCACTCATTTATAATAATAATAGTAATAATGGTATATTTCTTGATCGTAGTCAAGGTGTGTGCACAAAGCATGCTCAGAGAACACAGCAATTCATAGTTATGTGGGGTAATATCAATTTTGAAGTTCATGGTTCACACAATTACTGTATAAGAACGATAAGCTTGGACAGTGTTTAAGTGAACTAAAGTAGAGAGAGTCGGCGCGGCCATTGTGAATCAGTTTCAAACTCGCAACGGGGAGGATGTGGTTGGCCGGATGGACATAGGAATGCAGGTAAAGCGATACCGAAGAAGGGTAAGAGTGCAGTGTATGCAATAACCCATAAAGCCACTGGTGTCGGACATCACAACATGAACAGGGAGTTGAGGCAGGAATAAAACACAACTTGCCTTATGGGTGTCGATAACTGTCGACAACGAACCTAGTAGTTCAGAATAGATTACGGCGATCTACGGAATTTGGTGTGCAGTCGAAGAAGACAGAGAGGGAGCTGCGGAGTGAAAGAGATTCAAAAAAGAGTCGGGGAGTGTAGAAGGGGACGCGACTCGGCACCAACTGGATGTTTGGAGAGTCAATATCGAGAAACTGGTTGAGTGTCACCAAAAGAAAATTAAAAATAGAGTTAACATGGTGTTATCAAATTGCAGTCGGAGATGCCTGCAATACAAAGAGAAGATTGGTTCTCCATTGAATAACTAATTCTAGAGAGAGCCTGTGATATAAATGCAAGTGAGTCGAATGGGATAATCAGATTGGCCTTTCTTATAGGTAATTCCGACACTATATGGAAAATCACCTGGAGGCAGAAACCTTCACCAGGACTGCAGTGTGCTTTTAAGGAGCGTGAATAGTGAATGGACACAGAACTGGGAATTTCAACAAGCGATCGAAGAAACACTGTTGAGGACAAACGCTGCTGATGCGTTCAAGCAAATATGCGCAGGTGGCGAAGAGGAAGGAAGACTGCGGTGACTGAAAGAGACCAGACCCGAAGGGACAGAGGAAGTTGAGTGCAAAAGTGTGATTTTCAGCACACGTGATAAAAGAATGAATAACTAATGGTTGGTATTTTTTTGCATAAAGACATTGGTTGCTGTTGATGGCAGGTAGTTCATGATGAGGGCAACAGTCAAAAAGGGATAGGCTGACGGAATAGGGCGAGTAGGTACGGAACGCAACGGCGAGGGCCAGATTCCGGTCATTATTTTTGGTACTGCACGCAGAATGAATTGAATTGTTCGTGTGGAGTACGAGAAATGGATGCTGATGGGGTTTAAGGTGATGGGTGGTGGCAGAATTCCGTCCGGCTGTCCGGTGGGACTATCATGATTGATTGTAATCCTGGTTATGGGATTGTGGTCCCTGGTCAGCCATATAAAGTGCTCCATATAAAGCGTCATCAGGTGTGAATATAGGCTTAACCATGGTCAGTCCGATCGATCAAATCGTTTAGCCCATTAGGTAATCCAAGGTTAACGCCGATTTGGTTGACTGGCTACCCAGGTCACCTATGTGTTCTGGGAGAGAGGAGAAATGCGGTAATCTGGTAGATGTTCCAGCTGGGAGTTATGATCAACGGCTTAACGAAAATTAGGGAGATAATGCTACTTGACGGTCAGCGGGCCGGTCTACGAGGGATTAACGGGCAGAGACTGGTAGCTTTTTAGGGCCGTTGGTTGATGATGGAGATATTAGGCGCATGGTTAGCCAGAGTGCAAAATGGTCAGGCTGACAGATGGTAGAACAGTAAAGGTGCCCAGTTGAGGATCAAAAATAAAATAAAGCAGTGGAAGAAGGTGGGGTCAGATATAGGAATGGGAATAGGGAAGGCAGCAGTCAGGTTGTTGACCCGGCTGTAGGTGAGGGTGGAAAAATTATAAAAAGAAATGGAAGTGCTTAGAGCTAAGTTGAGGCCTTTTATGTGGATGCGAATTTGCTGGTTTTCCGCTGGGTCATGTGTAATCAGATACATGCACTAGATAGGTGGAATGGGGTCCTAACATAGTGACAGAAAATACTCTGATCGGTGAGTATTGGTTATTAAATGATGGTGATCTGCGTGGCAGGACTCGAGTTAACGGAGAAGTGCAGCAAAGAGACAATGAGACTATTAATTCATAGCCTGGGACAAGAGAATCAAGGAAAGGTGAGCACCTATCAATGAAGTAATAACAGTCTATTAAGGGAATTAGTGTCGGGTTAGAATTTTGGCTTTGTAACTGGGTCTATATGCTAGCAGACAACTCATCACTGACTTTGGACAACACTGTTAGTGCTCGAGCTCGAAGAGCACACAGAAAAAGTAGATTTGTGGATGGTAAATAACTTCACAATACCCCCCTTTCATATCGGTCATATCAGCCTCCGTAATGTCGTTTGACCGTTGCCCAGCACGCCTTTACATAGCTTCTTGCAATGGATAAACCATTGCACTTATGGCTAGCAACGATCTTAAGCCCGACCCGGAATCGTCTGTTTTGACAATCTCCCTTGCAGTGCGCGAGTTTATTGTTGATGACCATAAACTCTGGTTTCTTATGTTGGAAGCAGAGACTGAAACCTACAGGACTACAGAAAGCGTTCTCATTACTTGTGGATCGTTGATAGCCTTCCCCATGAAGCAGCCGCCAAGACACGTGACGTGATTTTCATTGGCTATTAATACACGGACCGAAAAATCGGTGGCCTTTAGTCTTCTGAAGTCCGAATAGTCGAGGATGAGACCGCTGATTCAAGCGAGTTAGTTAGCTGGCAAAATGTCTTCTCCATTGCTGAAGGAAATACAGCAGGTTGTGGGGCAACTTCTCGAGGAAAAGGTTCTTAAACAGTATCCGGTTAGACTACCACCAACTGATGTAATTCAAATGTTGCAAATCGAGCAACGCGTAGCCAATTCAAACGAATCCCAAAACCAGAACAAGATTGATTCGTAGTTTCTACGGTACTAAATTGAAATGCACAAAGGATACAAATATATACGAACCTCAAGTATGCGGCCAAATAGACTTCACAGTAAAAGCCAAAGGTCCAAAGCCCCGTGGCTCAAGCACGACAGTCAGAAACGGTTCAAGGCCAAATTCAAATGTCTCACATGGATAAACAAACGTGAAAATGTGTGGTGTATGAGCGAGCTTTCCAAGATAATGTTAAATATAGTCAAATTCACAAAGCACGTTGAACATTTAGAAGGATTTTCAGTATTCGTTCTTTACACCGCCGGCCAAAATCCTTCCGCGAAAATGGTTGTCTAAGGTTCAGGAAGGGGTCATGATTCTCACCCTATCTACCTTTAACTTATTGTTAGTGCCTGTGGTTACTAACTTCCTGTGTTATCTGAACGTGAAACAGGTTTTCGCCGTAGTCATCATCGCACAATCCATAAGGAATCAATTCCAAATCCCGCTGCACAACTTGAGATTGACATATTCATCAGGAGACCGGCGCATATAGTCAGACGCACGGTGAAGATGAAGGCTTCGCAGAGTGAAGTGTTTCGCCGCACGAAATAAGTCTAAGCACCACAAGCAGTAACCCATTGCAGCAACTGGTTAGACTAATTTTGTTTACAAGCATGAGCGCAGAAGTTGAACGCAGGTGCAACGCCCAATGAGATATCGCGTAAAATTGCAGGTCACGAACCAGTGGAATTACATAAAATTAACGCACCAAATCTTCCGAAAGAAATGAAAACCGGTTTCTGATTATGAATAAATTTCGAAAACAAGTGTACGGCGGACAGTATCGAAATACACATGAACACGGAGATTGATCGAATACTGGCATCTATCAGAGTATTTCAAAGTTTTTCTGTGCACAAAATATGTGACAATCAATATTGTATAAAGTGTAAATAAATGTTCTTCTTTAAAGATAATATTAGTTCCACAATGTGCTCACAGATAGTATGCCTCACCTGAACTGTTCAAGTGAAATATTGATGAATTTCTCCTTTTCGCCTATGTGCACGCTGGATAGAAACTGAAACGAAGTACATTTTGCAACTGTTCAGGAAAAATAGGTCCAGTTGAATAGTTGTAGAGCATGAAATGGAATAAAATGCTGAGTGACTCGGAGCGAGGCGATTTGCAAGCTACTTTGTCCTTTGTATGTGGTTTCGAGCTCGAACCACCAACATTTTCCTCGCTGTTTCCTGCTACTAGTGGATTAACTCTCTGATGTCTCTAACACGTTCTTCGTTTCTTCCGTTCCCTGTAATGTAACACAACTGTAGGATCTGTCCAATAGGCAAGGCTCAGTTCGGCGGTGGTGCAGTTCTCTTTTAGCATTCGTGCTACCTTAAAACCCAATACCAGTGCAGTCGTTTTGAGCTCGTTTAGGGATACTGACTTCAGCTCAGCAATTTTTGTTTTGGCAAAGGGTACTTTGTTTCGCCGCCGGCCATGCAGTTCCACCCAGGTACCGTACATTGTCACTGGGTCGGCAAATTTCAAGCTGCTTTGGGTGACCTGCTGGTGTCCTTTTTTGAGATATTTCAAAAGCCTCCGGGAAACTTCTCCTTTTCTCGATAGGTGACTTGACGGTGGTCTCTTGGGTATAGCAACTTTATGTTGCCCACTGTGACGTCCCATCTTTGAATTCGCCATCGAAAGCGCCGACTGATCCTTTGAGTGAACTTCGCTTTCCTGAGATGGACCGTTGGATTCAATATCGAAAGGCTGATTGTGTTCTACAGAGGCACTTCTCTCAGCAAAATTTGAGCAATTTATTGATGCCGATTGTTGAAGTTCGCTCGTCAGGGGTCCGAGAAGTGTCCAGCCTAGTATCGTTCGCGTAGCGAATGGTTCTTTTTGATTGCTTATGCTCTGTTCAAGCACCCAGTGAGCCTCTGGTACATTGCATCCAATTAGTATGTCGACGTGGGGGCTAGACACTTCTTCGAAATCTATGCCCCTGAGATGAGACCATCTCTTTGCGATCGATCTAACAGAGTCGACTGGTCTCATTGGCAAGAGCTTCCGGAATTTCTACGGTCCCCTCATCAGATAAAGACGTTAACTGCAGGGTCAGCCTCTTAGAATTGCTAACATGACCCCCTGCAATCGTGCTGATAGTGAGCGAAGTAGGCTCGCCTACTAGTTCACAGCTTTCTACAAGCTCGCGAGTAATCAGCGAGGTATCCGACCCCGTGTCCAAAAATGCATTGACCCTCCTCAGTCCTTTAGGTGTCACGATACCGACAGGTACGATGTTTAATCTTGCCGGTTTGAAATTATCATGTCCCGTTGAACAGACAATTTTGGGTTCATCCGGCTGAATAGGTCTATTGTTGAGAAGGCCATGCAGTAACGAGTGATGATTACCCACGCATCCGTCTTGGTTGCATTTCACTCTTAGGTTCTATTCAGAGGCTCGATGAGAGTTGTTCAAATACATAAAGCATGAGCCAATTCTTTTTACTGCGCACCACCAATCGGGTACACTCATCCCATGAAAGGTCGGGCAATCTGGTAACCAATGCAGGGAGTTGCATAGCTTGCATTCAGCTGACCTCTCGGGTTATTGACTTATCATGTGCATGTTAGCCAAAGACTGGGTTTGGTTACAGTCCTTCTCCACAATTTGAGATGTTGGTTCCCTTCGCGCCAGTCTGCAACTTTCGCGTACGATTTGTCCAAATCGACTGTTGGTGATACGGGATTGACGACCTATGAACTCCGTCAAATCGTTGAACGTAGATTCCCGCTCGAGCATATTTATTTTTCAGCTTCCTTTGCCCATCGGCTCTGTAAATCAATAGATAGACATCGAAAAATGCATTCCTGTGTGTGCAATGCATTCAGATCAGACTGGTATCCTAAGTGCTCCAGTGCTATACTGCAATTCTGCATTTTTATCACCAAACTCGACAGTGATTCAGCCTTGCCCTCAGTCCTTTTCGCCTCCAATAAAACACCATCAATTAGGCTTCTAGCCACCTTGAATGGTTGTTCAAACAAATCTTTCAGGGTTCTGCGCGCCCTGATGTACCCCATCGGTGGATCAAGCATCGCGCAGCCTTCGATAGCACTTTTGGCTCTCCCACGACAGTAATGTAATAAATACAAAAACCTTTGACCAGGATCTGCAACTTTGCACTCAACAAAATTTTCGAATTGTTTCATGAATATACAGTATTGCTCGGGGTGCCGTCGAAGTGGGACAGCTCCACTCTCGGCAGGTCAAGAGCCGAAACCTCGGTAGTTTCAGGCTGTCTCAAGGGTTTATATTCGTCGATCACAGTGCCTTTTCGATGTTGACATTGTGAACTACATGGACTCTTTGCTGGCTCTCTGAGACCAGTTCCTTGTGTAAGGGGCTCTGCTTCCTTTCTGGCTAACCGCAGCTCGTTCTCTAATTCTATTACTCTCATTCTATAAGTACTAATATCGTCAAACGCATCGCGGTTAGAGATATATGACCTGGCACTGACAGAGCTAGTAAACTTAGCATTATCTAGAGAATCAAAAACGCCCGAACCATCCCCAAAGACTCGCCGAGTTATTTCCTGTTGTCTCAAAAGGTCCTTGCTTCCTCGTCTGGGCATTACCAATGAGTTTTCTTGTCCAGGTTTCACTTGAGTACTGTAATTCAAATCTCGCAAATCGAGCAACGCGTAGCCAATTCAAACGAATCCCAAAACCAGAACAAGATTGACTCGTAGTTTCTACGGTACTAAATTGAAATGCACAAGGGATACAAATATATACGAACCTCAAGTATGCGGCCAAATAGGCTTCACAGTAAAACCCAAAGGTCCAAAGCCCCGTGGCTCAAGCACGACAGTCAGAAACGGTTCAAGGCCAAATTCAAATGTCTCACATGGATAAACAAACGTGAAAATGTGTGGTGTATGAGCGAGCTTTCCAAGATAATGTTAAATGTAGTCAAATTCACAAAGCACGTTGAACATTTAGAAGGATTTTCAGTATTCGTTCTTTACAACTGATGTTCCAGCATTACTTAAGGTTTTTGGTCATCTTTACCTAGCAGTGGCAGCTAAACCAGCCAACGGTATCATATAAAGGTAACGTCCTCAAATTAATGCCGGAAAAACCCGAGTGGCCCTCGGGTTACGGCCACCACATCAGGCGCACACATCGAGGGCTTCCAGGTGGCTGCTTTTTGAGCGGGCTCCCAGACATTATTCGGCCCACTGGCTGTTCTGGCCGGGAAGGCCAGGAACTCTGGCGCAGCGCCAACCGACCTAAAGGCCTCAGAGGCCCTGCCAGCGATCGCCTTCTTAGTCCACCTGAATCAAGGTATTGTGGATATCAATAAAGGTTCAAGAGAGGGTCTGGCGCTGCCAAGCCAGTTGCACCTCCCATGTTTCCAACAGGGAATCCAATGTCCCGAAGCGTTCCGATGACCAACGCTGCAGTTGTCTGCTGCACATCCTAGATTTTGTTTCTGATAACCTGTTGCTAACGGACACCGGTAAAGCAGTCAGTATCATTTCAAAAGCAGCAGATGATGAAACCGCTTCATTGACACAACAAAAAAATCGTAGCCAACGGCACCCCTAAGCTTATTAAAGGCCGTAGGCCCCTTGCACTCAGCTAAAACTTACATGGCACTTTCCGCTTGCTGTTTATTATGACAGAATCCCTCTGGTACATACCGTTTCGACCTTCTGGTGGCGTGCGATACCAAGGAGTTGTTGACCGACGGACTCCTCTTTCGTGACGGGCTCGTATTGCTCTACGAATAACAGCACGGCTTTGTGCGTCGAGCCTCAGCCAAAACACCCATGCTCAGAACCCTCCCAGCCCACTTGGCAATGCTAAGGTGGCGTGGCCCCTTCACTGCTGTGACTACTGATGTCACCCACCTTTTCATCACCGAAAGATCCCTAGCCTTTAGCCAACCCCGTTGCTTGGGGCATGGGGCAGGCTGAGTTCGAACACAACGTGGGATTAGGCGGAATGCTGCTGTTCGGTTGCCCTTGGGCCTCGGTTCTCCAAGTGGTTCATGAACCTAAGGTGATTGGCTTCCCTGACTTGATGGTAGGGCCCTGAACCAAACAATGATGCCACATGGGTGACTCGCCTCACACGTACAAAATCTGACTTCTCCCCCATCCGGCTGTTCTGCTTTCAGCAGCTTCGGCCTAGTCGGAACCTGCCATCGAATCACGTAGCTGAGGCTGGCACCTCTACAACTGCCATCCCAGCTCTATTCGGATTATTTAGATTTAAGCGCATTCTGTTTTGGTTCAGTAAGATGGCCCAAACTATCCCAAAATTTATGCATGAAACGTCGCGTGGTCTAAAGACCGCCTGCTTGTATCAATTGATAATTTGGTCGCAAGTTCTTCAGAGGAATAGTACATGGCGCAACTGCATGCCTTTCCCTGTGCCCTAGCCAACAAAGTGTAATCAACGACTCCGCAAAATGCAAACTCGGTTAGTCCACCACCACATTCCCAGGCCATTACACTTCAGCCTCGAGCACGCAGCCCCTGTCAGACATGGGAGCGGCAATTTACAACTACCCCAAACATTGCTCTTACCAACAATTTTGCAAATTTTCCGGCTTGGTTAACTTTTGTTGCTGGTTCATTCTCAGCTGTACCGAAGTGACGCACCCCTTACAGACTTTCTACGGGGAGGTAGGTCGAAATCAATATCCCCCAACATGGCACGAGCAGCATTTGCTTCGATCAAGGAGGCCATCGACAACATAGCTCTCGCTGCACACCTCCACTCTTCCGCTCCTCGGGCTTTACGGACGAATGCTTCGGATGGGGTCTTTGGGGCTCGGTTATGACAATCCGCCAACTACTCTATGGAACCAATACCTTTTATTGTGGGCGCCTTCAACCCGCCGAATTCTGATATAGTACTTTTGGAAGAGAACTGCTGGAAATTTGTTTGGTTTTCCAACATTTCCGGCTTACACTCACCGGACAAACATTCACATTGTTTACGAAACATAAACCTCTATTGTACGCGATCCAGGCAGTCTCAGATCCGTTTTCTTCATGCGAAATTCGCAGTTTGTTATGGGCATTCGGCACTTCACTGTGGCACACGATCCCGTAGCAGGCGCACTCTCACGAGTTTGCAATACAAAGGACTCACCACTTATGAACGTAGATCTAGAAGCAGTCGTCGCAGCTCAAACAACAGAGCCTGAAGTCAAGCAGACTAGAAACAACGGCTCCCTACACGTGGTGTCAGAGGCCCTTGCAGCTATTATTTGCGATGTGTGGAACGGTTGAGCCTGACCACTGGTTTCTGTTAATTTTCGTGGAGAGAATAATCGCTCTACAAAACTCGCCACACTCTGACGTAACCTCCCCAGTGAAGCTAATCCCCGGGCGACTTGTCTGGCTTGAAGTCAAACGCGAGGCATGCCATCGTTTGCCTTCAAAGCCGAAGCGTTAATATACACCGTCTGCTTGAGGCACATTCTCTTAACACGGCACACATTTCCATCGTGTGCAAGTGAATCTCTTAAGGCTCTTTCACCGCCCGACGTTCAAGCCTACATTCTCCCGCGTGTAGGCTGATCCCCTCACTGGCCACAGGCCATTTCTGTTCCCCTTCCTAACCCATGGAAAAATGGATAGGGTTCTCTAGGCGGTTGGGTAAGTCAGTTCGGTGGCCCCGCTATTGTGACCAATGACTGAGGTTCTCATCTCGGTGGAGACTCATAAGAGACACTGAACACATTCAGTTTCAGAAGCAATGAGACCCCATTATGCCGCCCCCAAGCTAATGGGGCAGCGCAGCGATTCAGCCATGAGCTAGAAGCCGCCATTTTTTACGTACGACTTTATCTTATAGAATATAGCCTTACCGGTATTCCTCTTAGGACTGAGCACCACCTCTGCGGTCAACATGCTTGGTACACCGGTTGAACATACTTATGACTTTACATTACAACTTTCAGGCGAATTGGTTTCTCCATTGCCACTAGCGAGTTTGTTTACGGGGATTACTCAGGCAGTCACACTACTCCCGCCCCGGCAACCTCCAGCCATGTGTTCAGTCGAGTAGATGCAGTACGACCACAGCTCCAACCGGCCCATTCTGTCTAGTCTACCGTAGTTCAGAGAAACGAAAAGAAAAATGCGATATAAGTTGAAGGCGGGAATGGGGATGTCATTATGGACCGTCCTAAACCGGCCTTAGTTGAGCTAGAACACTGACTGAACACCCCGTCCAGTGCTCCCACCTGCTCACACCCTTCGGTTAGTTCTCCTGAATGAACAAGCAGATGCGCAGACCCTCAGAAAAACAGCTCGCTTGCCCCAGAATTTTACTGGGGCCCTTGTTTGGAATCACTGGCCTGTAATTTCCTGTGGTATGATGACTTCGTTTTTAAAGATGAATGAGGTGACCGCCTTTATTTACAACTTTCAAAGAGTGCCTGGATCTAGAAACTTATGCAAGGGCACAGCAGAATAGTAAACCAGAATGGAGGCCGTCCCCTCGGGGACTCAAGAGTGGGGTGCTCAACGAGCAGGGCTAGAGAGAAGAATGGCCTACGGACGAAGTTGATGACCATGGTCACAGATCTCATAACACTCCACCAACGGTCGGAAAATCAACGTCGCGAGCCACAGATACGTCTATGCAAACCTGCAGAGTAAAGAATACAGGGAGAGAAACTACTTGGAGGACTTGCAGGACAGTGAGTCATATTGGCGGTCGAACCAGAAATAGTCCGAACTGGACTGATGGAACAAAGTTTATGCACGGGTCGCCAGTGAAGATGACGACTACCAGAAATGAAAGCGGTGTCACCGTGGCTGAGTCTGATCCCAATGAGTTGAATGTGCTTTTCCTCTTTTGGGGTGGCATCTGAATACTTCGGCAAGCAGTGACTGTCAGGCTGCAAAGGTGCCGTTTCCAAGTGTTGAGGCCAATGGGGAGGAACGTGTCTCCCTCCTGTGCCACAAAGGCTAGGGATGCGCGTAAATGAGGGGCTTCTTCTGATCCTTTAGAAAATATTCTCAAACTTAACCGCTGCTTAGCCGGCACGTGCTCGAAAGGGCGAGCACATCATTCAAAAGAAAAGAGGTCCAACACCTGATGGAGGGTACGGATGTTTTATCCAGTAGAAGTTGGGTGCGCCTTGAGAGAGAAACTTCGCTATTCGTTTTTGTCAATTCTTGGGCGAAAATGCAATTAGATGGCTGGACGGAGTTTTTATCCTCTTGCCGGCCGGTTGTACAATTTCAAGCAGCATGATGCTTCGGAGATCCAGCTGTAACTAATAAATCAGTCTTATGACTTCCACACACCTGAATGAAAGCACGAACCTGCCATCCGAATATACATCCATCACCTGTTCGAAGAAATGGGGTGACGGAAGAGTACAACGGTTCAAATTTACGAGAAACTGCATCATTCATTTAGTTCACTAGCTTTGTGGTTATAGACCACAGCCCCAAAATTTCCGGATATTCGGTAGTATCCCCTCTGGCCGACAGAAATTACTACAACAAGCAGACCTGATAAGTTACTAAGGAATAAAGAAACTGTTTCATAAAATGTAAATAAAAGTTTGAAATCGACGCACGATATCCCGAAGCGGTAACCCTTAAGTTTAATGAAAACCGGACTTTTGCACATCTCAAACATGTCGCTACCGAAATTCAACACCTCCAACCCGCTGAGAAACGGGAAATCTATAATGATTATTGCGGTATCTAAGCATCGAATAACTATGTACCGGGACTTTTCAAATCGCACCTGGGTGTGCTTGTTCCCAGGCTGATCGTAAGAGTGAAACCAAACAAAAGTTACCGGACTACTAGGAATCAAGGGTTCAAACAGTCTGTCAAGAGATAAGAAATTGAAGCAGTTAAACGAAGAATAAAGATGAAGAGGAAGTGGCCACCTTTGATGAAGCTAACTGGAGTCGGTGTGCGTTTTCCAAATGCAGTCAGCAACGGTGAGGCAACCGCTGTAACACTCCACCAGGAAGGACTCTCGACCCCCATTCTGTTTGGTATTTTCCAACTGACTCGTTAGTGAGTTTCCGTCCGCTGCCCATTCCAGTGTACATTGGAACCAACGATGAACCGGCACACAACCGGGCATCACAGGTTAGAATAAAGCCTAAGTGCATCATCATTTGTTTCATGCTCGCTCGTCGACAAATCACCCGGTCAAAAGGCTCGTCATTTTCAATAACAAACTGCAGCTGGTGTGCACTGACGTACAACAACACAAAATGTAGAGTATGGGAATAAACTATCGACAAAAGACACCTGTTCTTCTGCCCAAAGAAGGAAGTTCTTGGTTGAGTCACAACGCCTAGCGACGTTCACAAACTCCACGTATTATTAGCCTCAATTCACAAAATCAGCGCCCCTGAGTGCCGTCGTTAAAGGAAGTAAGAAAACTTGAAGCAAACCGAAAAGATAACGATAGCAGATGCTTTCCGTGGTTTCCTCTATTTTCCGAACAACAGCAATCATTGGTTAGAACCAAGTGGGTGAAGTTTTTTGTTCTTTAAAAATTTACAGCTTGCCTGGGTTTGACCCTGGGCCTCGTCAATAGGCGAGTGGTATAAACCCTCAGAATTCCACTAAGATATAGACCACATGTGATCAGCTAGGTGAGAAAGTCGGCCAACGCCCAACGCTATGCAGTGCCAAAACTATCCTGAGACATACACCGCATTCGGAAGTGCAGATGGACCCATATGGAGGGAAGCGATGCCATCGACTTGTTTTTTTCTGGTAACCAGCCCAAAACAGTTAACAAGCACGGCCGGAAGATTAAATTGCTGAAATTACATTATCGTTACCCAAAGTAAACTGTCACATCCAACAGAACGAGCACAAAGGGCAGCGACTTCACCTGAGTGCCAAAGAAGAGTAATCAACGCTAGAAAGTAGTACTAATCACCTTCCGGCTGAACCTAATCAAACCAGTTAATTTACACGGTGAAACTTTCATCACATGAACAAAATACAGAGGCACGTGCTACAAAAAATGGCAAAAGCACTCGGTAAATTACTCAGCATGACAAGCATTCAAGGACAGAAAAGATGTGTTACACACAATTAACATAAACATTCGCACCCTCCAACAAACACAGCTTTCGTCAGTCACGCCGAAACAACTCGCGAGGCGCAAGAATCAGAGCCTCACCAACAGGTCCATCTTTTCCAGGCCACTGTTTGCTAACAAGCCTCAGCTGCCATCTTTTCCAAGGACAAATGTCGTTGACATCGGAAACCTTTCTTTTTTGGTTCCAGGACTTTACCTTCCATCAACCACATTTGCCATTCTTTCAACAAACCTACATGCTCCTCCTTCCGACGTTTCCAAATAAATCCACCAAAAGATGCACCCCTTATTATAATGCGACACAATCGAAGACGGACGATCAAAACGGCTTTATTATTGCAAAATATCAGAAGCTTCCTCGGAGCCAACACCTCAATGCCTTTGCATTCATCGCTGGTACGAGAGGATGATCATCAAGAATCCTTCCTAGTCCTGCCAAGAATGCCATAAGACTTTTAACTCTCACTCAGCGGCTATGTGGAACCAAATGCATCACAAGCAGCACCAAAAATACGACATACTCCAAAAATCCACCTCGTTCACTAGCTTTCGGCGGTCCAAATCTTCATAGGACATCACGGTCTGATAGCCAGCGGTTTTCAGTCTTGCGATAGCTCTCAAAAAGCTCTCGGAGCTCAGAATAAACCCTATAAGGTTACCTCCATTATCACCTGAAAGAACAAGTAGTTGATCCCTTCTGGTCATGGAGCTCACTAGCTCCAGTAGGGAAGAATCCGTAGACAATGACTGCACAACTTCGATGTGCACCTCTCTAGATTTTGTACGTATGAATAAGCAGCTATATCATTTCTTCTCGGTTCTTCCACGAATAACAAAAGCCATTCAAAACTAGCCTATTAGCATATGCGCAAAAGTGTAACCGAAATTCATCGCAAGTCCAAGTCGTGCGGGATCCACTTGTTTTGTGAGCTCATGCGGTTACTGTCGGAGACAGTGCAGGCATTTATCGTGATCAACTTGGACAGCTAGTCCCCTTATATAATACGGAGTTGGAGACGACTATTCGGAAGGGCCTGGGAACAGCCAACATGACCATACTTTTCATGATATTAATTACCAGTCAACTCAGCGATTCTGTGCATTTTTGGCACGGTAATGGGGTGTTTAGCTTTCTCCGGATAATTGGTCCAAACTAATCATCCTCGCACAAGTAACGGCCATTCATTTAGAATAGAACTCAGTTTTGTTAAGAAGCTGTGCTTAATATGGTCCCCGTTCCATTTGGTCAATTTTGGTACGGGGAAGTTTTCCCTTCACAAACTTCACAAATGCCTCATTATTATTTCCCACCCCTCGAACATTTAAATGGCTCCTGCATAAAATGTGGCAGAAATTCCTTTGTCCCTTATCACTTACAGAAGAACCGAAATCAAATCTGTCCAAGAGTAAACGTCACACAACTTCAGATCCATTTATCTCCTGGTCGTTCCCGCCATTCGAACAGCAGCGACAACTGCAATTATCTCCAGCCTTGGTTGAAGACTATCTTAAGCAGTGCCATGCGCAGCCTAGCAAACACAATTGCGCATTGTGGTCCCAGCGCACGGGATACAAATCTCAAGTAGGACTGCTCCGTAACCCTTCTCACACGCACCACATAGTGAGAGTAATTCAACTTCCGCACCTGCATTTAAAACGTTGTGTGCCTACCTCAGTGGCCCCCTCACTAGTCCGGTCCCTTCCACTATCTCCTTCATTTATTCTAACTATTTTTCAGAATACACATCTATTGGTTCGACCCAACTAGTCCTCTTCTAGCACAAATCCTGAAGCTATTATTCCGCGCGTAAAATAAGCCAGCCAGTCTAGTCTAACTGATCGTAGACTGTGGCCAGGTGTGTCACTACGCGCTTCTTGTAGTTGGCCGACCCCTCATGTAAAAAATGATATTGGTAGGCGTCCAGATCAATGTTTCAAGTTAAACCTAATGTTCTTACGGTCAGCAATCTGTAGTCGTCCGTGGTTTTTATAGCGTTGTTTCCTTCCTAACGGAATGGAGATTAAAACCTCTCTCTCCTCACTCGGCCGGTTGATTATCCGAAGCCCAGCACGACTCATTAGATCACGAACTCCCCCCACAGAACGGCGCCTCTGGGGAGTAGAAGTGTCTTGAGGGGCCGCCGACGGGGACTGGTTCCTACTTAAATTGGTAGTTTCACTCAAACAGTAACGAAACTGTTTCAAAGGGAAGCACTTTCATTCCCAAACTCTTTGCTTTTTATCACCAACTTCAGACCACCACATGAACCGAAGGGCGTCTAGGCCTTCCTCGGGCTCCATGATCTGTGGGAAAGTACCTTCAGTATCGGCACTGAAGGTTGCAGGCTTCTGAAGAAACAGCAGAGCTACACACATCAACCTGGGAACCAAATTTATACGACACTGAAAATGGACTTATAGACTCTTCTTGGAATATTGCCACGCAGTCAGAGACAACTCGGACCTTCTCAGGCTTTCTGGAATTAGGCATCACATGGTCTTGCAGACACTGCCTTGCCCTCTTATCTGCAGCGGGCTTCTCTGGCAGCTGCAAGGCACATCCTCTCTCCAAGTAGCACTCAGCGACAGCCGCGATTAACTTCAAACTCTGGATTCTCGAGAAATCGTTTTCCAAATAAACTCAAAAATGAATAGCTACCGATCGATTGCTAAGTTGCTCGAGATCAGTGTCTTTCCGGGGCTAAGCAAGGCTAAGATGTCCGTTTTCAAGCTGTAACAGCTTTAACGTGATTTTCTTGGCCCTTTTATCCCCCATGAATTGTGAGGTTCCCTGCGGGTTAGCGTCACCAAAATCGCTGTTTTGGATGTTTCGGAGATTATTCGCAATATCCTGCAAGCTATGCCCGCGTATGTTCCAAGTTTGCCCGAACAACCATTATCTAAAAGACCTCATATGACCCATCCCAGAGAAGTATGGTCAGAGTAGGTTTTCCTTAAAAAGTCTTCGTTGTTCCAAAACCCAGTGTTACGAAGGAGCCTCTGAACCGGTGAGCATTGTGATTGCTGGGTCTGAAATGGCTGTAACTTACATTCCTTTCAGGTGACTCCACTGGGGACAATTTTCCTGACCGGATGTCATGGCTTGCACTTCCAGAACCGATTGAGCAGTATAGGTGTTGTTTACTGTGATCAGCTTATCATCCAAAGACCTAAAGTTGAGCGACATCAGTTCACAACGACTTGCTGTGCTGTCAGTGTGAGTGTTAAAAGTAACTTTAGCTTCTTTAATTTTTCAGCCTAATCAAGACTTGTGAGAGAGATATCTGCCCTTTTGTCCAGCAGCGCAATAATGCTTTATGACCCCTGGGACTCGCAACAGTGAGCGGTACAACCCCTGAGCTCACACTGAAATCCGAGGAAAATATTTGATAAGAGGCACTGAGGACCGGGACCAAGTTCATCTCAAATAACAGAAGATGATGTCGGCGGTGGCAATTCCCCTGCATAAGGAGCCCTCTACCAGCAACACAACCTGTCAACAAGCCAACAAGATATGCATTGAATGGAGCCACAAAGTCCCAGCCGTCTCCAAGCGACAATGCTAGAAATCCCTGATAGTCCTCCGCGTTATGCCTTTCATGACATTTAAAGCACTTGGCACCAATGACAGATACAGTAAACGTTTTACGATTCAAACCACCCGTCCTGTAGGCTCTGAAATGTTTCCTTCGTTCACGGAGAAGATAAACGTAACTAGTGCCCTGCAAACGTCCTCTGGGACTTACAAACTGACACAGGGCGTGAACCCCGGTAAGATCTTTGTCTGGTAGATCCCGTCAGTCCATTTTAACAGAACAAGATCCACGACCTGGGACAACTTTCCGAAAATTGCCTTGATGATGAGAGCCTAGTTCAGGCCGCTCAGATACCCTACAAGTTTCAGCTTATCTGCTCATCCGGTCGGCTAATCTGCTTAAGAGAACAAGGCTCACGGCTCTGAAACAATCAGTCCCAGCCTGATTACTAATTCAGGCGCGCCTTGCTTGATATGATGCCTCTGACCAAGGTCTTTCCTAATACACCCCTCCCCCGCTGATAATCTTCACTGGCCTTGAAAATGTTGGTATCTAGGATGGACGATCCAAGACGGCACATTTCATCAAGTCCTTTTGTGAATGGTGGCAGCTTCACAGTAATCCTACAACCATGCCTTCTTAGTGCCTCGGCCGCCGTGTATTTGGCTCCGGCGGCTCCACGCCTAGCCTAGTGGGCTTTCCACTCTAGTTGAACACGTTAAGTTTTTAGCTTTAGCTTTCCACGAACTTCTGATAAATCACGGCAAACAGCCAAAGAAGGAAGCTCACCAACAGGTGTAGTAAAGGTCACTTCAGCAGCTGACTTACCACCAAAGTTGTCCTCACTATCCAGCTCCATCGGCCGCGGCGTATGATCAAGCAGGAGCAGACAGACGGCCCAAAACGAGATAGGAGCACAAAAAGGGGGAACGGTCCCCGTCCACTGGCGCGCAGGCATTGCTGGAACCCCAAATGTGATCAACTTTGCAACCGCCCATAATGTTGAACAAGGAGTAAACGTGGGTCGAATCGTCAGATGATTAATAGTACGAATACTAATCATGGAGAAAATAATATAAGTAGTGAATCTCTCGACCATGATGAATACTCTCATTTGGGCTCATGATCACAACTTAGGATATTACTCAATACGATGTAATACGCACAATTTTTAAATAAAGGAGTCGACGACTTTAGCACCAGATCATCAAACCTGGCGCGAGTTTGAACGAACAGAAATAATAATGGTGTGTGCGACAAGCACAAAAGTTTCGAGTTCAAGTTCGGTAATGGCGACGCACGGAAATTTTGGAAAGAGAAGTAATACAAAGTCCTAATATACACAGTAAGGCCACTGAGAGTACTTTGTGCTTAGTGGCTTGATTGAAATCGAGGATGCCGTGAGAGGCCCCAGCAAGTCCTCAGTCGAGGCGGTTCAAAATTTAATTCTTGGTCATCCAGCAAGAATAAAACCGTCCTGTCAATCAATTCAGGGAACTTATTAACGCTGCAGTTTCGGGGAGAGAGTCGTGGGAGAAGGCGCCAGCTGAGGTCCACCACGGCTGTTTTTGAGCCTCATGCAGTTTTTCTGCAACAGCTCTGGGCACGGCAGATGCGGATAATAAGCAACACAGCGTTTGGAGGATACACCAGCATATATGCACTTGGATACCGCTCTCGATAAAGTTAATCTAGTATCTTTTGGTGGGCCTGCCCACCTAGATGAGTAATTTCGGAGAAGTTGTGGATACCGCTGACGGTAAACTGTTCATCATTGTAATGTGTGTCTCTGTACGGTGGTGGATCACTCAAATATGGCAAGATAAAGGCTAGGCAAGTTGCAAATATACACCTATATCTTTCAGCGTTTCATCTGCAACATCAAGTTGTGCAGAATAAGGTCCACGAATAGAGCTCGAGCAGTTTCTCTTAGAAGTGCTCATGTGAGTATATTCCTCCGCCGGGGTGAAATATGTTAATAAAAATCAGAATCGTAAAGTGGGGTAAAAAGCACGAAGAAAACGGTCTGGTCGTTGTGCCAACTCTAGTTGTGGACAGGAAAGATAGCAGATAGAAAAAACCCTTGGAGTTGTGAGCTGGATTTTCTAGATAGTTCTCCTCCGTGGGAGCCTTGAGGAAGCGGGAGCTTTCGGCAGCTAATTGAGACGGGATCTTCACCTACTATGAGCATATGCGCGAAACGGCAAGTAGTTGCTATTGGGGAATGGCAGTCCGATTGATAAATCTGGAGCTTACGAAAAGTGGCAGGGAAAAGACGATGAGGCCAATGACTTAAAGTTAGAGGCAAAAAAGCTAGAGGTGTTTAAGGACAATGCTTGTGTTAAGAGGCATTTTGGCTACGCGTCTGAGTTAAGAACGCACCTGGAAATTCACAGCAAGCTTTGGACAGCACACAATTGAAGCTTGGGCTCAAAGCTGACAGGGCTAAGGCAAGGTTACGAGTGGTAAACCAGAAAAGTACAAGGCTGATATTTCTCTTAAAAGCTGTCGAATACGGGCATGGTTTGGCGCTCAGTTGGGAAATCTGGGTGTACCTATGCCCGGATATAACCGAAACAAAGTCCACGTTAATTAACTCCCAGACCGTATGCTGACCATTGCTTTGGACATCTGCAAGCTCGTCAGGGATTGTGCAAGAAACCAGAAGGGCTTGAAGCAAAGAGAAGCGTGGTCAGCAATTATACGTGGAGAGCTCGAACGGCATGCTGTCACCCCACGGAGTTTCAGACAAGAGAACTGAAGGCTGGCTTATGAGTTCAAATAACCGAGGCTGACCTAAAGCGGGGCCGAGACTAGGCTATCACTAAAAGTCCATCAGTTATTGAGGTGAGCAGAGAGAACTGACCCAAGATCTCCACAACCAGAAGTACTCTTTCGATTGTTTTTTACTTCAGAGGGGCCTGACGGCAAGTTGACCCCGTTGGGTGTATTTTCCGCCCCTCCTCAAACAATCGTTCCCTAGGCTTGGCCCACGGGGTCGGCAAAAGCTAGAGGTAGCCGTTTCCCCTTATAACAAGACTGCTATTGACTAGAAGCCGTTGACTTCGGGAGTGTGGTGGCCTTGTGCTACGGAAGAGACAGGGATAAAATGAGCTCCCGGATATTGGCGACAATCCTACGGTTTCCACTTAACCCTTGACCTCTGTTAATAACAAAGGTGGACTGATTCGAGTACCTGATGGAAGCATCACTGGTTTTGATATAGGGGGCAAATTCACAGGCACGATGACCTTGGTGAAGAAGAAAGTATTTCCTAGGGCTTTGCAGGGGTTGGCCGCCAACCGACGCCTTTGCGGCTGGGGTTAGTGTTGATGTATCAGTGGATATCTGCCCAAAGTCCCATGCTGGTGATGAGGGTCAATGAAGCCTAAGGAACTTGGGAGTTACCGAGTGGGTAAAATGATGATCAAGAGAGGATTGGACCCGCAAAATCTGGTTATAGGTCATGACGGAACAACTTTGTGAGCAGTGGCGGTTGAGTGTAGTGCGGAAGAATAACGCGTTGCACGAATGGCAGAAAAATGGTTAGGTAGTAGTTCGAAATCACTAGCCCCGGGCATAATAGACTGATTCATAGTCGGATTTCCAGTGGTTGAGGGTTGTTCCGGGAGGAGCGGTAAACTAGAATTACATCTATGGGCTGAGTTATCAATGTGAAGAGCAAAACCCCAAACCAACTTCAAATTCCATAGTTTATTTAGGTATGAGTTAACAAGTATAATAAGGTTTTTGCACATTGAGGCACCAAATTGGATTGGCGTAAGAAGACTTTACAGACTCATATGACGGCAGCATTTTGGTAGCTTCTTTTAAGGGGCGGAGGATTTTAAGAGGCAGAATTTGTACCCTAAAGACACTTTTGTGAGAGGGACAATCATAAAGCCACGTCTGAATCTCAAGAGGTATTTCAAACCACTCGTGCTTCTCGGCCGTTGCTCCAACTCCACAATATGATTTTCTGCCAGTTTATAAAAAAGGGTACATTCAGGTCAACCCTTCTTAGCCAAAGAAGTTTTACTTTCAGTGGGATGTATCGTCCTGCGTAGTCAAACTTATTCGAGTAAAAATGCGGCTGTTTTGCCGATGATCTTTGAAGATTCTTGGTGCCCAGCTTGCCAAAGTGGGGCATATTTGTGTGTCACATGGCTTGAATCTGACATGAGTCCTGAGAAAACAAATTTCGCCTACTGGCAGGTAGAAGTTTCAATGAATTTGGCTGATTGACCGGCATGCCCCCGCAACTCCGCTAATTATGTGCCTTAAAAATCAAAAGGTGAGAAATATTGCAATCCTAAATCTTGCACTAATGGTTTATCTGGAATGGGGGTCCGTCAGTGTGAAGAGCACCCGGTAACATATTTCACCTGAACGACAGGTGCTGCTTTTTTCTGCGGGGAACTTGTTCAAAGTGTACCTGCATCAGAAGCTGGCGGATTTCATATTGTTGGAGATGTTGACCACGACACAGTCTGTTTGACCAGGAACGAAAGAGAGCAATACTTTGATATCGGCTGCAAATATTTATGGGCTACTGTGCAGAACAACTTGAATTGACATCGCTGGTATAGGTGACGGAAAGTGGGGTGTCTAAAGAGCTTCTCTGAATGGTTCCATTAGTACCAAATTCTGGTTTAGAGATGGCCCCATTTGCATTGATAGCTTGGTGGAGGCTGAGGAGATATAATGCCAATTAGCTTAGTGGTGGGTCAATGATTCCACAAGGTTTCTCGTGTGAAGGGGTAGGAAGACTGGAATCCGATGGAAAACCCCTAGTGTACCAAAAAGCGAAAAAATCACAAATTTTTATTTTCAGTCATCTCTATGACTGTATTTAGGAAGTCAACTCGACAAGGCAAACGCGACTGGTTTCCAATAAATCATGATAACTGTCATTTGCAGTATTCTTAGTCAGGAGATGGACCATGATCCATGATCCGGAAAATAATTGGAGTATAGTTCACAGAACGATAGATTTCTAGTTCATGCTGGGAACACTTCTGGTGAAGGGGAATGATTGTGGAGGTTTTCCGCTGATCCGGGAATAAGCCGAATTCCATAGGTAGGTTGAATATGTTTGCTGGACTGATAGGGTTATCAAAGCTGTCCGAAGCAAAAGCAACCGGTGCGACGAAACGGCAAGACATATTGTGATGTGGGGGGGAGTGTACAATAAGCTTCGAACAATACGTAGACAGATTAGTAAGAATCCCGGAAGCAAAATGATTGATCCGTGGCTTCCACAATACTGAATTATTGGATGAACAACGTTATAGAATAAATACAACTCCCAAATGTTCGACCATAAAGACCCGAAAACGATTGCCCAGTTCTCGACGTGTAGGAACCAAGCTCGTCGAAATCCTTATCCCTGTTCGGAAACACATAACGCCATTTTGTCTTCAAGACTTATTTGAACTCGCAAATTTGCTAAACTGTATTGCAATGAGTTCGGGTAAATGTATTCTGTCGATGTTGAGTCACTTTTTACAAAGGCACCTCTTCGCGAATCAGTAGATTATCTATGTGGTTTTGTTTCTTCGCACAACTCTCTTTTACCCATTCCTGTTGAATACTTAAAAAAACTCATTCGTTTACGCAATGAAAACATTCCGTTCAGTTTTGAAGGTAAAGCTTACAAACAAACTGATTGTGTGGCCATAGGAAGCCCTCTGGGTCCATCCTTGTCAGATGTATTTTTAAGTATGATCGAAAAATGGCTCTGTAACAATATTTCCCAATTTCTATTTTACAGACTATATGTTGATGATATTTTAATTTCTACGACTGAAGTACATTTTATCCTTTTCGTTAACGTTCTTAACTCTGTTCACCCAAACCTTCGTGTATCTCATGAAGTAGAACGCGATAACAGTTTGCGATTTCTAGATATTCTATTAATCAGGCGTCGGGATGGGACTCTACAGCGCAGAATCTACCGAAAATCAACGTGTGGCGGACGTAATTTACAATTCTCCAGCTTTGAATCAGTGGCTTACAAACGTGGATTGGTCAGAAATCTCTTCATCAGTGTCCAGAGAGTCTGTACGGACGACCAAATACAAAACGAAGAAGGGTTCGTAAAAAGAACGCTGCTGGCCAACGGTTATCCGGAAAAATTTATCAAGCAACATCAGAAGCCGAGTTGTATGCGCGAGAAAACAATGAACGTAGAGCAGAAGCAAGTTTTATCACTTTCTCTTTCAAAGGAGATCATTTATTTAATCAAACAAATTGTAATCTCAAGTCAGCTATAAGGCACACATACACAGCGGCACGGTTGCGTTTGCCGCAGACGACCAAGAGGTTATGTATTCAAAATCACTCAAACAGTCTTGCTGATCCCGGTGTCTCACATACTGTCTATCAGTTCACTTGCAGTTGCGGTGACGTATACATTGGCAGGACGGATCGCTTTTGCGTACAATACTGATGAATAACATTTGGTACATTTGCAGTAGAGGAAAGACTATCCGACTTGGTCTCTGGGTTGCATATGATTATGTGCCTATGTGAGCAGGTTTCAGAAGTCAGCAGTAGTAGGCACAAGCAATGAGAGCAGGGCTTAGATAGGTAGGGAGAATCATCAACCCTACTCCAAACCCACTGACTTTGCCAGCACCGGACGGATTTTAGTAGGTGGTGTAGCAACCAGCTAAGAAAAATCCTTCCGGAAAGCTGTAACATCGTGAGTCCGTGAAATTCCTCACTGACGTGCATATTTTGCATGTTTCATACAATTCACGTTTCTGTGAACTGACCCTTGTTTAGTTGCGAACAACGCTCTACTCTGTCATATCCTATCTTGGGTCTGCGTGACTTACTTGCTTGGTTCTTACACGTCGAGAACTGGGCAATCGTTTTCGGGTCTTTATGGTCGAACATTTGGGAGTTGTATTTATTCTATAACGTTGTTCATCCAATAATTCAGTATTGTGGAAGCCACGGATCAATCATTTTGCTTCCGGGATTCTTACTAATCTGTCTACGTATTGTTCGAAGCTTATTGTACACTCCCCCCCACATCACAATATGTCTTGCCGTTTCGTCGCACCGGTTGCTTTTGCTTCGGACAGCTTTGATAACCCTATCAGTCCAGCAAACATATTCAACCTACCTATGGAATTCGGCTTATTCCCGGATCAGCGGAAAACCTCCACAATCATTCCCCTTCACCAGAAGTGTTCCCGGCATGAACTAGAAATCTATCGTTCTGTGAACTATACTCCAATTATTTTCCGGATCATGGATCATGGTCCATCTCCTGACTAAGAATACTGCAAATGACAGTTATCATGATTTATTGGAAACCAGTCGCGTTTGCCTTGTCGAGTTGACTTCCTAAATACAGTCATAGAGATGACTGAAAATAAAAATTTGTGATTTTTTCGCTTTTTGGTACACTAGGGGTTTTCCATCGGATTCCAGTCTTCCTACCCCTTCACACGAGAAACCTTGTGGAATCATTGACCCACCACTAAGCTAATTGGCATTATATCTCCTCAGCCTCCACCAAGCTATCAATGCAAATGGGGCCATCTCTAAACCAGAATTTGGTACTAATGGAACCATTCAGAGAAGCTCTTTAGACACCCCACTTTCCGTCACCTATACCAGCGATGTCAATTCAAGTTGTTCTGCACAGTAGCCCATAAATATTTGCAGCCGATATCAAAGTATTGCTCTCTTTCGTTCCTGGTCAAACAGACTGTGTCGTGGTCAACATCTCCAACAATATGAAATCCGCCAGCTTCTGATGCAGGTACACTTTGAACAAGTTCCCCGCAGAAAAAAGCAGCACCTGTCGTTCAGGTGAAATATGTTACCGGGTGCTCTTCACACTGACGGACCCCCATTCCAGATAAACCATTAGTGCAAGATTTAGGATTGCAATATTTCTCACCTTTTGATTTTTAAGGCACATAATTAGCGGAGTTGCGGGGGCATGCCGGTCAATCAGCCAAATTCATTGAAACTTCTACCTGCCAGTAGGCGAAATTTGTTTTCTCAGGACTCATGTCAGATTCAAGCCATGTGACACACAAATATGCCCCACTTTGGCAAGCTGGGCACCAAGAATCTTCAAAGATCATCGGCAAAACAGCCGCATTTTTACTCGAATAAGTTTGACTACGCAGGACGATACATCCCACTGAAAGTAAAACTTCTTTGGCTAAGAAGGGTTGACCTGAATGTACCCTTTTTTATAAACTGGCAGAAAATCATATTGTGGAGTTGGAGCAACGGCCCAGAAGCTCCTTGAACTTAATCAGGATGAACCAAAGACGATCTAGTAGATGGCATCCTCCTTTATGTTATTCTGATAACTTAGGGCACCCTAGTAGACACCAGCTTTTTCTAGTTACCGCATCACAGTTGCGCGTTCACTTGCTGACGCAAGAAAGACAACGTTCAAGGCTGAGCGCTAGAGGACAGGTATTCTATGTAGGGGTCTGACTGCCCAAAGCTACTGCCAAAAGATATCGTTCAATTATCAAGCAAAGGACTGCTCGGAGTGGACCAGGTCAGTGTGCTGCTGGGCATTTTGCCGATGTTTCCTTCGAAGCACTGCTTGTAAAGTTTAATTCAGCGCCGCATTCAACGCGATGAGGTGGTGACCGGGCGTCTCAGGTCGGCTAGAAGTTCCCATTTTTGATTGTTTGTAATTGCGCAAGCTCACTTGACGTTGCTTTTGTGTGGCTGTGGAAAGGTGGCATGTTCTTCAAGATTGCCCCTTATATTATTCCAAGTATGAAAGCCGGAGAATGACTTGCCTATGAAAAGCCTACTTGAAAGTTGCTTTTATGGAAAAGATTGCCTCGTGATTTCACTGTAATGTGAATGCCGATAAATAAGGTATGGCCCGACTACTGACAACATAAACCGCATCAGGTATATTGTTACTCAGTAACCCTATCCATTTTCAGCAAAGAACTCACCCGGTCATTTCCCCCACAGTTTTTCTTTCCAGATTCAGCTCTCGAGCAACTAGACAAACAGAATGGGACGCAACTGAAAAACTGTAATATGAAAACCTAAGTCTGCTTCAAGGCCGTAAGATTATCATCAGAAATTGGGCCACCGGAAATCTATGGCTCCCAGGCCCACCAGCTCCTGTGAAACCCAGTTCGATATTGAACAAAACTGTTATCAGCCGTAGCATTGCTCAGCATCCGACTTTGGTATCAATCCTGTAACAGAAACTTGGTTAAGGGACTTCGTTCCTTCAAGACTCCTCTTGTAGTCTTTAGTGAAGCCTTAAATTATTACACGAATGCAAAGCTTGATTTCGAATAGTTCTAAATCTGCTGGTAGTGATATCGGTCTATTTCCCAATGTAACAAAGAGCATGCGTAGATGCACGACCATTGGGTACAGCAGTATTTCTACGAAGAATAAGTTCCCGTTGCTCGAGGGGAACATAAAATGATGCTTATCACTAAGAAGCAGGATCGAGCACTGTTAGGACATTACCACGAGGCTGGTATTTGTGCTTGCAAAACAACCTACGATCGACCAATAGAGAGAAAATGTGAAAAATAAAGAAATGAAGTGGCCGGGAGGGTGATTAAAAATACTACAGAAAACCAAAACAATTGAGCACTGACGGCCAAATATGACTGATAGAAAACCAGTAAGCCTAAGTTATATAAAGCAGACGGATGAAAGGACGAGATCTGCGTGAGGCTTGGAATAGCTGAGAGATCCCGAAGCACTGGCGAATGTCAGGAAAGCTGACGGGGAAATTAGAGTGAGGGACGTGCAACGGCAAGGTGTGAGAAAAGGAGTGACAAACTACCCCAGATTTGTGGCAAATTGAATGTGGAAGCGGTGGAGATATCTATCAAGCCGTTATCATTGTTTAGAAGTTCTCAACAGGAATTATGGGACAAAAGCAGGGTTACGGATGGTATAGTACTGGTAGCCAGTCCTTATTTGCGGTGATTATCCTCCATCATGTGATAAAATGGTTGGGAAACTCTGAAATGAAACAACCAAGAAAGGGGTAGAAGCGGTCTGAAGGCTGTTTCTGCTGAGAGTCAACGTTAGCAGAAGGACGAACAGAAATACAAACTTCAAAGGGGAAGAGGCAATAAGGGCGCGGCGGCATGGCGGAGACTGTTGGACGTAGCCTTCGTGGGAGTGGGGCGATAGGATACTGCAGAGATCTTTACTAGCCCACTGGGTTAAGGATGACCTGCAGGGAATGAAGCGAGTTTGTCGGTGGTTCAATATGTGTGATGAATTAGCCGTGAACGGAAATGACAAGTGTGGCTGCCGTTAGGCAGGTAAAGAACGAAGGAGGGAGGACCTTCGAGGAAGCATGAAGTGATTGCAAATGAGAAGGGGTAAAGTTCGCTGCCAATGGCCTCCGACTTTAACGACTTCAGGCGGGGCCTGAATCACTGCAAGCAATATCACGCTCTGCTGTACTTCGGGCATGTTCACTGGTTATCAGTACGGCTAGGAAGTCAATAACTACAGAGAGCAAGTGAGTTCAGGCTGCTATGTATCACTGACTATATTGGATAACATGGTGTTATGGTAATGGTGAAGCAAATTTTAAAAATTTACATCTCTCCAAGTTCGAAAAGCTGTATGTAAGTACACCTGGTTGCATGAATGAAGGCGGTGTTGGCCTTTAGGCTCGAAGGTTATGAAGCCAAGAAAAACGGGAACAAGGCCAACCCCTAACGTAATGCTGAAACTTTTCGCAGATGGCTGATCACTTACTGCCGACTTATGTCGAAATTTTTTTGAACAAATCCGTAGTTATAAAAAGCAATGCATTGTTCAGTGGCTCGATTCTCAGTGGAGTAAAGTAAGTAAGTAATTGTAGTTTTATGATACTGAGGTGTGATTTCAGGGCTGTGAAAAACCGAACTATAAACTTTGATTGGCGTATGTCAAGCTGAGGTTTACTCCATAACTTGGAGTATTTTGTGAGAAAAAAATTCGTTCTCTTTGCCAACTCAGATTGAAGAATAATAAATCTGAGGTTCCTGAGACTCTAAGGATGGGACGTTGGTAGGGGAAAGCTTGTTGGATCAGTAGTTGAGAATATATCACAGATTATTCCACATAGGAAGCAGGTTGAACAATGTAAGCCTTGGCTATAAAAGGCAGAGGCGTGAAATAAGGCAACGTTGTTTATATGACAAGCTATAAGTACCTTGTAAGTCACCTGGTAAGGGAATGCTGTAAGTTCTCAGTGAAAACACGGCCAGTCTTGGACACCCTGGATTCTTTAGTCCAACAGTTACCCCTATGGAGCCGTGAGAGGAATAAGTAACAAAGATTTGATTGGTATTCATGGATTTACCGCCAAGGACTCTCGGAAGCGCATGACCAGCTTCGAGACTGTTGCCGCTCGTCAGGTATGCGGGTCTGGTACTCCGCTGTCCAATCACCTGCGGTGATACCTGTGCACTTAGAGGTTATGTTTATTCACAAAAATGTGATTTATTTATCAGAAGCTCGGTTTGAAGCCCACGACCAAAATGTTGTCGTTCTTGAGGTTAGCTGCTCCTAACCCACAATGATCTATCGGCGAAACGGCGTCGCGGTTCCCTAGCGGAAAGTGTACTAGCAATGAATACTAAGATCTCACACTGAGACGTTTGGGGCAATGGGAGGCTGGTTCAGCAGTAAAAATGCTCGAGAGACTTGCCATCTGAAGATTTTATGATGACCTTTTGAGTCAATGAAAGTCATATATCAGGAGTTGCACCAGCCTTCGAGTCGCCTTGGATCACTGGACACCTCAGGCAGCATAGAGTTGAGATTCTGAAGACGAACCCCACAGACGATCTTGATGTCTTCGGCGAAGAGGAGTGGGGTGCTGCGTACAGAATGGAAATATATTGACGTGAATGAGAAAAAGAGAGGGACCAAGTGAATCCCCCAATTTGTTTCACTGACAATGGAAGCAGGTTGCTCATAGCATCCGTCAGTGGAAATCATTTATGAGCGGTTCGATGGGAATAATGTCAGCCGTTCAGTAAGTGCTCGATAACCGGTAAAATCTCCTAATCCTGGGCCTGAGCTTCATATACCGGCCCCGAAGTAACCTTACCTACAGAGTAGTAGCCATGTGAGCAGGTTCACATAGATCTTGTAAGTATCATGGGGTGTCACAACTTCTCCAGCCCTCGCCAGCTCACATAAGGTGGCGGATGGCTGGCTGTCCCAGTGACCCTCTTACGATACCTCATCCTGGGCTGTTTAATTGACCTGCTTTTTATTACTAGTTAGCACAGTTTACCTTGCAAGCTTATCAGGTGGGGTTTGCTGTTCGTCTGAATCATGGAAGGCTACAACAAACACCATGGTCGATGCATTTTAAGCGGGTTCATCCTATTCTATGAGTGCCATGCTCATTGTGATTGACCTCAAAGTCTCTCGGATTAACTGCTTCTTCAATGAAAGCCCGTCTTTTCCATCTTTAATTTTGCATGTATTTATAATTTTGACTGGATTCAACATACGAAGTCACACACGAGACGGAGGAATGTTCCTCAATTTGCCCTACCTCACAACCAACACAGCCCCAAAAGGCAAAACGCTCTCCTCTTCCTCGGCAGTATTCACATGACAACCATGCGTACTTTTACCGGCCTCTTCAGTGGCTCCCTTCTAATAACATCATTGACATTTATGGCCGCTACATTTGGGATCTGTTATCAAACAGAACTCATCCTGGGTACTGGAATGCATTCTTCACGGCCTTTGACGCTTGGTTTTTAGCTGGCTTTTTAAGCACGCGTAAACGGTTATTTAAGCTGTATCAGTACATCCTTCGCGCCGTCCATTTACGGTCAAATCCCATGAACATCGAGAACTGAGCCCATCCTGTTAAGTCTGCAGCGCAAATAATATCATGCAGAAGATTCTCCCATCAGGTTGTGTATAAGTAAGACCGAACTCGAGCCGGGTCGCCACACCGAGACGCATTGTATGGAACATGAGGCATGCGCTCTGGTGCACCCTTATAAAATTAGACACCTATCCATTCTACCGAATATAAGGCTCAAAGCTCCGCCAAGAATCCGCCCAGTTTTCCGGGGTGTGGCTCTGCCACTACACTCTTACCTATGCTAGTCTACGAAGGTTTCAGCTCTCATCTTTCCCCATCGGTCACGGGTTGTGCCAATATCCTCCATCCAGCCACCCCTGTCATTATTGGGGCTACTCCCTCCACTATTAATCCTACACGACCTACAATAAAAGTCAGCCCTCGTAAATGGGCCCGCGCCAAAACCTGGACCAGACGGAAACCCTCCGGCCCTTCTACTTTTCGGGAGCTCCGACACGGCTTCCTGGGTATTCAACTTATTCAAGCTCCCCGTGGATAATGTTTCTATCCCGCAGTAGTAGCAGAACCCCCTGTATCGAAAATGTTTTAAAGAGCTCATGGTATGACCCTGATGATTACTGCTCCATTAGCTACACCCCTGTGGTATGCGAAATTGCGCAGCTTGAAGCCAAGCCCCAACTTCCTGATTATTCGCCGTCTAACAGACTAGTGAACCTTGCCCAAAATGGCATCATCAAATTGGAGTCATGCTTTTTCTCGCAAAATTGATTTCTCTAACTTTCTAGTCTAATCTTCTGACAATGAAATGTCTCCGGCCAAAATATTCTTAGATCTGACAAAATCCTCCACAGAGCGTCTCACCAGCATATCTTGACCAAACTCAAATTTCTGGTCCAGCTGACCCACTCCTATCGTGGTTGTTTTATCTACCCTTCCATCCCAGGCGTGCTAGTCGATAGTCACTCATACTCCACCGGGCCTGTTACAAGCCGTGCCAACCAATGTATCGTTCTTGAACCGTTACTGTTTCGCATATATATGTATAAATGATCTGTTTCATGTGATCCGCTGTGGCACTCCATTTCTCTTTGCGGGTGACATCAAAATTGTGTACTGGTTTTCCACTGGTGATCTTTCATCTGCCTTAGGTAGCATCCAACAGGATCTAAAATCGCTCAGTATTCGATGCGAATAGTGGAGCGCGAATTTTGCATCCAGTAGTTCTTTACTTCCACATAGGTGTGAGTTACTTCCAGGTGCAGCTGCCTCCGGTGGGCAGTCCAGTTCTATCAAAGTAGCTATACTGAGCGCTGGATTCTGCTACTGTTTCCCATACAGAAGGTACTGCAAGTCGATGAAGCCCATTGACTCGTTGGCTTCATTTCCGCCGCTTCAGTTCGCAGAACAGCCGACTGTAAGTCTGTCTTCTGTGTGCGGCGCTTGCTGCAATACTTTTCTACCATGCACCATCTTTCCAGTTCCGCCACAAGTAACCTGGGAATGTTCAGCGCACTTTCAAGGAAAGCCGATTGAGGCAGCTTTTTCAATGGTCTACCGCCGGCGATCTGGGTAACTGGAGCTGGATCAAACATGGATCCGCCGCCTTCGGCTGAGTTTGACCTTTTTACTAAAATTGATCAGCTGTCGTGTATACACAACTTGCCGGTTTTCCTTTGACCCTACGAGTCGCAACCCCCTCCAAAATTATGTTTCTTTCCTTCCGGCTCCACTGTAGTAATCAGCTCTGATATCTGGATTCTTTCGAACGGCTTCTGGCAGCTGTTTAAATAAGCTGCCCCGGACATACGTAGTACCACTTCCTTGTCTGTATTCAAGAGTGGTCTTCACGACTACCTTGAGTTTTCTAGTGCCGTCATGCTATCCGGCGAATGCTTCAGTGTCAATTCTACCCTTGAAAGGACCCTTCAGGTAGGTCATTTAAAATGGAGTTACCCTTCGCAGGACATACCACCTTTATTTCTGCTCATGCCCATCAACGTCATATAAGCAGCCGTTAACTTATCTCACCTGAGAACAAGGTCATGCAGCGTGCTTGTACTTCTTTATTGTTTCCTCCCCGTAAATGTCTGCCTCAGTAGCCTCCGATTTTGGTGAATAAGCTCGTAAAAATTCAATCAGTTCATCTTTCTCCTCGCACATATTGCTGTTCTCTGACACAGGTTTGCTCAGAGCACATTCCTAATTATTTTTATCCCTTTATTTCGTACTTGCTCCGCAACATTCACCTATGCATGGCCCATTCCTGCCACATACGGTAAGTATAGACAACATCGAGCATATCCTACACGGAGAACGTTTCCCACACCGTATTTTCCCCTTTTGAGAGATCAATGTGCAACATCGTGAGTGATTGGAAGTTCCTCGCTTATTTATATGTATATACTGTGCTGACTTCGAACTACTTATTCCGCTTTACTCTTGCAGATACTGTTTTGTGTGTGGGATCTTTTTAGGATTGAGGCACTTGCTTCTTTCTTTTTGAGTCCTGCACTCTTTGGAAGATATCTTTGTGGAAGTTCAGTATGGCAGCGAGTCACAGTGACTCAAGGCGGCTTGTTTTGTTGTGGTTCAGTTTTGCTCACTCTTCGGTTGACGGACGGTAGACATTAGGCTCATTTACGATAAGCTTTTCGGCTTCACTCTCAGAGGGTTGTTCGACGGGCCTGCTTAGGCATGAGGAACTTGTTTTGTTTATTTGGGCTGCAGGACAGGCACATATATGATGACCATTTGGTCAGATGTTCCCTTTGTAAACACATTTGTCTTGAATTTTGCCAATTTTGGGTTGCAAAGTGACTAGAGCTGTCGGCCCAAATTACGATTATTAAGTATCCACATTTTATTTCACAGATAGTATTGTAAAATTTGCAGAGCAATTGTGTTCCTGACTTTGGCTCTGCATCTAATCGGGCTGCGCTTTACTTCAGGACTCCGAGGTGCTATCCAGGAAGAGTGAAGCATATTGTTCAGCGGATCGAGCGCTGAATAGTTGGTCAGGTTTCAACCTAGACAGAACTTATGCCTTTTGGTCTTTGCACTTTGTGCTAATCTGCCAACCAAATCTCACGCCTTTCATCTTCGCGTCGCTCTCACTGGTCTTAGGCGGCACATAATTCAGGCCAGAGACTGCAGAACGCGGGACCACTTCTTCCCGAAACGGGAGGAGTTAAAAGGACTCAATTGAAGCTTTTGAAACCATTAAAATCTCCGTAGGAACAAAAGCGGAGAACGTTTATGACGGCCGCAGACGAACGGAGAAGAGTAACGGCATAAAACTGTGGAAGATGCACCCAAGACTAAATATGAGGCCCGACTCCATTTGCAGCGGGGTACTTGGAAGGTAGAACTGGCTGACCGAGAAGCTTGTAAAATAAAAAGATGCGCAATCTTGCAAATGGGTCCTTGAAGGCAAATGGGAGGATGTATTCCTTGAGGAAGGATTTTAGAGCTGAGGGGGAACCCCCGGAGTGAACCTGGGCCATGCAGACCAAAGAATAAATTGCCGTTTGTGTGGGCTTGCCTAAATGACGGTAGTTCTCACCTGGAACATGAGAAGATGCCTCCACTGTCCTCCTTTTTGGCAAAACCGGAACACTGAAAGACTCTGAATAACTGAACAGACAGGTAGAACTTACCGAATTCGCCCTGGTAGGTGCCGGCCTGAGTGCATACCGCCTACAGAAGTCTACGCGAACGGTACTCTTCCGACACCGCTTGTTCTGTGAAAACTGGGCTGAACTTAACTGAACTGGACTTTTTGAAGCCGTTAACCGCCGCCGTATGTGAAGAATGCACTAATCCCCCGCGCCTCTGCCTTTTCCTCCGGCAACTTCCGTCAGTGTCAGTTCCTGCTTTCATCCGCAGAGCTCGAATCCTTTTACGTTCCCACTTACACCCAAGATGCAGCCTCAATCCACGTGCACGTCATCCAATCCCTCTTGAAGACGAAACATAGAAAATCTTTCCGAAAGACCATATTACCTTGATTTCGTGAAAACACTGAACTACTTACGTTGTGTTTCGCACTTGAAAAGACAGAATGTTCATTATGCTCAGAAGAGGAACAAAAATTCAGGACCCGGACTGGAAAAAATTCGGCAAGTCGCTGGGTAGGGTTTAGGGGCTTTTGATTCCTTGGATAGTGTATGATCTCCTGACACTGTCAGCACAAGCTCACGTATAGCTGAAGATGTTAGTGATTCGGGCAACGTTGATTTGTTCAGGCTTGGAATATTATAGCTAGAACAACAGTTAATGTCCGCTAGGCAGCTGGCTGAGGATGCAGGAAAAAAAATTATGCAGTGAGCTAGGGCATAGAGCTACTGAAAATGACCCCTATAATAAACCGGGGCAGCTAAGAAGGGGAAGCTCCATGTTGGCCGTCAAGCTGTTTGTACCGACGCAGCAACCAGTCGACCCGCAGAGATTGAAGCTGACGGTTTTAGCGGACGACCATAACAGCGCTGAGAATTTGCTAAACAATTTGAAGCCCTTGCCGATACCAAGGTGACTGGCCCCGGTAGGGTGACTGCTGTAACTGAACCGCCGCTGGTGGGGACGAGCTTGGTAAGCTATCGATGGATGTACCCTGCTCAACCCAGATCAAGGTCATGCACAGGCTAGGAAGGCTTTGAAGGATTTGCTTGACCAGTAGTTTAGAGTTTCTCGCAATTTGATAGAGGGCTTTATGTCAGAAGGCATGCAAACGAGGGGCACCTTTCACGCTATGACTGACCTTGTTATAAAAAAGCAGAATTTTCCAATGGCCCTTGATAGCCTGGGTGACACTGCCGATCTCGACGCGATACCCAGCTTGGAATGGATAGCTCGTTGACTCTCATCCGATCAGCAGTGTAGCTCATCTGGAGAAGCAAAATACATAATCAGGGGTGACCGCGGGGCCAATTTCGAAGACCCGACTGATTACTCAGATAGACAAGCAAGAATAGCCGATAGCAGGTTTGGTCGTTTCATTTGTGGTAACAACGGAACCAACGGTCAAGTTCAAAAGGCCCCGCGGGGATACTCGAAACAAAAGCCCTGGACTAGCAGGCATGACATTTTGCGCGAGTGTGCATCATTCCCGGGCTGAGAGGCTTGCAAATCCAATCACGGGCCGATAAATCGTCCAAAATTCCTCGAGTTTACAATTAGTGAACGACGGGAAATGGCAAAATGGTGAGAGCGTGTTTTATACGACTTAACAACTTGCCCTGGGCAACAGCCTGCCTGGTGAAACCGAGATGCAACGAACGAGGTTGCAAGGGAGGACATCACCGACTGCTATACCAGGTGAAGACAGCCTTATCTGATAGAAATCTGGAACCAAGTCTGATCTTTGCAGCATCCCAGTCTACCCATAAACCAGTCTGTCTGGGTGAAGTCACCGTCAGAGTGGTAACCTCTGGTGGGATGACCAGAGCTCCGGCGTTTGTGGATAGCGGGTCCTGCACAACATTGACGGAAGAGATTTTTGGGAGCAAGCATCAGCTTGAGAAGGCCCCCACGGAACTGTCAGTCAGCACAGTGAGTTAGACTTAGGTCATGGACGCGGGTCAAGTACAACTGCGACTCGTCTCTGCGGACAGTACCAGACACACTAAGGCTACGGAAGCTATAGAGTTGAGGGACTCGCCTAAGCAGGCCCTGAAGTCAGTCTATTCGATTTGGTCCAACTGGCCTCATCTTCAAGGTGTAACGATCTTGTAATGGGACAAATGGATCTACTTCTTGGTTTGTGACCTGCCTGAGGCACGCTCTGTTTTGGATCAGAGGGTGGGGAATGAACAGGCCCCTTAAGCAGCTCGCGTTACATTGAACTGGAAATCCCAAGGGCACATGGAGCAGCACGGCTCAGCTAATTGTGCGTATGCGGAGGAGGATAGAGAAGAGCTTCTGCGCCGCCTCTGCGATCTCGATTTCCATGACCCCAGGGATGATCCTCTGCCGTTATCGCGAGAGGATCAACTCTTGGTGGAGACGGCAAAGAAGTAGTCGAGAGAACTTCCATATAATTTCGAGGAGTCTTTCCCGCGGCGTGTACAGACGGATCGCCTCAACGCCAACAGAAACCATGTTTTTCTTAGAATACAGCCATTGACGGAGAGGTTTTGTCGTAGCGTCCACCTTTGGGAACGACGGTCAGGTGCGATGATACTCAACAAAACCCTTGGCTACAAGGAAAAGAGGACTAACGCATCCAGAATCGGCGAAGAGATATGGTGCTTGCCATACCATCCCGATTTCAACCCTCAAAACCGAAAAGATCCGCGTTGTCCCTGACTGAGCTGCTAGGATGCAGGAAGGGTCACTGAATGGCCGTTTGTCACAAGAACCAGACTATACAACCCCAGTGATTAAGGTTCCGTGCCGGTTCCGGCCCGGTAAAGAAGCGATGCCGGCCTGGCTCGCAATATCTTTTCACACGTGGAGGTACCAGCAGAGGAGCGAGGTGCACCACTGTTCTTGTCGCGGGGTGGGAACAACAAGGATAAATCCGTGGTGGAATAAAGAATGGCTGTTCATCCATTGGGGGCAGTGTCACCACTCTTCTGTGCCAACCGTGTCTTGGGGAAGACCGCTGCCGGGTAAGGGGCATCGGCTGACCAGGAGTTGGTAAATGATGCAAGCCACAACTTCTAAGTTATTGCCTATCTTGGATGGTAAGACGAAGTCGAAGCAGCCGTAACCCATCTGCAGAGATAGGCGGAGTTGCTAACGAAAGGTGGTTTTCAGCTCACGAAATACAGATCAAAAACCCCGGGCGTTTGGAATGTTGTTACAGACAACAATCACAGGAAAATATTTGGGTTTTGAACATCTCACTGCTCCCAAAGGGAAACACTCTATGAATACATCGGGGAGCCGGAACGGATAAATTCGCCTTCGAAATGAACTCTGCCTTCCAGTCAGTTACGCATCGCGGAAAGCTGTCTGCTATCTCTAGTCCGTTCGATCCACTGGGTCTCGTTTCCTCGTGGTGGTTGCCCGTAAAGGCTCTGCTGAATTGGCTTTGTCTGAAGAAAGCTGGCTGGGACCAGCCCCTTGATCCAGAAGACAGTCTAGACTGAGGGTTCTTAGTCATACTGCAAAAACTGCGGGATGTGCGGTCTCCTCTGATAAGCTTCTAATCTAGATCGGGTGAGAGGCACAGATCACGACGGCACCGGAGACTCGAGTGTGTTTGAAACGATAATGAAAATTGCATGCGTTCACCTGTAAACAAGGAAACAGAGCATAACGGAGGCCAAATGTCAAAAAGGCCATCTGTTCCCATTCTGACTGGCTTCTCATCACTCTCGGTGTTCGTTTTCAGTCGTACGAACCGAAGGAGAGAGTTGGACGCCTTTTCTGACGCATCCGAAAATGGTTAGGCTACTGTAGTGCACGGGCTTCGGTGTCTGGGTGGATGATGCAGCACCCGCGGAATGCTGTTCGCCAAGGCCCACTTCACTCCTCAAAAGTCGGTCTCTATCCCGCGCTTTGAAGATTGGCACAGCCGAGTTGGCTGTCAAGGCGGTACAAGCACCTTAGTAGCGAGCCAGCCACTCTTTGGCAGATGCGGCAACTGAGCTGTACTGAATCAATGAAGCTGGGAGCAGCTTCAGCATATTCGTGGCCAACGGGCTCACCAGCAAACGGGATGGAACCACGGTATATCAGTGGCAGCACGTTCAGCCCGCCGAGGACCAAACAAAACTATGTTCCGGAGGTATGACCAACTTCCACCGGCTAGATATATGGACGGGAGGGCAAAATCCCTCCATAAGCCTGCACAATATTGACCCTTTTACGAACCGAGAACATCCTTTGAACCTTGGATGGAAATTAAAGGCACCATATTGTAGATAGTCGCCTCAGAACCGATATCCATACTGTCACGATTGACTAAATTTTCCTCTTGGACAAAAGCGTCTCGCTCTCCTGTATGGATGATCAGGTTTAAGAAGTAATTACTGCTCGTGAACAGTCTCGATCCGTTCAACAGGGTGAGTGTGGGTTCAGTAACGGCCCACGAGTTAC
Organism: Fasciola hepatica; assembly: GCA_948099385.1. Lineage (NCBI taxonomy): Eukaryota > Metazoa > Platyhelminthes > Trematoda > Plagiorchiida > Fasciolidae > Fasciola > Fasciola hepatica. The sequence continues at coordinate 4,083,837 of CANUEZ040000106.1, forward strand.
GATCCGCAAAATACGATCTCTGCAAGATGATAATAGACGAGGCCTTTGCCCATGAGATTCGGAATCTTGGAGCGTCGGGGTCGAACAGCGATAAGACAGTGGTCCCAAAGAACAGTTTGTAAACACTAAACACGGAATCTATCAATGGGCTGCTAAGAGTGGGCGATAGGCTGACAAACCCTCACCTAATCTTTGACACAAAACACCCAGTAATACCATATATGAGAAAACCAGTGGTAGAAATACTAATTCAACACAAGCTGCCGAGGGACAGGCCGGGAAAAATCAAGTGACGAGTGATACCCGAAGGTTGTCCTGGCCATTGAGAGGAACGGAGGGCGTGAAATGTGCAATCCGACCTTATGTGAAATAAAGAAGTCGTACGGTAGCCGCCGGTAAGCAGTATATGGCTCAACTAACGAGGTACCGGGTGACTCCAAGAGGATGGCCATTTATTGATTCTGGACCTGGCAATTTTGGACCTTCTAGGGTCAGACTTGCGTGAAATCTCGAGCGATACACTTGGAAGTCGCTCACTCGATGACAAATGGCTCTTTCTCTCGAGCCTCTCAAACCTTAACAAACAGAAGGAATGTGCCGTCAGACATATACTTGGAAAACGGTCAGACTTTGTCCGTGCTCAACCGGGATTGTAGCGTTGGTACCGAAATAAAATTGGGAAAAAATGGATCACATGGTGACGTCCGGCATCGGAAGGCACTTCAGCAGCCCACTGACCAGTCACCTAGGTGGAGTACGGAAGCCCCTAATCAGGTCCGTTAGAAGGGTACTGCCATCTCTAATCGAACAACAACCACCGGACGAAGAGGCACTGAAACTCTTGGTGGCGGAAGTCGAGAGAATCTTGAACATCCCCTTGTGGTGCCCGTCTCTTACAACTATCCCACCCCTCTGGTGCTTACCCCGAATGGCTCGTTGGAGTTTAGGTCGAATATTGGATTTCAAAGCCCAGCGATTCTCCAGGTAACCACTTACACGAGTGGAAGAAGGCTGACTACCTGGTCAGGGGGTTTCAAAGGTGATGGTTACGTGGATATATACCGAGGTCTTGAACCCGACAAATATTGCTAACCGGAGAACGGCCTTTCAAAGTTAGTGATGTAGTAACGATATCAGACAAGCAGGAGCACTTTGGCACATAGTCCTCGGGTGTTACCGGAGAGGTCATTGTAAATTCCCACGGGCTGGTGAGGGCGGTGAGGGTTAAGACCGCCAAGGAAACGCTGGCTCGTGAAGTGCGAGACATCTGCCTCCTTGACGGCGAACCAGAACCACTAGGTGCCACTTGTTCGGCTGTCCAATAGCGCTTGAATAACTATTTTCAAACCAGGTAAATGTAAACGAAAGGTTTTACCATGTCAAGCACATCCTAAGTAAGGATTCGCCGCATACTGTGCATACACACAGGTTCACCCCGGCAAACTGTAAACGGTAGGCGTGTTTGTTACCGACAACCGGCTGACCATCATGATACCCCGGGTTACCGATTATTGTCTGCCAACAATGAAAATTATTTCACCTGTGGTGACTTTTTTTTCAGGCATACGCGCCCACTCACACGAGCACGCATAAAAGGCGGTCTGCCAGCACTTCTACCTCGGTACAACAGTGCCCCATTAATCCTCGCTATATTGAAAACTATTCCGCAAGTGGTAGTTATTGTTATTTCCATGCTCACACGCCCACTCAAATACGCAAACGTATACTTGAGAGGTTGATTGCTCTAGAGCGGCAGGCGGACCTCAAGCCCCCACACATATTTACCATTGATGCACACGAACACCCAGTGGCTCTTACTGGTAGTGCCAGTGATAAAGGTGGACAAAGAAGAGGATCACCGTTCGCTGCAAAGGAACAACCCGCTTGCTCAGGCACCCGGTTGCGTCGAATTGTGCATAGATGCGGGCAGGTTTCAGATGCTGCGGTGGTGGTCGGGTACACTGGCAGCTGGAATTAGGTAGGTGAGGAGAATCAGTACCCTCATCCCAAACATTTGATTTGCTACGATACGACGGATTCTGGTGGGCGGTGTAACGATCAGTTGCATAAAATCTTTCCGGAACACCCTAATACCCTGATTTCGTGAAAATACTGAACTACTTACGTTGTGTTTCGCACTATTTGATTTTCGTAAACAACCGTTTGTCTGGTTGCGTCCAGCACAAATTTGCCCTGTCCCCGGTCGGACTTGAGTTGACATGCTTGTCTGTTCCACGCCGTGAACTTGGCTCTCGCTTCGAGCCCCTATGATTGCTTATTTGGGGTTTGCATAAATTTTATGGGGTTGTTCGTTTAATAATTCAGTATTGTAGAAATTGCAGAATCAATCTTGTCTTCGTTTCCGGATTCGTACAGATTCGGCTTTGTGCCGCCGAACTGAGTATTATATGCTTTATGAGTGTTTAGATAGTGTCATCTTAGCGTAACATCAGCCATGCCTGTTTCTCTCTCAGTTCCTCATTTATCCCCTGTCTTTAAGCCGCACATGGCTCTCTCATGTCAGGTAGCTCTCCTAAATGACGAGTATTCATTCTATATTACTTCGCGTAAGTAGTCTACAAAGACTCTGCCCCTTGCCGCTGGAATTGCTACCATCAACAGTGACCTCTACTCGTCTGCCCAACCCGATATCGTTCAGACTCCATCTTCCTAAGCTGTACGGTGCTGACACCAGTTGGGGCCTATCCAGAAAGCGCTCCTACTGTCTTCCCTTTCCAGCTCTCAAGTCATAATTATATACCATTCAATGACGTCCGTTCACTCTGGGTGCCATGTACGCCGCTCTCCGGGCTACCTATTTTGGGTAACCGTTTGGTACATACCCGCCACCTAATGTTTTTGTTCATTGGCCCTGATCTCCAGAACCCGTTTGTAACCCGGGCAAAATCACTAAGTGCTCCTCTTTGTCGGTTTTTATCCAAACTTTTTAAGCTAACGTTGCTCATTTGTGCCAGCCCTAAAGGTACCTGGCGCGGTTAGATCCAACCCCATGGCCGATGCACATCGGGCCCGCAGAAAGTTTGTGACGACGTGTGGGTGCTCCAGGAATGCATATCGCACCCTCCATGTCCAATTTACGAGGCGCCCTCCAGTTCGGGCGTCTAGAAGACGGTCGTTTCCATCCACCAGCACCGGTAACGGAGAGCAAAGTGCTACTTTTAAATATTCCCGTCTTTTTGCTCCCACCTTTACAGCTATCACAAGTATTTTAAGAGATAATCATTCGGCCACTTCCACGGCATGGTAATACTGCCACATCCAGCCACCTCTCCTATGCCCGGAGGGATAGGCCATCACGCACTTGTACCACATTTTCTTCACACAGGTCTCATTTGTGGATATCAGTCTATCCCTTCGATACATGGCGAATGAATCCCAACTCAACACACCGCTGTCTTCCCTCGGTTAGTTCCAAATGGATTAGTATTTTGACCTCACTCACCTTTCTACCTGTCAGTAAATCTGCGGAGCATACTGATTTCCAAAGTGAAAACCCGTGGCATATTTCACTTATGCATACAGCACGCTCCCTGTAGCCCCCGTTCATCGTGGTCTGTCTATGTGCATGTCAGTAAACTGGCTTTGTTTGTTTACTCCACCCATCCCACGAGAAAACCTTTTTCAGTACACCATGACCCATACTTACCAAGTAGCTTTTATCTGCAGATATCAGTCTGCCATTTTGACGCATGGCGATCATGCTCCTATTCACAAACCTCTACTCTTTCCCATCAATTTACATTCTGGCCTGCCGTGCTCTTGACTAGCTAATACTATCTGCAAGCTGGTCGATTCCCAACTTCAAAACACGCTTATTTTGCCATTTCATCAGTCCACCTTCCACCTGATGCCAACTTCTAAGACACCAATTGTGGATCAGTCATCATTAATTGATCTGTTCGACGACTAATAGCCTGCTCCTCATCTTTTACCGGACAATATAAGGCACTTCAATCGCATTGTCACTGCCATTCGAAGCGCTGTCTTTAGCAATTATGTACACCAAAGGCTTACATGTTCCGCTTTTTTCCCCCTTTCGTTTGACCATTGTCACAATAACCAACCTACGAAAAGGCAATCAACAAACCCTCATTTGTTTCCACTATTTGTTTGAGCTATGTGTTCTTATATCCTCTTGGACTTTACTAACGCCATACCTAAGCACTGATCGCCATCAGTAAACTGCGATCCGTCTACCGGCACTCAATCATGGTATCCCCTCTTAAATAAAATTGCCATAGTTAGCGGGAAATCACCGTCGGCCAAAGTAACCCAATAGTTTCAGTGGCCAATCCACCTAAATTCACTGTGGTATTCTCACGGTGATCCACTTTTCTTTTTCAATTCTTTCACCACTTGTCCACAGTGGCATGTTTCTGCTACACCGCATTTTCTAGGACCTTCAGTGAAATACTTCCTAATCTTACCTGCTTTCCCGGTTGATCAAATCGCCTATTCAAAGGACTTGTTTCTTATCCCATCAAATCGGCCGTATCCAACAAACACTTGCGGATCCAAGCACCTGACGTGGGGACTTAAACTTACCAGGCGATGGAGCTGCTTCCAACAAATTGTGGTTTAAACTCTTGATTATAACCTTTTGGTGTGCATACACGCTTTCGGTTAGTCCCCATAAATCTGTCCTCGTCATCAGTTTGAATCTCGCTTCCTGCGTGCTAAGGGCTTTACGATAAAACCATCACCATTACAGTCATCACTTTTAAATACAAGAAAACGTGGGAGATTTGGGCCCGATACTTGGTCAAAAACCAAAGATCGGCTCACACTCCAAGACTCCGGGTTCCAGCTATTTCCGTGAGTGTGCGGGGAAAGGTCTTGGGGCTCGGCCGCAAGTATCCTTTATGGGCCTGAATAGAGGGAATGCACAATAAATTGAGCCGAAAAACGGTGTCGGAAGTGGAGCTAGTGGTTACCGCGTGCGCAATCAAACAGTAGTAGACGGGAGAAAGGGGCTGATCTCTGCAAAATAAAGTGAAAGACGCGGTAGAGCGCCTCGATCATACCAAAGCATCCAACTTTGATGGATTTGTTGCTACTGGTAGCTGACGTTATACTGTTAATAATGTCTTGCCGGAAAGTAGTGCAATAACGCGATTTTCAAAAGCCATGCTGCGCGCTGTGGAAGGTATCATGAGACAAAACGAAGTCAGAAATTCGCTGCTTTCAGAGGTGCTGTTGTAATCCAGAAGCTATTGGTTGGTGGTTTTAGAAGCTACACTTTGAGGGCTCATGTTTCGGTCCTTTCCTATAAGTAAAAATGATGGCCGCAGGCAGCCACTTTGGACGAAGCATATTTTGCCTAAGAGACAGGTCTTAGGGAGTCAATAGCAGGGCCGCAACTTCAGTGTCTTCACGACGTGGAAATGCCAGTGAAAAGCCATCAGCGGCATTGCTTAGAGACTTCGGAAACGGCTAAGCTGGTTCGTCACCTCCTTCGGGGCGAACGCGAAGTCCAGCGGCATTTGCTCGGTGAGAGGATTTTGCAGGAGGTAGGGTCAGAAAGTTCGTGGTCGTGGAATCAGCAAGGTAGAAACCGAGTGCCTTGGTTACCGCACCAGGATGCCGACGGACTTGCCCTGACTTCTGTTTTTTGGCGAGTACGCAAACTTTGATGAAGTGTCATGGCATTTCAGGGCAGAAACTTCCCGTTTGCTGAGCATGGAGTCTGTCCTTATTTTGGTTGTCACCGAGGGACCTTGAAATTGAAAGAACGTCGATGAATCCCTATTCCTTGCGCTCTAGGTTTTTTTTGCCTGTGGGTCAGGACCAAATTAAGGACTCGGATTGTGGTGGCGCAGATGAAGGGCTGGATGAGTCAGGATGCAGCAAATCCTTGGCCAGTTGATGGCAGCTCTGCAGTAAACAGCGGTCTCAGTTTATCAGTCGGAGACTGCAAGTAAGACCGTCCCAATTGCTCGTCGAAGACTAATTATTGGGCGTGTTACACCCATCAACATAAGCTGGTAGGGCTGAGATGGTGCTTGGCACCATTTTTTGATCCCTCCTCCAAAGAGGTCGAGAGTTTTTGCTGAAACATCAGATAAACCTACGGTGAATAAAATATCCAGATTACTGTTTCATTTTGTTCAGACAGCTACGTGCTAAACTCAACTTCCCACGTGGAAGCACGACATGAATTCCGGTAAGTTGTGTGGAGCAGATGGAGAATTCCGACGGGTGCTCAGTGAGTTGAGGTATCTAGCAAGGGATTTGGAGTAAAGGGGAAATAATGCAAGGTAGCTCGCTATCAATATCAGAAGAGAAATATCCTCAAGATATATATTCAGATCTTTTTTCGTTGTCCAAACTTCATAGAGTTCAGTGGGCCATCACTCAGCTAACTGGGAATTATAAAAAAAACCGAATAAACTTCAGGATAGCCCACTGATTGAAAAGTAACTACAAAAGCTATTTGCGAGATGGACTTAGGAATAAAAGCTTGGCCCAAAATATGTATCATTCGGAAAATTCCAGTGGATTACTCCGTCTGTCCAGAGTTGGCGATGGGAATCACCTCATTAACGCAACTAAGGGAATTCCCTGAAGTACGTAGCGATTATTCAGCCTTTATTCTAACCTGCTAGCCGTGTAAGGAAGCTGATTGACAGCAGACTCTCTGCAGAAACTACATCCAGTTTTTAGCTAAAATAACGGAGGCATAGTTTTAGGCTGATTTTGGCCTCCTCACGCGATAAGTTCCCTTCAGGTCCTTTACATAAGGGCCTTATTCTATCCACATCGCCTTGCTCTCAAGTTGCTGGCTCACCGCAACAATCGATAGAGGAAAATCCTTTGGAGACACCATTACATCGTGATTTCACAGAATTACTCACTCACATGTTTTATTTGCTTGTTTCGTGCAATTTGCTTTCTGCGAATTAACCCTTTTTCCTTCTCGCCCAACGGGCTACTTCGAAATATCCTACTTTGGGCCTGCGTGACTCATATGCTTATCTCTAGAAGCCATGAACTTGGTTCTCCTTTTTGAGTCTGTCTGATCACACCTTTGAGGTTTGCGTATGTTTTATGACGCTGTCCATTCAATAGCTGAGCATCACGGAAGTTACGGATCAATCTTGTTTTTGCTTCGGGGTTTGTAAATCCCTGAGTACTTATTGGTCGAAGGGTGTTGAACTTACCTCTGCTATTCTCTGATTTTTGTCCGATATTTCACCCATACATTGGCCACCATAGATGTGCCAACCTCTTCTATCAGCTGATCTAAAGTAACTGTCACTAACCGATATCGCTGGACCAATAAACTTCAAAAAGCATCGGATAACTGTGCAGTGTCTTTGGCAGATACACCCTGAGGCGCTGTTAGAAAACCCGCTAAAACCAGCAATGCATTAGGTAATCTTTACTTCCTACCTAATACCGCCTGCGTGATCCCCAATCAGCGTATGCCTTCAGCGATCCTGCATGATCCTGCCGCACCCCATACTCGGACCAAAGTGCAGCTGGCTTTAAACTTCGTGGACCTCTACTTCAGAAATCTTCAGAAGCAAAAGAGATCAATCTGCGTGATCGTTTCCAACATTCCGGATGGAGCATTCTTATTAGCAGCTATAAGAATGCCGTGAAAGGCTTCCTTCTGGGCAAAAGGCTCCAAGATCGATCGGATTTTGCCTTGTTTCATCCAACCTTATTTCGAGGGGTTTCCGAGTCTTTTATGAGCGGTTTTTGAAAGGTTTACGAGAGCTTCAGATCGATCAAATGAATCAGTGATAAGCTCCAATAACACCCGTGGACTTTCCAAAATTATGTTTCTCGTAATTCTTTTTGTCCACAAAACGACGAAATCATAATAATCATTTTCGGATCCGTTTCAAGGTGTATCAAACACGACAACCTGTTAATAAAGATATTTTTTATACCAGGTGGATACAAAACGTTTTTCTTGAAATGAAGTATTCTGCGAAAACACGCAGCTACATGACTTACGATCCCCTCCGCATCCATTCTACTTTGATCTGTGAAAAAGGGTAGCTACCAAGCGAACCGACCGAAGAATCCTCGGAAACTGGTCTTAAAAGAAGGCTTCTTGCTGCAGAGGTTGTCACCTTGATCCACAAAAGTACCACAGCATCAGACTTCGCTAAACTTTCCGGGGTACCACCCACTCTCGTTTGCTACAGCCTACAAAAGGTAGCTTTTCCATGGAGCTTGTTATTCAACAGTCCGTAGCAATGGCCAAAACTACCCTCGAAAGTGCCAATACTTTTCCCGGCTACACCTCGCTACAACGAGGGGTTTGCAGGAGACCCACCCGGACCAACAACCCTAGTTGAATTGCTACCAGTGATTTCTCCCAAAACTCTTATATACCCGATTTTGTCCATCACCTGACTAGGTCACCCGTTTCGGACCAAAACTTAACCGTAGACTTAAGCAATTTGTTGGTTTCTTCACCATCCGAGCCGGATGACAAAGTCTCCAACCTTCCGAGTGGAGCAAACAAGGCTCAGAGGGAGAAGAAGCTCCTCGATGCTAACAAACGCTTCCCCTACTCATTCACTCACGAGCGGTTGTTCCCCCGAATTTAAGATAGTGTCTCTCTTTCCACCAGCTCCATGTTCTGTCAGTCATTTACATCCATGAGTCGTAGTGCCCTCGTTGCCCATTCGTCTGCTCCCACCCACCCCGAAATCCCCGGGATTTTCGGGAAAGTAATCAGCCTCACTGCACATCTACAGCAGCCCTAAGTTCTCCTCCGGAATGTATCTGGGCGTCCCCAAGGTCACTTTTCCAGGTCAGCCCATCTATACGGAGTCAACTCCGGAAGCTAACACTTCACCAAGGGAGGAGCAAGTTCCATCAACTTGAAGCATAAATTAGCTAATTTCAGCCGGCCTCTGGAGGGGTCATGAACCCAACTACGCAACCTCGGTAGATTGCCTCGCCACTTCCACCCGATTCGCACCCACTCTATTCCCCATTTATGGCTACCCCGGACATCTATCCGCTATGATAAACGTTCTTCAACCCAAAAGATACAGCTTCACTACCTAGTGTCTGTATTCATGCCACAAACGAGCTCCCACCATCCCGAAACCACTCACTTCCTTGGGGCATACCTGCTTCACAAAAGTAGCTGCTGTTTATAGCTGGCCCCGTCTAACAGTACCGTGCCAGCACGGAAGAGGTGATGATCCTGATTTTGACGGCTTTTAAGCCATTGTAATGAATGGGAAAATTAGGGTCAACGGCTAAAGTAGGACCACAAACTTGTCTCCTCTTTTCTTGAACCGGTCAGTTTGAAGGTGGCGCACAGAGTTCATTCAGATGGTACAAAATACTTTCTGCCCTTCAACCAACCGGACCGTTCCATTCAGACCAATCAAAATAAAATATGTTCTATTTCTAGGCTCGACCTTCAGCCCGTTGTTGCCCTTGAAGGGTTTACCTATCCTCTGGCCGGCCTGTGAAAAATTGCTCATTTGACATCCTAATTGATTTATAGTTGGGTTTTGACCTACCTATCGTGCTGAAATTCTATTTTCATCGCGTTAACCTGGTCTATTCCTGCCCAAACCACCTAAATGACCTCCAAATAGAAAAGACAAATAAAGACACTTCATCCATTTTTGTAACTATGTAATAAAGTTGTATACATCAGATTATTCTTCCAGGTCCTTTATCCCGACCGGCCTGCCACTGCGTTCATCTCGAGGCTTCCATATCGGCGGGGACTCGGCTCAGGACTAAGAAACCACCGTAAAACATGACTTTCAGTCGTGCGTGTTAGCCTTGCAGTGCATTCCCCGTAGCCACGGTCGTGTTTAAAATTTCTGGGCTCGTAAAACTGATGTTTCTTTCAGGCGTATCGTGTGAGACAACAATGAGAAGACCTGGCTCACCAAAAGTGGGGTCACGGATTACAGTTCACTTGAAAGCGAAGGTACCCTGAACATGGAATACCTCATGTCAGTTAGCAAACTGCTTTGTAGTACTTGACACATCGTGCTGCTTACAAACTTTCCAGAGGAATTCGAGTTGATGCACATGAAAGTGGATTTCCGGAAAAATGGGTTGGAAATAAATATAAAACGCGAAAATTGATTGTGATTACCGGCGGTATGCACTGTCGCCCCCATTTTGTGCAGATCTTTCGGTGTCAGCAAGGTGAAACAAGTGACCAATAAGGCTGATATGGCTAGCCAAGGATGGTGGCACGAAATAATGCCGCCTGAGAGTACCTCATGCAAACAACGGAACCATTGCTGTCATATGAGCGCAAAGACGTTTGATCCGTTCCAATAATAGCCTGTCAGCTAAGATACTTTGATAGGAGGTGCTTGAGAAGCGGTAGCCGCGAACCTCAAATATGACAAACTGCCCACTTGAAGGTCTGTTCGATATTGGGAACAGTAAATTGATGGATAAATCAACTGAATGTCTACCGCAAGAATAGCTTGAAGTGAACAAAACAGCATCCACTGGTAACCCTTAAGGTGGCTTTTCTGGGTTTGCAAAAAAGCCAGACAGTTGTTCCGTTGTTGGTCGACTAAGAGCTTCGGTGCAATGTAATCAGAGCGCTTTTGATAGAACCCTCATCGGGCTTTGTGCAACTGGTTCCTTGTCAGAACGGGACCATTGAGCCGGTCTTTCCTAGAGTTTTGACCGTTTGTGAAGCGCTCCAGCATTTTTCTAAATCCGTTTTGGTAGGACCGTTTAACGGTCGCATCGCTGGGCGGCATTCGATTCGTCCACCCCTTCCTCTGTAACTTCCATGCTTTTTCTTATCTCTCTTGACGTTATGCTGGTCGTAGTTGAGTAAATCTTCCAATTCATATCTCCTCCCTCCTCTTCCCTTACATCTCCCCGTCCGGGCTTTAACTCCTCAAAACTTCGAAGTAACTAGGGTACCTCCCCGTGGTCGCTGTAACGATTATCTGATCATCCAGGTTACTCCTGTTTGGCTGTACCTTAGGCTCACGAGGTACATGCCTGCATCACTTTCGCCACACATCCTCCGTACAAACCAGCTTGCCGCCTCTGTACTTGGGACCAGGGAGAACACTCGAGGTTGACACTCCACGGCCCTTCCTCCTTGAAATCCTCAAAGAAAGTGACTGGAGAGGCTAAGAGAGTGTACTCCGCCCCATTCGGGGATCCAGTTTTATTCATTGTTTTCAACCGATTCCATCCAAGAAAACTATCCAGTTGACTTCTGCGGTAGCCCTTCCCTTCGTCCTCCAAATTCGGTATAACGCTAGCTGAGTTATTCTCGTCGGGTATATGTATAGATATCCCGACTGAAAACTTCCCAATGCATAGATACTAGGAAGCACAACTATGTTTTTCTCTTTTTGGTCGTCAATACTGCACCGGTCAAGTTTCGTCAAGATCATTTCAAGATTCTGCGTATCAGGCATAGCCAAACATCTTCAGAACCTCAAACTAATTTAGTTCTCTGAGGCACTGTTCTCCATAACAGGCGAAGAGCGTAGGCTCGACTGTGAATCAGAGTGCTGTGCTGTGCACTAGAAAATGCCGGACTTCATAACGGAAGCTCCGAAGGTTTTCATAGCCATTCAAGAGCCTCGTTCCCAGCGCGCCCCCATATCTGGTGAGCAATCCAGATGCAATTCACTTCTCTCGGCAACCCAGCCAGTGTGATCTCAAAACCGAAGATATCAATACCCTCTGAGAAAACCTTTCCTATATGCTTTACAGCGTTCGTAGATAAGCTTATTCCGGGCTTCTTTTTGAAGTCCAACTGGGAGATATGGCCGTAGACGACGAGTTCAAAATGTTTTTGAGCCGCCTTTTTTATTTTTACATAGCGTGACTCTATTGATAATGAAACTCGGATGCTCGCGATAAACACCTTCTTGCTCATATGGAAAATCCTCAAGCATTTGAACTTGGTCTTCGTTGACTTGAAAAAGTTGGCATACCCTTGATGCATAGGAATTTGGCTCCTTTTGAACTCGAGTTTAGGGATTATATATGATGCTCGGTTGCTAGTTTAACAATGCAATAAGGTGAAACCTGCGGATAAAACTTTCTCTTAGCTCGAAATTTGCGTGATTACGATACTCGTCGCCGGAATTACAGTATATGCGACTTACAATGACATCACCGCGGATGAGGCAAGTCCGTTCATTTATATTAACTACCTTCCTGGTTGGTGCTTCCCTCGTCTACGCCGCGACTTCTTTCGTGCGCTAGGAGATTAGTGGCAGTTTTAATACAAGACCGGACTTCAGACCAGTGCACTGAAGCTTCAGACTAGGTCCACGCAGTCCAGCTTCTTCGCTCAAGCCTCCGTTACTCTGACATTCTCCGCACTAGCCCTGCGGCTACAACCGCCAAAAAAGCACTAAATATTAGCTATGACCTACCGACGCTGCACTGAGTGGTTCACCTTTTGAGGAAAGCGGTCGAACAGCACGGGTCATCCAGCAACAGTCTGCTCCGACAGAGCCAGGGCCACCACTGTTTTAAACCGAATGTCCCAAGACCAAACTATTAGTCATGTGACTGTAACCACCAAAGCCGTTTCGGATCCCAGGTTCGTCGATGCGGAAGGCTCCGCACGTGCGGCACCCGCCAGGGAAAATACTACGTCAGAGGGTGAGGGTGATGACCCCTTCGAGAATGCCACTTTTGAATCGCCTCACCTACGTGAAAGACAACACTACCGGAACGCGTTTTCTAATCGATACGGCGGCGCAGGCCGATATAATAGCAGATCCGAAAAGGTCCACCGTCCCCCCTAATGATCTGGCACTGCAAGCCGCCAATGAGACTCCCATCTCAAGAAACGGCGGTCCGTTCTCATCCCGGACATTGGTTTGCGCCGTCCTTCCTCGTAGGTTTTTGTCTTCGCCCAGGTTAACTAGGTCATTCTAGGTCTAGACATTTACGCCACGGCTTGCCAGTCGATTTTGGCAAAAGACAAACCATGAATCGAGTTACATCGAACTTCGTCGTCTGTTACTTGACTTCAGCCCAGTCAACAACAAAGCACGTGCCGGTTCCCACTTTTAAACCGGAATTCAGCAAATTATTCTGCAAGCACTCTAACGCTGTCCGCCCGAACAACAACCCGTCTCCGGTCACCACTGGCGTGGCCCACCAAGTCGTCAAACTGGAAAATTAGGCCAACACTCGACCGAGCCGGCTAGCCCCCAGCCAAACACTGCGTAGCCCGAGCTGAGTTCCTAAATATGCCCAGTCTCGGAACCGTCCGGCCCTCCGATGGTCTGCGGGTATCCCTCTTAAAACGAGGCCCCCAAGAGGGTCATCAAATACCGGAGACCTTACGGAGGTTATGGCTTGCCCAACCGGGTGACCACGCCCGACCGATACTCTATCCAGCACGTTACGGACTTCACAAAAGGATAAGTTTGCGAGGCATTCCCATTTAAATGGGCATGGTGGGGGTATGTGACCGAATAACAGTGGTGGGAGAATCATTCCAAAACAGGCCCAAAGTCACCTTTTGGTAGTCCCGAGTTTGTAGCTAGGCCGTATGAAATTAGAACGCTGTGCTAACTTTCCAGCTTTCCATCGATATGGTGCGCAGCGGTTTAGACCTCGTATTAGACCACTTTGACGGAATCTTGCTCATCAGATCATCTAAGGAAGAAAGCCTGGCACATCTTCACACACTTTGTGTCCGCTTGTCTCAGGGCGCGGTCACCTTTATTGCGAAAAGGTGCACAACAGGGGTCGACGCTAAAAACTTTCCAGGTAACAATTTCGCCTTCACGGGTGTCCTTCACTTTGGGCCCATCTAAGGGGGATGCAAATTCATGGCGTACACTGAACATCAACTAATACCACAAGAATTTCTTCCCACCTTGAACAGATACTCGTCCAGTTTGCTCAGACATTTGGTCCACATCACTCTTTACACGGGTGATGTGCTTCATCTCTCAGGTGTACACAACCCCGTCGGGGATACGCTATCTCGCTATCACAACTTGAACCTCAACCTCCCCGGCCGGATCAATCCCGAACCTATTGCTTCCGTGCGAGCAGACGATTCCGAAGTCAGGCGCCTGCGGATCACCTCGTCGCAGCGTCACCAGCCTGTTCCCACTCCCCCAACCGAAAGTCATATAGTGCTCAACATGTCCAAAGGCCACCCAAGGCCAGTCGTGCCATCAGCTTTTGGTGCCAGGTTTTCAAAACTATGCACGGTTTCTCCCACCACGGTACAAAGGCCTCTACTGAACTCATCAACGACCGTTACGTTTGGCACAACATGAACCATGATTTTACTGCATAAGCCCGCACCTGCAGCGAGTGCCAACTTTTGAAAGTGCATAAACACACAAAAAGCCTACTTTCTACAGTTCCAGCCGTAGGGCTAACGTTTCCAACACGTGCATGTTGGCCTAGTAGTTCAGTTGCCTCCGTTAACAGGTTGGATCTAACCTAGTACATATGTAACTCCCTTCACTGGTGGCAGCGAGCCGTAGCTTCGAACAATGCAGCTGAAGGAACAGCCTCCCGCTCTGGGTTGCATTATTTGGTATTCCAATCGTGGTTACCACAAACCGCGGTTCACTTTCTAAGGGAGCCTTCAGTAGTCTCCTGTGAAGTACTGGCACCCATTGCATTCATATCACAGCCCACTACTTGCCAGCAGAGAATTTTTTGAAGAGCTTTTATCGGCTTTCACCGGAACCCCGGTTAGCGAGAAATCACTGAAGCTGGTAGCCGTAGGCTCACGAACTGCTCCCAAGGCCGATTTCAAACAACATCAGCCGAACTCACTCTGGGTTGCCCTTTTAAAGTTTCAGGTGGCGTGGTAGTTCCAAAGTCCAACGTCAATTTCGATCGCACTTATTGAGCCGCCAGGTTTACGAGCCAGCTGAGTGGAGGTACTTCTCCGCGGAGTGTGAATAAACCACGACGATTTGTGTGCATTCACAGCCTCAAGATGCTAAAGCAAGCGAACCCTAGGCTTGATCCATCAACGTTTCGCACCACCCTTTAGTCGCCTTTCTATGTCTCATATGTTGGACCACTCCCGGAATACCGCCCGATCACCTCTGCTCACTGACTGTATTCCTTTAATATAGCTTCGAAAGTCTGCAGCGTGCCTTCATCGAAATTTTCTGGGCCTATCCGTAGCGTTAAACCATTTCCTACAAACTGAGCTTTTATGGATTCGCTTCTTGAGGCTCAACTTCTTCTTCATTTCAAGTTATTATGTAAACTAGATTACTTTTCCATTTATATCTCACTCACTGTATCCTGCTGCTATCCCTTTCCGTCTTCGTGCCCTTCCGACCTCTGTGCCTCTTTTCGGCCTCAGTCTGAGGTCCGGATTCTTCCTATGAGTTCATTCCGAAATTAGGAATGGGCTCCCCTTCAGTATGCCTGATGCCTCCTCGCTGTGCGTTCTTAAGCGAGTAATTCGTATAAACGTAACTATCCTTCACGATATACAGTTAATCAGTGAAAGCTTTCCCACCGATCCTCGAAAGAGGCCTCATTCTATAACTCTGTTACCTCTGCTCCAATCTAATTCATATCTCCCACGTTTGACCAATTTCATTTATCCAGCGCCTCAAAATATGGCCCTTGCCATTTTGATCCGTCTTAAGTCTACCACTTGCACTGATTGCAATATCCCATCGAACCTCTTCAATGTATACACCCATGGTAGCCCAAGAAGTTGCGGTGATTCATTCCCTCTTTCTCTCAACCTGTTCTAGGGGCCCTCTGCACTGACCTGCCACTGTTTTGCTTCTTTTTCTCTTCTGTTTACCGCTGATCCCCCGCTGGGGCTTACCCAGGTCGCTTTTACTTATCTGGCTTCTCTTTTCAGCCATCTTCAACGACGACCGACTCCCCTGGGCAATGTGCCGACCAGTTCCCCGGCAAGAGCACCTAGATAACAATGCTATACGGCGGATTACCATCGCTATTTCTCTGGGTCCCGCTCTTCAGGATCCCTTTCAACCTGGCCAAATGATCCTGAAGCAAAAGCCCTTGTTTTGTTTGCTATGCCCCCTGCATAATCACCATTGATCACTCGTGCCATTCACAGCTGTGCGAAGTGCAATCACATCCACGGCTTTCCCCGGAGCAAATCGGGCGTGCAACGATGGGCAGGCACAAATGGCTGGCGGATCAAACCTCTATTGTTCCTTTTATGAGGTGTTTTTCAGGTTAGGTGCCCGGCGCACAGTCAGCCACCCCCCCCCCTACTCAACTGGTACCTGTAGCTAATCGCGCGCTCCAATATGCTCGTACAGCCGCATCAAACAAATTATCGGTTGCAGGTGGCATGTTCTAACACTTTTTGCTCTACCACGGTACTCCGACGTTGTCCGTGTCACTGGTCGCACCTCTTTCCATTGTAGTTGTTTTGCCTCTATGCTTGAGTCTACCCATTTCGCTATCATCCTTATTGCTCCTCTTCATGATGGTTCTCAAAACATGATGTCACTATCGCCCTTCTCACTTTTTCCTCCCATGCCCTAAAATATTTGTCTACCTATGTCTATCCTACTGACGGCACTTCCCTAATGTGGAGCTCCTTCTTTTGCTCGTATAACTTATTTATCGCACTCTTAAACCTTCACTGATTTTAATAGTGCTCTATGTCCTCCCCCCAAGCCCTACGCCGAGGCGCACAAACCTTATCCGCACTTACTCATTTTAACTTTCACGTGATTATCTCTTGCTAGAGGATAAGTCGGCCCCATAGATATCACGGACCGTTGCTGACCACCCACGGCGGTCGGAGGCGGGCTCCTTGCGGATACTGATCCACTCCTTTTTTCCATCGCCGGGCCCCATAAACCGACCAAAGGCCTACAAGCTCTACATCCTTCTCCATTGTGTAGGTCCACGTTTTGAGCTGCCCACCAGGGTGACAACTCCAACCGTGGGAGGAACTAGGACAGACTGTTGGCTTGGTTGCCTTTGACTCGGGCCATCGAAGGGTATGGCCGAACCACTGAGGTCGTCGACGCTGGCGGAGGACGGAGAGCGCGACGATATCAGAGCATCATCTCCCTATCTCTTCACTGGACACCCTGCCGCGCCACTAGACCTTGAGGATTTGCCACATACACCAGTGGTCGAAGAACCTCCAGTCTTCTGGTATCCTCAGCTCGTAATGGCCAGGTTTCACAGCCACAGGTGAGTGCGGGGTTTGATGGCGGCACAGTAACTGTGACTTTTGGTTCTTGAGCTGATTTCGCTGCGACGCATCAGCACTCGTCCTGGCTGAAAGAACGCCTCCCCCTTGAGCTGTTGATCCGTAGTACCACGTCATCTTTGGCTTGGCCATTCGGAAGCAGAGTTGAGCGTAGGTATTTGAATGAAGGGATGTATTCGACGGGTTGGTCATTGATGGACAGTTGATGAACTGTCAGACAGAGATGGGTTGTGAAAGCTTTTGTCTTGGTTGAACTTACTCCAAGTCCCATGGAAATCGCAAAGGAATTGATTCGATTGAAGATTTGTTGTGGCCTAGACAGTGCGTCTCTTAGCACGGCAATATCACCCGCGAAATGCGGGCCCGAGATGTGTATTTCCTGGCTGAGCTGAAAGCCAGCGTAGTCGTGTAGTGCCTGAAGCATTATCCAAGCAACGGCATGGTTGAACAGCGCCGGTAGTGAGTGCAAACTCGCTGGACTCTTCACCGTGCATACTAACCCTAGCACCAGTTTTTGAGTAGTATCTACTTAACAGCCTTAAAAGCTCGTCGCGAGTCCTACTGGATTGGACTATGATCCAAAGAGACTCGCGGTTAGTCATACTGAAGGCGGCCCGGAAGTCGATTAAATGACACCGTCGGCTGCTAGAGCCCAAGGCTGTGCTTCGGTGTTGGGTGCAGTGTGAAGATTTGATCTATATCGCCCCTTGGTTTGGGCGGGTGCACTGGTCTCTCGCCTCAGAGAAGCGGGTCAGTAACAACTCACCAAAAAACCTTTACAGCCACATCGATCAAGCTGACCCGTCGGTAGTTATGGGATGCCAATTTATCACCTTTCCTTGGAATGGGCAGTAGAAAGGACATTCCGCCATACAGAAGAGATGCTTCCCCTCGGCAAATTGAGCCAAAAGGTGTACACAGCCTGTCAGTCAATGATGATGAACATGATCCGTGTACTTCTGGAGCGACGCCATCTATTGCAGCAGCATTCAGCCCTTCAGAGTGCTTATCATTTAAGCTATTTCCGCGATGTTGGGCGGATCACAGTTGCCTTTTTTCTGGCCTGGAGGGGTTAACATTGGTTGGTCCGTTGGGTGGTCTGTAGGCAGTTTGGGCAGCTGACCAAAGTGCCTCACCCATCGGTCCATTTTCTCACTCTGTTCTGATATGAGGTTTCCTGCCGCATAACAAAGAGGGAAGTCTTGTTTACAGGACCCATAAGAGGCTTTGCGAATAAGGCGGAACAGTTTACCGAGGTCACTAGTTTCTGAAGCGGTCTCCATTTTTTCAGCTACTTCTGTCCATTATCTTTTGCGATCAGCTTCGGCGGAGCGTGTGACTTCTAGTTGCAATCTGCGACATTCGTCACTACTTGCCTGTCGGATTTTATGTAATTTGGTTGACGACTTGAGAGTGCTCTTCGAAATCCAATCTTTTGTCCACCCGTTAGGTCTCCCGAGTACTGCTCAAGTAGCATCCTTGATTGTCGTCTTCATCCGAGTCCACTGCCCTTCCACAGACGCTTTGACTGTTTGTGCGTCGGTTGCGCTGGTAAGTCCAGCTGTGATTGCTCATGACAACGCTTCTCGCTTATCCGGATATTCCGGGGCGGCCACATTTGTCCGAGAGGGTGCAAACACTTTGGAACCTGTAGACAGATGAATTTTGAAACACGCTCATAGGAAGGCTTGGTGGGGGCAGCTTGCATTACCCCTTTTCCACCTCGGTACGCTCGGCAATTTTCCGCAGACGGAGCCCAGCGGGCTGTCACCACGATGTGGTCAAGTTGGTGTGCGGTGTGACCATCATTGGAGTACTATGTCAGTAGGTGGTTCTTGGGGTGTTGAAATCGAGTACTGCATAAAACCATTCTGTTGACGTTGGCCAAACCAACCAGTTGGCGCTGACTGAGACCGAATTTCCCGAGAATATGGCGACTGAATTCATCGGCCGTACCTGTACGAGCGTTTCAGTCTCCTGCGATGAAAGGTACGTCGTGTCTCGAAACCCGGTTGACTACCTCCTGCAAGTTATTGTAGAATTCGTCTTTGGTTTCGTCATAAGCTGAGTTGATTGGAGCGTAGATCGCAATCACCGTTAGGTCAAGCGGGGAGCCTTTGAAACGTGCGAGAACGAGTCTGGATAAGACTGGTTCCCAAGAGATCATTGCGTCTTCAGCTGATTAGTTCAAGGCAAACGCCACACCGCAGAGACCGGAGTTGTCTTTTAGGCCACTGTGATAGGACCAATAAGTTGTATCCACTCCCGGGACCTTTATTTGTCGGCTACCTGAGCTGGGCAGGCGGACTTCTGGGAGGTAAGCAATACATACGTCATGGTCATGTAGAATCCGCATTGTGATGCACTGACTGTCGATGTCCAGGAACGTCCTGACATTCCGACAGGCCATGTATGCTCTTTTCCTTCAGCGAACAACCCTACCTTGTTGTATTATCACCTCGACCGCCGGGACACAAGGCGCATCGTTTGCCGAGGACGCCCTAGCATGATGAGCGCTTGAGGTTCCGTGAATGACCATAGAGTCGCGGGAGTAGGGTGCGAAGCAGCGTCCCCAGCACCGTTCGGCCTTTTTGTTCGAGGTTGCACCTCTAGCCCTTGCACACCCAAGTGCAGATTGCAAGGAAACAGGGCGCTTCCGAAGGAACCGGTGGCCTGTTGTACGGTTTGTCCGCCTTCTCTGGAATGCCATATCAGGAAGCCGGACAGTTTTTCTTTTTATCCCTTTGGATCAGTAGATCTCGTTTGCCCTTTAGGATGAATCTGTCTTAACATGCTGAACACCGACTTTCGGAAGTTTTTGACCCCACTAACCATAGACCCGGTTTAGCCCCCCTGTCGACCGGTTCGTCGGGGTGTGGCGGCTGACTTATGCTTCAGCTTTTTGAATCCACAGGTCAGAGCTGGGTGAATGATGGAGTCTAAGGAATTTACAGTCAACGGAATCAGATGTGCTACTCCTCTCAGACAGGCCATACACCCCACCTGCACCAACGTCCGATCCCTAATTTAGAACTCGTCAGTTTTAAAATCTCATCTTTCACAGCCACATTATTCATCGATGTATACCGTCATTAGATATTCCCTTTTCGGTCTCTCAAAGCCCTCGGATCTCTCCGTCATCCAGCACTCTTTTTGGCGTCCTTCAGCTCCCTCAATCTGTGCAAACGCCTGCTGGCATGCAGCTCTCTGGCTGCGTTGTAGGAAGGCCGATTTGCATACGTTTTTCCTGCCTACTGCCTCGACTCAGGTTTAGTTGTCCTGGTATCTCCTCTTTCTTTGGCCCTCATTATGTGTCCCACCCAGTGTAGAACGATCTAACTGACCACCTTTGCCTGATTTATTTAACCTTTTCTCTCACTTCTTCCATAAAGTTTTACCACAGACATCTTTTATACGCTGTTATTCTTTTTCTTATTTCTCTAAGCTCCATCAGTTATGGAAAAAATCGATACACCACCATCATCTTGCGAAATCCTAAACCGTATGGTCTACTTTTGCCCAAAATCCCTGATAGTTCATTTTATCATCTATTTTCTACATTATTCGCTATTTCCGTTGGCATATTTTCGCACTCCAGTCTGCTCCACCTCAGGGTTTCCTCCTGTGGCCGAATGTTCAATCTCTATCGACTACTTTGACCCCATATTTTCTCTGCACCTCCCACTCATTTCCGTTGCCATCATCTCACCTCCACTGCCGTCCTTTGGGTCCTTTTCCCGATGCCTGCCTATTTTAGATGTCTTCAGCGGAAGCAGCTACACCTGACTAATTCAGTAGGTTCACTGTCGCCTGCTTTCCTGGTTTGCTTCACTCGCCTTTCCCCTTTCACATACGGCTCACCATATCCGACATCTTTTCCGTTCTCCCTAAGTTTTCTTTCCCGCTGTCCCTCTTTCTATTGATTCACCATATACCACTTGCCATGCAAAGTCATGCATAGTGATTTCTGTTTAAAGTTTTACTTCAGATAACCTACCCAAGCCCGACTTCCCTGATCTTTAATGTACTCAGTACCTTCTTACACAATCGCTATTGCTATTGCAGTACGTTTGCATCACAGTCTGTTTTGCCTCCCAGTTTCTTTTATCCGTCGGTAGTTCATACTAACACGTTTACTTTAAAGTCATGTTCTTTTTGCACCTACCCGCCGGTGGCCTCGTCGTTGCCTTGCCGAGTCTTAATATACGTCCTTCTTCCTGCGCTTCCTTCTTTTTCAAACATCATCAGGTGACGCCCCCGCATTTGAAAAGTTCATTCACTCAACCCTGACCCGTTTCCTTCCATAATTTCTCTCATCCTACCATCTTGACGAACTCACTGACACGGCCATCACCATCTACTTGCTTTCAAGCACGCCTTTTCCCTGGTACTTCCTCCCTTCATTCAACGTGTTCTCCCTGTCATGAAGAAAAGGATATATCACGATTTTCCTAAGTAACTCTAAACCATCTGACCTCATTCTACCTGCCTCAACCTATCATTACTACACTCGTTGCCCTCTTACTCTATCAGCCACCCATATTTTCGTGGTCTGCACCCTACTTCCTCATTCTCGCTGATGGCCCAAGATTCATCGTCCATATAGGGCATATATCGGCTCTGCATTCTGCAATTCTTTGACAGTCGTTTCCGCTGCTTCTGACACGCAACCGTTCCAAAAATCCCTGTATCCCACAGTTACTGCTCACCAGCCCTTCCAAGTACCCTTGCTAACGGATTCACCTCTCACTTCCTGCCCTTTAGTTCTTGTTTCACACTCGGTTTTACAACCTGACACCAATCTTTCATTACAGTGTGGCAGTGCTACGTGTGACCTTCATTCTTATCCATTCCTTTTTTATATGATTCATTTTATTCATCATTGTGCGCCGCTGCACCCGTTGCTCCAAAGCATTTTTGGCCCCCATCATGTGTAACCCCCAGTTTTTAACTATCCTCACTGGGTTCAGTTTTATTAGGGTTATTCCTTCGCAATCGCAGGTCACCCAGTTCAGCCAATCAGGGCCACCTTAAAGAGCATCCGTTAGTCCTTGGTGTGCATGCACTCAACCTTCTCGAATCTGTCTATTTTACGTTTGACCTACATTTTTCTAAATTATTGCAGAATATCCAACCATACCACCGTTTGTATCATTCATTATTATTAATAATATTGACAACAACAATAACAACAGTGGTTTATTTCTCAATCTTGGCCGAGAAGATCGTGTGTTTGGCATTCCTGAGGCCTCTCCGAGGTAAACCTTTACTATCGTTACTGCTATCGTAGCAAGCACAACTACCCGAAGACAGAGGCATGAGCTGATTCGCATCCCATCTAACTCGGCCCTTACAAGATCCTACTCCACCTAGAGAAAACCTTCATCGCCGACCAGGGCAGAAGAAAGGGTACGATCCCTGTGGACCGACTAAAACCAACCTTTGTGTTCAAATTCATTCCGCCTAATTTCATCCTGTCGAATTCTCCAGGTCCGGCACCCATGACGCCGGCTTTCCATAAGCCAAGTCACCGACGCAGGGGGCCAAATGGTTCGGCCGTCCAGACAAACCCTCATTACAGAGCGTCCCCAACTGACTTCCTGTCTGATCCGAGTGGTAGAGGAACTCGTCCGTCTTGCGGATTGGGTGCTTTTTACTCCATGCAGAATACCGAATCTAGCTTGCATTGAAAAAACTTCTGTTCCGTAATTTCCCACACTCATTTTCCCCTCACACAAAGGTTCCTTCCACAATACGACCATCTGCCATTTATCACCGTTGCGCAAAATTCGTTTTGTGTTGTGCTCATCCATCCATTGCTGACATCAGTACTGAAGGTCTGCGGTTCCAGAGAAAATTCGCACCGCCATCAACACACACGTTCGCCAAGGACACGGACCCGACTGTCCCCAGGTCATTTTTGCATTCGTGATGCACCACGCTTGCACCGGTATTCGAGGTAAACAAGTTAACAGGACGATCGGCAGTCAAGTGTCCTAAGACAACTCAAACTGTGGTATGTCAATCACTAAGATGAGCAGAGAGAAAGCTCCGTGACAGCATCGCCAGAAATACCGGAAAATCCCAAGTCCCAACTGAAACCTCCGAAGATTTCCGAGTTGGATAGTCATTTATGGCTTCTGTTCTCACCGTCTTGCCACAGATGCTAGTCACCACACTCTGAATTGTACAATCACGCACCCTCCATTTGACGTTCATCTACCGTCCTCCTTGTGAGACCCATATTGCTGAGTCATTTCTGACGAAAACAGTGCCGTTGAAAACATTTGTTTACTTTTTCAAAAATAGTTTCGTCATTCCGGAGTCTTGCTATCTTACCTTCTGTCTGTCAGAGACAAATCACTGATGAGCTGGAAAATTAGAAGCTCCAGTCCATACCCAGGAAAGATTTCATAGTTACAAGAAACTGCAATGTTCACTTATTTCACCGGCGTCATCGTGTTCGGCATTCTCTATCTCTCTCCAGACTCTTAGGTCGAAGCCCTTCTTGTCAGCGGTCCTCCAGAAGGGACCTCAGTATTGATCGGCCAATCACCCTCAAACCATCACCTGTCTGTGGTTCAAACCCCGTCCGATATCTTTAAAGTTAGAGGCCATTGGCAGCGAACCTTTCCCCATCCCATTTGCAATCACTTCATGCTTCCTTGAAAGTCCTCCTATCTTCTTCCTTCACTTACCAGACTGCCACTAAACTTGCCTATTTTGTCCACAGTTAGTTCGTCAAATAGGCAAACGCTTACCCTTGTTAGAGCTAAGAAGCTTGTTTCACGTCTGTTTGCATGCTTGTCTTCATCTGCCAATTTTAGTGCTGAAAAAGGCAACGCTCTGAGGTCAGAGTTGTCTAGACCATGGCTTCCCCCAAAAAAGAGGAAAGCCATCCACTCCCTGCAGCTTCTAGCACCAAGTATGTACGCGTAAAACCGCTGCATCCGCTGGAGGTGGGGAGAAAATCTAACCGACTTCAAGGGCTGCTTCGTGAGAAACAAAAAGTGCAATGCGTGAACATCTCTTTCCGTAAATATACCGTTCTCGAGGCTGGCTGTGGAGGAAAAGGACGCCTTCGACTTTCGGTCTTAATTGACCTCTGCGAAATGAGAATCCCCAAACCACGGCCTACATTATGTGTTCTTTGGCTCGCGCAGGAGTGTTGATAGTGTACCGAGCTTTCCATTCACGCACCCTTAAAACTCTCTCAATCTATAAACCTCCAAGCACCCCATTCGCGTCCCTCCACCTGCAGGCTGACGCCACCTACAAAGACTGATGCTTTTCTGTGGCCAAATATTTCCTGATCACCGTAGATCAGCACCTTCTGGAGCGGTAAACACCCTTCTTAAGGAACCCAATGCCTATATATAGAAACAGAATACCGACTCTCATTTCACTCCCTGTTTCTTAGTGGTCTGTTTCTGTGTAACTTGTTGAACCTATTCTCCACTACAGTCTTTGCCATTCAGTATTGCTAAGAACCCTGACTTGCTTAAAAATCTTTACTGATCATTGTGGCACTAAACAAATCCGTAGCGAAAATCCCCACAACTGTGATTACCACCCGATCAGCTGGGACAGCTGAGCAATTAGTTCAAAAATGTACGGCCATGACACGAATGCACTGGGCTCCACCACCACCCACTTTGAAAACAACAAAACGAAATAGACTTTAATATCCCACGATGGCTCGTGCCATACATCTTTCAGTTTGATTGCTGGATCTTGCTGCTTGTGCTCCCAGTCTTCTACTTGCTCACTCGTCTAGTTGTCAGCTCCAAATATCCCCGGTGTACTCCCACCGCTTCACTACCCCCACAATGCTAAGGTTAACGGGGACCCCTCCCATCCGGTCTTTGTTAAGTAGGCCTCGCAGTGCGAAAGCAGCTCTCCTCTGCCAACATCGATTTAATGTACTCGACACGTAATAAACCGCTAACAAACTTGCCTCGTACCCTGCCAATATTCCCCGGCCCGTAGTTGGTATAGATCCCTTCAGCATTTTCTCTCCTCACCCGCACGGAGGTCACAACTAAAGCTCTCCACCATGCCGCTACACCCCTGTTGCCTCCTCTCTTTGAATTTCGCATTTCTGTTTGTCGTTTTGCTAAATTTGACTCTCTGCAGAAACAGCCTCCAGACCACTGCTATCCTTTTCTTCGTTGTTCCACTTCAGGATTGCGCCGCATGATGTGGGCATCTCACCGCAAATGCTGTTTAGATGCTAGTTCCAGCCCACCCGTGACCCTGTTTTTGACCCATATTTTCCGCTGAGAACTTTTGGGCACCGATGATGGCTTGACAACTATCCCCACCGCTTCCACTTTCAATTTGCCATAAACCTGGGACAGCCTGTTACGCATTTTCTCACACCCCGTTGTTGCACATCCATTACGCCAGTTTTCTTGCCAGCATCTATGACATTCACCAGCGCTTCAGAAACTTTCGGCTATTCCAAGCCTCGTGTAAATCTTCCCCTTTCATCCCTCCGCTTTACATAACATTCATATGCTGAGACAAATATTCTCTCAAGCACAAGCAATCGTGCACACCAGCCTGCGGTCGCACACGCAAGTAATTTGTTGACTTTTTAAGGGGCATAAAAGGAAAATCTTTTTAAAAATTCTGCAAGCTTTCTGAAGGTGACTATATTTGGCATCACCTTGCTAAGCGCGCCCATACACAACACGAGCGGTCAGCTAAGTGCAAGTCATGCAGCTCGCTTCGTTGGTAACCAGATTGTTCGGTATTTCGCGAGATGAATGCGCCAGATCGGTTTCCTGCGGCAAAAAGAATCGGTACTTGTTTTGCGTAACTGAACAACTCCCACCGGGACTCTGGATGCCACTTCTGAGTGGAACGTGATCAGGATGAACGCGTGGGTAACCGATATTCGTTTTTACACGTCCGTCAAAAGAGTGGGCTTGCTCGCTCGGATGAACCCGGGATTACCTTTACAATAGGACGTGGTGATCGCCGACCGGTAGGACTAGGCATTGTACTTGTCGGCATAGCTACTCCTCAAGGGTTGGGAAGGGTCACGACACTTTTGGACACGGTGAGATACTTTGCTGATTAGGATACCAGCTTGTAGGACGATGTAGACTGGTCCGAGGGCCTAACTTTTACCATCAGCTCGGTTGCAGGGAGTCATGCCAACAATTCGATGATACCGCCCTTACCATTACCACATTCAAATGATGAGGAGACCGCAGACATCGTGGAAGCCCCGGTCATAGACAGCTTATCAACAAGTATAATTGGCTCTATTGGATCAGTAGCCAAGAGATGGTCTGACGCCCAAGGCATAACTTTCGAAGAAGACTATGATAAACTAGTTGGGTGCAACGTACCAGAGGCTCATTGGATGCTTGAAGAAAACAGTCAAAAAGAATTATTTGCAATGTCAGCACCACTTGACTGGACATTTCTCGAACCAACGGCAAAACGAACCTCAACAATCCGCGTATGAAAACTGTTTACCAGCTTCAAGAGAGAATTGCCCGTGCAGAAAAAAAACCAACTTTTTGTATTAAACACGATGGTCTATCCCGGAGAAATGGAGTTCGCTCAAAATAAGATCAATCGGAGCTTTCAGTGATGAGTTCAAGTACAACGCGTTGCAACGGGCAACACAAAGTTGCTCTACCCAAAAGACCACCGTCACATCACCCATCAAAAATTCGAAACTTTACCCTGAGGCCCCGACATATCCCAAAAAGAGACCTCTTCGGGAAGCCCTGTTGAAAGCTGAACACTAGCAGGTCACGCAAAGCGACGTAAAACTGTCTGACCTTTTGGCACCTTTAACCGGGTGGAACTACATGACCGGCGGCAAAACAAATTACTCCTTACCGAATCAACAATTGCCTAGCTGAAGTCAATTTCCCTTAATGGACTAAAAGTGAACGCGGTGTTGTTGGTTCTCAAGGTAGCGACTATGTTCAAAGGGTGCTTTGCCAAATTCGGACTTAGCCTCGCATATTGGACAAATCCTGCAATTGCTTTACGTTACAGGAAACGGATTAAAGGATAGGGCTTGTTCGAAATATCCGTTTTGTCTACTCGTGGGAGACAGCACTAATGAATACGTTGACGTCCCAAACTCAGAACTATTTATAAAAAGGGGCAGTAGATCTCAGACCGTAGGGGTATTAACTACGGCGTGCTGTACTGTCACAATCAGGAAATCTGAAGTCTTCTTCCCTTCTGACACTGCTTTGTTGAAGGCAAGGGCTCCCTATTATCGCCAGAATAAAAAGTGCTTCGAGGGGGCACGTCGACGTACAGTTAGAACAATCACTAGTTGCGGGGGAATCCTACTCCCAGCTTCTGGAGGATGTCAATCTCTTCTATTTAGAGCCTCTAAGAGTTCGGAATGACTTAATAGAAGATTTCAGGACTATAACGGATCTGAGTGGGATAAATAGGGGTGATTTGTTCGTTTCTGCCTCTAAGCACGGCACCAGGGGACACGATCTTAGACAACAGACGGCACACTGAATGCTAGAAAACAGGCTGAGTTCTTTACAGATGTAGAAAAAAGACTGTCAGGGGATGCTGCTGAGTGCAATAATGTGCCAAATTTCAAAACGGCCCTGGATTTGCAGTGGAATGGAGCGTTTCCGGAACTAGTCCTGAGAACGAGAATTGAGCTAATAGGCCCCTGGTATTTTTGTCAGCGAAAGTTTGCCTGAGGATAAAAAGCCACCATGCAAGTTATGCTCTTCAGGCAAGACATCACACGCTCTTTGTTGTGAGTCAGGGGGACTCACCGAAAACACAACGATCGGGACGAACGATTCTTCTCGGCCACTTTTGCCCTGTACAAACTGAACTGAAGGGTAGTGAAATGACAGCCTCATGCCTGCTAATTTAGTTTTGCTTTCAATTTTGTCTCCCGTTGCTACGACCAAAACGCTCAAGTCGTGGTCCGGGTGAAGCCTGACCAACGGTTTAAGGCTCGATTCGCCGACTAATAAGCTTTACTGGTTTTGGATAGCACCTTGGAGCCTCAAGGCACCGCTTAGCCCAAATCAGTGCAGAGCTAAAATCAAGAACACTATTGCTCTGCAAATTCTACGATACTATTAGGGAGTAGAAGTATAAGCACAAACACGATCATACCTTTGACAGTGAGCCATGGTCAGTATCCAGCCAAAACGGCAGTCAAAAATAGGACAAAATCCTGTAAAAAAAGGAACGGTTGGCCGAGAAGAGTACGTGATAAGTACCTGTCCTGAAGTCCAAACAAATAAAACAAGTTCTTTACGCTTAATCAGACCCAAAGAGCAATTTCCTAAGCGTGGCAGCCAAAAATGAACGCAAACGAGCTGAATGTCTACGATCAGTCGAAGTGAGCGAGCAAGCAAGACCGAGGATAAATTAAGCAAAACTGTGTTGAATCAGCGCGGCTCACTACCGTATCAGCCGTCCGCAAAGTAATCTCAGTAAGAAAGCAAACCCGTGGAAAGAAAAAGGAGGTCCACCAAGAGTAGATTAATTGTTGACCGCAAAACAGTGTCATTATGGATTAGGTTAGAGAAAGTGGTCCAAAATTGGTCAAAGAGTATAGGAATGTAAGAAAAAGAAGAATTTTCCAATCAGCATTGACACCAAACCAATATATGTTCAAATCGACCTGTTTTCTCCTAAGCAGTGGTGAAAAAGTACTGTGTTTCAACTTTCTGTAGAACTAGGACGGAGGCTAAGAGACAAATTCGCAAACGTTTCGCTGGGCTGTCCAAACGGGGCTCATTATCTAAAACTGTATTGTGAAGTTATTCCGGCCTCTAGATTAAAACATTTATTTGCGGTTTATTAGGTATTGTTTTACAAACGTTGTATACAAAATATTGAGGCTCTTTGATATATGTTAGTTTTTGATCAATTTTCGTGTTCTCGTGTGTTTTTATACTCTCCGTCCTTCACTCGTATTCGAAGCTTGTTTAGAGTCAGAAGCCAATCTTAGTCTGCTCCAAGAAACTGAGCTTGATAATTTTATATAATTCTGCTCTTCTTGACCTTTCAAGTTTGTGCAATGTCTCATTGCTACCTGAGCTTTATACCTACGTTCAACTTTCCTTCACAAATTTTGTAAGCAAAATTACTTTAGCCCCTTGCTGCAATAGTTTTCTGTCTGGGATACACAGCCTTAGCCCAAGCAGCAAAATGCACTGTTACAAGCTGCCTACATCTTGATTGTGAGTTTAATTGCGTGCCTTGACCTCTTGACAGAAATGCCAGTTTCAAGGAGCGCAGGGGAATCTGGAGTTGGGTCCCTACAAACTGCGTAAGTGATGGCTGCAATAGAAACCTGTTTTACACGCAGGTAGCGTAGGAATTCACCAACTGCGTGTGCCGAAAGTAAACTATAGGTAGGTGAGGTGGGAATCATGGCCCAATCCTGAACTTTAGACGGCGAATTTGCGGAGAGAATTAGGCCGGCGGTGTAAAGGACATATAGCGAAATCCTTCGAAATGATCTGCTGGCTTTTTGAATGTGGCTACTTGATTTTACTTTGCTAAGCTCCTCCATAAACAACACGTTCGGGGGTTTGCTTGTTTGTGCGGGGCATTTGACTTTGACCTTAAACCATTTCTGACCTTCGTGTTTGAACCATGTGAACTTGAGTCTTTGGGTTCTATGATTAGGTCTATTTGGCCGCTTGCTTCAGATCTGCATATACTACACTTTTGTCATTTTCTGTACATTGCCGTAGAAGCTACCGATCAATCTTGTTCTGGTTTTCAAATTGGTGTGAATTGGCTTTGAGTCTCCCAAAATGCGGTTTTGTGTCTTATAGAAGTTAGTCCTGCTTTTTTCTGAAAAGCTCTGACCACTTAGGTCGTACCACATCTTGAAAGGCCTAGCTTGGTTCAATCCGATCTACGCGGCCTACGCTTTTCCTCGCGTACGATGATGATAAGCCATCTTGCCCGCTTGTTTCTTTTTTCACTTTCTAGCTTGCACTTGCGCTCACCGTGCGTTGCTCAAACATAGCTTTGTACGAGTTGTGCAGAGCCGTGAAGTCAAGGGATCAAAGATTCTGTTCACCACCTCGCAAGGCCTTAGAGAGGCCCCGCCTAGAGTGCGCAGAGTAGGTGTGCCCCACCTAGTAAGTGGGGGGCACCGATGCTTTGGGGAGGGTTCGAAGGAGGTTCACAAGAACGACTCCCGCTCTACGGGCAGTACGTTAGAAGTACAGGTTAGCACCGCTAAACTTCCCTCTTTGGCGCGCACTAGCAAGGAGTGACTTGACAAAGACAATGAAGTAACCAACAGGCCCGTCGATCACAAACAAGCCGCTGTTTGTCCGTTAGGGAAGCTCCACCCCCGATAACACGGGCCGGGACTCGTTAGATCAAAGGCCAGAATAAACATCAGAGCCCAATTTCTTTGTTCAAAGAAATTAATAGTTGGAATCAACTTCCTGCAGTGGAATTGGCAGCAAATACTCCCTCCGCTCAGAAACAAAAGCAAATTTGGCATGAGCAAGTTTCCCGAGATTGGCGGTGAAGCAGTGGGGCGTTTGCGGAGGATACTCTCGTCTCGTTCTGGCTTACGTTACTTCCTTTAACCTCCTCTTTTTATTGAACTGGACAGTATGATCCGGGTAACTCGCGCTTCTGAATATCCAACACTTATTCTATCTCATCAAAAGAGTGCGCCTGGAGGTCAGTAAATGCCTTGGGTTACCAAAGCATTCTTCCATCCAGATGTTGCGTTTTGAGCTTTCTTTGAGGGCCACCTTGATCTACGTCGTAGTTCCGGCTACCGGGAGATGACGGAAGCAGAAGCTCGTTGAAACTCCGACTACTTGTATTCATGATGGCTTTTGCTGCCAGTCCTGTACTCTGGTCAGAACCGATCTGTTCAAGCCTTGACCGGAAGCAGAAGGCTGAGGGGATCAGGTTTCCAACAGCTTGCAGACGAAAAGAAATATGAAGAAAAACGGGTGACCAAAAGTCTTACTTTAGTCACGTGCAACTGAAGTCTGCCCTTAAGAAGTCAGTTGGCAATGCAAACGGTGATCAAGGAAGACACGTCAAAGCCAGCTCCAGCTTGACGGGAGAGCTCAAGTTCCTCTTTCAGCGGGTCAGTTAGGTGAATGGTGGTGCACCAGATCGATCCTTAGATGTCCGGACCGGGGAGACGACCATAGAGATGCTGTGATAGATATCTCAGAAGTAGCCAAAATCCTAATCAGTTTGGAGACTTCCAAAAGAGCAGGACACGATGGCATTCACTCAGCAACCATGAAGCCGTTAGCGAAAGTACTCATAGCATCATTTTCCCTTCTACTTAAAGTACTGACGGAATGCAGAGTCATCCCGAATAACTGGATGGGGCACGCAGTGTGCCAATGCACAGGAGCCTCTATAGAAAAAATACCTGGAATATCGTTCGGTTCGCCTCACCTCAGTATTCCCAAGGGCGAGGGAGGTAATTTCAGGGGACAGTATAGCAGCCCGATTAAATATAAACTGTTTGGTGGCATCA
Source organism: Fasciola hepatica (assembly GCA_948099385.1). Classification (NCBI taxonomy): domain Eukaryota; kingdom Metazoa; phylum Platyhelminthes; class Trematoda; order Plagiorchiida; family Fasciolidae; genus Fasciola; species Fasciola hepatica. The sequence goes on from CANUEZ040000106.1 coordinate 4,115,528, forward strand.
AGTCAGCATAGGCTTGCAAGACGGCTGTTAGATCCGTCTAACCTCCTGAACTTCTCTGAAGAAATAACCGGAAAACTAAGTTCACTAGTGACCTGGCTGTACTTTTGAAATAGGTGTGAGTCTTGCATCTGTGCTGTTTGCCGATGAACTTTTAGTACTCTCGTGATATCTGTGAGTTTTAGTCCCGTATTCTGCCCCCATTCCCAAAAGAAATAGCCCATTATTGCTATGCCAGTGCTATTAGCCTTGGTTTGACGTATTTCCCAGCAACTGTATCTCGTTTTCCAAAGAAATGTCGGCTTGAGATATCTTCCGAATTATCAGGCCAAGGCGCCGCCCTCGTGAAACTGAATAGAGAGGCCTCTGTGGACTCAGAACCGTCCAAAATAGAATCCACTCAGCCACAGGCAGTCTGTCGCAGACAGCCAAGAACCAAGAGAAGTAGAATCCGGGACTTAAAAACACCATCGCACATGTTACCGCGGCTGAGGGGCTTTGAGGCTTCGACATCTGTGCTGAAAGCATTATTATTTGGGGTCGTATCGACAAGAACATTGGTCCCACCCAGAGAGAGGAACAAAAACTTGATCATACCTCATCGCCTAAGATTCCATCCCCGGCTGGGTGCTCCTGGCTCATTTCCAAACTGAGGGACAAATTTTAGGTTTACCTGTTAGTTTTACCTCACCGAAGTCAGCGTCTGGTTGTCCCACAGGGCAACCCAGAAAAGGAACGCTGGGGGCACAGCCCGAGGAGTCTCTTCGGATGGGCCTGTACACGTAATACTTCAAACTAGAAGACCATTAGTTATATCGGACACTAGATGGTCCAAAGCTTAGGCTCACCCTAGTTGCACAATCAAGGCCAGTCAAATCTGAAGACGAACCCACACCTTAAAAGAGTGATAGATGGCATCAAAGGGGTTGCTTCTGAATAGAAAAGCTGTCATCCAGATCTTACGCCCCTCTGACTGACAGCTTCGTTGATGCAGCCGGTGAACGCGATGAGCCCACGACCGGCAGCAGTGCAAACCACAAGAAAAAATCTAAACGTCCTAGGAAGAGGTCATCCACCCAGGGGGTTCAAAGGGTAGGGGTAGGTTTGCCCAGTGATCCGAAGACTCGGAACCCTTCCTCAAGCCCTCAGGATAAAGTGGGGCTGGAAGCTGCAGGTCATCCACCCAGCCATGGGCATCCTCTGATCAGCACCCCTGTAGGCTTGTGTGAGCAAACCAAACCTAGCTGCCCCCGTGTTTCTCACCTTTTGATGTCTAAGTCCCCAGACCCTTCGCCTCTGGGTAACAAGAACGGGATGCTACCTCAACACGCTTCTTATTCACGGTCCTCTGGGAATCAAGTCTCAAGCCAGTGTTTCCCCCGTCACTTCACCCGTTCCTGGCGCCTCAATCCTCCCTTCCACCTCCACGTTCCAACAATCCCATCCCAAGATCTCCCAAATTTGAGGCTACTTCAGCATCTCAAAAACGGCCGGTAAATTTTCCATCCACTAATTGTCTCAGACTTTGGAACTGAGGCGGGTAATGGTCAATGCAAAGCATCTTATTCTTGACATCACCGAGAGGTGGCTCACTTCGGACGACCATGAGGGCAAAAGACCTGCAATTGGTTAAGCACTGGTCCCTGAGGGCTCAGTGGGAGGTTGAGCTAGTGGTTTAGTCCTATATCCCAGTTCCCTGTTATCTCTAGGCTTTGTCTTATACTTGAATCCCATTCCTTTTGTAGACTGTTCGTAGAGAAGTTCTTTCAATAGGAGTCATCTACAGGCCTGCAGCTTGCACTGCTGAATCCCGCTATGAGCTCCCAGAAGAGGTACGTGAAATTAGGGCCTAACGGTCGTTTACGTATCTTTTATCACCAGATGATCCTAATGTCCCTGGGGTGAACTGTTTCAGGCTTCACCCTCCGGATGACAACTTCGGCGATTATCTGGTTAGGCGGGTAGTAGAGTGCAATTGGACCCAGTTAATCCAGTTTTACACCGGATACAGAGCGGAACTGAGCTGATCTCTTTTAGATCTCGTCATCACCAACGACAGTTCCTTCATAGGCATGGTCCCTCCTCTCTCTTCACTTGGAAGTGGCCGCATAGGAAAGAAATCTTAATTTGTAACTAGATGGCGCCAGGCTCAGTTCCTGAATTTGAGCATTAGATCCGATAAACGGAGTCACTTTCAACATGTATCAGGAATTATCCGCGGCTCCATTTTGCAAGCATCCGCTGAGACCTAGAAGTCGACGATGCCAGTGGGCTTATCAAGCAGTACCTTGGGGCTGCTGAACATCCGTCTGTATCAAAAGCTCGCAAAACTGACGGAAAGGAAATCTCACCTCCCAGAAGTGTTCGTCGGCTAGTAGAAGAAAGTACGCGACTGCTTGCACTTAAACGATCCACAGACATGATGACTGATGCGACTAACTTCGTCAAAAATCTATGCAAATCTAGAATCAGACAATACCTTCGAGGCCAGTAGAGATTTCCTTGCTTGATAGCGAATCAATACGTTTACTCTTTACCAACATCCTACGAGTTACCGACAGACCTTACCCTCTCCCTTCGACTTACATCTACCAGTCGGCTCTCCAACCACTTCAGGGCGAGTAGAAGAAGCCTCTAAGTTTCACTTCGGCTCCATTCTCGGTGCTTCTCCTACTATTGTGCATCTAGAGTTTCGAAACCCACTAGTTCACCCAACACTTGAAAACACTGAAATCTATTTCGCTGATGTATAGAAAAACAATGTTTTCCTAATCCTCATAGTTCCATGGGTCCGGGCATGATCCACCTTGAAATTCCTGAGGAAATAGCTGAAGTATTTTCTGTCCCCTACACTCTGCTTTTCCGTTAGTGTCTGGATGAGTGTGTGTTTCTCAGTAAATGGAGAATGGCAGCAATAACTCCTACTTCCGGACAAGGCAGCCGTCATCTTTCGGAGAGTTACGGGCCAATTAGTCTCACTGATGTGCCATGCGAGTTCTTATACGCAATCTGGAAACTGACATTCTAGATCATCTTTAGGGGCTTGGACTACTCGCTCCTTCCCAGCAAGGCTTCCTACACCACGGATCCTGCATCGGTAGTTAGCTGACTGGGAAAGACAGTCTAACAAGTATTTGGTTATGGGCGGATATCTCAAGCTGTTCTCACCGACTTTTCCAAAGCATTTGAGAGGGTGTCGCATGATCTTCTCCCGTTAAATTTATAAGGGGTATGGCACTTCGGGCAGCTACATCCGGTTATCAGCAGCTTTCTTGCCGATCAATTCTTCGAGGTTAAAACAAAGCCAACTTACTCCCCTTTTTCACCGGTCTCTATCAGATTCCTCGGGGATCAGTACTTTGCCCCCATTTTTCCTATCTGTATTAGTGACCTACCTGACGTCGTCCCGTCAACACAGCAATGTGTGCTGGCGATGTGACCGTAGGTGGATCTGATAAAATCGAACTGTGTGCAGCCGCGGCCGCAGAAAAAAACGCCGATCTTCTAAACTGGGTTGCCGATCAATACCGACGAGTGAATCTCAGTAACACTGGGCACAATTCCCGACCATCCCTCTTGCATCAATAGTATTGTTCAAATCAGCAATGTAGAACATCACAAACTACTAGGATTCTGGTTTTGTTAAAACCGTCCTTCCTCTTCTCGCTAAAGAAACTCCAGTACATCTGGTTTCCAAATTATCTACTTGGACAAACGTTGCCTCTCTAATATATGAAAAGAATATTCTCATCTCCCTCACAGAAAGTACATCCGTCCTGTGCTAGAATATGGCGATCAAGTGGTTCCACACCGGTCCTATCAAGTATAGAATCCTGCTGGAACGAGTCCAGAGGGGGAAACGAGATCCTTGCATGGCTTGCAAAGTACCCCATATCCAGCCCACTTGACTGAGCTTGATCTCTGTCCTTTGGAGGTAGGACGTATACGAGAAGATTCTTCCCTTATGTGCATCTTATTCTCTGCAGATTAAGTGGATCAATTTTTTCACGTCCAGGACCAGAAGCCCTAATTTGATATAGTAAAAAATTGTTTGAGTCCCGTCTTAACACTTCTGTGTGTCACCTGCAAGGAAGTATCTATTCGAACTAGTCTTCACGGGAAATGCTGGGGGCATCATGCAAAGCAACCCTTGAAGCCCTTTTGGATCATCACTTTGGGTTAAGTCCTGACCTACTCTCAACCTAATCTACCTCTCTTATCTGCCTTGTTTTAGCGTTGTTTTTTCTCTTATTTTCTTTCTAGCAGTTCCAGAAAAAAATCAAAAACAACCGGGAGAAATCAAAAACAAAAATTAAAAAATTAAACAAGTTGATAAATTATTCAGCATGCCAAACAGAGAAATAAGTGGGCGGTGACTTAAAAAAATAAAAAAAGACCGCGGTATATTATGTTTTCCTTTTTAACTGTTGTATCACCAAATATTTCCTAAGTTTTTCCTCTCTCTCTATTCCCCCTAAGATAAATGAAGGAAAGAAACTAATTTATACACATATTTATAGGTCAGTCGTGAGTAAATATGTGTTTACTTGTTGTCCCATTTTATAACCAGTGGCTTTTCTCTCTTGCTCTCACTTGCCGTCTCATGTTGTCCAGTTATTTTCAGCTCTCCACCTCAAATAAAAGAAGATACATACAAGGCCATGTAACTTTTGGGCTCAAGCCTTTCACCCGCGAACTATTTCAAGACTTCAACTAGACAGAGGGTCAAGGAGGAAACGTTATTTTGGTTACCAGTGGGCATTTAACCCTACAAACCATTTTTTCCTACTCACCAAACTAGAGACTTCCGGCTCAAAGCCTCAAGTTACTCCTCGAATCAGGGCTCCAAAACAGGTAGGAGCTTCCTGGCTGCAGTACAGGAGTGTTCCTATAGTGGGTTTCCTGCACAGCGGCTTACCACACGGTCTGATGCTGGGGCCCCTACTTGCCCTTGTGTTTGTAGATGACCTTGCCTTATGGTTAGAGAACTCCGTCTTCGTACTTGCGGATGATGCCAAAACAGCCGAGCTGATATCAAATGATTCCATCCGGTGGAAATGCATTTGGAAGACAACAGACAGATAGGAACTTCGGGGCATTTGGAGCCACTGGAGTAAAAGACGATAATCCCACGGGTTGTTAGAGTGAAAATCCTAACCCTGTAGTCCCTGGGGATTTCAACTCGAGTGAGAAATGTTGCACGGTAGTTTTGAAACCCCGTTATCTCTGGCTGCTTAGCTGAGCAGTGGCGACGAAAAAGCCGTGGGTTCTTTTGGCTATATACAAAGGAAGTTTTCGTACCCATCCGGAGAACTGCATCCAGGCTTGACGGCCGCCTGCGACCAAGGAAACTAAAACCATGGAGTTGATTAAGAGATTTTCAAGAAGCTGTGCTCCTAAATAAGAGAACACATTTATAAACACCCTATCAAAAGATCGAAGCTGTATCTACTGAAATGTGAGAAAAGTCACGGAGACCTCCTTGAAACTCTCAAAATGATGAGAGTGAATGCCATAGGTGTGGCAGTCAGGCTGTTATCGGTACCCAGTAGCAAAGAAGTAAATCGAGTACGTGCACCTAAATTACGGAAGGAGAGACGACTCGGTTGGCAGCAGAATGATTCTCTATTAAGGTAGCTACTAACAGGAGCGGACTACAGAAAGAAGCGGTTGCAGCATAGATAATAAGGGATTTGAGGAAAAAGCTCTGCCAGAAAATGGACAAAATGTTCTTACGAAAGAGAACCTAATACCAACATAACTTGGCTTGATCCTGCGTGGCAAGCGAAGATGGAGAACTCGTGACTTTAGTCAGATAAGGCCACATAAGAGAAGGGCACAAGTGAAACTGCCAAGAGGTACACACAATCGGGCAACTAAACAAGCTAAAGAAAGTATAATAGGACCTCAGAAGAACTATCCAAGGATGAATTTCCTGTAAGGCGGGTAACTGATCACTGCAGCCACTGCCGGAAAAATCAAATAGCCTAATGACTGCTTGTGCAGGAGAACCATCACCCTGACACTACAGAGCACAGGGATGGTGTCACGCGAATGGGGCGTGCAATAGGGAGCACGTTGTGGTTCGCCTTGTTATTGGCACGTGCGGGAAATTGTTTTTATTTGGAAATGTTGCTTAGGTGAAAGGGGTTGTGTCACGTTAGTTTATCAGTGGATGAAAAATCTCATCAATGTTTTATTAAGACATGATATGCTCATTTTGAAGAAAAACGAAAAGTGGGGCCTTCGCATGTCCCGTGTTAGAGAATTTGGTGAACGGACAACGTAGTATGAAGACTTTATTGGGATCACATCTGATAGACAAGGGGAATTCGATGGAGACGAGTATCGGTAATGGCAGACAAGAGCATGTTTTTCTGAGCCCAGCGGAAATATCTGTAAATACCTATTTGAAACCCTACCGGTAACACAGCTGACCTTGTGAAAGTTCAAAAAGTAGATGCTTTTGGGTGGAACTGAAGGTAAGTTCAGAAATCCAGGAACGTTAGAGGAGACAAAGGGGATCAGAAGTACAAGGCTTGGGAGTGTTTCTCAATCCGCATCCAGGGCTGGCAGGTGGACTAATGGCGAACTGACACCAACCTTGAAAACCTTTTTAGAAGACAAGGGTACAATCTGGTGGCCAAGTTGAGTTCGCTGACCGTGGCAGACGGCCTGCAAGCCCGGTGTGCGTCGACCATAACGAAGGATCTGGCCGCTGCCTGCACCCTGTGTATTGGTGTCCCTTTTCTATGAGGCTAAGTAGCCGTAATTATCAGGTAGTCTAAAGTTGAGCGATTAGGTATCAGGGGATCCCGGAATGTAACCAAGGAAGCATCAGTTGTGCAAGGCACGAATAGCAGATCGTCAGACAAACTCATAGGATAGGTTAGCAATCAATATAGTCTCGAGAGCATTGAAACCGCTCGAAGGGAAAATCATTCGCAAATGAAGGTCTAAAAATAAGTAAAACGTAGAGAAGTGCAATCTGGGGTGCTCACAACTGGGGATAAACGTCAGTCTATGTAAAAACTTTTCTCTTCAGTGAATCCTTGGGGCTAGCCACTTGAGAGTAGGAGGCAAACATAAATTGCGAAATGTTTTGCAGTTCTGTCCGCCACAGATCACTGGATCTTACATGAGTCAAAAGTCTGGAACATTCAAGTAGGATTAGCCTCCTGGCATGTTGGAGTTAATAATCGATAGGTTTTGGAAAATCGTAAGGGTTTTATCCAGTGCATTTCTAAACCGATGGCTGGACGAGGAGCTGCATGTGCCTAAAAAGAGCTAATTCCGTAATTTAGAGTAAACTTTGATGAAGAAACGTGACCCTAAGCTGGTGCTGATAGTGTGTCTGAAAGGGTAGGCACCCTGTAACGTAGTGGATACGTAGGAACAGGCTAGCCGCGTGACAGGCCAGAAGTATGTGGCCGACTAGGGAGGGTTTTATACAAAACCAAGAGGTTCAGGTTCATGTGACGAAGCCGCAAGGGTCTAGTTTGAAAACAAGCTTCCTTCTAAATTATTTAAGAGTGATCTTCCAGCAGGTAGCCGCCTGGCAATTATTTACCCGGCAGGTCCGATAACAATCCCGTCTGTTTCGAGCATACTAGGGAAGATTATCCGGCAGTACTCTAATAGGGGCCTGGTATAGTATTTACAGAGGGAAGGAATGTAGTTCCAAAGTCGAAGAGCGCAAAGTACTAGGTCTAGGCACTTTATGGCCTTCGCCACTTGGAAACCAAACATTCGGAAAAATTAAAAGCGCACAAACGGTCTAAGGCAGAACCCGGAGAAACTTGTCCGCAGGCAGTGGACAAACCAAAAATGGCAAAGGCGTAAAGAACAAATACTGGAAATCCTTCCAAATGTTCTACTCGCTCTGTGAATTTCACCATATTCAGCATTACCCTGAAAAGCTCGCTCATAAACCACACTCTTTCACGTTTTTTATCTATGTGAGACATTTGATTTTGGCCTTGAACCGTTTCTGACCGTCGTGCTTGAGCTGCGGGGCTTTGAACCTTTGGGTTTTACTGTGAAGCCCATTTGACGGCATATTTGATGTTAGTATATATTTGTACCCCTTGTGAATTTCAATTTGGTACCTTAGAAACTACGAATATATCTTGTTCTGGTTTTGGGATTCGTTTGAATTGTCTACGCGTTGCTCAATTTGCGAGAATTTACTTACAAACCGGCCCTCAACGTTTGTTGCAGGTTATACACAAGTATACCACACTAGTCAGTCGGAAAACTCATCTACTAAGTTGAGCCACATCTATGAAGTGCGGATGTCATAACTAGCGCTGGCAATAACCGAGGCAAGACGGCCGGGCTTAATAAAGCATACAATCCTTATGTCGTCGGAAAAAGAAATGAAGGAACTTGACCCATTGAGACGAATATGTCGTTTACGTACATGAGGAAGAGCAAAGGGCTGAGGACGCTTTCCCATGTGACATCGTTTTTAACACGTACGGGCTAAGAACAGTGTCCTTTTATCGTATCAATCTCAAGGCTTAAGACGGCTGAGAAGTGTTCAGAGGAGGTGGATCCATTGACGCCAAAGGATTGAATTCTGGTCAGAGGATGGGGGTGCGGCATGCGGTCAAAGTCCCTTGACCCATCCAGGTAAAGTGCCATAAGAACTATTCCTTTGCTTGCTGCCTCGGAGATATGGTTAAAGAATTCAAATTGGCATTTTGCGCAGGACCTTGAATAAAGGAAGCCATGTATGCGAGCAATGATGAGGTCTAGTCGAAAGGGGTACTTCGCTGTGTGATCTTGGAGGAATTTTTATTAGTCTCAGCATAATAGAGACGTGAATGATGGGAAGTTAGTGTGGTAAAAATGCGGTGGGCCTTTCGTGTGGCGTAGAGTCGTGAGTGAACACTTTCATTTTGTTGGCATCAAACTAGGGTTCGTTGATACAACAAACAAGCCGGGTGGTAGGTAAGGAAAGTGAGGTCCGGATTTACCTATTTCGGTGAGCGGTAGACCGTCATGTCCCCAACAAGAGGATGGTTTCAAGGGGGGTCAGTAATCGAGAAACATAAAATGTCAGACTCCACCATGGACAGGGTTAAGACGGTAGCGGGAAGGGGCGAGGAAGCTTCATTGTTGTAATGGATCGTAACTGAGACAAAGGATGAGATAGGGACCTTGCAGTGCGGAGGGATAGAGGAGGATACACTGTCCGCCAAAACTCTGAGCGGCACATCGCCAAGGGTGTCAGAGGTTCCAGCCTTGTGCAATGACGCCAGTTGAAGTGACCTATTTGTGTCGCGAAGCCTCCGGTTCTTGATCAAGCTGCTTAGTTTCTTCAATTCTCTGAAGAGCAGATGAGGCGCAAACAGGCCGAATGGGAGCTGAGAAGTAGTGTGAGATTTCATGAAATTGTGAAGTTTGGCATGTTTCATTTTCGTGCAGATAATACCGTATTTCCTGTCATTTTGTTGCTGGGAGAGGCAGGTGCTCTTATCAAAACTCTTAGTTAATAGCAGGATACAACTATTGGTAGTTTGTTGTGAATCAGAATGGGGAAAACCACTCCGGTCGGATCGTCTGCGGCGCTTCCAGTTAGGAAGAAAAGCGGATTTGGTGCAACGTTAGTTCGGAAGGGGGCTGTGGGTGGATAGGAATTCGGCTGTTGACCACATAGTGGTTGCTAACAGGAAGGTTTCGGGAGGTTGGAGCGACCACATGAGGGACACCATGGGTGGCAATCAAATATGAAATGCGGACAAGGTGTATCCACCTTCGTGCGGTACTACTTGGGGCACCTTGGTAGGTTAAAGTCACAGGCAATAATCCTTACATTTAAGGGCAGTAAGGAGAGGCATTCAAATGCACCATTTAGAGGCAGAGGTCCGGATAAATTTTCGCTGGATGGACGGTAAGCAAATACAATATGAAGCTGAGAGCCGAAAATGTGAACAGTAAGCCAAAGCTAGTCGGGATGAAGTCAAGTAGAGGGTACTGAGGTGTTGTCTCAGTAAAGGCCCGCTTGACGAACCTCCACCAAGTATTAATTAATATTAATTAATATTGGTATACTTCTCGGCCATGGTCGAGAAGCACGCGCTAACGCATGATCATGGTGTAACATGTTACTCAACATGGTGAAATATTCACAAAATTCTAAGTATGAAAGTCGAGAGTATCAGAGATGGAAAAACATAGACAGCAACAGTTTGAATGGATCATTCTGATAATGGTTTGCGCGACAGTTTTGAACCAGTTTCGAATCCGGGCTAGGCAGTGGTGCGCGGTGGAGATGTCGAAGAAATCGTTAACGCAGTGCTAAGGAGGCATTATGAACAAGAATGATGCAAGCCAAGGAAACCGGAGGCCAACTAAGGTTCTGCAGATGGAGTAAAGTTTTTTAACAAGAAGAAGAGGGGGGAAAATCGACGCATGCGAAGAGGATAGCGATCCATGAAGACAATGCAGACCCTGAATGACGGATTTACCGGAGTTTGAGAAACGGAATGAGCTTTGAATCAAGGGGACATGAGGCCAATTTCGTGAAAGTGAACTGGTGGATGTGGGAGAAACAGCAGTCCATAAAAAGGTAAGTTTAGATTCATGGCCAATAACATGTACTATTCAGAAATAAGAAGGCGCAACTGGAAGGTTCTCGAGAAGTGGAGAGTCAATTTCCAGCCGGCTACGGTTCGGAGGAAGGATAACCTGTGGTAACGGATAATAAAGTGGGAAAATCTTCGCATGGACTTCAGCGTTATTATGCTGTTTCACTGACAAATATATGTATGTGTTGATGCATTTGCCTTCAGTGTTATTTAGTGTCATTTCTGGCAATGTACGGCTTTGAATGCGTAAGTTTCTTCTGGCAGGGCACGGTATGTGTCGGTCGATCAGCCGAGTGTGGCTGTATATTATCGGCATGCGCGTGAACTGGAATTCGGGTTCGTTGCGTTAGAAAACGCTGAACGATCTGATAAGCAATTAGGGGTATCTCCTGTTGTGGGGTTTGATTTCAGATTCAGTTGCTATGGTAGGTTCTACTTGAGTTTCTATCCGTGCGAGTCAAAGCGGCATCCTTGGTTAGCCAATTTGGCGACTGAGATGGTGGGAGACAACGAACCTGAAATAAAGGGAGATTTCAGTCTGGACGTGGTTCCAGCTGTGGGTCATGATAATATATGAAGACAATAAACAATGGATTGGTTAGGTCTATGTGAGTAGGGCATGGGTAAAATAGACTCGCAGTGGATTTGAGCTATACTGCTGCAGGCCGACGAAGTTGCGTACACCGGCTTGGTAACTGTATGCGTTTAAAAGGATTTGTGATTTGCCCGTGAGCATGGCATCGCTGGGATACTAATAAAAGACCTAGGGCTTCACGGTTAAGAGTGGTTAGTAATGATAACCCTCGATACCGTTTGCTTACGCAGAACGTGGTTAGGCAACGAGGCGACAGGATAGGTTTGAAGTGACAGACTGAGCGAGTAGGACTAACGTACTGTTTGCGTGGCTCTATGCTGTTACTGTCTCTTTCAGTATAGTGGTTATTCTATACTGAGGAGTCAAAGTAGAAGGAACTATTGGGGTGACAGTAGTGATGCATTAGAGGTAATTGGTCACTTGTCTTGGAACATTGACGCGAGTTCATCTATGCTCTTCCTCGATAGTGCAATCGTACTGAGATTAAGCTCCAATGTGAGCAAGGAAATCTGATGCGGATATGATTGCATGGTTACTGTGGTATCTTTTTCGCTGTTATCGTGCTGCAAAGCAGGACTACACCGATGTGAGGACTGGTTTGGGGAACCGTGAGAGGTGGGTCCGAATTTTCGTCAGGAAAGCAAACTCTAACGGTCTACATTTGGTGCTCATGATAGGCGGCACAAGGGCCAGCTTCAGGTAGGGAGGTAGCACGATACACAACTACTGGCATCCAGCACGTGGCTCTCCAAGAATGATCCACACTTTTTAGACGTTATTATTATTCTTTTTTTAATGGTTTTATCACAGTCAGGTATCTGGCTGTCAGAGAAGGCGGAGCTGCTTTTGGTGGGCGACCACAGCTCCCACGCCCCGGCCGAAACATGGACCGCATGTAACAAGCCGCGTTGGGAATAGATCAACCACACCAGTCAATCCGTAGCGACACTACAACCCAGAGACATGGGTCACATGTGACAGGGCTGGTGTGCCTGGAAGACAAAACAGTGGGGTATATTTTTTTCTCACTTTTTTGTGCCAATGTCTTACTTTTTGGTGTTTATGTCTTATTGGTGGTCAACTCTGTGCAGGGAGACCATCACGGCCAGGAAGGTTTGCAGAAGTGCCGCGCTAACACTCGCCTTATCCGTGAAGTCAGAACACCCAGGCCGTTTACATGGGACAAAAAATGCAGGGGGAGGTAGGGTCAACCACAGCCTGTGATTATTCGATGGGGTTTATGTTCAACAAAACGCCAGTCTGCACAAAGATGGGGTACAACTTGCAGCACTGACAACGTGATTCGTCGGTACGATCCACAGATGGTTAGTAGTTTTGCTGGCTAAGTATCAAGTGTTGTATAGGCCTATCGTGGAGGATGCTAGAATTCTGTGATAGGGACAGAATTTGATCTGTGAATGTCTTATGGTGACTACTGGGTGGAGGTTGAGGAGTGTGACAGGTGCTGCGTCTTGGGTTAGAGACAGAGGCAAAAACCTAATAATAATCAGCACAGGAAATGTTCAAAGACTATCTTTCTTGCTTCCAGTGGTATTTCACAAATTCAAATACGACTTCTGAAGCACTGGCCTCAGTCGTGAGAGTTATTATGTTTAGGCATTGTAAACTGGTAGGTTTACGCTTAGGTGATGGCAATTACGTCGTATGGTGTGGCACATCCTAGATTATCAAGGGTTCGGGTTAGTATCCAACGCTTTCCTCATAAGCTCTGTCAAAAGACATATAAGGATTCGTAAGAGCTATCAGTTTTTGGATGTCCAGAGCTACGTGTAGTCTAGACTTAAACATATTTAGGGAATCTACGGAACGTACATCAGCTGGGAGTTTATTCCACAGAGTTGCATATTTCAGGGGGAAGAAGTTTTGCCTTAAGGATTTCCGAGAAGTAGGGATCGTTATACGGTGTTCCCTATTACGCAGCTGATGTGTCGAGTTTATACTGAACTGAACTTGGCTGGAGGATACAGCTTGTTTGTGGAGCAAAGTAAACAAAAATGCGAGGTTGAGTTTTATTCTCCTAAGCCATAGGGGATCAAGCCGCACGAGTGTACACCGCTGTCTGTAGGTCAGGGTCGTAGAAGGCCCAAACAGTTTTTTGGTAAATCGACGCTGTACATTCTCAATGTCGATAATGCCACGTTTATGCATATTTGAGAACACAAGTGTACAGTACTCTAGGGTTGGGCGAATATGAGTTTTGTATATCTCTAACTTACTGTTCGTGAGAAGAAAATTTCTCTGCAACAAGCCAAGGGACTTATTTGCCCGTGCAGTTATGTAGGAAGTGTGTTCAGAGAAATTGAAAGTGTAAGAATATTGCAGTCCAAGGTCTCTAATTGTTGGGGAATATGGGAGTGAGACACCGCCAATCTTAAGCGTATCATAAGGGATATTGCAGTTTAGCGAGAGATAACTGCTTTTGTTCACTGAAAATTCCATTTTCCAGCGATCACACCAGGAGGATAAGGACTGTACGTCGACCATGATGTTATTCAGTGCTGCAGGTAGGTCTCCTCGTTCGAATTCATAGACTATCTTCATATCATCGGCGAACAAGAAAATTTCGCCATAAGTGATGATATTGCAAATATCGTTTATATATAGTAAGAACAGCAGTGGTCCTAGAACACTACCTTGGATAACCCCGCTGTTTACTGGGTGGGGGTCTGATATCTGACCGTTGATGCAGGTAACTTGGTGACGGTCTTGTAGATAGGATTTAAACCAATTGAGTAGGGGGTTTTCAATACCGTATCCCCTGATCTTGTTGAGTAACTGCAGATGTGGCACTCTGTCGAAGGCTTTTGTCATATCAAGATAGATGATGACGAGTGCTCTGTCTTTGTCGGCAGCTGTTGTTACCAAATTTAGAAAGACAAATTGGCAGGTTGAACACGACCGTGATTTGAGAAATCCGTGCTGTCTTGGGCTGATGAGCTTATATGCAGAAAGGTAGTCGGTCAGGTAGTGTTTTACGACTTTTTCTAGCAGCCTCGAGATCATTGGCGTATGATTAATCGGGCGGTAATTGGCAATGTCATGCACTGCGCCTTTCTTGTGCCTGGGGATAATAATGGATTTCTTCCATTGGCTGGGGAAGGTCCGGTTTGCAGAGATAAATTATATAGGTTTAGTAGTAGTAGGGGAATATCCGGGCCGCCTAGAGCGAATATTGCTGACGGTAGGCCGTCAGGACCGGGGTAGTAGGTCGGTTTGAAGGTGTGAATGTATCTATTTATATCCGTAGTGGTAACCGTGATAGAACTTAGTGAGGAGTTTGTGACAGACGGGGTGACAAACTGGGTACACGATGGACTGAGAGACACGGTGGTTGTGAAGAAAGTATTAAACGTGTCAGCTATCTTTCGAGGTGAGGTTATGAGGTTATCAAAATGGATGATCTGTTTTATGCATCGAGTTGATTGTGGGGCACGATCCCTGTGTAGCCGGGCTAGCTCTTGAGATTTGTTTGGGTGGCGTAACGCTTTGGTTTCTTGCTTTAGTTGTAGGTCACGGGCCTTGCGGTGGATTTCGTGATAGAGGCGTTCCAGTCTGAAGACTGTAGAAAAGTCTCTATTTCGTTGGTACTGCCGTCGAAGCTCGTCGTGTTTCTGCTTTAGCCTGGCTATATGGTAACCTGCTGGTCTGGATGGATTGTAGGGGCGTGATATGTTTTCGATGCATGAGTGTAAATTTGGATAGAGGAGGTCAGCGGCGAACTGGGGATTTGCTGTTAGGAAGAACTCGTCCCAGTTTCTGGAGCGAATTTGGGAGGGAATATGGTCCCATTTAAAGTGACGGAAGGAGGGACCGTTACATGGTAGGCTAACAGTACGTGGCTTGACTTGAAATCTGCAACTGACGATTTTATGGTCGCTGCCTGTGTAGTCGTTTAGTACGGAGGCAGAGACGTTCGTGAGACCCAGGGTAAATATCAGATCAAGGATGTTATTCTTTCTGGTAGGTTGTTTTACATGTTGGGCCCACTGGCCCAGGCGAATGCATGAGGCAAATTGCAAATACTTGTAGGGGGCAGAAAAGGAGGACCAGTTTACGCCCGGGGCATTGAAGTCGCCTGCTATAAATTTACCTCCAAATGGCAGGTCAGCGATGTAATTAAATGCATCAATGATAGGATTAAATGTGGAAGTGTCATTTCTGGGGGGGTCGATATATACAACCGACAACTATGTTCATCTGGGATAAAGAAATTGTAAACCATATAGAATCTTCAACATTTGCGAGCACGGTATTTTCCAGTAGGGTGGCAGATAGGCTGCTCTTGACATACCCCACGCAACCTCCACCGCGGCGGTAGACTCGTTGAGTCCTGAAGGTTTGATAACCGATCAGTGATATTTGGTCAGAAGGTATGTTCTCGGTGAGCCAAGTCTCAGTAATCAGGATTATGTCGAAGTTGTGGACGACAGCCAGTCTTTTTATAGCGGAAAGCTTGTTCAAGATGGAACGGGAGTTGAATAGTGCTATGGTAAGCATTTCTGTAGGAGGCTTTGAAGCGTCAGTGGATTTGGTAGCCAGGGTGTGCGTGGCAGGGCGGTGATCAATGGGCGGGCCACCCATGCAGGAAGACAGGATGTGAGTTGCTACTTCCTTTTGGACAGCTCTATCCTTATCGCCGCACATTGTACATTGGGCCGAACACTCATGATTTTCAGCAGAGATTAACACTGGATGCTGAGGTGTTATTGTAACGCGGGCTAATAGATCTGGAGGGGAGTATGGTGACTCTAGGTGGGACCTTTGAGGCAAAACAGGTATGAATCGGGGGAGAGTTTGTAAGGATGCCAGGGGGTCAGCAAGGGGGCGGGGAGCAGTAGAGGAAGGGCAGCCATGGTTTTGATGGAGGCCTTGTGAGGAGAAGGACGAAAGGCAGGGTAAGTGGGATTTGAATGGAACAGGTATGATGTTTCGGATAGAGTTTGTTGAGGTGGGAGGCATCTCACAAGGCTCCATAGAAAGAGTGTGAGGGGGTGGAGTAGTAGCGAAAGGGCTGTTGATGAAAGGGGCCTTGGTGTGAAGGGTCAGTTGGCATAGCGTGCAGTGGTGTCGGAGTAGAATACGGCGATGTTGGGTGGTAGGGGAGCAGAGGATGTTGAAGCTGCGGAGGGTTAAGATGGGGCACACCATGAGGCGGAAAATGGTCGGGCGCGGGCCACATGTTGTGGTACCGGTTGGCAACGATGCTGGTGACTCGTCCTGCATGGTTCGAGTTTGGAGGTGGTACATTAAGTGGAAAATTTGTGATATGGTACTGCATCTGTGGACGTGAAGACGGCGGGGTCTGGGTTTGTGGGTGTGGGATGTAGCAGTGGGGTACGCGGATCTCCGGGGGACCAAATAAATGCGCTGGTGGACTAGCGCCAGGGTGAGCGACGAGATTTCGTGTGTATGGCCGAGGTGGGGGTCGTGAATGGGTAGTAGGCCGGTTAGCTGGAGCGCGAGAGGTCATATGTCGACTGTCGATTAAAGATGGGAGCGTGCCAATGTCAGTGCAGACGAGGTTTTGGCCTCTGGGAGCAACAGGTGACGAGGGTGACGTTGTGGCCGAAGCGCTGGGAGACAACGTTGCAGTTGGCTGGTTGGTGCGGGGTGGCGTGTTTGAAGCTGGCGGTTTATTTGCTCGTTTGGCAGACAGACCAGAGCGTGGATGGCTGCTTGCAGAGAGAGGGGGTTGTATTGCTCGGCTGTGGGTAGACAGTGGTGGAGACTGGAGTGCAACATGGAGCCTTTTTGGTGGACGTTGAGGTGTTGGAGGTGAACGGGACGAATCTAGGTCCACATTTTGAGCTGGTGCACTGGTTAGCGGGAGTGGTAACGAGTTGTTTACGGTGAGAGGTTTCTCAGGGGAGCTTTGTGGCACTGGGTCAGACGGTGGTGGGAGTACTTGGATGCTGGCATTCGATCTAAGGACCTCCCTCTGCAGAGGGGTTTTGTCTGGAGCAATTTTTATATTTTAAAGTGATGTGGATTTTGCGATGGACTCTCTCTTTCTGACGAATTCCACGGCAGTGCTCTCTTCTAGAAATTGAAACAGTAGCGGGCACATGTTTCGATGTGACCGTTTTCTGAGTCTTTTGCAGTAGCACTCGTGGTGTGACATATCACATGCCATGAGCAATGACTGTTTGACCGAGGAAAGGGGCAAACGATCTGGAACATTAAAAACAACGGCATTTTTAGAATTTTTATCCGTCTATGGACTTCAGATGCAACAGAGTCCAGGAAGTGGCCGGCTGATAGGAGACTTTCAGTGTTTGGATGTTTTAAAGGATCAACAATATATGCTAGTGGCAGCAGCATGGTCAGTGCATCGTCCATGGATCGTGACTGTTTCTCTAAGGACGATAAGTTATCCTAAAGCGCATTATATTTGTTACTGGCTTCACTGTATATATCGACCAGTGGTACTGAACACGGCAAGGAGGAGGTAGAAAGTCGGGGGCGCTTAGTGCTTGTAAGTGGAGTTCGGTTTGCCGCTCGGTGAATGAGGCGATTTGAAGTCGATCTAGGCATGATATTTGAAAGAACTTTGATAGAAGTGGATTCGCAGGTCAAATACTAACCTCAGATTTTACTGTTTAGAAAAAAACCTGATTTATTTTAGCTAATGTGGATGTCTTGCAAAGCTGTTTGTGAACTACTTCCCTAGATACATCAGTGGAAACTATACCAATAACAGCACGGCTAGTGACGTGGTGTAGCGCAGGACACTAGAGCCTACGAGACAATTCTGGTCCGTTGGAATTTCAGTTCAGTTCGGTTCAGTCTGCACAGGACAGGTAATGGCCACGGCCAATCGAGCGTCCAGAATTCCTTCGATGGTATGCACACCAGTTATGCACCCACCACTGCCGAGTGTATTTCGTCGAATCCCCGCTAAAAATGAGAGGGAAACGGAAAATCTCATCGCACATCAACTGCGAGAGACATTATGCATCGTGAGCGTTCACTGAGACAGTATGCAATGAGGGAAAAAGTCTGCTAAAACATACTCCAGAAGGACCACAGTGCTACCCGTCATCCATCTAGTTGATATTCTTAAGGCTCACTACAAGGAAAGATCTCGTACCACTTGCGATCAAGGGCACATTTGAAGGATTGGACTGTCTGCAGATCTACCATTTCACCAGGCAGACCGTTCCAACTGTTCACAACCCTGTTGCTGAAGAAGTGCGATCTAGCCATCAACCTAGATCGGGCTTTTATCAACTTCTTTTCGTGTCCCCTTGTTCTGGAGTCTACGGCCAATTGGAATAGACTATCTGGTCTGAGGCCAGAAAAGCCCTTCATTACCTTGAACGTTTCTATGAGATCTCCTCGACTTCTCCTCCTTTCCAACGAGAAGAGATTCAGGTCACAGAGTCTTTGCTAAAATGTCATTGATTAACCAAGTTTCAGTTATTGAAACGATGTAATGGGAATTTTCTGCGGGATATCGTAAATGGACGATTCTGTTTATGACGAATCTACTATCAGAAAGAATTAACGAGATACTGTGATTATTACTTGGTGTTGGAAGCTTTCGTTGGTGGCATAGATTGTGTAATAAGAAACTGTTTGGAATCGTGGTCTGCAGCGAGGTATTACAAGGAAGACAAATTGGCGCTGAGAAATGGGGCTTCCAGTCTAAAAGCTGTATGGTACTGAGGTGAGCAACGGAAAGCAGGACGGCAGGTGGTGCTGTGGTGTTCGGCTGTGCCTAAATGCAGTGTGGGTGGATTCTTTAAAATTGTGGGTTGGCAGGTTAATAGGGAGTAAACGGTGTCGGCAAGGTGTGAAGGGTCGTGAAAAAGAAAGCCCGAGGAAAGTGGTTCTCCAGACACCAGTAATTTAGCAAGCCGAGGCCTGTTTGGGATGGTGAAAGGAAGAGAGGATGGGGAAGTACCGGTGACAGCACTAAGTAGTGCTTGCTGAATATTGCCGCACAGGCTTTATGGGGATAACCCTGTTTGGTTGGTGGGTATGGGCGAAAAAGCGTTGGGGCACCACAGGTGAATGGGAGGTTACGCGGGGCACTGAGATAGCAGTGGCGTGGTGGGGGTTGCAGGTACGATAATGCAGGATGAGCTGGATAGTCATTTAAGGGAGGAGGAATCTTGGCACTGGAAGCGTACAAAAGGTTGGTGCTATCGGCGGGATGTATGAAAGAGAAAAAGCCGGATGATACTTATCCATGAAAAACGTCTGGATGAACGTTTTGCTGGATGTGTCAAAACACTGCCATGAAGCGGCTGAGGTGGGTAGCCCAGGGATGCGGTGCGTGAGAGATCGGTCATTTTTGATGTTAGACTTAGCCTAACCTCAACAAAAACTGATGGATTTTGTGCTCTACATTGTGCTGACTTCAGCCTATCGAGGAGGCATTTGGTGGAGGGCCTACTAGAGACCGAGACAAGCTGATGAGGCCGGTTAGACTTGAATTAAGGCAATCTGCGATTCAAGTTAGGAGTATTCCACATCTTGGATAGACCGAGAGCTCTGACCAAATCCACACCGTTGGCGGCTTTTATGGGTTGTGGGGTTAGATGGCGTAAATTCCAAAAGGATGCGGGGACTTAGAAGCGTACCTGAGTTAGAGCCTACGCAGGGTTTTTTGCTAGATGATTGAATGAGTGAGAGGGAGATTGTTGAGTCCAGGCCTACCTTGAATAGATGCGGCTGAGAGTTCGGACCCGATGGATCGATTTTATACTTTCCTAGTTTACCCGGTAGTGCTGTGAAGACCCATTGTTTGAGTTGCCACGCACAGCAGAACTTTTGCCATGAGAGATAAACATTTCTTCCTGGTGGTGTTTTGTCAGCAGTAATCTTGATATCCTTGAATCGGGATTTGAAGACGACCAAGATCCGATTTTTGATGAATCCCTTTGATTTTTCTCTTCATGGAACTGGAGTTAAGCGGGCAGGCTGTACACTGGGTCTTTTTTCGCAGCCCGATTTATTGACACGAATGGATTGCATGCTTCAAGCACTCATGGTGCTGTATCTGGTTTAACCTGGCGGATTACCGTCAGAGCACTGCTCTGATGCAGCTTTTGGCCTTTGGACAGTTCTGGTGGCTATGGACTCAATGAAGCAATCAGCTTTTATACGATCTTGGGTGGCCGGATCTGCAGTGTGGTCAGCCACTTGGCTGGGGTAGGTTATGTTAGGCAGTTTTATCGGTGGACAGTGACCGGCTGGTGAGGTTTAGAAGGTCGCGTTCTATGGTCCCAATTCCTCCATTTGTATTATCAAACACATTAACCTGACAAGTGGAGCAGGAAGTCATGAAGGACATTGTTTAGGTGATGCTTCCGGGCAGAATTCTGTGGTTTGACCTCCAACCGTCCATTCTGGCCTAATTCTGACCCTGTAGCTTGTATCGGGTGGTAGATAAAAGCTGTAATAATAGCTTTGCAAAGGGGTCCTTGCTCAAATTTTTCGTACAAAAACGAGTGGAAAACTATAGAAATAAAGTGAGTTGAAGTACTGGATCGTCAAGATAGAAAACACGTCGTAAACGCTGACTTGAAGAACAGTCCGCAGCGGGAAGAGGATTCTAATAGTGTGAGAAAGATAGTTTAGAGATTGAAGCTAAGGGGAACATGTTGGGTACGGAATGTTAAACAGGGCTTCCATTTTACAGTAAACGAGGATCGCTAATGGGGTAGAAACTTGATGGGGAAAATGGAGGGTTCGATATAAAGCATTTTTCTTGACTTCTCTTAGTATTTTAAGGGCTAACAACTTCTAAGGTGGTGTATGACAACAAACTGCGGCTATATTTTACGCACTCGCCGTAAAGCAGCACAGATAATTATACCATTAGGTCGTTTTTTCCAGTTGGATAGTATTATCTACCTTAGGGTCCGTAATAACACTTCTAAACAGTAGAAAAAGACCGAAAATCGAGACGACTCGGCTTTGGTGATCAGCTAACGTAGAAATTGTCTGTATCCATATAAAACTGGACATCGATGTTTGGATTAAGAATTGCGTGAATAAATGAACGATAGGTTAGGAACAGAAGAATCTCAGTCTAAAAACGAGAGCAGGAGGGACAATCTGGATATAGCTTTCCGGAATGAATACTCAAACTCCGTAGGATCTAGGTTCTGCTGCCCTTGGTGAGGATATAAGTTCCGGGTGACCCAAGTTCCCACAGGTATATACTCAACCTTCTTGGTTGGAGTTATACGCAGCTCAAGTCTTCACTCTGTCTCGACGGCCCATAAAATCTAGACCTACTTTTCCATCTCTTGCTTGCATTCATGGAAATTTGAAGTGGTGATATTGGCAGCAAACAGATGAAAGTTTGACTAGCAACCCACATTGGTGCATCACTTTCCACTTTTCCGAAAGTAAAAAATCTGCTCAACGATTTCGTATTTACGTCCGCCATTGATTAACCGACACATATCCTTCACCCCGCCAGACGAACTATACCCATAGAATATAAAACGTTACCAGTAATGACGCCGAATAACACTGAGGCTCAATGCGTCAATGCACATCTATATATGTATATATATTTGTCAGTGAAACAGCGTAATATTTCCCAAGTCAAGGCGGAGATTTTCCACGCTAGTATCTGTTGCAACAGACCAATTTTCCCTCGATCCGTGTCCGGCTGGTAATTGATCCTCCACTTTTCCAGGGCCCTCCAGTTGCACTTTCACATTTCTGAATGGTACAAGTAACTGATTCTGAAATTTAACTCACCCTCATACGGACCTTGGTTACTTCCACATTCACCAAAGTACACAAATTTTCATTCAAAAATTGGTTTCATGTCTCCTTGTTTCATAACTCATTCCTTTTCTTGAACCCCGGTAGAACCGACATTCAGGGTGTGCGTCGGCTTTATGGTTTGCTATTCTCTTTGCAAGCATCAATTTCCCCGAGTGCACTTCCATACAATCTCTTTTTATTCCTATCTGAAACTTTGCTGTTCGCAGATACCCGGTTAACCGCCGTTTTTCATGGCTTGCATCATTTCTGTTGATAATGCAACTTCAGCAGCACGAATGAACTTCCTATTCGATATCCCCACTGTGCGCCACCGCCCAGCGCGAAACCGAAACCGGTTCAAAGCTGGAGCGGAAACCATTATTAGTGTGATCCACATAAACTATCGCTGGCTATGTTTTTCTACAGCTGGCCCTCTTGACTTTTATACCTGAATTTTGTGATTATTTCATTTTACTGAATAACGCTTTACACCATGATCATGCGCCTGCGTGTGTGTCTCGACCACAGCCGAGAAATATACCAATATACCAATATACCAATACCACCTGGGCAATCTCTTTTTCCACAGATGAGTCCTTCACTGGGTATTTAACTGACTCAGCCGATATTCGGTGGCTAAACGTTAAAAGGGTAATCCTCGAGGGATGTTTCTTGTTCTTCGTCCTCAAATTCACTCCTTCCATCGTCTGGTTTTCAATCCTGAGCCATTCTATTTCCAGCGGAGCTCTATGGCTGGTTATTGTTTCCCTTGGAAACTTTTCTTCCTCAAGGTGAACAAAATTTCCGTCAATTCTTTTTGATTATGTCGTTGCGCAGTCGCTTTTTTGTAATATTTGAGTAAGGGTCTACTAATTCCAACCAGCTCAACCCTGACCCTGTCGGCTTGGCCACCAGACCTTGGGTTCAAATTTGCCGGGCGCCACCATAAAGAGCATCTTAGATACTTTCTCCTATACTGTATCGAGTGCGCGCACCTGAATCACCCTCTTGGAATCCGGATTCTGCTTCCAAGTGTACCGTTTGATCTTGGGTTGCGGCATGGCTCGGGATTATCCGAAATGAACCATTATCACTATCGTTATCATTAGTCCAAAGTGTTCAGAGGATAATTCAAAAGTAGAAGTTCAGTGTGTCTGTAAATCTCCTCGTTTCCTGGTAAATGCGGAGGCTCAAAGGAGGTCCTTCTTGGAATTTATGGCAAGCATGCGGCCCTGCCGTAAAATGCTGAATTTTTTTGTTTGTGGGGCTCTTGAAAGTTACTTCATTCGCTGAAGAAACGGAACCTTTACACCAATTTAGGGCCCATCATCGCCCCTGATGAACTTCCTGAGGAAGATGCTTTAAAATCTGAGGCCTTTGGTACTATCGCTTATTTAGGTTGCATCCCTCAAATTGCCCAACGGTGGAGCCTGAGGAAGAGAGTCTTTCTAAAGGGTTTAGGTCGATCTTGGCTAACCCGGTGGCCAGAGCTAGAGAGTGCAAAGGCGAAGACCCACTTCAGTCAGTCTTCAGGCTTAGTAAGAATCCCAAAGCATGCTTTACGGTGAAGTAGCAAAAAAATAGGGAACCAAAGCTGCAAACTGGCTTGTCACAACCAGGCCTTCCCATGGACATCGCTCTGAAAAATAATCTCAGCTGCTTAGGCAACTGAATCTCCGAGCTTGATACAGGAGGGAATTTTTTCCCAGTCACTGGCTAAACCTCAAGCCAAGACTGAGATCCCTCTCAGAAGAGTCAGAAAAGTGGTGGTCAGAGGCAAGCTCGGACTAGCAATGATAGAAGAAAGAGGACAGATTGGGCAGCAAGGCTTTACTTGGTCAGTCTCATGATGCTGATTGGAATTCTCAGCCAAGTGGCCATAAAGAGCTTCTTCCGGCCTGAAAATGCGGTCTTCCTCAAGAGAGACAAGATGAGGGACCCGGGTTTGCTGTTGCGAAACTTGTTGACCCCAAGTGTCCAGTAGAATTTTGGTTGCCACAGGCAAGATTCAGACAGCCGCCGGGGGGCAGCCCCAGTTCAGTCCGATGTCTCACCTCTTCTACGTACAAAAGGGCCCGCAATATTACCAAGTTACCCCATTGGAATCAACAGTGCTACTCCCTACTCACCAACAGTCCGGTAGCTCAACTGAAACTGCTGTCTTGCCCTTATCCAGGAAAAATAAAAGTGGAAAGCGAGATCGCCATCGAGAAGCAAGCGAAGAACGTGAGCGGCCCAGCCCCAACAGGAGTGTGACCTTCACATGCTGGAGCGAAGTGAACCTTCGGAAAAAGAGGCCCAGGGGTTACTGAAAATCCGGTAGAAACGGAATAAATCCTCTGATCTGAGTCTCGACCGGCTGAAACCTTTCGACACTGCGAGTAAAGGACTGCTAAATTAGCGGCTGCTACCTACTTACAAAAGAGAAGCAAGGACGGGTAACAACTTGAGGGAACTCGAAGCTCGCTCAATGTGTGTAGATGTGACAATGGTTACCAAAATCCTGGTTTAACCCAAGGAGGATATCGAGTATCAAATTCTTCCAGCCGCAAGGAAAGTCCGCGTGGACAGCGGGAAGCGGGGCCTTTGCTTTCTACTTGAGGGCGACTTGAAGAGTGTAAAAGGAGCAAGATACGTCTATCTCTTACACAGGCAGTTTTGGATAGGGAGAAGGCCTACTGTGCTGCGCTGAGAACTGGGTGTACGGCAGCATGTTGTCTCCAACAGAGGAAAGTGACCAGCTAGCACACCACTTACGGCCCGTCACACACCCACAGCAAGGTCCTGGTATTGAAATGCCCAAAACTCACAGGGCTGAAAAAAAAGGGCTCCCAAAAAATCATTCCCACAGCCCGATGGGCTACATAGCAAGGGTCTGAAGCAGCACGTTACCGAAGAGACCATATAAGGGCATGGACAGTATCTGCCTACTCTGGATACTTCGATCGCAAGAAACTTGGAAGAGGCTGCAGACCTTCGTGGTGAAGTCCCCTTAAGATAGAATAATCACGGAGTTCTTGCTTAACACCTAACTGGGTTAGAACAGAACTCCCGGAGGAAGAGACACGGCTACTACTGGTGGGCCCCGTAGTTTCGAAGGGACCTAAAACTGAGTTCGAACTTGAGGTGGGGATATTTTTGAGTGGCTGTGCAGTAACATTAGGGATGACGTCCACTCACTGACCCAAAGCTTGGCACCTCTTAGGAAGGTTAACCAGCAGGATGCGCCGTGGAGAACGTTTGAGCAACACTTATGAAAGTGCGAATTCCAAATCCAGAAAAAGATTTATTCGCCGTTTCTACGATAGATATTCATGGAACGGACAGATTTAGGAGCAAGTACACGTCAAGTATTAGATCACATGGACTCAAAAACAAAGTCGAAGCCACGGCTTGGCGAGGTGAGCACGCGGGTCGATCGGGGCGAAAACGGGCCACGTTCAAAGGGTAATATGGCGCTAACGCTAACAGACAGATGTCAGCTTACCAGTATGGGGGGGGGCGAACAGACAAATTTATATAGTCCAGTTATATCAAAATACCGGAGTGCTTTACCAGTTTTGGAGGGCATTTCACATCTGACACAAACGTGCTCAGTCACATTGAGCTAGTCGGATCCGGAAAGTTACCCTGAAGGAGGAATCGGATACCCAAAAGGTGGTGGTCGTAGACAGTAACTACAATATTTAACGGAAAGAACTCAACCAAGTGAGGCTCAAAAAGAATATACAATTACGAGGAGTGCCCGGCCATAGAAGCCCAAATTAACCTGAAGAAATAGAAAAATTACGCGCGGTTCTGGGCGGCTGTAGGAGTGGGCACTGGAAGCCTAAGGTATTCCCAGTGTCGGGGAGCCTCCGACAATCTTGAGGGGCAGAGGTCCTTCGGCGTCACTTCCAGGGGATTCACAGACTCGAAAGCTGGACATCAGACCATCCGCTGCTTGCCTCCGCGGCTTCCCCCAGAAGCAGGAAGAAGCCACCGCAGTGATCAATGTACTCATTATCCTCAGTGGCCTGAAACTGACCAAGTCGGAGGGGCCAAACTGCACCAATCCGCCAATCGTCCAGCCTCTGGCAAAGTAATTGGTCTGGCCGCTGACAGTGCTATCCAAAGCGTCCCATGAGAAACATTGCATACTGCGGGTTTGCTCAAGAAGACTGTCATCGCAATTCACAAATCCGGGAAGGAGGATGCTTGTCTCAACTACAAGGCAAATAGTTTAACTGCAGCGTAGTTGAAGGCAATGGAGAAGGTTTTATGGGGCGGGGCTGACATCTTAGTGATTGCTCATAGATTGACTGCAAGAAGCCAGCAGGAGTGCGTTCGTTAACGGTTTTGCTTGTCAATATCTTATTTGTGTCATGGACGAAGTTAACCGAGTGTTGAACCAGTGTGATAAAATAAGTCCCCCGCCTCGACTTCCAGAATAATTTCGACCCAGATGACTACTGTTGGCAGCTAACGAAGCTGAATGCCTTCTGTCTGTGTCGGAAAGCTGCTTAGAGGATCCATAGTTCCATTACGGGTAGGATTTTTCTGGTCTAAGTGGAGCACGGCGTATCTTAGAAAGAAGGTTTTCTCAGCGGTGTACTTCAGGAAACAACCGTCGGACCTATGCTGTTCACCATACTCACAAACGACTTGATCATAGGCCTGAAAGCCCGGTGCTTTACGTCTTGGGCTGGAGCGAAGGTATTTGTTCCCGCGGTGACAGATTCTGTGCTACCGGCCCCAAATGCAGCCCATCACCGGTCAGCCGTGTGGGACTCATCAGTAGAAGGCAATATGCTCATCCGACAAGAGTGTGACAGGAAACTTTAATCGACTAGATATCTTAAGGGGGCAAGTGAACACACTGAGATCAAAGTGATAACGGCAAATGACCTAATGGCAACCACATCGGACAACCCCTGGCCTACAGAGCTCCCTTAAGCTGCTACCCAAAAAGCCTTCAGATAGTTTTACCGGCTCAAGACAGCCGTAGGGTCCATGAAACCCGAGGTTGTGTGGCCGTTTATAGAAAGTCTCATTTGATCGCTCTTGGAATAATCTCCAGCGGTGGCAGCACTCCCTTACAAAGGGCATCAAGCGCCTCGAACGGGTTCAATAAAGTTTCGCCGTGAGGTTTGCTGAGCTGAGGGGCCCTGCCAATGAGGGGAGACTCAAGGCATTACCTAATACTCGCATGAGCGCAGAAGGCATAGGAGCAACACAACAAAACCTTATGTGACCCTCGAGCAGTGCGTTGATCTTCCAGAGTTGACTCCAACATGGCTGAACCAGACCAACGGTGGGGTCAACACTGGGTACAAATTGTAAAGAACAAATACTGAAAATCCTTTCAAATGTTCCACGTATTTTGTAAACCTGACTATATTTGCAATTACTTTGAAAATCTCGTCCATATACCGCACTTTTGCACGTTCTTTCGTTCATATGAGACGTGAATTTAGCCTTGAACCGCTTCTGACTGTCGTGCTTGAGCCAAGGGACTTTGAACCATTGGGTTGCTTTGCTGAATCTACTTGACAGCATACTCGAGGTTTGTACACATTTGTACCTTTGATAAATTTCAACTTGACACCGTAGAAACTACGAATCAAACTTAATCTGGTTTTGGGAATCGCTTGAATAGGCAAAGCTTTTCTCGATTTGCGCGAATTGTGATTTACACTTATAAGGGTGGACAAATGAGATTTTCAAGTTGCTCGTGAGTAATAATATAATATAATAATATCGTTTTATTTCGAAAACGCCCGAAACATGCCATGTGCGTGATCTTGTTGATACAGGTGATGGAATGAGCAGATATAATTCATGAAAATGTGGAAACTCTCAAGAAAATATAGGATAAAATGGCTCAGAGGGGGGAAAAGAGTGGGATGAAGATAGGATGAATGTGTGCACACCATGGAGATTGTGAGGGGTTTAAATGAACTCAAGGGCTGATATGAATAGACGACCGGTGAGTTTGAAAGTCAGAGTCAGATGAGGAGTATGACTGGTCCGGGTAAATACATCTGAAGGCCAACTGGTAAACATGAGAAAGGCTAGAAATCGGTATAATGAACTGCAGTAGCGGGAGACGATGGAGAAAAAAGTGAGGAGCACTGCAGTGGATTAGATATCAATGAAGCATTGGTACTCTGCAGTGAATTGTCGGCTTACAGGGCACAAAACTCATCGGTAAACAGGCAGCCAGCAATGCAGGACGTAGAGAGTTGATCAGATGACAAAAACAATTTAGATGGATTGGATACGGTAGGTGTGAGGCACAGATGTAGAGTTGATGGATGTATATGATGACGGTCTTTGGGATGATAGCAAGAGAAACGGCCTGTGAGGAACTGCAAGATGCGGAGCGCGTGCACAAATACATATAAGCGCAAGTTTATATATATATATATATATATATATATATATGTATAGATATAAGAGAAGCAGGAGCAATAACAATGGGGTCGTAGAAAGAAATTATCATCATTGGGAGGGGTAGGTAAGGTTAGATCTAATGGTTGTAGAATTAACTTTGGAATATCGTGGTGGATCATCTTCATGACAGATGCACATGGCAGCCCAAAGGACAGAAAAATAGAATGCGGAATCACAGAAGTGATGAAGATTGTGAGGAGCAGTTCATGGAAGAGTGAAGATGAAAGATAGGATCGAGGAGAACAGGTAAGAAAGGGTCTAATTATTTGATCAGTGCAGGTGCGACATGTGGTGATGAACCAGGTGAATCGGGTAGTGACAGATCAAACGATTTGGAACTGTGAAAGAACATCATAACTTGACGGTGCCTTCACAATCGGTGGAACATGGAAAGGCAGACCAAACTCAAAGGCACACAAGAAATGCCTGTGGCCCAGTAGGGGATATCTGAAAACCGAAAGGCATGCATGGAAGGGGGTGAAAATTGATATGGGGAAGGGTGGTAGTGGGAGACGGTGGAGAAAAAAGTGGGATCCGTTGCTAGGCAATATATTGTAATAAGCCTGTGCTACTCTGCAGTAGATGGCCAGCGGACAGGGAACAAAACTCATTGTAAAACAGGTAGCGGACATTGGAATAAGTAAAGGGCGGTGCGGACGGCAAGAAGAAGCACAAAAGTGATGCCGGCCGTGAAAAACAGATGATAAACGAGGGAAGATGAACTATAGGATCGAAGAGATCAGGTGAAAATGGGTCTAATTATTTGATCAGTGCAGGTATGACATGTGGTGACGGACCAGAGTAACCAGGTAGTGACAGATCAAACGATTTGGAACTGTAAAAGAACATGATGACGTGAAGTTTTCCTTACAGTCGGTGGGACATGGAAAAGCGGACCACACTGGAAGGCACAGCCAAATGCCTGTAGCGAGCAATAAACGGATCAAGGGATGATAGCAATGACCTAGGAGATACAGGTAAAAAGTGACCAATAAGATCATTTTGCTGCAGATAAAACACGAAGGAGGCGGAGAGAGAAGCAGGAAGCCTCAAGATAAGTGAACCAGTAATAGAACGAAAAGTCCAAAAAAATGAATGCGCAACGGCGTTGCGGCAATGGACCTGGAGAGCTGTGTGCCAGCAGAAAACTGAACGGGTGGATACTAATCGGGACACTGCCTAATGGAAAGAACCGCAGAAGAATCGCGGAGCCAAGAAAAGAAAATATGGTGGTGGTGATTAGATAATAAATGCGACTGCAAAAGAAGCGAAGTTTGTAGCGGCAAATTCTAATATGCGGATTGGTCATGGGTGAGGGTTTGATTGGTGAATAATGGCATTGGGCATGAGGAGGGAGGACAAGGATGGATTTAGCAGAACGACGGGTGTAATAATGCTATCAATGGGCATTCCAAGCAGAGGGTAATACCAAGCGCTTAAAGAATGGAAGCCAGCAATGACGGCAGGTGGGAAATGAGACATTGGCGAGCTTCGGCAGAGAAGAGTGGTTAGAACAACATTGACTCGATGCAATGAAAGTTGACATACATAGAGGCTATAGGAGAAGGGACAGAACGCGTAGGTGTGCATACCGTGGTACGGCGACAAAAATGGGAAGTGGTAGCAGATGATAACAGCTATAGGTAGACAAAATGTGGCGGAAAAAGGATGAGGAGCATACAATTTTCTACCGACAGCATTGGATTTGGTAGACCGAGAAAAGCTAGAACGTGCCATCCGCAACCGGTGCTGGTAGGTGGGACTGGCCTTGCGCTGGGCACCCAACCTGAAAAAACTTCGTGAAGTGAACACAGAAGGTGTGATCCGCCAGTCTAATTGTGCTCACACATCGTTGCAGACGGCCTGCACGTCCGATGTGCGCCGGCCAAAGCGGTGGATCTGACCGCGCCCCGCACTGTTGGGAGTGGCACGAGTGTTCATTGAAAATTTGTACGGGGGTCAAAACGACTGCGATAGGAGTGCGAGATCTTGGAACAATTGGCCAAGAAGTGAGACCATGGACAGGAGAGCCAAAGGAAACAGCGAGTGGTAGACGACCGTGTGGCAATATTATCCAGGTGCACCTGCCAGGGAGATGGTAAGTATAGTGCCCGAAGTGGTTGGCCGTCATTGAGGATCAACGAAAAGGGGAAAGGGATAGAGAAGAGCAGTCTGGGCGTGCCTCAGCTGTGAAGCAAAGGATACTGAGAAAATCCTGCCTCCGCTACTTTTGTTAGTGATCGAAAATGGCTCCTTTTGGAGGTGATACAACTGAAACTTCTTTGAAGTTTACGCATCGGGCCGACGGTTGCTGGGGCTGTATGTTGGCTGGAACCAACAGATGGGTGGCATCCCTAGGTATCACTTTCATCCACTTCTCTCCTCCTTATTATCCTTGTTAGGATTGTAATTCTCCGCTGAACCTGTTCTCAGCCTTTATTTCTTTACTCACTTTGCTGCGCCCGATCGTCTCCATTGCTTCTTGCATTCACACTACTCCTCTACTGCGCTCCTACCAGTACCGTCTCAAGGGGTTTTTCACCACCTCCAACTCTTCCACCTTCATAACTTCTGCCCTCCAGGTGGATGACATGTTATCTGGAACTCATCAAAGGACGGTGATTGCCTGCTGCTCACAGTGGGGAGTGGCGCAGAGAGTTCCCCCCCCCCACCGTGCATCCCTACCAAACCTAGGAGGAACAACCTGTCATTTCGTTTGTCACAGAATCGAGTGGTTCAAGGAACTCACTGTAAAAGAACACTGACAAACGTGGCAA
This sequence comes from Fasciola hepatica, assembly GCA_948099385.1. Classification (NCBI taxonomy): domain Eukaryota; kingdom Metazoa; phylum Platyhelminthes; class Trematoda; order Plagiorchiida; family Fasciolidae; genus Fasciola; species Fasciola hepatica. Next base: position 4,146,682 of record CANUEZ040000106.1, read on the forward strand.
GCTGTTATCTACTTCTTATGATCCGAAATGAAAGGCCTTCTGAGTCGCCGTGGAGTTTAAATTGTGTGAGAGTGTTATTCGTTAGTGCCTAGAGGTCCACAGACGCACATATCTCATAAAATGGGGATTTTTTTCTAAAAACCTGTGCATGGACCAAGGAAACGCCCGAAAAAGCTAGAAAGAGTTCATTAGATTTCCAAATGTACAACTCCACAGGTGAAAAGTCATAGTAGGGCAGCCATCTCGGTACACTGTGTGCAGACCTTTGAAGTCCCTAAAAATTCCGAAAAATTGTTCCTGATGGACTAATAAGACCCTTCTGGATCCCAACCAACTACGTAAATCCAATTTTTTGCTGATGTTAGGCAATCGGCTCATTGACAATAAGTAAAACATAGAGTAATTACCATAGGCTGGCGAAACTTTAAGGTGGGCAAAGCTTCACTACCCAGATCCATTCTATCGTCGTTTATTTGCCCTGATGGTGAACTGAAATCAGTTCTTTCACGAAAACCAAGCGCTTCTGTGTTTCCAAGTTTGCGCCCTTTGTTGGAGGACGTTTTACCCTGACTGACTCACTTTTGGCGGATAACTGTCATTGTGACAGTTTTTTGGTCGTTCGCTTGATAATTATGTTTATTTGCACAGCCATCACCACTGCGCACACTTATCAGAATCCGAGATCTTTACACACCTTATTATCATTCCTTGCCTGGCTTATCTGTTTTAGCCTATCTGATAGCATGACGAGGGGCTACAATGAAAATTCGTCTGGGGTTGGTAGTTGCAACGAGCTTTTTGAAACGCGTAAAAGAGAGATGGTGCAACGGGTGTACCTTCAGAACTGGTTCGCCCTGGCCAAAACAATTTATGGATTGTACAAGAGACGCTAGTCTTTGGAATGCATATGTGTCCGCTGTGTTGCCATGGCAGAGGAATATTCTTGCATACCACATGAATCTTTGAGTAGAAGAAAACTGAGCCAACACCGGAAGTTTAGTGAAAGAGTTACCCAACAGCCAGGTGCCAGCGACAGACACAGCTATTGGGTAAACGAACGGCAGTTAGAGAGGGGAAAACTTGGTGCCAGCATGATACAAAACAGTCGTAAGAGCTGTAGATTAAAGGCATCTAAACAGAGGGTAGAAAAAGTGGAGGACAGGCCCGAAAAGTGAGGAAGGCCAAAGAAGGAGGAATTGATAAAGGCAAGCGATTTCTGCCTAATTGGGCAGAACTGGTGGTCAAATGAGCCTGAATTGGAAAACAAACTGACCATGGGCACGTTTATTTGTTCTATCAGCGGCAGGGCTTCCATCTAGCCCGGAGTTTGTAAGATGTCATAGAGTGGGGCTTCGGGATGGAACGAAGGCTTCAGAACCGCGGCCCTTGTTTGCCGTCCTTGCTGGCACACACAGCATGGGTCTATTGCTAGGCAGGGCATGAACAGTTGAGCACTTCACAGAAAGATACGTAAGGATAGCAAGAAACAAATTCCACGATTCCAAGGTTAAACAGAAAGAAAACCGCCTCGTTCACTGGAACGGGAATTGAAGTGCCCTATTCTAATGATCACGAAATCAGACAACTGCTGCTGCTTACCACCACTGCTGAGAAAAGCGGGCATGATGGGAAAAAGATCAAAACAGCAGGTGGACACTCCGCAGCTGCTCATCCTCAAACTTCGAGAGGGTGACCAAAATGGGGATGAAAACAGGGGCGAAGCTTATCCAGTTCACAACTAGTATCAGTAATAAGAATGAAAACTGGGCAACAGTCGTCGTACGGAAGCCGCCACACACTGGGGTGGGATTAGGCCGCTGAATGCAGCGAGGGAAGATAAGGGGCCGATTAATGAGACGTGGGAAGCCTCATTTTGTTAATTATGACAGCACTACGGTTAACGCAAATGGAGCGACCTCGAAGATTCAAATAAATATGGGGGAGGTGGCATCTGGGGCAAAGTATGGGATATCCCCCCGGGAACCGCGCCTGGTTGCAAAGTCGAATCAGATGACTTGGCAAAATGTGCCTCTACATTGTGCACAAAGACCTGTAGCTCGGAAGGTAAGTGGGGGATCACTGACCAGAACCTGTAGATCGGCCATTGTAGCTAATGCACAGACACGGCCAAAGAAATTAAGCGCACGAAACTCCGTCGCTAAGAGGCCTACGGACAAGACAGAGTGGACGGCGGGCCAATCGAAGAGGCACTGCTTTTTGTAAGGGCCGATTATAATCAGTTAGGGGGCCCGTTTAATGTAATAATACTTAACACACAAACCACGGCGTGTTGCTTTCTCCTGGGCTGTTGGCTGGAAGGGCTAGTTTGCGTTTACGGAGTACCGCAAAAAGGCAGAGAGAGCTCTGAACTATTTCAGCTTCTACTTATGGCTCTGAGCAGGTCATAAGGCTTTGTCTTATTGGGAGACAATAATCTTCCACAAACGAACGGGAACCAAAATGTGTGCAGTACTTGTAACTTTCCGACCGACGGGGCGTAATTAAATAACTCTCCCACGGACCGAGCTCACTCGGAAAACAGAAGACCAAACAAGAACGGCAAGAATGCATTCCATCACATTTGCTTGTTACCAACTTCATTACATGCAAAGAGCGGGTAAAGTGCCACCTAACGCCAAAGTGGCCTCACTTTATATAGACAATCTGACATTTACGATCCTACTTCACATTATGGGCTGGATATCGAAAATGAAGCCAAAGCACATCGGACCATGTTTGAATTATTCGACTCACTGCGACATGCCCTCAGACAGACCTCGGGAAATGCTTTTGTAGCGTGGCTCCCAACCGTGCTTTCGCGCAACAGGTGGAAGAGGCAACGATCCTGCGCCATGTGGAACTCTCATCCATGCCTGTACATGATTGTTCTCCCTTGACTGAGACTCGCAGGCAAACAAACTCTACGTCCAGAGGCAGAGAAAACAGACCCGCCCTAAGGCGCGTACCAGAGGGCAGATTGTCCAGCAGTAAAAATAACATCTCAGATTGTGGGTGAACCGACCACAGAATCCAGATAGCAAAATAAAAAGGCCTCGGGAAGCCCCAGCCACAACAGACGGAAAAAGCTCTAGAAGGCGAAGTAGGAGCGAGTTAGGATATTTGATAATCAGATCCTTGTTTACTGAGGCATTTTGGCCAGTCAAGAGACATGAGAAAAATGCTGAGTCGAAGGAACACTCTCACACAAGCTCGGGCGAAGAACCAGCCGAATGATGTGGTTATGAGAAAGGGCCAGACCATGGAGAGACGGTCAAGTTCAGTCATTCGAACGGAGCAGGCGGATTAGGATGAAGAAATTATTAAGTCCAGATGGTTGTGCTTCGCCATACAACCCAGACAACTATGATGCGAAGCATCTCGAAACCGGGGTTACGGAAGAGATAAACTCGCACAGATAAGAACAACGATTATAATCCTAAGGATTGGGGTTAATCAACACTTGTCGTAGAAACAAGGCTGGGAAGAAATGCCGAGGCAATATGACTAAACAACTTTGGTTACTTGATTGAGGGAGCCAACGTTGTGCTAGGCATGGGATTTAGTGGTGACAACGTGTGAAACGAGAGCAAACGGTTTGGTCAATACAAGATAAATTTAGGATGGAGGGCACCAGACCTGGACCAAACCAGTTTACCGCAGCTCGCCGAAAAGAAAGGCTGAAAATCTGTGTCCAAATCAAAAAGATCCTCGCAGTGTCAGACCTACTGGTGGCCAGATATCGATCAGAGGTCGACTCGGGATCTTACCAGCTGTGTTCACCGTAAGGCACAACTAACCGGGTTCTGGGTAGGTTTGCAACTGTTCTAGATCGGCCGAGGATCAGATGAGGCTAACGGCACGAGGTTTATGCCGGCACCGGAAGCTCAGGAGCCCTTGGTAACGGGAATCTGGGGATATAATGAAACCGTGATGTTAAGGTTGATGGAATGGTTCACTCCTTAAGCGTCCTAAAGAAATAGTAGTTGGCCGCACTGGTGGAAGTCAAATGTGGCAACAGAGTCAAATTTTCCTGGGGTATTGGCCCATTGCTGATCTCGCAGCACGAAATTAGCGAGGGCAGCTTACAGGACTGCCGAAATCCTGCAATCAGGGGTAAGAAAGAGATATTAAAAGAAAATCGGCCAAATAATGAAGACATAATACGTTTCCGCTGGGCTGTCAAAGAGACGAACACGCATAAACCTAGGTGCCTTGGAAATTTCCGGAGGAAACCTTGCCACTGATTGTAACTTTACCCCGATTGTGAGTAAGAGCAGCAAACAACAAATTCCAACCTCAGAACAAGATTGGCTTCATGTTCTACGGGGCTGGACTGACAAATAACACGCATGAAAACCATACGCTAACCCCAATTCTGAGACCACAATTATTAACGAAAACCAGAGCTCACTGTCAGGTGCGACCACTACGGCAGACAGAGGTCAAATCTAAATGATGCCCCAGCACACTTGGGCGGGACATAGGCAAACTTTCAGATGTGGCGACGGATACGTGGTTTGTTTGTTTGAGGATCAACAGGACTACACCACATATTCTAGACAGTAAGAGTAAGGGACAGTGACTGGGGAAGATACTTACTAATGTGCTTTACACCACCCGCCAAATCTTCCCATAAAACTGTCAGTTTTCAGGAGGTAGATAGGGGAAACGGTTGATCCTCACCTATCGTTGCACGTGTCGCTCGATGCGGGTTACTTATGCTGCTGGTTAGTTGCAGGCACACTTGTAGAGCTTCTTTTGAGCCTGCTCCGAAAGTCTGGGTTCAGGAGTTTCATCTGAAGATGCTAAATTCTCTTTGTATACAAGGAGATTCAAGCTCCGGAGCAGTCGGGGTTTTTGCAGACCGTCTAGGAGTTGTAATGGATAAGAGGCTTCCTGAGTAGGAGTGAAATAAACGGCCAACTGGAAAGTGAAATTTCTCGCCGGAGAATGGGAATAGTTGTAAAGCCCCCCAAAGTAAATTTTAGCTCCAGTGGGGTAATTAATTTAAGAACTTGTTTGGATCAAGGAGGATCAACACAAACATTGAATAGATATCGATACAAGTTGAAGTTCCACAAATGGACATATTTTTACGAATCGTCATCAAGTGGTTGGTAAAAAGTTCCAGCTACTCCACAAATGATCTCAAGTTGTGGGCCAAATTGGAGCTTCTACAAGGTAACTCCGCTGTGAGTTGGGAACACAGCACCGAATTAAACGCGAGTGTATTTTCAGGGTTTTTCAGAATGTCATACCCCTTGGAAGATACACTAAGGGTACGTGAGATAAATTCGCCGTCAATCGGCACCATGGGTTCGAAGATGTATCCCAGTGACCCTGCTTTGGGTTTTGTCCGTCACATCGAAGTCGCCCTCGCCCTTACCCCTTCAATCAAAAGCACTTTACGGACAACTCACTCTACTCTCCTTCAGTTGTTTTCACTATCACCGTGAGACCGAGGCTACCGGTTTCCGCACGACAACTCTTGCTAACCCCAATTGATCATTTGTCCTTCTGAGAGTGGCCATCCACGAGAACGACTGAGTAGCCAGGTCTAAACGGTACCTCTTTGGAGATCCACCTTCGTCGAAGCTGTTGTGTTGGCAGATATGCCCTCATCCAGAAAGCCTGTGCTAAGTGTCTGATTTTCTTTTATTCCAAGATTTAAGTTCCACTTAAAGTTTTTGGTCTTACTGCTCCTAAATATGACCACAACGATGACGAATCATCATGAGCTCGAGCCGGTTCGCCCTCTGGAGCCGGAACAGTCTGCCCAGAGATTCATGATATATTACGCTTTCTATTTTAGTTAGTAAGTCACCAACGGTTTCTTCATCCAGGATTTGCCGTATGATCAGTAACTTACGTATTCTACCCGGCCCATCGTATCAACCTTTCCTAAAAGCAGCCTCGATGGCAGGTGTAGAGTGGATCAAAAAGCCAATCTGTTCCTTTAGCCAAGGTTTTATCTCGTACTTTAGAGTGGCCCAAGAACATCCACCATCTCTCCAACTCCTTCCATGCACCAGTGAAATTGGAATCACTGTCTAGGTATATCTCCTGAGGACTTCTCACTTTGCGACAAAACTTTGCAAGGCTGTTAGGAACCAACTAATGAACATGCAATGTGCTCATTTGAGATAAAATGCTCCGGGCTGTGGACGTCATCAAGCAGCCGTCCCTCTTCTGTGTCCATCTATTTCCTCACTAGTACCGGAAGAAAATAATCGACCTCGATCCCCATGAGCAGATACCTTCCAGGTTGAACTCTGACTGGCGGAGGACTGACTATCATTTGGTCGCCTGCCACCCCTACGGCTGGCGGAGGAGAAATATTAAGCCCTCCCTACGTGGTAAGCATGCTCTCCCACCTTTCTGAAACAAAAATACACCAAAGTGCCAAAAATGCTTCTGGTTGCGGAGCTATCGGATTCGTGCTCCACGCTCCTTCAGTAACGGATAAAGTCCCCATCGCAACCACGATCCGACCCTAAGTATGGGATGCCCCCAAAATGAGCGGGCTTACGGGCTCAGCCCTCAGTTGTTCTGCCTGACCCTGGGCATGATGATAGCGTACCGAATGGGCTCTGAACATAAGAGGTGACCCCACCTGTCTCAGTTCAAACTACTTCAGGTTCCTTGCTCCATTTCCGACAGGTCCTTTGATGCCAAATTCCGTTGTCTAAGCATGCTTCCCAACGTTCACACATGTGGGGTCCGTTATGACCAAGATCGTTCCAGTTTACACGTGAACCAATTATCACAAGCCTTTGTTTACGCCCAAGAATAGTATGGAGAATGAATCTCTCTAAATTCAACCCTTGATACTTACTTGCCAGTATTCTGCGGCCAAGTGGCTGTTGTGATCTGCCTAGGTTTCCAAGGGCCCACTTGGTTTTCTCCGGGCTAAAATTAATTGCGAACACCGGCATCCTAAGCGGTAGCCTCGGACTCCGCCCTCAAAACCTTTTCAAATTTCACAGGGTGTAAAACATCTGTTTATTCCATTCTTGTATATGCTGCATCTTTCGCACAATTTAGTAAGTGATTTTTCAGCGGTTCCAAGATGGGCTAGTTCTCCATAGCTCTATCTTTCCTGGAATCGAAACTACACCACGTCACTAGCCGTGCTGTTATTGGTATAGTTTCCACTGATGTATCTAGGGAAGTAGTTCACAAACAGCTTTGAAAGACATCCCCATTAGCTAAAATAAATCAGGTTTTTTTCTAAACAGTAAAATCTGAGGTTAGTATTTGACCTGCGAATCCACTTCTATCAAAGTTCTTTCAAATATCATGCCTAGATCGACTTCAAATCGCCTCATTCACCGAGCGGCAAATCGAACTCCACTTACAAGCACTAAGCGCCCCCGACTTTCTACCTCCTCCGTGCCGTGTTCAGTACCACTGGTCGATATATACAGTGAAGCCAGTAACAAATATAATGCGCTTTAGGATAACTTATCGTCCTTAGAGAAACAGTCACGATCCATGGACGATGCACTGACCATGCTGCTGCCACTAGCATATATTGTTGATCCTTTAAAACATCCAAACACTGAAAGTCTCCTATCAGCCGGCCACTTCCTGGACTCTGTTGCATCTGAAGTCCATAGACGGATAAAAAATTCTAAAAATGCCGTTGTTTTTAATGTTCCAGATCGTTTGCCCCTTTCCTCGGTCAAACAGTCATTGCTCATGGCATGTGATATGTCACACCACGAGTGCTACTGCAAAAGACTCAGAAAACGGTCACATCGAAACATGTGCCCGCTACTGTTTCAATTTCTAGAAGAGAGCACTGCCGTGGAATTCGTCAGAAAGAGAGAGTCCATCGCAAAATCCACATCACTTTAAAATATAAAAATTGCTCCAGACAAAACCCCTCTGCAGAGGGAGGTCCTTAGATCGAATGCCAGCATCCAAGTACTCCCACCACCGTCTGACCCAGTGCCACAAAGCTCCCCTGAGAAACCTCTCACCGTAAACAACTCGTTACCACTCCCGCTAACCAGTGCACCAGCTCAAAATGTGGACCTAGATTCGTCCCGTTCACCTCCAACACCTCAACGTCCACCAAAAAGGCTCCATGTTGCACTCCAGTCTCCACCACTGTCTACCCACAGCCGAGCAATACAACCCTCTCTCTCTGCAAGCAGCCATCCACGCTCTGGTCTGTCTGCCAAACGAGCAAATAAACCGCCAGCTTCAAACACGCCACCCCGCACCAACCAGCCAACTGCAACGTTGTCTCCCAGCGCTTCGGCCACAACGTCACCCTCGTCACCTGTTGCTCCCAGAGGCCAAAACCTCGTCTGCACTGACATTGGCACGCTCCCATCTTTAATCGACAGTCGACATATGACCTCTCGCGCTCCAGCTAACCGGCCTACTACCCATTCACGACCCCCACCTCGGCCATACACACGAAATCTCGTCGCTCACCCTGGCGCTAGTCCACCAGCGCATTTATTTGGTCCCCCGGAGATCCGCGTACCCCACTGCTACATCCCACACCCACAAACCCAGACCCCGCCGTCTTCACGTCCACAGATGCAGTACCATATCACAAATTTTCCACTTAATGTACCACCTCCAAACTCGAACCATGCAGGACGAGTCACCAGCATCGTTGCCAACCGGTACCACAACATGTGGCCCGCGCCCGACCATTTTCCGCCTCATGGTGTGCCCCATCTTAACCCTCCGCAGCTTCAACATCCTCTGCTCCCCTACCACCCAACATCGCCGTATTCTACTCCGACACCACTGCACGCTATGCCAACTGACCCTTCACACCAAGGCCCCTTTCATCAACAGCCCTTTCGCTACTACTCCACCCCCTCACACTCTTTCTATGGAGCCTTGTGAGATGCCTCCCACCTCAACAAACTCTATCCGAAACATCATACCTGTTCCATTCAAATCCCACTTACCCTGCCTTTCGTCCTTCTCCTCACAAGGCCTCCATCAAAACCATGGCTGCCCTTCCTCTACTGCTCCCCGCCCCCTTGCTGACCCCCTGGCATCCTTACAAACTCTCCCCCGATTCATACCTGTTTTGCCTCAAAGGTCCCACCTAGAGTCACCATACTCCCCTCCAGATCTATTAGCCCGCGTTACAATAACACCTCAGCATCCAGTGTTAATCTCTGCTGAAAATCATGAGTGTTCGGCCCAATGTACAATGTGCGGCGATAAGGGTAGAGCTGTCCAAAAGGAAGTAGCAACTCACATCCTGTCTTCCTGCATGGGTGGCCCGCCCATTGATCACCGCCCTGCCACGCACACCCTGGCTACCAAATCCACTGACGCTTCAAAGCCTCCTACAGAAATGCTTACCATAGCACTATTCAACTCCCGTTCCATCTTGAACAAGCTTTCCGCTATAAAAAGACTGGCTGTCGTCCACAACTTCGACATAATCCTGATTACTGAGACTTGGCTCACCGAGAACATACCTTCTGACCAAATATCACTGATCGGTTATCAAACCTTCAGGACTCAACGAGTCTACCGCCGCGGTGGAGGTTGCGTGAGGTATGTCAAGAGCAGCCTATCTGCCACCCTACTGGAAAATACCGTGCTCGCAAATGTTGAAGATTCTATATGGTTTACAATTTCTTTATCCCAGATGAACATAGTTGTCGGTTGTATATATCGACCCCCCCAGAAATGACACTTCCACATTTAATCCTATCATTGATGCATTTAATTACATCGCTGACCTGCCATTTGGAGGTAAATTTGTAGCAGGCGACTTCAATGCCCCGGGCGTAAACTGGTCCTCCTTTTCTGCCCCCTACAAGTATTTGCAATTTGCCTCATGCATTCGCCTGGGCCAGTGGGCCCAACATGTAAAACAACCTACCAGAAAGAATAACATCCTTGATCTGATATTTACCCTGGGTCTCACGAACGTCTCTGCCTCCGTACTAAACGACTACACAGGCAGCGACCATAAAATCGTCAGTTGCAGATTTCAAGTCAAGCCACGTACTGTTAGCCTACCATGTAACGGTCCCTCCTTCCGTCACTTTAAATGGGACCATATTCCCTCCCAAATTCGCTCCAGAAACTGGGACGAGTTCTTCCTAACAGCAAATCCCCAGTTCGCCGCTGACCTCCTCTATCCAAATTTACACTCATGCATTGAAAACATATCACGCCCCTACAATCCATCCAGACCAGCAGGTTACCATATAGCCAGGCTAAAGCAGAAACACGACGAGCTTCGACGGCAGTACCAACGAAATAGAGACTTTTCTACAGTCTTCAGACTGGAACGCCTCTATCACGAAATCCACCGCAAGGCCCGTGACCTACAACTAAAGCAAGAAACCAAAGCGTTACGCCACCCAAACAAATCTCAAGAGCTAGCCCGGCTACACAGGGATCGTGCCCCACAATCAACTCGATGCATAAAACAGATCATCCATTTTGATAACCTCATAACCTCACCTCGAAAGATAGCTGACACGTTTAATACTTTCTTCACAACCACCGTGTCTCTCAGTCCATCGTGTACCCAGTTTGTCACCCCGTCTGTCACAAACTCCTCACTAAGTTCTATCACGGTTACCACTACGGATATAAATAGATACATTCACACCTTCAAACCGACCTACTACCCCGGTCCTGACGGCCTACCGTCAGCAATATTCGCTCTAGGCGGCCCGGATATTCCCCTACTACTACTAAACCTATATAATTTATCTCTGCAAACCGGACCTTCCCCAGCCAATGGAAGAAATCCATTATTATCCCCAGGCACAAGAAAGGCGCAGTGCATGACATTGCCAATTACCGCCCGATTAATCATACGCCAATGATCTCGAGGCTGCTAGAAAAAGTCGTAAAACACTACCTGACCGACTACCTTTCTGCATATAAGCTCATCAGCCCAAGACAGCACGGATTTCTCAAATCACGGTCGTGTTCAACCTGCCAATTTGACTTTCTAAATTTGGTAACAACAGCTGCCGACAAAGACAGAGCACTCGTCATCATCTATCTTGATATGACAAAAGCCTTCGACAGAGTGCCACATCTGCAGTTACTCAACAAGATCAGGGGATACGGTATTGAAAACCCCCTACTCAATTGGTTTAAATCCTATCTACAAGACCGTCACCAAGTTACCTGCATCAACGGTCAGATATCAGACCCCCACCCAGTAAACAGCGGGGTTATCCAAGGTAGTGTTCTAGGACCACTGCTGTTCTTACTATATATAAACGATATTTGCAATGTCATCACTTATGGCGAAATTTTCTTGTTCGCCGATGATATGAAGATAGTCCATGAATTCGAACGAGGAGACCTACCTGCAGCACTGAATAACATCATGGTCGACGTACAGTCCTTATCCTCCTGGTGTGATCGCTGGAAAATGGAATTTTCAGTGAACAAAAGCAGTTATCTCTCGCTAAACTGCAATATCCCTTATGATACGCTTAAGATTGGCGGTGTCTCACTCCCATATTCCCCAACAATTAGAGACCTTGGACTGCAATATTCTTACACTTTCAATTTCTCTGAACACACTTCCTACATAACTGCACGGGCAAATAAGTCCCTTGGCTTGTTGCAGAGAAATTTTCTTCTCACGAACAGTAAGTTAGAGATATACAAAACTCATATTCGCCCAACCCTAGAGTACTGTACACTTGTGTTCTCAAATATGCATAAACGTGGCATTATCGACATTGAGAATGTACAGCGTCGATTTACCAAAAAACTGTTTGGGCCTTCTACGACCCTGACCTACAGACAGCGGTGTACACTCGTGCGGCTTGATCTCCTATGGCTTAGGAGAATAAAACTCAACCTCGCATTTTTGTTTACTTTGCTCCACAAACAAGCTGTATCCTCCAGCCAAGTTCAGTTCAGTATAAACTCGACACATCAGCTGCGTAATAGGGAACACCGTATAACGATCCCTACTTCTCGGAAATCCTTAAGGCAAAACTTCTTCCTCCTGAAATATGCAACTCTGTGGAATAAACTCCCAGCTGATGTACGTTCCGTAGATTCCCTAAATATGTTTAAGTCTAGACTACACGTAGCTCTGGACATCCAAAAACTGATAGCTCTTACGAATCCTTATATGTCTTTTGACAGAGCTTATGAGGAAAGCGTTGGATACTAACCCGAACCCTTGATAATCTAGGATGTGCCACACCATACGACGTAATTGCCATCACCTAAGCGTAAACCTACCAGTTTACAATGCCTAAACATAATAACTCTCACGACTGAGGCCAGTGCTTCAGAAGTCGTATTTGAATTTGTGAAATACCACTGGAAGCAAGAAAGATAGTCTTTGAACATTTCCTGTGCTGATTATTATTAGGTTTTTGCCTCTGTCTCTAACCCAAGACGCAGCACCTGTCACACTCCTCAACCTCCACCCAGTAGTCACCATAAGACATTCACAGATCAAATTCTGTCCCTATCACAGAATTCTAGCATCCTCCACGATAGGCCTATACAACACTTGATACTTAGCCAGCAAAACTACTAACCATCTGTGGATCGTACCGGCGAATCACGTTGTCAGTGCTGCAAGTTGTACCCCATCTTTGTGCAGACTGGCGTTTTGTTGAACATAAACCCCATCGAATAATCACAGGCTGTGGTTGACCCTACCTCCCCCTGCATTTTTTGTCCCATGTAAACGGCCTGGGTGTTCTGACTTCACGGATAAGGCGAGTATTAGCGCGGCACTTCTGCAAACTTTCCTGGCCGTGATGGTCTCCCTGCACAGAGTTGACCACCAATAAGACATAAACACCAAAAAGTAAGACATTGGCACAAAAAAGTGAGAAAAAAATATACCCCACTGTTTTGTCTTCCAGGCACACCAGCCCTGTCACATGTGACCCATGTCTCTGGGTTGTAGTGTCGCTACGGATTGACTGGTGTGGTTGATCTATTCCCAACGCGGCTTGTTACATGCGGTCCATGTTTCGGCCGGAGCGTGGGAGCTGTGGTCGCCCACCAAAAGCAGCTCCGCCTTCTCTGACAGCCAGATACCTGACTGTGATAAAACCATTAAAAAAATAATAATAAGAACGTCTAAAAAGTGTGGATCATTCTTGGAGAGCCACGTGCTGGATGCCAGTAGTTGTGTATCGTGCTACCTCCCTACCTGAAGCTGGCCCTTGTGCCGCCTATCATGAGCACCAAATGTAGACCGTTAGAGTTTGCTTTCCTGACGAAAATTCGGACCCACCTCTCACGGTTCCCCAAACCAGTCCTCACATCGGTGTAGTCCTGCTTTGCAGCACGATAACAGCGAAAAAGATTCCACAGTAACCATGCAATCATATCCGCATCAGATTTCCTTGCTCACATTGGAGCTTAATCTCAGTACGATTGCACTATCGAGGAAGAGCATAGATGAACTCGCGTCAATGTTCCAAGACAAGTGACCAATTACCTCTAATGCATCACTACTGTCACCCCAATAGTTCCTTCTACTTTGACTCCTCAGTATAGAATAACCACTATACTGAAAGAGACAGTAACAGCATAGAGCCACGCAAACAGTACGTTAGTCCTACTCGCTCAGTCTGTCACTTCAAACCTATCCTGTCGCCTCGTTGCCTAACCACGTTCTGCGTAAGCAAACGGTATCGAGGGTTATCATTACTAACCACTCTTAACCGTGAAGCCCTAGGTCTTTTATTAGTATCCCAGCGATGCCATGCTCACGGGCAAATCACAAATCCTTTTAAACGCATACAGTTACCAAGCCGGTGTACGCAACTTCGTCGGCCTGCAGCAGTATAGCTCAAATCCACTGCGAGTCTATTTTACCCATGCCCTACTCACATAGACCTAACCAATCCATTGTTTATTGTCTTCATATATTATCATGACCCACAGCTGGAACCACGTCCAGACTGAAATCTCCCTTTATTTCAGGTTCGTTGTCTCCCACCATCTCAGTCGCCAAATTGGCTAACCAAGGATGCCGCTTTGACTCGCACGGATAGAAACTCAAGTAGAACCTACCATAGCAACTGAATCTGAAATCAAACCCCACAACAGGAGATACCCCTAATTGCTTATCAGATCGTTCAGCGTTTTCTAACGCAACGAACCCGAATTCCAGTTCACGCGCATGCCGATAATATACAGCCACACTCGGCTGATCGACCGACACATACCGTGCCCTGCCAGAAGAAACTTACGCATTCAAAGCCGTACATTGCCAGAAATGACACTAAATAACACTGAAGGCAAATGCATCAACACATACATATATTTGTCAGTGAAACAGCATAATAACGCTGAAGTCCATGCGAAGATTTTCCCACTTTATTATCCGTTACCACAGGTTATCCTTCCTCCGAACTGTAGCCGGCTGGAAATTGACTCTCCACTTCTCGAGAACCTTCCAGTTGCGCCTTCTTATTTCTGAATAGTACATGTTATTGGCCATGAATCTAAACTTACCTTTTTATGGACTGCTGTTTCTCCCACATCCACCAGTTCACTTTCACGAAATTGGCCTCATGTCCCCTTGATTCAAAGCTCATTCCGTTTCTCAAACTCCGGTAAATCCGTCATTCAGGGTCTGCATTGTCTTCATGGATCGCTATCCTCTTCGCATGCGTCGATTTTCCCCCCTCTTCTTCTTGTTAAAAAAATTTACTCCATCTGCAGAACCTTAGTTGGCCTCCGGTTTCCTTGGCTTGCATCATTCTTGTTCATAATGCCTCCTTAGCACTGCGTTAACGATTTCTTCGACATCTCCACCGCGCACCACTGCCTAGCCCGGATTCGAAACTGGTTCAAAACTGTCGCGCAAACCATTATCAGAATGATCCATTCAAACTGTTGCTGTCTATGTTTTTCCATTTCTGATAATCTCGACTTTCATACTTAGAATTTTGTGAATATTACACCATACTGAGTAACATGTTACACCATGATCATGCGTTAGCGCGTGCCTCTCGACCACGGCCGAGAAATATACCAATATTATTATTATTATTATTAATTTCTGTTTGTCGCGTTAACCATTCCCACTTCGGTTCATGCAAGAATTACCCGGCTATATTTCACTGATACTGACTAGTGTGAACCTTAATTTCGAAATTTGTTAATATTTCACACCGCCGTGTTATGCTGTACACTATAATCATGCCTTGAGCAAGTGTCTTCGTAACTTCCGGGAAAATATATAATCAACATTATCATTATTTCGACGAAGACATATTAGGCAATATTTGATAACTCTTTTTGCTGTCTTCGGTCCATCAGCCGTCCAAAATAGTCGACAACTATCGTTCAACGAGTGGTCCAAACGTGTAAGTCCTTCTCCTCGATGTGAATGATCTATTATACACCTCATGATGCGGCGATTTCCGTGCTCTTTCATCGGGTATTTCTTTTCGTACTCCACATAACACACGTTTGAGCAATGCCTAGCCAAATTCACAACGGATCCCGAAATCGAAGGGCGATTATCCGTGATATTCTGCGACACTAGATTGTTGAATGGACAATGACGCCAAACGGATAAAAACCTCAATTATGAGATCACAAGGTCTCAACAAATCGGAGCCGAATCGCGACTTGCGAGGGAGGAGCACGTGCGTCACGCAGGTCCAGAACAAGGATATGACAAAGTAGCGCTCTGGGTGCGAACAAACAAAAATTGGTTCATAAAAACAAACAGTGCGTGAAGACACGTCAATATTGTAGGCAGGTGAGTGATGTTAGGAAAAACATGGAACTGCAACGGTTTTAGAGGGATTTTCCACCACCGCTGGTTACACTCCAGGTGTGTAACCATCGACTTCTATCAGACTCCCAGTGGCCTGTTAACTAGTACGGAGTTCAGTTATCGGGTGTAACTGCTTAGAAGTATGCCTTTCTCGGTGTTATGGCTGGTTCTGGACAGCTAATTAGCGTCAAGATTGGAAAGCATGTGGTTGAAGTTGGTGCTTAACATAGACTTTGGCTTAGTTGAACTTGCTTGGCAGAGTCGTTCCTGTGATCAACCTGATTTTTGGTTGAGAGCCTTTCATAATCGTCAACAGTACCTCGTACATCCATCAGACTATGTCTTTCAACAATTTTTCCCCTCGAAGGACCATTACAAATTCCCCATCGGGCTTCGAGTTACCATGGAACTTGCGGCCAATATTATTCACTTCTCTTCAGTGTCACTATCTGTAGGCTTGTGTCTAGGTAGTACCGGTCACCTCTTCTTAGAAGCAGCCAAGAAGGACGACCTTATTTTCCACATCTGCCATTTTTCTAGTGTTGCTGGGCTTCTCTTGCAGAAGCCGGCCGAGTTACTGCCGGATTTTACATAGTGCCACCGGTAGGTCATGGTCGACTCATGGACGACTGTGAGTCTGTTGGCCAAGAAGTTAATAAGAAGAGTGTGACTGTTTTTCACGTAATGCAGTACAAAGGACGAATCTGTCCACAATCTTGCTTGCCTGTTTATTTGGCCAAAACTTTTCTTCATCAGTACGGTAGCCCTCACGGCCGGTACCGCTGCGGCCAATGCCAGCCTCGAAATGGATACAACATTCCGTGAGACTACCCCCGCCTCAGCAAATACTTTCGGTTGTGCCGCCCACCATTTTCATCCGCCTGGCGACTGTAAGACACCACTCCGTAGCCCACTTCTAATTAGTCTGAATAAAGGTTGGCCTGGGCATCCTGAGAGCACTTGACGTTTTTCAGACTTAATGGCGTCTTGATCTCGCCTACACCGTCAAGGCTGTCTAACCAGTGGAGCCACGTCTTGTCATCGTCTTCCTGGAGAGGTTTGGCAGAACCCGCAGTGGCACATTGGGAATTAGCCACTCTGAAACGAAGCGTTGAAGTGGCATTAGAGTCCCTCTCCTTGCGGCTGGTCTTTTGCGTCGGTCAAGATAGAACAATAATCAGCCTCCCTCAGCATTCCGTCAGGCTCAGTGCTCGAGCTCCAATAGTAATGGGGATCCCAAAACCTCTCTAAGACACTTAGTTTTCCCCGGCTCCGGGATAACATCCGGCACCTCACGGCTGTCAGAGGCCCGTTCTCTAGGCCTAAACTTTTCTGCCTTTTAAAGGGTAGTCGGTTCCGTCATATATATTGAAGGGTGGTAGGCGGATCATCAAAGGAACCTAGCCAATCATCCACACAGAAAAGGTTCACAGTTCTTCCTCATGGATTTCTAGTGTCAGTGAGGGGCTAGAGAGCCTCCCGGTAGGCAAAGCTTTCGCGGGAGTTGCATGACATCACTCCGAGCTGATAAGTGGCCAGTCGGTACATGTCGAAAGTCCGGTCAGTGTGGTATCCGGGCCACCGGAAAAGACGGAGGGCGCCTCTACCTTCACTGACTATCTCGACTTGCAGAAACACTTCACGTATACCCCCAGAGACAGCTTTTTTCTCAGCCTAAAGTCGTGCAGGGCTTCCACTAGTTGTATCACCCAGTAAGGACCCTGTAGTATGTGGTAGTCCGGCGATACACTGATATTTGGCAGCAAAATCAAAGATCTTTTCGGCCTATCCCGGTTCCCTTGAACTTATCACCGGGTGGTGGGATAGGTGATACATCGAACTTGTGCCAGTTACTGTCGAACCCACTGCTTCTGCATAACCCAACTCTATGTTGTGTAGCAAGGCTTGTATGTGATCAACCCTAATTTCTGCCCTAGAAATAGCCCGTTTCTGAGGGGGCATAATCCTTTTGGGGCAACCGCCTGGCATCAGTTTCAGGTTGGGCCTCCAAGTCGCACGAACCTCAGAAAGATTCAATACACACTTGGCGTTCTCTACTACCATTTTGAGATCTAACATTTATTCTTGCTACGGGCCATATCTATCAATGGCCACGTCAGTAAATTTAGCATCATTCTTGTGTTGGAAAGCCTGTTCATTGGTCGTCATTTCCATCGAAGTGCAGTTGATTCGCATCTGCTCGCCGTCCCTTCCACTTTCGCTACCACACACGGTTCAAGGAAACATCGTGCGAAGAGCACAGGGTGCTTTAAGGTTTCCCATTTTATGATCCGCCTTCTTTTTGGAAGCCACAAGCCATCAACAGATCTATTTCATTATTCTGCCACTCTTCGACTGTGGTCCCGTCCAGATGCGGCCACCGTTTCAAAACCGACTGCACTGACTTAGGCCTTCTTAGAGGTAGATTTTTATAAATGAATGTTTTTGGGCTTTCTGTCTCATCGTTACTGATCATCAAAGCGAGTCGTAGGTGCAAATTGGTCAAATGGGTGACCTAAATCCCACAAGCTGTGCCCACTGCTAATGAAGACTTGACTCTTTTCAAATACTTACCTCTGCAAATTTCTCCCTCTCCAAAACGGTATCTGGGCCACTTCCTACAAGGGATGAAGCTCATGTCGCCCCAACCGGAGATTCTACGCGGACTGCTGTTAATCCTGGGTGGGAAAACTTATTAGTGACGCGGGACTGTAAGCAGGCCACACTTCATTTTGGGCTTCCCATTGGCATTCAGTTTCCTGGGTTTATGCAGTTAGTAGCGTTGTTCTCCATGCACCTATCTTAGGGCAGCTTACTTTTGCCGCACACTCAGTTGCTCGATAGGGAATTGCTGAGTCTAGTAAAGCACGCACCCAAGCCCCTAGCCATTTCCCAGAGCTCGTTGACGTCTGCTTTACCGAAGAAAACACTCTCTACTATGCAGAGTGGAACACTTCACAATTCATGTATCCGCGGCTTCTCGACCTGGCGGGATAACGCTTATGTGTGTGCCCATTTCGGCCTCCAATGGGATCCACAGTTTACCACTGTGATGCTGTCATAGCCCTGAGTAGCTTGCAGGTTTCACGCACAACTGACCCAAAAGACCTTTTTCTCTTCGGTGTGACAGCCTATAACCGCTCCAGGTCCTCAGAGGTAGTTCCACTCCAAAGCCCACTGATCCTGTCGGCTTTGTCAGCTCATCTACTTTGTGGCCCCATGGGCCAGCTGCTCACCATGGCCTCCAGTATGTCCAGTGCACTTAGTTCCGGAAGATGGTCCAGGTGTCTCAGTGCAATGCTACCGTTTTGCATTCAATCACCATATTGACTAAAGAACTAGACTCACCCTTGCAGCATTCTGCCACTAATATCGCTCCTTCAAACAAACCCTGAGTTACCCCAAAAGGTTGTTCAGACAGGTGCTTTAGAGTTTCAAGCACTCAGGAATAGCCTGCCCTTGGATCCAGCATTGAGCACTCATCGATTGCTTCTCCGGCTCTTCCACTACCTTGAAGCAGCAGATACAGAAATCTCTGTCCACGATCAGGCGCTCTTATTTTCTCAAAGCTTTCGTAATGCTTGACAAATCCACAGCTTTTTTTCGAGTTCCACTGTGGGTAGGTCAATCTTGTGTTCCGCTACCACAAACTAGTCTCGACCGTCCCACAAAGTGGCTGGACTGAATGGCCTCGTGGCTCGTTATTTAGAATAAAGGTACTAATTTCCTTTACCTACCCTGGCCCTTCTGTCTATGTGCGTAACTGCTACTGTTGACTTCTGTACTCTACTCAAGCACGTACGATAGCTCGTGATGCAGCAGCCAGGCTGACTAGGCTTTCTCTGCTTTGTCCGCGAGAGCTACGGCTCGGCAGCAGACTTGAAGGTAGGCGTGTAGGTTCAGAACCCAAGTGCGGTCTTTGAGGGATCGGCCTTCAGTGGATACTTCTGTGTGTGAGCGCGCGAAGAAACCACAGTGGTGGTAGCATAAATGATCGCCCTCACCGATGTCAGCAGCGAAACGGGGAAAGGTGAAATAAGGTCATGTCCTGATGGAGGTATTAAGCGGAACCGCGCTTCACTCGCGTGCGGACGATTGTGAGTGGGGGTGTATTTGTGTGTGTGAGTATATCACACCCATTACCACATACGGAAAATGTCTTCAGCTACGTCAGCGACCTAACGAATAAAGGTGAAACTAGGTCGTGTCTTGATGGGGGTACGGGGTCAAACCCTGTCTTTTATGCTTGCATGTGCGTGTGAGAATGAATACGAGTGTGCGAGTATACTGAAAACAACAATCACGATTCACGGATTTGTCTCGTGGGTGACATGCAAGGGTCGGACTTTCAGGAAATTATAATGATCTGCCGGGATTCCATGAAAAACGTTCTACTCATTTAAAGTGTTTTCGCTAACGAGTGTGGAGGTCTGAGCCCATGCGAAAGGAATTGTTACCATAAAAATGGATGCTGTGGTAGAATTGGGCGAGCTTTGGGCTTGGATCTAATCTTGCTGCTGAGTGTTACTAGGCCACTGATTCGGCCGCACCGACTATTCAGTCTTCAACCTCCAGGAGACTGATACCGAGCATGTCGGGAGTTTGCTTTCCCCTGGCAGTTCCCGCCCCGCTGTTCCTACCTGCTAATTGGAACTGCAAGTAACTTCCGGGAAAACACCCAGGGGCCACGTGTCAAAATAAACATGCCCGACGAAAACAATCTTTACGTCACCAGCTTTGAATGGTCTTCTTTTGACGAGCCATTTCCGTCGAGTTTGCAGGACCGGTAGACATTCTCAAAACCATTGCTTCCAAAAATACCTGGCCAGATAATCCGCCTGTTTCCATCCGTGTAGGTGGCTACCACAGAGGCCTGCAGGCCCTTGGAATCCAAAGTTCGACCTTAGGCCAACAGATCGTTTGGGGTGAAAGCCAGATGGGTGGGATCGCTGACAGGTACTGGAACTAGAGGTTCACTGTTCAAAGTCCTCTCTACGTCGGTCGCCAAGGCGTTCAGCATCTCACCCCTGGGCGGTCGCTGTTCGATTATCGACAGCAATAGTCGCTTAGTAGACCTCGTCAGGTGTTCCCACGCACCACCGCGGTGAAAGGGCCCGCGGGGGCTTGAAGGGCCACCAGACACCATAATCCACCGTTCGGTTCTGCATCTCGTCTCGGTTTGCTTTTTGGTGCCAACTCTGCAGTTCTCGCTCAGAGCTCACAAAATTCAACCCATATTCGGAATAGATGTCCGATGGTGCGCTGCTTCTGTTGATGAAACTTTATAGGGCCCGGAGGAAAGAGTTGGTGGTCACTAAAAGCTCAACTCTCAAGTGTACTGCCTGAGATTTCATGGACTTCATGACGTATCCGTAAAGCTTTTCCATTCTTTTTCGGCACCCGATCAAAAACGGTCCGGAATAGTCAAGTCCGGTATCACTGAAAGGCCGCCTTCCCGGGGTCGCTCTATACTCCGGCAGAGGAGCCGTGCGTTGTTTGCCCGCGGGGGCAGCACATCTTCTACAGTGTACACAACGTCGGATTATACGTGTCGTAGTCTCCTTCCTTCTCGGTGCCCAAAACAGCTTCCGAATGACACTCGTTAGGTGGATTTCCCCGGCTTATCCCTCTAGGGCACGTAAGTGTTTAATCATCAGGTCTATCACAGATTGCCGAGCCGGTAATAATAAGGTATGCTTCTAGTCAGAGCTCAGGTGAGAGTTCATTAGTCTAAACCTATCCTTAGTAGTCCATCGACAGGTTTTAGGATTTAGAGCTTCCAAGTCGTTCTTTGGACGTGGCGTCGTTTCGTCGCTTGTCCCCGTCCCTCCGGCATTCTCAAGCTCTTGGGGAGGGGCCTCCAGTTCTATCATCTTGAACGGGTCATATTCTGCAAATCGTAGTTCATCGGGATTTATTGGCCCTACACGTACGGGGCTGGATTGGTGGACCCCTTTCGTGACCAACAGATGTCTCAAATCTAGTCAACCATACCAGAGGACGAAGAGTCTTTTTCCAAGAGAAAAACCTGACCAACCGTGGCAAGATAGATCTCGGTTTGGCGGCTGCTACAGTCATCACCGCGCCTTTGATCTCCATTCCCGATTAAAGGGCTGGCCTTGGTTTGCGAATGGGCCAGTTCTAATGAGGCATGTGCAGGAATTTCTGCTTGCCTGTCCACGTGTCTAGTTGGCGGAAAGTGATCCCACCTCGGAAGCACAGGCCGGCTGGGTTATCAACAGACTTGGGAAGTTCCAACTGGTTCATGGCAGTTTCGTCGTGGATGATCGTGAGCCGTCTGGCTAGGAACTTACTGAAACGAATCCTGATGTTAATAAAGTGATACTGCACTATTGCCAAGTCCGTCCAAAACCTAGCTGGCGAATCACAGAAGTCGAGACATCTCTTCACTGCTTATGCCGCCCTTACTGTTAACACGGCTGCATTGAGTTTGAGACGCGGGGTTGAAACCGATCTCAGTGGGGCAAAGCGGGCTTCGGCGAACAGGACCCCCGTAGTATATTGTCCATCTCCCGCGCACCATCGTTCTTATACCACGGCTCTGTACCCAACTTCGGACACGTCAGAAGAGGAGTGCTACTCTCCAGTCTGTTTTGTATGATCAGATAACATGCACCCATGGATCAGTACGTCTGCTAGTTTCTTTAAAGGTGATCAGAAATTCTTCCCATTCCAGGGAATTTCCCCGATCCATTGGCTGATCCCAATCGACCTTGTTACGACGGAGCCGCCGCAGCATGGTCTCTCCGGGTAGCAACCACGGGGAGACAAAACCGAATGGATCGAACGGGCTAGGGACGGCGGACTGTATGCCACGACTGGTAACTGGTTGGTTGGGGACGTTCAGATTGAAAACAAAGTAGTCCGTCTCAGCATTCCGGTGTATTCCTAGAGTGAGTTCATTTAAGAATGGAGACCCCTCCAGGTCGCGAACCTCTTCTGCCCTCTCGTAGTGCAAAATGGCTTCAAGCACCTTCGTGAGATGGGAGCCGCCCTCCTGTAGCAGTCTGTTAGGCACCTCAATTGTGTCATGGCCGAGTAAACATCCCCGGAAGACCCAAGGTGGTTGTAGACGCGGAAGTTTCTGCTGACGTTGTCCACTGCCAACCGATGAACCAGAGCTCCGTGTTTGTTTGCGGTTTCTCGTAGGGCGCAGTTTGCACAAAATGGTGACTACACTGCTCCGAGGGATGGACTGTCTATAGTTTATCACGGCTCATTTTATGCAGCTCTCCTCTCACCATAGGAATCGGAAAGCTTCTCGTTCCTCTACCGTTGTTTTCCCCTGAAAAAACATTTCTCTGATATTGAAGGATGAGGCCAATCTGCCTAACCTAAAACAGCATTAGACTTCAATCGTGGATGTGCTCCAATCCGGTCTCTGTAGCAACCGATCACTTAACGACCTGCCTCGGAACCTGGATGCACAGTTAAAAACTACCCGCAGCTTTTCGGGCTTCTTCGAGTGAAGAACCAAACAGTAAGTCAGATGCCATATTCCCCTCCGGCCGTCGATGGTTGCAGGCACTTATTCAACGTAGCCAAGAGCTTCGTTTCGCATCACTACTTCCGCGTATCTTTTCCAGAGATCCTTATCCCGGCCAGAACGCTCTTTCAAGCACAGTAGTCTTTGAAAATCATAAATCCTGTTGCAACCAAACAGTCGGCTTTTGTACGCCACGGGAGGAAAACCTCGAACTGGTTCTTGAGGTTTCTGGTTCTTTGTCGTTCCGTCTGCAGAGCAATGTGGTCTTCTTGAGATAATGATGGTCGGTCCTCTCTAAAGTCATGAAAATCCTATTCGTACAGTAGTTGCAAATGGTGCGGTATGTGGTCCATTTCTGCTGACAATTTATGGAGCCGCCCCCTCCCCCCGGCTGGACAGTGCAGTATCCATTCCAGTGTCGTGCTTGCGGCATAAGGTGCCTGGCCGTTGTCCACTCTCCGGTCCGGCACCCAATGTACCTCAGACCAGTCGCAGCCGAGGAGAATGTCTACTTAGACATCAGCTCAATCTATGGCTTTTACATCTTTCAGGTGAGGCCACCTTTATAAAATTGCACTCACCGACCGTGGAGCTAATATGGGGAGATCGGCCACTGTGACAGCCCCCGTTGATTTGACTTGCTCGTCGGCATCTAGGGCGATGGGCTGCAATCTCAGTCTACCAGCTGTACTCACTGCCAACGACGTCGTGCCTTTAGCCAGCCTGTGTTCATCGGTCACCCACTCCACTGGGGTGGAGTGGACGAAAGCCAACGCTTCGGCCACCCTATTCTGGGCCGTCACTTTTAGAGCAACTGCCCCAAAGGATATTGATTTCGTGGCAGACCGTGATGTTGAGCAGATCACACTGGGCTTCATGTTTACGCGTGGAGTACCTTCTTTCACCTGGAGTAGCAGCTGATGGTGTCTGCCAGGACAATCTTCGTGACCACATCTAGTTTTCGTTCGGCAAGCTGCTACCCGGAGGGAGGTGCTGAGGCAGATAAGGCAAGTTCCCGACCTCCTCACCATTCCCTTCTTTTGTCTACTGTGGTTTGGATGAACTTTGGAAAGTCCGGTAACCCGAAACTGGCGTCTTAGGTCCCGAAGCTTGGTTATGCTATGGCCTAGCGTAAAATGGCGTTCGAATTGGTCCAGGGCTGATGTTTTCACTGTTCCCATGCGGCGATTTAAGCTAGGCTGGTGTTAGATCTTTTTGCCCTGTTGCTATTAAGGACCGGTCGACCGAATATGTTGCCAACTCTTCTTGTTTGCCTGTCTAAGTATTCCGTCAGACCCTCGGAATTGGCACCACAGTCACCCCTGCTTATGCATTCCGCCTCTTCCGCCCACCGACCCTGTAGCTTGGA
Source organism: Fasciola hepatica (assembly GCA_948099385.1). Lineage (NCBI taxonomy): Eukaryota > Metazoa > Platyhelminthes > Trematoda > Plagiorchiida > Fasciolidae > Fasciola > Fasciola hepatica. The sequence goes on from CANUEZ040000106.1 coordinate 4,171,303, forward strand.
CAAGGGGCAGCGAGCTACCCTCTCGAATGTATACATAGTGTCGAGATCAGTCTAGTAACCTAAGTGATCGAGGGTTATCGAACGAATCCGTATTTTATTGGCGAGGTCGGCCCGTGTGTAGACGTCACCCTTTGTTCTTTTGGCCATTGACACCACCCCTTCTATTAGATTTCGAGCAACCTCGAGTGGCTGGCCGAACGGTTCCTCCAAAATCTTTCTCACTCGTGTGTAGCCCCAGTCCGGGTCTAGCAAGCAGCACCCATCAATAGCTTCCCTGGATCTACCTCGACAGTTACGGCTCAAGTAGAGTAACCTTCGTACGGGGTCGGTTACCTTACTTTGAACTAAGGTCTTAAATTGTTGGAAGAACTTGCAGTGGTGTTCAGGTCGTCCGCCGAAAACCGTCAGCCCTGCCCTTAATAAATCGATCGTTTGTTGTGTCGGTCTTGAATGCTTGATGACCGGCTTAGAACTTCCCATTTCTATTTGCCCTGGTCAAACGAAGGGGAAGCTGTCACTAGTTTCATGCCCAAGCTTGCTTTGTCTGCTCTATTCTTCTGCCCCGTGGGCCTGCTGCCTAGCAGATAATAACTGCTTTCCTAGCTCCAATACCCTCAGCCTGAACAAATCGACATTCTTGCAATCAGTGACAACCTCAGTAATACATGAACTGGCACTGACAGGGCTAGGTGATCCGGCATCACTCATAGAACCAAATGTACCCAAACCTTTCTCGGTGACTTGCCGAATTTCTTCCTGTCCGGGTCCCGATTGCTTCGTTCCCTTTCTGGGCATGCAACCTGTTTTCTCGTTCCAAATCGGCTAACTCGACTGTTGTATCACGCTTTTGAGCAATACCTAGCCGAATTCAAAGGAATCCCAAAACCAAAATACGACTGACCCGTAAATTCTACGATATTGGATTAATAAATGAGCAATAACATAAAACATACATAAACCTCAAATGTGCGATCACACAGGCTCAAAAAACGAGAACCAGGTTTACGACGTGAGAGAAACAAGCACTTGCGTCAGCCATGTCCAAGAAGAGATACGACAAGATAGCGCGTTGGACACGAGCAAGTGATGGTTGGTTCATGGAAACAAAAAGTACACGAAACATGCAAGTAAAGCTTGTGGGAGAGTAATATCCCGAAATCATGAAATTATAGCCCCTGAATGATTTTCTACAACCGATCGTTAGACTTGGAACGCGTAACCAGAAAGTGGTTTTGCTAGCTTCTGGTTAACGACGAATCGCTGACACCTGCACAGTACGGTTTCGTTAAAAATAGTCGTGTTGGGCAAGCCCACTGATGTTCCTTGACGAGAAAGCCAGACGATTGGATGAAGCAGATCAGCGAAGGTTTGTTGTTTTATTTCAGTAACGTTTATGGTCCCGTAGGGTATCGTCTGCGTGACTACGGATTCTGGGCCTTTGGAATTTTTGGGAAGGAAGGCAACTGGATAGTACACTTTCTTGATAATCGCGGCATCTCTGTCTTAGTTGGTAGTTATCTACCAAGGTCGGAGCAGGCGGCCAATAGTGTGCCTCTAGACCCAGTGCCGAGAAGTTCGCTCTTCCTCCTGACTGCCTACACAAGCAGAGCGATCAGTATTCAGGGTGGAAGAGTGTCAGAGGTGGAAGGTCCAGGTGTGGCAGTCGCTCGGAACTTAAGGCCTTGAAGACCATATCACAGGGCTGCAGATAGGGCCAGAGAGGTAATAACTGAGGCACTTGATACTGCCGGATCAGATCAGATTTGATCGGAGCACAGGACCTGTCGGCCATTCCGATGACAGCCCAGTTTCTTGCACCTGCGAGCCCCTGGGTCTCGCAGTGCCTCTGACTTCTGAAGTCCTTTGTCTTTCGGGGGCTGAGAGCACGACACTTTTCGGGATCGAATTCAGATTGAGTAGCAAAGGGCGACGTTCCAATATGGAAGGTCCTCGGAAACCAGCGGGCGCGCCTCTCCTGCAAAGTTCAAGGCCCCTGGCTGCCAGATCTTGGTAAGTAGTGGGGAAAAGAAAAGCCTAGAGGGATTGAGAAGTATTTGGAGATGTGCTTATACAGATTGGAGGGTAAAAAATAGGAAGGAAGAGAAATAGTGAAGTAGGAGGAGGGAGAATAGGAATGCTGAAGCGAACTAGAATAATACTACCCAGGTCAAGTTGCTGACTGACGGATAGTCCGGAAAGGCATGTTTCAACACAGCCTTTAGCTTCCTCCGGAACATTGCCACAGTGTTCACTTCCCCCACCACCTCAGAAAGTTTATTCCGATTGTTAATTACCCCGCAGGCGAACGACTGGGCTCTGACGGCGTTGTCGGCCCTCGGCTTGATTAGTTACTTCTGGTGTCCTCAAGCAGCGGTGCTTCCATCGCGGCTTTTCCGGAGCTGACAACTCGCTGGGTTGCTTCATTGATCCTGCCAGTTCCCCCAGCACTCTCCTGCGCTTAAGCAGGAATAACCTCAGCTCCGCCAGCCTTTCCTCACACTGCAGCCCTCGTATCCCCAGAACCGTTCTCTTGAACCCTCTCTGAACCTCCTCCATGCAGAGGGTATCCTTTACATGAAAAACCAGAAGACTTCTCCCCATTTCCCAAGGCTTTGATGCAACCTCTTCCGGAGTTTTATGTGCAGGTTTGGACTCCCTATTATCGTCAAGGTTATGAAAGCTTGGAAGGGCGGAGAAGCTTGCAACTAGAGTGATCACTGCTCGATGAGGGAAGTCCTACGCCCAGCGTCCAAAGGACATGAATCTCTTTTTTTCAGAGCTTCACAGAAGCCGGGATGACCTGATGAAAGCCTTCAGGACAATAAAGGGTCTGTTGGGTATAGAAGTGGGTGACTTGTTCGTTTCTTCCCCCAGGTTCGGCTCCAGTGGATGCAGTCTTAGTTTGCAAAGGGCTTATTTAATGTTGGACACGGGCTATGTTTCTCACAAAGCGAATTATGCTGTTATTGGTGGCAGAAATGCGTCAGCCTTAAAAAACAGCCCATATTCACACTGGAACAAGGCATTCCCAGAGTGAGTTCTTTGGACAGTGGGAATAGGGTAAAGAGTCCCGGCCTTTTTGTCTGTGAAGGTTGGGTCAGGTCACGGGACTCGCGACTTTTGCCCAATTTGTACGTCCTGGTTCTAGCACCAACGAGCTTCAGATGAATCCTTTTTCGCCGCACCAAGGACTGTTTTGACAACGATCGTGTACCTCAGAAAGTGATTCACCCCCATCAATAGGTCAAAAGCGTGAGGCTGGCCGTCGGCAGAAGTGACAGCCTTATGACTCGGTTCTATGGAGGGCAGAAAAAGTAGAACAACGACAACTTTTTAACTAGGGATCAACATTCGGTCGAAAGGAGGCAGACAGGGACGGAAGAACATGCAAAGGCCTAACTTGAAAGCTAAATGGAAGAAACTTTCGTTGGAATAGGCGTGAGAAGCAGTCCGGAAAGATATCTGACAAACAACTTTCTATGTGAGCCTTGAATCCTGCGACAGTTCAGACGGCCCCCACTTCCCGTGGGCACTAGTTCCAGCAGTCAACCGAAGGACTGTACCATGAACGTGCGATACGCTGGTGATCTGGCCAGGTTCGGTTTGCGCACACTGAGAGCCATGTTGCAGCTGAGATTCAAAGAAGGATAGTTTGGTCTCGCTGGTCCCCTCAGCTGTTTCTTTCCCCTCAAGAGGACTCCTTTTCCAGCCCCTCCATTCCAGCGAGAACAGGTTTAGCTGCTTCAGTCTGGCTGGATGAGGCAGTTCCTTAAGCTCCCGAGTGAACCGCTTGAAAGACTACTGTACGGTTTCCAGTTCCTACTTGTCACAGAAGAGTGACGGCTACTAAGCTTGAAAACCATTCTCAGCTTGTGGTCGGAATACTGCTTTATAGATATGCAAACGTACCACCTTTTCCCCAGAGCGAACTGTCCCGGCTAATTGGTACGACGCACAAGACGCTCTTGCCACGGCAGTAATACACTGTCGGCTGGGCTCAAAGGTGATACTGCCTTGTGAATCCTGCCCGCCATGCCAAACATCCGGGGAGCAGTGTTTGGAGCCCAGAGAACTGGTCGACAACACGACGATTTGGAGGCACGATGGGTCTCGACCACTCCTGTCCAATGCAAACGGACCCGAGTGTTCCATGATGGGTAAACATGACCGACGACTTGGCATTGCGTGGACTGGCGATAGTTCGTCTGACCCCTTGGTAACCAGATATCCTTTTATTCCACCTCGCAAGTTTCTCTGTACCACTTCCCCCCACCCTTGCCACGTTATTAGTTTTTCCTCTCTCTTTGTTCCTTTGTTCTTCCCTATCTCCGTACACGCGGTTTTTTGCTCTCCGGGCCTTCATTTACTACCTCTCCACCAACACTTTTCGCTCTATCTCTCTGGATCCATTTTTTGGCTTATCACCTCCGCCTCCTTCATCCTAAATTCAACATTCAACGGTCTGTCCACTCGAGATCGGTGAGGGCGGTTCCAAAGATATCGCCGTTTGACATCTGCTAGACTTTTCAAGGTGGAATTGCTTGCTCCACTCGAGCTGAGCGGAATGCTCTAAAGCAAAACCTTCTCCCGCCGTCCAGTGATTCATCTTCCAGCTCAGAGAAAATATAGGAGCAAGAAGCAGTTGAAACTAGTATCCTGAACCCATTCCTGTTTCCCAGTGGTCAATATTCCGGCTCACTGGAAACACCAGATGCAAGGTGCAGTAAAAATGTGTGTCCCGAACCCTACGTTTTACCCATTACCCCACTGTCCACTAAACCAACTTCCGGTTTACGGGTGACATTCAGATAACAAGACAGTTACAGTACCCCGGAATGACTGGGCTTCAGCCTGGCGCCAGTGTATTACTTCCGGATTTCAAGACTTTAAAGCCCTGTACTACGGATGGATACGGTGGGGCAAGAAGAACCTTTTCCGCCTACAGGAGCGGCTCCGGAGGATCCGTGGAGCCACCCGCGCAATAAACTACACTTTTCGGCTGTCCTCCGTGCAGCCCTGGAATCAACCTGAACCTGAACAGGCAGGTTTACTTCCTAAGTGTTAGCGGTACAATATTTTCATTATCCGCTTCATATGTGTAAATATGAAAAGGCAACAGTTAAGCGCAAGCATACGCATCGACGGGCGACTTCATTACCGAACACCAAAGTAGATACATCTCTTTTGCCAGCTTGAAAGCAGCGATAAAAAATGCCATAAAGTTTAGTAAAAAACTATTTCTGCTGGCTACCAGTATCATTTGACACACAAAATCGAGGTGCTTTCGTGGCCGCTTTCAGTCACATCCCTCATTTTGATTTTCATTTCCCAAGATAATTCGAGCACTGACAAGCGGATACAAGGTTCATCAAAAATATACTTCGGATGATCATTACAAGGATATGCACAACACATGTATTTTATGTAAATAAATTCTTTATTTCAAACAGTAGTTTTAGGCTTCAGTTTGGGGTTCTACAGAAATTTGTATACGTTTGATGCGTACGCAAAATGCTAAGTGAAATGAAAAACTCAGAAAAAGTATTCCACGTTGTGGCAGTTAGAATGTTTCCTTAACTGCATTACGGGGTTAGGGCTAGCCCCAGGTTCGCCTTGTCGCCTGAGGCAAGCCCAATAAGGCAACCTTAGGGCACCGGTAGAGCTGCCCCAAGTTTTCATTAGAAAGCCTGGAGCTAGCCCCAGTTTGGTCCTAAGTTTACCCCGTGCGTGCTACAAGAGGCAGACTTGGAGCGAGCTACTTCGGTAAACTAAATTGAAGCCTTTGCAGTCGAAGGGGGGTGAGATACCGAGGCTCAAGCGCACAAGAACCGGGACCCTTGTTAGCCAAGCAGCAAGTCCCGTGATCGGACGATATCTGACCTTATTCTGAAAGCGCGCGCAGCTTGCCTGGAAAGGATTCAGCGACCAGCCACTCGGATGATTGAGGGAAGACAAGAGTAATCATACGAACAACAACTGCAGGATACGGGGAATTTCTCACCCGGGAAAGAAGGCTCAAGGAGACCTTACAGAAACATTACAAATCTGTAGGGGCTCCTCAGGCATAGGCCATGGGAATGTGTTTGAACGGGCCATTGATCACAGAACGAGAGGAAATAGAACAAAGTCGTGGGAGCTAAGCTCCAGGCCAAATGTGCGAGAGAACTTCTTTGCGCAGAAAGAGAGGGGAATGTGGATGAGACTAACCGGAGTAATGGTTAGCGCACAAGAGGTATGACCTTTTAAAAGGATAGTAGATGCTAGGCGAGACAAGTTATTCATAAGAGTGGAATAATAGGGATTAGGGAGAAACTGTAATTTACTCCAGGCTTTTCCGTGATCTTGTGTCCGTGGCTACCATTTGGGGCGCTAGAGATGACGGAACGTTCAAGTCACGGTTACCTATCCCGTGGATGGTGAGAATAATGTTTCCACTTCTTCATTGTCCGGCCAAACTGAGGGAGAAAGTCAGTCCAGATACCAAGACTGAAAAGAATCAAAATGGGCGCTGTAGTCGGTGCCGACCTCTGTGTAAACCAGTGGATGAATCCTGAAAGCTCGAGTGGCACCGATTTCAACCATTCTTGTGCCACCCGTACTGACATGACCTGGAGGGCACAATCTCCCAGTCCCTATGATCTCTTCCACCGAGGATGACAGCGAGAAAAAATCGTGGAGTGCTGACCGCATGCTTTCTCAGTGGGTATGAGTACTGAGACTGCACTCTGGGGTGTGCCGAGGAAGTGTGCCGGAATTGATACTAGAGGTTAAAACTTGCGCGAAAAGTGCAGTCCATCAAGAGTTAAAAGAGGTGCTATCAGATGACCACTATGCAGGCCACCTTTCAGAAGACCGCCCGCAGGAAGTGGTAGGACTTACGAATCTTGGGAGAAAATGGGTATTTTGCACTTGATAATACCAATGGAGAATGAAGAAATGCTGGAGTTCCCTGTTATTTTTCAAATGTTTTTGGCACCTGGACATCTACTGCAAAGCTTCTGAATCCCCGACGGTCTAGTCTATGGATGAAATCCGGTCACAGGACGGACAGAAAGACAGAACAACAGAAGAAGCTTGTAAGGTTACTCCGTAATGAATGTTTTTTGGAATAAAATAAACAACCAACCGAAAACATTTTATTTGCGCTAAAAATGACTTGACAACGTTGGCCCCAAAGGAGGAGAGCAGATAGAAGGAAAACGTAACAGAACAGCTGGTGGGGTAGAATGCAGCGATCGGTACTGAAAGCGAGACTCTGGGGATGGCCCTTGTAGCTGGCTAACTAACTCGAAAAACGTCGTAGGTTCAATACAGGAGGAAGGGTTTTCCGGTGCTTACGGCTGTGCAGTCAGCTGAGTTGTTCCCCGCCTACCCAATTGAAAGACCTAGTGCATTTTCCGCTTCGTGAGGGGGTGTCGTGGTCTATCTTCCCGGCAATTCATGTACTCCTCCTACGGTTACCCAGTGCATAAGCAGTGAGTAGTGAATGCGAAGACTTAAAGGAAGGCAGCCAGATTCCTGTCGTTGGCCAACAGGTAGTCTGAAAAAGGTGTGAGCTTTCTCTGGAACTTCATGCTTTTACTGGCAGTGTCGGGAGAGGACGGATGAGCAGGACATCATTAAACATCTTCAGCGGTAAAACAGAAATGACAGATCGCCGCATTGTGGAAACAAACTTAAGGTGAGGAGCGGAAAAGTGGGGCAGTTTTTTTCCCGGGCAAGGTTTTGAGCTTACCCAAGGAATAAGTAAACACCTTGGCTGCAAAACGAACCGGCATTTTGGTCACCTTTCCGCGGTTGGAAGTACGTGGAGGCAGCTCAGTTTGGGGGAGGGGGTTCAGGAAGGCCAGTCAACCGGGTCACCGGCGTTTGTATGGTCGGCGAGCAAAAAGCGGGATACGTAGGCTCTATTCCTGGAGAATCCGATGGATTGGAGTCGGACGGAACGGCTTTTTCCAGAAAGGGTGATTCAAGTCGGTCCAGAGCAACCTTAGCGTTTCTTCTGTCGTGGTCAATGGTGAAGATTTTCTTCCGGCGAAATAGGGCCATGTAGGGGCCAAAGTGGGCAGGTTGCAGGCGACTGAGTGTCCCTGTTTTGAGGAAAACTTGCCTAGTCTTGGGAGTGTGAGTCATCCTCGAGCCGCTGGAAGGTACATCTTACGTATCTGGTGAGTCAACCCGGCGGAATAATCAACGTAGTCGACAGTGACGATGAACTTTGGAGCTACCATGTCACCAGAAATTCAAGGTGTGTAACCCAAGTGAGATCGGCTGACTCTGTTTGTAGATCAGCCTTAGGAGAGTTGCGGCAACTAAAAAGCACTGGCAGTAAAGATTTCCGCCAGTCTGGGTTGTTGCGGGCCGCTAGGGCAGCCTTCAGTCGTCGCCTGAAGAGCTCTACCACTCAGTTTGCTGACAAGTGTTAAGCCGCGGCATGAACTCGGTGGATTCCTGAAAGTTGCAGAAGACTACTGAGGGCTCCTTCAAAATGTGAGCCGCTGCCTGTGGCAACCACGACTGGACAACCAAATGCTGCAACTAAGTGCCCTGAGAAAGCCTGATCGACGGTTTCGCTAGCTGCCTCGTGCTAACCGCCACCTGGTTAAACGGTCAGAGTAATTGGGATGATAAATGCTACCCTTTGACGGAGGCAGCAGCTCTACTAGGTCAGCATGCACACGTTGGAAACGTGAGTCGAAGTCTTGAAGTGCGCACAGTGGGCCTTTCGTGTATATGCACCTCCAGTTTTTGGTAATGGATGCAAGTAAGGACCTATGCAGACAAAAAGCTATAATTGGATTCGGCTGGTTGTAGTTTTGAATAAAAATGCAATGGATTACCAAGTTGGCTGAGTATTGCTGAGGTGCCCAGCGAGCGGCTTTTAACTGACGCGCCACTGACTGAATCATAGGGGGTCTTAGCTTTAGGTGTGGCCACGAGGCTGTTGGTGATAGCCTGCCTCAGAGTATCAAATGCATCTCGTGTGGTCTCTGTGAGAACTGGTTGCTTCCCTTCGCCTTTTGGCAGGTCTGTGGGTCGTTGCGTTACCTGAGCTCCTTACGGAGTTAAGATCCGATAAGAGATGACTCTCCCGTGGAAAAACCGTAGTTGCTTGAATGACGTGAACTCCACGCAGTCCATTTTAGCCTGCATCTTATCTCGCAATTATGTGATCTCTGCGGAATTAACCACGTGGCCTATAAATGCTCTGGCATCGAAGCCCAATGCGCACCTTTTCGCGTTGGCCTTGACTCCGTGTTAAGGCAGGCGGTCGTAAAGTGTGCGCTGATTTGTCGGATGTTCCGCCTCGGAAGAGCTGGCAACTAGGATATTGTCAAGATAAGCGAACACAAAATGCAGACCACTGCGTACCGTACCGATGAAAGGCTGGAAAGTTTGTGCTAGGTTGCCAAATCCAAACGGCACTTGCAGAAACTCGAAGGGAATTAGGGGAGCCGTTACGGCCCTTTTGAGGATGTCTGCCTCAGCTACTGGAATTTGGGTATATGCCAGCACCAAATCTATTCGACTGAAAATAACCTTACCCACCAAACCAGTTTTGGGGCCCCTTCATGTGCGGAATGAGATATCGGTTTGGCGCAGCCACTCAATTAAGTGAGTGATAATCTCCGCACGCTCTTTAGCAGTCAGGTGACCTATTATGGACCGTGTTTTCGGGCTTTGCCCACGGACTGTTGGGAGGCCCGACAATTCCCAGGCCAAGCGTACGTCGGAATTCGGGACGGGCTACACGGAGCTTGTCTGGCCCTAACCAACGGGGCCGAGCGTAGACCTGGGTTCCCAGTGTGACGACGTGGTAAGCCAAGTCAGTGTCGATTGAAGGCTTGTCGCTTTATGGATGGACAAAACTGGGGGACTTGCTGAATGAACTGCCGAATTCTGGTTCAGATATAGGCATGAGTATGAGGACTGCCGGTGGACGAACTTGGATCAGGAAATCAACAGCGGAGTTCGATGTTCCCCGATCTACGAGCTATCACCTACCTCGAAGGACCACTAGACCATGGCTTTTTAAGAAATGCAAATCTAGAATAGCCTGGAGCACTTGGGCGATGACAAGTCCCGCAGGAAAAGACGACTCGGCCCAAGGTCTAAGGCGAGAAACTGACCGCCGTATATTAGGATTGGAGTGCTTTTGGAGGCTTGCAGTGTCAATGCCGTAGTACTTTCAACTGCTGTACGGGAATGAAAGTGTCCAGTAGATGGACTTAAAAGGAAAACAAGCATCTAACCAAAGCTAGACAGAATATACTACCGATGAGTCGAACAAAATTCACGGATGACATGGCTTAGCCAGGTCACTTCGGTGAAATTATTCAAAAACGACGAATGAAATGGATCCAGCAACTATAGATTGCACACAACCCAGTCTCCACAGTAGCTTCCATTGAGAAAGTCTATGAAAAAGACCATAGAGTGCCGATTGCATGCGTTCACAGTAAGTCTGATTACTGATAATGCATGGTGGCGTGTGCCGAAGAAGTGTGTCGGAAGTAAGGCTTGCGGTTTCCGAGTGCGCCTTGATCTGCAGGGACCTGCCTTCATGACACTGCGGAACATGAAGCAACGTATTACCCTCAGTCACCCGAACCACAACTGGTCCGCAGCCCGTTTTGGATCAAACTGAATATGTAGTCGAGTTAGGTTGGCATCGAGCCGCAAGGAGAAACCTGGTACAGGGAACCTCCCCATACATGACAATTTAATTTGGCAAAATATCACTCTCAGTAAAGCCATCATCTGTGCGACTACCAGCCATTTTCAAAATCTTCGGACATCTCCTCTTGTTCTCCTCGTTTTCCACATTTTCTTATTTCATTCTTGATTATTGATATTATTCCCGTTTTTCTTTTTTCTTGCGTTTCAAATTCGTTACCACACTCCCGGTCTTGGCTGTCAGTGCAGTACAAAAACAGAAAGCTTTCCCTATCATCCACACAAGCTCCGCCGCAGCAGTCTACGGGGAACCAAAGAAAGCACAGACTGTAACGGCCGGTCGTGGAAAATCCCCCTTTTTCCCTCGCGATTCAGTGTTTTTCCCAACATCACTCATTTCCATACACTATTGACTTGTCTTTACGAACTGGTTGTTTTTCTGGACCAATTGTTGTTTGTTCGCGCCCAGAGCGCTATTTTGGCACATCCTTGTTCAGGACCTGCGTGACGCACGTGCTGTCTGCTCACACGCTGCTATTCGGTTTCTCGTTGTTGAGACTTTGTGATCGTATTATTGAGGTTTGTATATCGTTTACGTCATTGTTTATTTTAATAATCTAGTATCGTAGAATTATCACGGATAATCGCCTTCTGATTTCGGGATCCGTTGCGAATTTGGCTACGCATTGCTCAAACGTACGTAACACAGACCTAGGGGCTAACGAGACACAATGGCCTACGGACGCAATAGATAATCCCAGCGACGAATCGAACGATGCTTCACTAATAGTCCAAAAACCGAAGTCGAACCACAGAGATGCTTATGCGAACCTGCAGAGCAAAACGTACAGAACAAGAAACGATCAAGGAGGACCCACAAGGAAGTGTTTGTATTTGTCGGTCGAACCAGTAACAGTTTCGTTCGGAGTGGTAGAACAAAGTTTGTACATGGGACGGCAATAGAGATGATAATTGCCAGAGACGAAAGCAATGTCGATACACAACCTTGTCTCTAGAAGACTGAGGCAGGGGTATTGGAAGTTTTAAGCCGCAACAGTGTTCGTTTTTCCAGAAGAATGTGTCATGATTAAAGGAACAAAAAAATAACAATAATAAACAGGATGCGGACAGCCAGTCAGTCGTGCTGGAGATGGTGGGAAAAGGTTAGAAATGGTAATTTTGTTCTCCCGAAGAGTAGCCTTATGGCTAGATAAATGTTCCGATATTGGTAGTGGGTAAGCATGTTCTCCCTTCAGTCTGGTGTGCACAGCCGTCGCAACAGGTTGCCTGCCAGTAAAAAGCTGGTCGGGCTATCAGAAGAACATTAGGTTTGCCAAAACCTTCACATGCTTACAGACCGTGTGAAAAGGGCAACCTGTCTTCTTTACACACCAATCCTTGTCACCGATAGGTGGATTGTTGACAGAAGAGCCCTTATCTGCAAAATAAACTCAAAGCGCAAGTGGAAAAACGAAAAAGAGGGCTTGTACGTTCTTCCTAGGCGGCCCGAAGTGCACACATAGTTGAAGGAACCCGTAAAAAATGGTTTCTTTCGTTTGCTCCCTTTGGAAAAGAGATAACGATGGCAATAAAATCTCACTAACAGCTGGCTTTAACAAAAACAGTGTCTACGTAAAGTACGGGTATTTTAACCACCCGACAGTGACGGCCGAGCTGAACCGGAGTTTCCTGGCTTGTGGGATCCGTGCTTGACGATGACTTGGACCCGGGTAAGGGGATGACGGCGGGGGCTGAACACTATTTGGCTGAGTCCCATGGCTTCTCTACCTCTACGAAAGCCGGCTTCAGTCTATCTATAGGAACCGTTTCCTGTTTCCCCTCAAGTTCGATTATTTACCATATCTTTCCGCTCCAGAGCCCTGTATGGGTTTTATTAGGGAACCAGAAGCGATTGCCTTGCACTGTACGTAAGCAAGACGTGCTTGTGTGTGTGGATAGCTCCTTGGGTATGTGCGCTAGTACGCTCTATTCCCTTGTCGATTATGCATGCAGATGACTCATATGTTGAGTATGGAGTTTGGTAAATTCGGAATAGTTAAAAGACTGTGAAGGTAGTGGTGCAATCAGCTCCCCCGGAAACCAATTAATAACCCTTACGGCGTTGAATGCAGGTCGGCTTTCACTGGACTGCTAATACCTAACAAAACAAGAGGAAGAGCCTCGTGCTAAACCGGGTTTGCATGAGGCCTTAAAGCAGCTCTGAGTTGCACGTGAAAACGTTAAGTCTAACCACTATCGGCTGGACGGTAAGCCGTAGTTCTCGCTTAATTGTATCCTACCACATTCATCAGGGAAGCAAACGAAACTTGAAATTGGGTTCCTCGATCGACGACTACTATAGAGGGGCATCTAGAAGGAGCTACCCATCGCTCTAGGAAAGCAAGTGCGATTGTTTCAGGTGGGCAGTCGCCTAACAGTGTCGCCGTGGCCCACCTGGAAGAAGGGTAGGTTCATACCAACAAGTGGGCGAATCCCTTAGGTGGAGGAAGGGGACCTACTAAATTGATATGCACTTGGTGAGTACCATGCATCGGGAGTAGTGAAAGTGCCGACAGAGCTTGTTTGTGCTAGCTTAGTCTGGATCGACGACAACCTAGACAACTACGTGCCCATTCACTTTTTTCCTTATGCGATTTTGGCCACACGGAAAGCTCTGTCATACGTTTAATCGAGACTGGCATGTTGGGGAGTGACAGACCTTGCAGTGTCCTTAAGGTGCCCTTCCCAGAAGCACATGGTATCGGTGAAGGGGAGTATTCTGTGGCGCGTCGCACAAGACGGTGCCTCCGATGAGGTAAGTGGCAGTGGTTCGAGTTGGAGAGAACTAATGGTGGCACATTTCTTGGCCATGACCAAGACACATGCACAAGGCTTCATCAGTGAGTGCAACATTGCCCAGCAGCACCAAATATTCACGAATTCTGAAAGTAGGATTCACACATGTCAGAAGCCGTACAACAAAGCTGAGCTATGTTTGAACGAACAAAAGTGATAACGGTTAACTCGTTTAGTAGGAATGAGTTTCGAGTTTGGGAACGGGAAGTTAGGGCGAATTGGCTTAGAATGAAACCACTGGAAAATCGTTGGTAAAGTGTTTGGAACAGGTAGTATTCATAATAATTGTATAAATAAATAGTTCTAAAGAAATCGAAGAAAGTTGGAGGTTTACGGATAGAAAAAATTGTACTTACCTACCGGATATCTGAAGAGTCCATATGGAAGACTGGAAGACGAGGTTCACCAACTAGGAACCCCCCACGGCATAGGATAGAACCAGCATGGGGTCTTCATGGTACAACCAGAGATATCGGGGCCGCATAGATAATTTTATCTCCACTGACGCCACTACTAAACCCACTAGGCCAGGGGAAATACTGGTTGAAATACCTGATGGAGGAGAGAGCCTGCAGAGTAAATGCTTGTGAGTCAGACAAGTTTAATATGATTGTTCTTTTAGGCACGTCCATGGCGATACGCGGGGGAAGGCTTTTCGCCTGGAGGTGACAGGAAAACAAATAATTCACAGGCTATGTAATGTTTTAAATCAGCAGCGCGAATGGTGGCTGGAAGCTCGGCTGATGAATTCAAAAGGGAGTTTTTGAGGAAACAGATGGCTGGAGCTAGAAGATGGAGCAGATGCACCAAAGCAAATATAAAGAGATCGTAAGGTGGGATGGACTAGAACGCAGAAGCCTGATGCTATAATTCTCAGGGAGCCAGACTCAAGGCGGAAACAAAAGTTTTTGTGTCAGGAGAAAAGTTTCCATGAATAAAATGAAAGAATTTACGGCCACATTTCAGCCAACAGCGAGTACCCGGTATTTTGTTTCATAATGATCATGATTGCTGCTGACAGGAATTCACTAAAAGGGGCCCCGGCAGGGGTGCACTCGTCAGACAAGACCGACCTTTCGTGGGGCAAATGCTTAGGATAGCAGGCAAAATGGGCTAAGATGGCACTGGTTGACGAAATGAGGGATCGCTGGTTGAGAAAGGAACAGCAATGATGAAATTCCGGTCGTTGTTTGGGTAATACGAAGCCTTATGAACGAGACCATCCAGATGGTAGATGGGAGCAATCGTTGGTGCGGTGCATTATTCCATTTGGTGCCAGTCCGATGAAGGTATTATGGTGGCTTGTACCCCTGGTAGTAGGACTGGGATGGCTATGGCGATCGATGTGAGGGGTTCCATATAGAAAATGTCAACGAGAGTGTACGTCTAATCCATGGCTGCTTGGCGCAGAAAATGGTTCAGTTCGATCATTCAGTTCCTCAGACCGGTGCGGTAAATCGGGAGTAAAGTTAAGTGGACCAACGGCTACCCAGGTAACCAGCACTAACAGGAAAAATGGAGAACGAGGCAGTCTGGGGATGTTTTAGCTGGGGGTTTTGAATGATGTTTTATTATCAGTCAGACGACCACAATTAAGGGGACGTATAAATCAAGGCCCGGAATAAGTGGGAAAGTTATCAGACTGGACGCGGTTCAAGCTGTGGATCGCGAGAGCAACAGAAAGGGAAGAAGTCCAGGCTGGAAGGCAAATTTCAGAGGCACGGATTTAGGGCATTGGAGAACCGGACAAGCTTCCCTAGACCGTGGAGATAGACGGGTCATATTTTGGAGGATGATAAGTGGTATCTGATTTATGGCGTGCACCATGGTAAAGGGTTATTTCGGTTTTAACATTTTTCCATAGTTTTCACTTTTCTCGGAAAAATGTTAGGAGATCGGCTGGCTATGTGTCTGTGCTAGTATGGGAGTAGGCTAGTCGTTAGTTGGGGTGATGGCTAGGGTAAGGCTCTGTATGACAGAGTTTTAAAGGACTCTGTTGGGCACTGTGACTATCTGGGCCCCCGCTTTCTGACACGCGAAAGCACGATGTGTTTTCGGTGTCGCACCGCTCGTCGGCGGCTAGAGTCAAATTTAGATGGTTAAATCTAGAAGTAAGCGGTAAGGATGTTTTATACCTTATGCGGTGAGATGTTCGGAGGATGAAGCTTGAGGCTATTGCCCAGGATTCTCACGTCCACACTTCACCAAGTGGGCCCGTGGAAACCTAGGTGGGTAGCAGGCCACTTACGAGTGTTCATCAGGGGTTGACTCTGGGAGGGATAGGGTATATGATAATCCTGAGCATGAACAATTGCTAGCGGTAGTCGGCCCATGTATGGACAAGACGTATTGTGAGCATAGCTGACTCCACATGGTTAAACTTTGAAACGCCTGCCTAGACAGAGGAATTTGGCCTCAGCGAGCTGGTCGGAAGTGGAGTAACAAACCCGAAAGAGCTTAAACTGAGAAAGGTGGGGTCGTCTCTTATGTTCAGAGCCCATTCGGTAGGCTGTCACCAAGCCCATGGTTAGGCAGAAGCCAGAAGCATTTTTGGCACTTTGGTGTATTTTTTTCAGAAAGGTTGGCGGGCATGCTTGCCCCACAAGGCGCATTTCCCCTTTTCGCCCCCGCCCGCCGCTCTTTGCGCGTGACCCATGATGTCCGCCGTGGCTGGCTGGCTGATTTCCCTTCTCTTGTAAGTCAACCACAGACTTGCTGCTACTAGCACGGCTTGTGGATTAAAAGTTCTATCTTTGTGCTCACATTTCTACGGTAAACGTTCGCTTTATTCCTCTCCAGTTATTACCGGTTTCCCTTCGAGCATGCTCACTATACCGACATTATATCCCGCCAGGCACAAACTATCACTATCTATCCACGCATCAGTGAACAGCTCTCATCCCTACCTGTTATCCAGTTTTTCCTCCGCACGTTGTTGTTGATTACGCAGGCACTCACCGACCTTGACGGTTACCTCTTGGTTACCTTCCTGGAGTGACACATCTACCTATTCTTCTGCCTCATATGTCATCATGCCCGCTCCGTTTTAGAACCCGCTATTACTGTTCAATAACTGGCACATTTATTGTCACTGATCAATGTCTCACTGGTCACCAAAAAGACGTCCGGCGCTGACATATCTTTCGGTAGACCTCCAGTGGGCAGCGAAGTGATTAGTAACTACTTGCAATCTTCATCGGTCCATCCGATCGCCTCCGCAAAGCTGTGCATCGAGATGTTCGGGCTTTGCAGATCGCCACGTTCCCTCCATGAGGGAACGTCTCCGATACACTTCTCATGCATCATTGCCGCTCAGTTCCCATCATTTGCTACACCTGTAAAATTGGTCATTATAAATGTGACAATTACCGTGTACTTACTATACCTTCACAGTTATTGCAACGTTTGATCTCCCAGATGTTGCACTCGTGTTATATTACCGAAACTGGTCTTGTATCCAGCCTTTAAATCCTACCACTATCTACACCGGATAATACATTTTATTTCTATATTGGTTGATCCACGGTCGCTTTCCGCGAAATACTTGGGCAGCTTTATTGACCTGCCATTTTTGCATGGAGCACACCACACAGAGTTCATCTATTGACGTACACACCTGTGAACTGCTCTACCATCCCTCTTTCAGAACCGAACATCTGTGTAATGGCTGTAACCACAGAGTCAATATAGATTTGTCATCCGCTTCAGCTTTGACATTTCATACCAACCCTTTATAAAGTTAACAATTTGCTGTACGCTCACCTGTTTCCCTCCGGCCGCTTCCTACCACCAGCACTCTGGTAGCCTTCCTCCCACGAAATACGCAATTGTTTGCCACATGTGATTCCTCCAGTTTACAGCCACCACTTTATATACTACCATCTTTGCAGACCAATATATTTCCATGGTAATACTTCTTGACATACCCATCGTAAAGTGAATAATTCACCGAACTCTTCGACGAGATTTCTATCCATATGCCTCTCATATTCTGCAGCCCGTAAGTAATTCTTTCTATTCCGCTCGATAAATTCCTCTATTTATGAAGACCAACAACATATCCTTTGAATATGTTCAAATTTCCACCAGTGGTAATTATTTCCTATACCACTTATGAATGTACTCCAGACCTTCAGCCGGCGTCACTCAAAAAAGGTGAACTGATTACTTGATCATGACCCCCCTATTTGCCGGGTTTTATTATCGTTATAGTTCATTTCAATGTTCTCTCATAGTCCCCTGCTTGCACTTATTTTATCCTATTGTAAACTTTGACTTTTCATATGTGCTTTCTCCTGCTGTACCTGATTACGTATCGCAACTACGAGGCCGACTTTGCTCGCCACTGAGCTGTGCGACCACTTGACGTTCAAATTTTATTTATACTGCCTTCTCTGCCGAATGCCTCACTTTGTTCTGAATACGGTATCCTGCTCTCGTTTTTCGTACCAAACTCATTGGTTCCTCAGCTGGCGATCTACGGTTGCCGTGGGATCTGCCTATCAGAACGGTCATCAGGTCATTTATCTACCCTCTAGTACACTATCGCTTCTGCTCGCTATCCGCCTCTGCAATCACCACAGGACACAATTCACGTTGACTTACCGCCATAACTCCATATGCTGGCCGTTACTTCGTAACATACGTTTGTCAGTGAAAATAGACCGCTGAGCACTTACCGCCTAACTGCTGGCTACTTCTCTCATCAAAGCTCTTAAAATCGCTCCTTCTATCCATGGAGTTTGTTGGTCTCTTTTCTCGTGATTGACGACATCGGCATCTCAACTTAAGACTCAACCATCACACTAGCCGTTGATTCATAGACTTTTATATCTGAAGATCCATTCTTGTACACGAGTTTTCCATCCATGTACTCTCCACACCCTGCTACGTGCAAACGAGTCTTATAATTCCCCTCGATGGACTTCTTTTACTTTTAGTTTTTTATACCAAATATCCTTTGGTTCAGCTGGAAATTCTAATGTTGTGATTATTTCCCGTACTATTCATGCACTTACTCCCCCTTTTATAACCGACTCCAAACATTATTAGCCGGGTTAACCTTTCGACCCGGGCATTATTACGGTTTTAGTACACTGTAACACTTTGATGCTCTGCGTGCACGAGTTATACCCTTTTGCAAATTCTCATTCTAGAATCGCTATAATCATCTGATCATGCATTCTAGCATGCTTCGGGCGCATCCGAAACATATAGTTAATATTATTATTATTATTTTCCTATCGGCGGAGTGGCGGCCTTCATCCACGGACGGGAGAGAACGTGAGCAACAGGCACACGAAAGGATTCCAAAGCTCAGGGAATGTTGTGAGGCAGCTGCTTGACTTCTGGATCATGTACTAGTGCTGGGGCCGTAACTGCCAAGTCGACACCGTTGGGTAGTATAATGAGATGGACTCCAGAAAGATCATCTGCCACGGGGTTAAGCTGGCCAGGGAAGTGTCATACATCCACTGTGAACTGAGTAATATAATCTGAGTGATGGGATTCCCTGAGAGAGTACATGCCTTTAGTCGACTGGGCTGCAAAGATGATTGCCTTGTGGCCCGTAAAGACGGCAAATTTTCTGCCCTACTGCACGTGCCGGAAGTGAAGTGTAGCCAAATTAACTGCGAGAAGTTCCCCGCCAAATGTACTCTACTTTGGTTCGGCTGGCTTCAGGAGTCTAGAGGAGAGCGCTGTAGGTTGCCACGAACGTTGTACCTGCTTCTGTAGAACAGCACCAACAGCTTAGTCTGAAGCATAGGTTCATAGTGCTGTGGGAGCGTTTGGTAGGCTGCCATGTTGGGAGATCGCCTTTCAGTGCGGCAAAAGCAGAACGGGCATCCTCGGAAAATTCGAATATTTTGTCTTACCGCGTGGTAAATCTGCTAGAGGTTGCATCAACTGAGCATACTCAGGAGTAAAACGAAGATAGAAGTTGAATAAACCATCAAATCGTCGAGAAGATTTGAAGCATGAATATCTAGGATATTCGGGTATTGTGTTCACCTTACCTTTCATGGTTGAAACGCCTGTGGCTGGCGCCTCGTGACCAAAAAGATTATTAATTTCTCGACCAAATAAGAGTTTCACCGCGTTGATGGCTGCTCCATGCTGAAAACTTTTTGAAAAGTGATTGTTAATGCAAAGTGTGGCCATCAAGGGTTGAGCTAGCGACCGAAGTGTCATTCAGGTAGGTATAAGCCCCTTCCTAACCCTGGCAGACCTGATCAGTAATCCACCGGAAAGTTTGTGCCGCATTGCGGAGACCAAGTGGCCTTTGGAGAAACTCGAATATTCAAAAAGGGTTGACCACGCCCGTCTTTGGTACCTCACTGGGATAAACGCAAACTTGACTGTGCCTTCGAGCTAAGTCCATGCGACTGAAACCCTTGCAATCAATTAAATTGTTGTGGACGCTGAGGTATGTGGAATCAGGTAGCAATCGGGCGTGGTGCCATGGTTCAGCGCCAGATACTGGCGACAAAGCCGCCAACAGCCAACAGCCTTTTGTTACCACATGGATCGGAGAAGCCCATGGGCTTGAAGATGGCTTGATAATACCAAGATCTAGCATGTGCTGAGCCTCGGCCTTGGCAATTTTTGGTTTGTCGGGTACTAAACGCCTGCCACGGCGGTGGACCCGTGGGCCATCTGTGACTATATGGAGTAATACGCCCGTCGATACCCGTGGCAGCAGGCTTGTAGTTTTAAATGGCTCGGGAAGCTCCAGCAGGAGCGTCTGGCGGAGGCTTGTAGCGACAAGAGAGATGAAGGCTGGAAAATGTGATTGCTCCATTGACCGCGAGCCGCTGGTTGAAACGTTGGTAGTCTTAAACACAAGAAGAAAACCGGATGGATCAACCATTAGGTAGAAATGTCGGAGAAAGTCGATGCCAATGGTCAAAAGTGGGGGGTCAGCAATAAGAAATACGCATTGTAGATTACGGCGTAAACCGGGGTTCAGTGTTGGTGAACCCTTGCCGTAAGTCTTTATGGGCCTCTTATTAGCTGCTACCAACCCCATGTTGGACTGACTAAGAAGGTCTGTGGAGCAATGGTGAGTAGTGCTTACTCGTGCGCCACAGCCTACTAAGAAGGACTAGTTATGCGGGCAATATGAAACCGTGCATCTACTTGCACCGGCCAAAAGTCCGGATCCGTGGGTCAGAACTCGGGAATCCTCATGTGTGTTGAGGATAAGCCGGGCTGTCCTAATCCCACTGCATCATAAACATTTAACACTGGAGCCTCCAGCAAATCAGCCCTTTCAGCAGTGAACTAAGCCCAAGTCAGTATGAAATCTTTTGTGATCGGGCTAACCGATAGGGTATTGGTATACCTTTATCAAGTAAAGCTGGAAGAACAGATTAAAATAAGGTAACGGAAGGGACCACAGTCTATGATAATAATAATGGTTTATTTCGGGGACACCCGAAGCATGCTTGATTGCATGATCCTATGATATAAGTGAGGTCACAAAAAGGTTCCTTGGATATTCATTTGGGTAAATGCAGCACACAAGTGTATAGGTTTCAGTGGTCGCACGAATAAATGCCCTGCAAATTTGTGTTTGAAGGTCCGGTGGAGGCACCTCTCCGAAGTGAGTTAAATGGGCTCCGCGGTCGAGAAACGTGATGAAGTAAAGCGGGATGAATTAAAAACGCGCAGAAAGGCGGATAGCATCGATGTAAAGTAGCAGGGATAAGTAAACTGACAAAGGAAACCTTTGAAAAAGCACCAACGAAAAATTGTAGAATTTTTGGTGATGAAGGACATTCACTTGGACCAATAGCCCAGATGACCCGGAAAATAGCAGAAGTATATTGCCAAAGGATTTGTGGTACCCTCTGATGAGGGGAATTGGGTAAATGAAACAGTCCGTTGTATCACTGGATTAGTACTTACTATTCATCAAGAGGTTGTGGAGGACGCCCTCATAAGGAGGTGGATGTAGATGCCCGAGTCTGGAAATTGCAATGGAGCAGGGTGACGAAAGTTCACAGGTGAGTGAGACACGATTCGAATAAAGGGTTTGTTTCAGGTTAATTATTGAACACAAGTTGACAACAGGGTGAACAGAGGAGTTGATATACGATGAACTTATGAAGTCGTATAGGGGTGGTGCATAAATGATGCTGTCAAAAGATGTTGACGATCGCTTAACGGGATATGCTGGTAAGAGTCTGACATGAGGCATTTGGGAAACAACCGGAAGGTCAGTAACTTGGCATAAGTACAGTTCATTTCCAGCAAAGGTCTGGAGAAATCGCTTTCGCAGTGTTCTTTGGCGTAGATGCCCAATCGTGGAGGACTGATGAAAAAATGGCAATAGGTTTTAGGTGGGTGAAACCGTGTTCAACTATTGGTTTATCGGGGGTTACCCCAAGATTGACAGATGAGGAATACAAATTTGCAAGGAACTGGTTTATGTTGTTTATTATCTGACGGGATAAGCTGGGAGTAGTACGTCACTGGAGCCTTCAAAAAGCGCAGATAGTGTGACTAGGTACGTTGAGGATAGTCCAACCCGAGACTTGGGGGGGCAAACAGAATAACGGCAGCCTAAAAACAGGTGGTCGGTTTTCAGCTAAAGATGTAGAAAAAGCACTTCATGGATTGTGGTGCAGGTGGCTGACCATGATATCTTGGTGGAACAGCGGCAGTGGTTCATAGATGAGCGAAAAGAGATACAATATTGGATTTGTCTGGGTTCGTTGGTGAGTAGCATGAGAGCATCTAAAGTTTGTAACAAAGTGGATGCTGGAGGTGGACATATAGTGGACTGATACAGTCGTATAAAAGTAGTACATATGAACAGCTCTCAGGATATGCAGGTGATTGCATAGCTGAATATGCTGGAGTCTGACATGAAAGGCTAAGGAGGCAATCGGACTATTTATTTCCTGGATTGTGGATGCTTCACTGCTAATGCAGCTGTCATGAAATGCAAATGGCTGAATGAGAGGGGAAGCAACGAAAGAATATAATGAATATAGAGCTGGTGTCACGCCGATGAAGCGCTGAAAGGAGGACCACTTCGTTTTGTGTGGGATTGTTCGCAGGTGAGAAGCGAATCTTTGAATGATGGTTTTGTTTGGATAAATGTAGTGGCGACATAAAAATTACAAAGTGGATGAATGGTATCTTCAAGAGTACATCAGGAATTGTGATATCCATAATAAAGACCTGAACAGTGAAACAGTTTCATGTTGGGTACAGAATCCGGTAACTGGATATAATAGGATGAGGGTAAACACGGCACCAGTTCAGACAAATAAAAGATAAGTCGATGGATATAAATGTCCGTAGTCGCAAATAGTAGGGTGCATTTCAGAGCCGAGAAAGTATATGTGCATATGCTGATTTGGAACTTGACCTGGTGTATGGTAAACCCTGTTCAGGAACGTTGGGGGAGGCAGTGGGTGGCAGAAGTAAGATGCAGGGGATGTTGTTTTTCAATCCTCATCTGGAGCTAGCCGGTAAGGCTGGCCGTGCGCTGGACACCTAATATAAAAACCAATTCTGGTGACAGAAGGTGCGATCCACTAGCCTAGTTGCGCCAGCACATCCTTGCAATCGGCCAGCACACCCGATGTGCGCCCGCCAAAGCAGTGGGTCTGACCGCGAATCGCACCGTTGGGATTGACACGGGTTTTCTTGGTGGGGCCAAACGGCCGTAGGTATCGGGTAGTCCGCGGTCAGGCGACCAGGCACCAGGGGACCCCGGAACGCAACCAAGGGAGCATCGGTTGGGGGGCGTACGAATAGCGGACGGTCAGGTGGATGCATGGTCCAGGTTAGTGACCGGTGTAGTATCCATGGTATTAAGAGTCATCGAGAGAAAGGTAAGCAAAATAAAGGTTTGGAAACAGAGAAAAATTAGAGTAGAGCAGTCTGGGATGCTCTCAGCTTGGGATAAATAGGAATCGATACAAAGATGCAAGATTAATAGACAGTGACTCTCTGGGACTAGTTTTTCGCTTGCAAAAGGCAGAAAAACCAAGAATGTTTACTCGATTTCATCTGTCATAGACCGCCGGTGTTTGCACGATTCAAAAGTCTAAACCCTTCTCATAGGCCTGGTCGTCGGGTACGTCTACATTTAGGAGCCTTAAGGGTGAGGAGGAATTTATCCAACGCACTTCTAAATCGATGGATGGAAGTAGGACTGCGCATTTCTAGGGGTTTTTTACTCCATAGTTAGAGTACACTGTGATGGAGAAGTGTGAAGGTAAGCTAGTGTTGGCAATAGGGGTTGAAAGGGTAAGAATTCTAGAATGTAGTGGATTGCTGGAAACAGGTGTGAAATGCAATGGATTAGAAGTATATGTCCGGCTGTGAAGGATGTTATACGGAAACATAAGTTTCAGTTTCCTACGGGGAAGCCATAATGGGTCTATTTTAAAAAATAAGCAGCTTTTTTATAAGTGAGGGGCGAGCTCCATCCAATCAGTGGCTGAGTAAAATTACGTCGAACTGATTCGATACCAATTCTGACTGATTTCTGCATACCAGAAAAGATCAGTTGGCACTATTCTAATAAAGATATGGCATGAGATTTATAAAGGAAAAGAATGCAGTTTTGAAGTCGGAAGGAGAGAAATATTAGCCCTAGGCACTTTCTGGCCTTAGCAACTTGGAGGGCCGAATATTCCGAGAAATTAAACGTGCAGAAATAGCGTGAGCCCCGAACGATTTGCTTGTTAGCAATGGTTGAACCACAAACGGCTAAAGATCCTGAAGGTATCTTGCATTTATATGTAAGAACCTCACATTTGTCAGCGGAAAAATTCATCTGCCAAGTTGAGTACCATTGATGGAGTGCATATATGTCCTTAGAGATGTCTAGGATAGCCGAGGCGATGCATTCAGGTTTGAATGAGTAGACAGCTTTAATGTCACCGGCAAAAAGAAATGGGGTGCCATGGCTCACTAAGAGGAATATGTCGTTTATATACATCAGGAAAAACAGAGAGCCAAGGACGCTACCCCGTATAACACCGCTTGTAACTGGTTTAGGCCTGGAACAGTGTCCGTTTATTGAGACAACCCGAGAGCGATTAGACAGGTAAGAATTGATCCAAGATAGTAAAGGGTCAGTAATACCAAAGGATCAGATTTTGGCCAGAGGATGTGGGGATTGCACGCGGCAAAATGCCTTTGACATATCCAAGTAAAGTACTATAAGGGTCATTCCACTGTCTGCCATTTCAGTGATGAGATTCAAAAAATCGGGTTGGCAGGTTTCGCAAGATCCTGACCCAAGGAAGCCGTGTTGTCGAGGATTAATACCGTCCAACTGAAAGAGGTACTTCACGATGTGTTCTTTCACGATTTTTTCCATTAGCCGAGAGAACGCATGTGTATGGTTAATGGAACGGTAGTTTGTTACCTCGTGCAGTGGACCTTTCTTGTGGTGCGGGATTATGACTGAGCATTTCCAGTTTGCGGGCACCAGACCGGAGTTCATAGATAGGGTAAATATATTCCGTGGTAGTTAAGGTAAGTCAGGTCCGCATCTAACTACTGCAGCCGGCGGTAAGCCGTCAGGTCCTGGGTACGATAATGGCTTGAAAGTGTTCAATAATTGGGAGATAACTGAGGCGCCAAATTTCACTGTGGACAGAGTTGAAGCGGTTACTAGGGGAAGAGACGGAGGGTCAGCATCAATAATAGAGGCCATAGTTGAGGTGAAGAATGAGTTGAAGGCCTCTGCAATAGAAGAGGGAGTAGAGGCGCATACACTGTCCATTGAAAAAGTGAACGGGATATCTCCATGAGTATTAGAGGTTCTGGTCATGTACAATAATGGCAGTCGAAGAGATCTATTTTGGTGTCGCGGAGCCTTTATTTCCTGGTTACGCAGTGTAGTTTCTTCAGGCTTTTGGATAGAAGAAGTAAAACGAAAAGATTGAATAAGAATTGCAAAGTCGTGTGTAGTTTCATGAATATTTTGAAGCCTGGCATACTTTTTTTGCAGAGAGATGATATAGAATTTTCTATTATTCCTTTGCTGAGGGAGGGAGGTAATCCTATCAAGACACCTGGAGAACTGTGCATAGAAAATATCAGTGGCGTGTTGTGGATCACGAGAGAGGAAAAGCTCACTCCAGTCAGCTTGTCGAATGGTATTAGGGAGAACCTTCCAGTCAGGGAGAGGAGAGGGTTTGATGTAGTGTAATTTCAGGGCAGGCTGTGGGTGGGTGGGAATGCGGCAGTTAACCAGATTGTGATCGCTATCGAACAAACTTTGGGAGATTGAGACAAATTTATGAGGGACTTCATGGGTGAAAATGAGATCTAAAATGCTGCTTTTTCTCTTAGGGAAGCGGATATGCTGTACCCACCCTCCTACAGTAATACTTGTTACAAACGGTAAAAGGTTAGCGGGTGCAGATAAAGATGGCCAAGCTATCTTAGGCAGGTTAAAGTCACCAGCAATAACTTTTATACTTGAGGGCAGTAAGGATAGATATTCAAATGCATCAATTAGGTGTGGAAGTCCGGAAAAATTTTCGCTTGGTGGACGGTACACACACCCAACATGGAGTTGAGAGCCAGGAATGTGGACAGTTGGCCAAAGTGAATCGGGAATAGAGTCGAGTAGAAGGTGATGAAGTGCTGTTGTATTAAAGGTCTGCTTGACAAATGCCAAACAACCTCCACCGCGTCGAGTTTCCCCGTTTACTTTGAAGACATTGTAGCCTACAAGAGAAATCTGTTCCATGAGAGTGTAATCGGTTAACCAAGTTTCAGTAATCAAGATTATATCGTAATAAGAACTAATGGCCAGCTATCATAAGCGACGAATTTTGTTTATGATGGATCGGCTATTAGGAAGAACCAAAAAGATACTATTATTGGTATTCATTTTTGGGGAATTTGGTTGGTCAAGTAGGTTGTGTAATACAGAATGGTCTAGATTCTTGGTCTTGCTAGAAGGTCCATATGCGGGTGACAAGTCAGCGTCGTGAATTGGGGGGTTTGGTCTGTGAGCTGTTTCGTAGTATAGCGCGATGTTGGAAAAAGAAGGGTTGGTGAAGCTTTGGTGTCGGGTGGTGCTAGGATCCGATGTAGATGAACCCCTAAGAAGTGCGGGATGGCTGAAGTGTCTGATATAATGACATTTCAATTTGTCCAAGGATGGTCGAAGATACGAGACTGCACAACAATGTAGTCCGTTAGCAGCCCCGGTTCAGTGTACAGATTTTTACACGAAGGTAGGGTTAATGAATGGACCACCGGCAACTTTGACACTCGGCATTGTCAAAGGTAGGGCACAGACGGTGGTGGAACGTGCCTAAAAAAACAATGGCCATTGTTTGGCGCGCTATTATCATAAGGAGTTAGAGGATTTGTCCATTTGAAAATAGGTCTAAGGAATGGTGGGGGCACGCTATACATTGTCTGGGAATGGTATGGCGTCGGAGGATTCGATAGGGCCTCCAACGTGAAAGGGGCTCGCAGGCTCATAGGGTTACAAGTTTCTTAACCAGAGGGAGCTGAGGCTAGGCGACTGTGTTGTGACTGTAGGGCCCGATGCCCGCCTGAACTCAGCTGGCTTCTGAATACGGAGGATTGTGAAGTGGGGTGACGACCTGGTAGATGACTCGGGGGAGGGGTGGCAGCTGTTGATAGTGGCTAGGAGGGTTAGTTGGTTGCATGCCTGTTGAGCAGTGCTTACCGGGCTTGGTCGCCATAGCTCCAGGTAAACGCGGCGGCAGTATTGTCGCAGTCATATCATAAAGCCTCCAGGTGGACATAGTAGGCTGTAGAGATGATGTCACTGGTAGATCAGTAGTCTCTTGACTAGATTGGGATGGAGAAATTCTGGGTGAATTTGTGGAAGACCCTGAAAAGGTGGGATTGTGAGTTTGATGAGGTTGGATTTTGCTATTTATTCTAGTGGACGTGGTAGGTGGGGAGGCAATGTGCCGGCTTTTTCCTGGTGGTTGGGTCGGTGACACATACGGCGATATGTCTAATTCTACGGTCTCTGCTGGAGTCATGTGCACCGATGGTAATGCAGACGCATCTCCCACTGGAGATTTGCTGCCCTGGGTTTTCGCAACAGTTAACCTTAGCCTGATGGGTTTTACATGAACTTTTTGTGGTGACCTTCTCAGCTGGTCGGAAGAAGATAAATTGCACGAAACTTCCATGGGATCCTGGGGACTAGACTGGCGAAGGTCCACTGAGGCCGAAGATGCCACAGGCGTAGTAGGTGTCTTGGCCGAAGTCCTGTTCATAGGAGTATGTGGTGATGCATCTGCGGGTCCCGTTTGATCAGAGCCAGTGGAAGATGCTGGTTTGCCTTTCTGCATGCGGTACATCTCTCTTTGTAGAGGAGATTTATCGGTGTGTATTTTGATGTTTTTAAATGACCTAGCTGCGGCAATCCTTTTACAGTTACTGATGAACTCAGCGGCTGTTAGTTGGTTGAAAAACAGAAACAGCAGAGGGCAGGGGTATCGTGGTGACCGTTTGCGCAGCCTAGTGCAATGGCACATGTGATGAGCCATGTTGCATGCATTCAGTATAGTGGCCTCAACAGACTGTGTTGGTTGTTTATCCAGGACGTCAAGTACTATAGCATTGTTAGCTTTCTTTATCCTCCTGTGAGTTTCCGAGACCATCGCATCTATATAACAACCGGCTATGGAAGGGATTTTGGGGTCAGCTTGGTCCACTGGTTCAGCTGCGGTTGTCAGTGGGGAAATCTTTGATGATGCACACTCAATAGATTGCCATTTATCATATAGGTCGTTTATCTTCTGTTCCAAATCATTGACCTTATTTTTGGCTCCGCAGTATATATCGACCAGTGATACAAAGCATGTATTGACAGCTACCTTTATGTCGGCTTTTGTGTTTCTTTTCATCTGGAGGCCTGAATGGTTCGTCTTGGACCAGGTGGACAATAATCTTTGAATACAGACTTAGACATTCTTTTGGGTCTAAAAGGGAGACAGCCGTGTTTGAAGAGGACGTGAAGGCTATATATGACCCGTGTATGGGCACGTTTTACTGGGCTGCTATGTCAGCAAAGGTGTATACACTTAAAAAGAAAAGTAAGACAGAACCATAAGTCACTCTGTCGGTAAATATAGTTGCTCGGATGGATCAAGGTTGGTGTGCTCGATATGCAGCTGTGTGTAA